>CM053589.1:157961487-157992424 GCA_028646515.1 Pseudochirops corinnae
AAACAACAATAGTGAATGTAAAAAAAATTTGAAGAAAACTTCTCTGATAAAGACCTCATTTCTCAAACATATAGAGCGCTGAATCAAATTTATAAAAATAAGAAGCATTTCCCAATTGAGAAATGATCAAAAGATATCGTTAGTTTTTAGTCAAAGCTATCTATAGCCTTATAAAAATATTCTAACTCATTATTTATTGGTGAAATGCAAATTAAAACAATTCTGAGGTACTACCTCATACCTATTGGATTGATTGATAGGAAAGAAAAGGTCAGTGACAAACATTGGAGGGGATATGGGAAAAATTAAGACTTTAATGCTTTGTTGGTGGAGTTATGAACTGATTTAACCATTCTGTAGAACAATTTGGAACTCTGCCCAAAGGGCTATAAAACCATGCATACCTTTGATCTAGCACTATCATTACTAGATCTGTTTCCCCAAAGAGACAAAAAAAACAAAAAGGAAAATGATCTATATGTACAAAAATATAACAGCTCTTTTCTGGGTAAAAGAATTAGAAATAGAGAGGGTGCCCATCGATTGGGGAATAGCTGAACAAGTCATGGCATGTGATTACGATGGAATACTATTGTACTATAAGAAGTGATGAGCAGGATGCTCTCAGAAAAACCTGGAAAAACTTGCACGGACTGTTGCAAAGTGAAATGTACTGTGTAAAAGTAACAGCAGTATTGTAAGATGCTCAGATGTGAATGACAGCTATTCTCAGCAATTCAATGTTCCAAGAGGACTACGAAGGACTTATCATGAAAAATGCTATCCATCCCCAGAGAAAGAACTAATGGTATGGTGATACAGATTGAAGCATATTTTTTTTAAATTTTCTTTATTTTTTAAAGTTTTTTTTTTGCCTATGTTTTCTTTCACAACATGGCTATTATGGATATGTTTTGCATGACTAGACATGTATCACCTATATCAAATTGCTTACCTTCTCAGTGAGGTGGGGTATAGGGAAGGAGAAAATTTTGAATTCAAAGTTTTAAAAATAAATGTAAAATATTGTTTTTTACCTGTAACTGGGGAAAAATAAAATACCATCTTTTTAAAAAAGAAGAAAATCCATTGGGCTAAATCTCCATGTTTTCATAGCATTGCTTCTTACACACACAGGAACACTCTCAGTATGGTGAAACCCATCTATCCAAAGAAATCAACCATAGATGTGAACTCTGGGGTCCTCAAGGCTACTACAACCAGCAAGAGTTAACTGGAGTTAACAAGAGTAAATAGTTAGCAGGATTCTAGGCCAGAGGAGTTCACACCTTGTCTAGGAGATCCAAAAGGGGTGGGTCTACCTCCTATAAAAGGAGAGTCTCCTTCTCTCAGAAGCACTGCCTTGAGTGGAGCTGAAGTCTCTTTGTCTCAGCTGCTACAAAAAATAAGCAATTGAAGAGAGAAGAATGACTGCTAAGAAAATGCCGCAGGAAGTGCAGAGGGAAATCACCTGTAGTATCTGTAGGAGCTACTTCTCTGAGCCAGTCACCATCAGGTGTGGGCACAGCAAAGTATGTCTCTCCTGTATTGAGAGAGCTGAAGCTACAACTCTCTCTTGTCCTGAATGCAGGCAGATGTCCCAGGTCAGAGAATCCCCAATAGTCAATGGGTACCTAGCCCAGCTGACCGAGTTGGGCAAACAGCTCTGCTCCCAGCTTTCACAGACTACTCAAGGACAGAGCCAGTGTGCCAGGCACAAGGAAGACTTCAAGTTCTTTTGTGAAGATGACCAGACACCACTTTGTGTGAGATGTTCCCAAAGCCCAGAACATGGGGCTCACGATGAGGCTGCTCACAATTTCAGGGAGAAGCTTCAGCACATGTGGAGCCACTACAGGAAGCATTTTGAAGAAACTGAGAAATTTCTTGCTCAGGAGAAACCTGATATTGACTGGCAAAGGATGATCACAGGAGAATTTGACAGACTGCACTACTTCCTTATGGAGAAAAATCCCAGTGTCTTGAAATGATGAACCAAGAGCAAAGGGCAAGCCAGGACAGAATATCCCAGTTTATGCAAACCCTTCAGGACTTCATTCTAGAGTTGCAGGAAGCAGGTGACCAACCCAATTTGGATCTACTACAGGATGCAGAGCAGTTGCTGGGAAGGGGTGAATCAGTGTTGTCCCAATGGTCCAAGGCTGTCATCCCAGAGTTGAGAGAAGATCCCATCCCTGGCATGATAGAGATGCTCAGCCAATTCAGAGTGGACATCACACTGAATCCCACATCAGCAAGTCCCTGTGTAACTGTTTCTGAGGATCTGAAGAGTGTGAAAGCCAGAGAAGCCTGGCAGGCAGAGACCAAGCATGTTGAATTGAACTCTGATTGCTATGGTGTCCTCTCTAAGCAGACCTTCAGCTCAGGCAGACAGTACTGGGAGGTAGATGTGACTCAGCTATCTCAATGGATGCTGGGGATCTGTACCCCTTATTTGAGGAGAAAAAGGAAGAGGAATGAGGACTCTTCTCACTCTTTGTTCCTGCTTCAATGTTTCAAGAAGGAAGAAGATTACTATTTCCAAACCCATCCCGGACCATTGAAACATCGAATAAAAGGCCCAGTGCCCAGGATTGGGGTGTACCTGGAACATTCCTTGGGCACTCTAGCCTTTTACAACATTCTCCAGTGGTCCCTCATTTATCGGTACCACAGTATTCCCTTCACAGCACCTGTTATACCCATCTTTTCTCCTGGCCCTCCACTTCCAGGAACAAAGGCTGGCTCCATGAGTCTTTGTCCAGTGGACTCTCATCTTTGCCTTTGCCGCTATCCATCTTTCTGAACATTTCTTCAGGGAAGAACTGTGAACCCACCACCAGGCTCCCTGACTATTGATCCTTTGATTTCCAGCCTTCCCCTGCAAAAGGATTATTATCACCTACTTCACAATGAAGGAGAGGCTCCCTCCTCAGCAACTGGAGACTTGCCTTCTCCATAGCAAACTGAAGAGGATCTTTCCCAAACGTTTGTATGCTCTTATCCTCCCTGGATGCTGTCTGCTTATGAAGTTTCACAATAAATCCTGTTTCAGCAGTTAAAAAAACAACTACAGCAACACTCACGTAATGGTTTCCATAAACTTGTGTTTAATTTTCTTCATAGAATGTCCTTTGAGGTCCCTAGATTTTTACCTTTTCCAGGCTATAGCCCTTGAAGTACAGTAAACCTTCCTTTTTTGCCCTATTTAATAGAAAACGAAATAAATTCTAGTATTTACTGTCAAAAAAAAAGAAGTCTGTTGGAAAGGCTTTCCAGATGGAGGGAAATGTCAAGGAATGTTCTCAAAGGGGGAAAAAAGTGTTGTTTTCTTTTGTTTTCATTGCTTTATTGTGTCTGTTAGAAAAATCAGACTCCTCTGATTCATCCTGTGCCTTAGAGATGACCTGGCTCACCAGCTATTCAAACCCTATGCCTGGAGAGACTCCTCCTTGCTTTCAGTGATTCTAAATCTGGAACTGGCAGATTACAGAATAGAAAGATTTAGCAAGACAGCTCAGAGTTTGATACTGATGGTTTTACCCTTGGTAGGTTGTCAGCAGATGAATGACACCAATGCCATTTTACTAGCGAGTAAACTGAGGCTCCTAGACCTCAACTGAATTCACATCCTGTGCCAGGATAGAGGCCTAGGCATCTGACTCCCTCTGTCTCTGGGCTGTCATTCTAAGTGGAGCAGACCAATCAAGACTTCTTTGTGCTTCACCATGTTGATATGGATACAAAGGTGCTCTAAGGGTTAATAGTAAGGGTTACTTTCCCAAGCCCCCTGAGGGGGGTTTGAGGCTTATTCTTAGGTCATCCTGTAACTTAAGGGTGCTTTAATGCCCCTTCCCTTTATCTAGAAATACCATGCAACTTGTACCAAAAGAATTGCTTTTGTCCCCCTTATCCTGTGTTCCCCATCCTGTGTCAAGACAATTTTTCCTTATCTTGCAAGCAACCACCTTCCTCACCTTGTTTATACTTATCCTGTCCCTAAATCTCCAACCCCTATTAGAAACCCTAAAATTACATCATCCTACAGACTGTGTAGCTTTCTGGCTATATAAGGCTGGTCCTTTTCCTGTATCATTGCCTTTGTTTAGCTTCTTGTTGAAGCTCAGGCCCGTATGCTTTTGCAACAATAAATCTCCCTTTGGCTAAAGAGAAAAAAATGATTGAATTCTTTCAAAAAATCTGACCAGCTCTCTCAACTCTGACCCCTGACATTGTTCCTCTCCCATCACTTGCCAAATGTTTGAACCCATATTTCTCCCCAGTTTGATTATGAACTGGTGGTCTTATCTCTTCCTGAAAACCAAGGTTCATAAGGCACTTTTTGTTTCCATATCTGAGATTCTTGGCTTTGATTAATGTCTGAGAGCCCCAATTTTTTTCACTCAAAAAGTCACATATAACATTACTGCCCCAGGAGGGAAGAAAAATGAATGATGAATGGTGATACCTAGAGGGTCAAAGGAATAGACAGCCATCTGAAAGGAGAGACATTCACCGATGGGTAGAGGATGATCTGGTCCTTCCCCATCTCATCATCAAGGCAATGGTTCTTTCATGGAAGAGAAAATAGGGGGATTCTGTTGTGTGAGTTTGTTCTTGGGCTCTTGACTGCCCTTTCTGCTTTACTTTTCCTTTCTTGAGTAGGTGACCAAGTACCTATCTGAAGTGGTTCTGTCCAGGTTTGGAAGTGGCCTTGTGAGCTTGAGAGGTTTAGAGGTGTTAGGATGATTGAGAGAAGCCGAGTAAACTGATATCTGAGAATTACTTAGGATTAGATTAAAGGGGGAAGAGGGAGGAGAATGAATTGGACTTTGCTCCTGAGCAAACCGATCACATGTTGTCTTTAAGCCCCTAGAAACAAGTAAGTTTATCACTTAGGTCCAGAAAATATTAGTCAAAACAGGAAGCTAATTAGTCATTGTTAATATTACCCATCTGTGAGACACTTATTTAAATAATCTCCCTCCTGAATTTGGCTTAATTCCTTCTTATTTTATTCTGCCACCCATAATGACAAAGCTGATTTGAAGACCTGATTTGTGCTGCTTGACCAGAACATCAAAATTTCTAGGTATGTCCCTGTTCAGCATAAAGAAGATATGAAGATTATAACATCAAGAACACAACCAATAGTGTCCAAGAAAGATTTAGGCTAAAATTGAATTGCCTTACATGTACAGGTCAGCACAAAAATATATACAAGTCAGGGTTACTGAGTTTCCATAGCCATAGCTGACTTACTTTGCTCACTTAACTGCCTTGCTTCTGAGCTGAGGGAGCATGACTTTGGCCATGATTCTCCATTTTCCTTGAAGAGTCATCAATGTATTATTTCAGGTGATAGTAGAGAGGATCAAGATTTGGACAAATTGTGAGCCATGCATGGTCTTGGACAATGGTTTGGCCAAAATTCTAGATTCTCTGAATGTTTTCAGGGTCAGCAGCCTCCACAGTAGCAATAGAATAGTCTAGGTTCTTAATCTAAGGAACCTGGAAGTGAACTACTAAGTTCACTTCTTAATCCTCTCTCCAATAAGGCTACACTGATAAAGCTTCTAAAAATGTGGGTAAGTCTTTGCCAAGGGTTGTCCTGTGCCACTTTTATTAGACCTTGCTTACATATACGAATAGAATAAATTTTGAAGCATTCAGAGAAATAATAGTTGCAATCCAATGAACTAAAATTCTTCAGGGAAAAGTGACCCACCAGAGAACAATGTTCTAGCAAGTAGGGAATGCTTTTATTCATTGTATTCCTATACTTAGAACCTAGGCTAGAGTCTGGCACATAATTGATTGATGGGTTTCATTTGTTGTATTTTTATATACCCATTTATATACAAGCTCTTTTACTTAATACAGATTCTTTGAAGGTAGGAAAGTTTTAGCTTTTTTTCTTTGTATCTCCAGAGTTTAACAGAGGGTCTGACACATAAGAACTTAATAAATATGTGTTGATTGATTGATTAATGAGTCAAAATGACAAACCTTGAGGTCTGATCTCTTTAGCAGGCAAACAATAGGTCCATGAGCTTAAACTGAGATCTATGGCTTGAGAGGGTATTGAAAGTGATAGAAAGTCACAAGAAATATTAATACTAATAATCAACAATGAGTTTGGGACTTGGCAGAAAATCACTGTGATTGACTACAGCTCGCCATCCCTGCAGAATTAATCAAAACACTCAATCACAGAGTCCTCTCCAATGCCTAGTTTACTCGGCTCCCTTTGAGTGTGCTGGGGGAGGTAATTGAACAAGGAACCTTTGAAGCAAGCCATGACCATATGAACTCATAAAGAACTCAGAGGCTTTCCATCATCACACCCACATGCAGCCTTTGGACAAGGAGAGAGAATGTTAGAAGAGCCATATACATCTCCATTTTATTAAGTTTTCTATTACTGGACTAGATAATTAAAGAAGATCTCTTTCAATAGAATCTAAGAAATAAAAATTTAAAATATATAACAGGAAATATAGTGAGGTGGAGAAGAGAGTCAAGAGGCCCAAGTGCTTATATAGAACAGCAGAATTTCAGAATTGGAGGATTTCATTCCAACTCACACCTGGACAAAAAATGTCCTCTGCTGCATTCCTAACAAGTAATCAAATAGCCTCTGTTTAAAAATTTATTGTGAGGGGATCCCCACTACCTTTCAAGGAAGGCTATTCATTCCATTTTGGACAGTTTTAATTTTAAAGAATTTTTTTTTAAAGGTTAGCCTGTCTAAACTCCAAAAGGCTCATAATGGAAAGTGCTATCCACATCCAGACAAAGCATTACGGAGTCTGAATGCAGATCAAAACATACTATTTGCTCTCTCTCTTTTTTGTTTTGTTTTGTTTCTTCTTTCTCATGATTCATTCCATTGGTTATAATTCTTCTTTGCAACACGACTGATGTGAAAATGTTTAATGTGACTGTATACATAGAGCCTATACCAGATTGCAAACCTTCTTGGGGAGGGGGAAAGGATAGGAGGGGAAGAAAATTTAAAACTTAAAAGCTTGTGGAATTGAATGTTGTAAACTAAAAATGACAAACAAACAAGCAAGCTAATGAATGAATGAATGAATAAATCAATAAAAAGATTAGCCTGTCTGCAGCCACCAACTCTTCATCTTAGCTCTGCCCTCAGAGGCTAAGTGGAATATAAACTTAATCTGTCTTCTATATTAAATTTTTTAAAAAATACTTGAAAGATGGCATCATGTCACTATCTCTTCACCCTTCTTCCACACCATGTCTTCTCTTCTCCAAACTAAACATTTCCAGTTCCCTCAATAGATATTTGTATGGCATGGTCTTCAGACAACAACTTCCCCTCCAGAATTTTAGTCTATTGGATTGTAACTCTTCTTTCTCTGAACCCTTTGAAATTTGTTCTATTAGTATATGTAATATTCCACACCCATAATTGCCCATGTCTCTCAAGAAGGGAGGATAGTACATTTTCTCATTTCTTCTCTAGAGCCAAATTTGGTTATTCTAATTACAAAACATTCCGTTTGGATTTCTTTTTTTGTCATTTTCATTTGCACCATTGTAACAATTGTAAATATTTTTGGTCCTGATTCTGTTCACTTCACTCTGTATCACTTCATACAAATCTTCCTGCGCTTCTCAGAATTCTTATCCATCATTTCTTACAGTACAATAATATTCCAATATATCTTTGTGCCACAATTTGTTTTTCCATTCTTCAGATCCAAGAGTAACTACTATGTTTCCATTTCTTTCAGACCAATATGTGTTTTCCTGGCCCTTATTTTATTTATTCCATTCTTGGCCAAAAGACTATTTTCTATATATTAAGCTGTTGTCTATAATCCAAAATCTGTTTTCAGATACCATTTGCTTATCTAGTTATTCACTTTTAAAATCTGTTTTTCTCTTCTGCAGCCTTTAATTAGCAAGTGACACAAATATCTTTAAGGTCTTTTTTTTCTTTCTCTGTTTTTGTTTTTGTATTTGTTTTTTAAATAAGATTTCATAATCCTTAGCATTACTTTCTAGATTCCATCTGGCGGTATTATCTATCCTCACACAAGTCACTAGGCATGTATAATTAGCAATTATAAGTTTTGACGAGACTAGGGATATTCTTTGTTTTGTTCAAGATGCTTGGGAAATCAAAGGTTTGTTCTATAGCTTATGTCCAGTTAACATACTTGTCTTGGGGTTGGATAATAATCAACCATTATCACTCTTCTCTTCTTCCTATGATCATTGGTGGATAAGTTTGATTTGGGACATATTGAGTTTGAGGTGTTGCCAGTGCCTTGCACATAATAGGCTTTTGATAAATATCTATGGAACTGAATTGAGGATGGAATTGTGATAGAGGTGAAGATCAGAAGAGAGATATGAATAGAGATATGAATTTGGGAGCTAAATGTATAGCAGTGATAGATGAAACCTTGGTATTAAATGAAATTGCCTAAGGAGGGGGCACATAGGGAATGAAGAGAACAGAATCAAGGCTAGAAAGTAACACTTACTTTAAGGAAAAGGCAAAAAAGGTCATTAAAGAAAGCAAAAATAGAACTTAGAAAAGTAGGAGCTTCTGGTGTGTATGAAGCAAAGGGAAAAGAGAGTACCCTGAAGTTATGGGATAGGCCACAGTATAAAATGTTACAAAGAGGTCAGGAAGGAGGAGGGCTAAAAAAGGCTCTTATTAGGTGAATGTGGCTCTTATTAGGTCGTAGTGATCTTTGAAAACACATAAGTAGTGTATTTGGTACATTTAGTTAGATTGCAAGGGGTCAAGAAGATAATGTACAGTGAGAATGTGGAAATGTCAGTTATAGCCAACTTTTTTAAAATGTTAGCTTTGGAGAGAAGACAGTTGTTGAATGATGTAAAATTGTCAAAGTAAGTTTTGTTTGCTTGATTGTTTTAGGAATGGGAGACCTAAGTATGTCTCTATGCAGATGAGAAAAATTAGTGAAGAGAAAGAGAATGAAGAGAGACAATGTGGAATTACCACAATAAGTTCCTAGGGGAGATGGAAGAAGGTAGAATTGTGGGCTCTGTCATCTTGTCATTTTATTGAGGGGAAGGCAGATAGAGGAAGTTGTAATCTAGAGAAGCAGTTAGAGTCAGATGAGTGCAGAGAACTCAGTCCTACTGGAATAGGATGACAAGTCATTTGGTACAAGCATAGGGGTTGAGTAGTTGATAGACACCCAAAAGAAAGAAGAAATGATTTGGCCATAATTATTGTGCATAATTCTTTGCTATCTCCAAAATTTGAGGATATCTTTTAACTTAAAATCTGGCTTCCCATCTGATTGACTCTAGTACATAAATTAGTGCCAAATTTCATAATAGATGAAAGAAATAACAAATATGGTTCCTGCCATTAAGGATCTTCCATTCTAGTTGAGAGTTTATCCACACATAGAGTTAAATAACAGTCTAAGAGTGAAGTAATCAAACAAGATAATAGTACATTAGGCATCACAAGATGATTAATATTTTGCAACATGAGTGCTCTAAGAGTTGCGAGAACAGAAGTATCATTGTAGATGGGAGTAGTCAGATAAAAACATATGGAGGAAGTTACATCTAAGGGGTCAAATAAAATTATTGTTATTATTTTATATAAAGGTAGTAGTGAAATACAGAGATGTTGAGGGAGCTGCCCAAAGGCATATGATGAATCAGCTGTGGATTTGGTATTAGCATAGTAAGGTAGTGGTGCTCAACCAAACACTTGGTGTCTAGGCTTCCCTCCATGCCCCTCCTATGCCTACTCTCCAAAGAGTTAGGAGCTTATTTGCAAGTGTTGCTGCCTGTAGAAAGAAGTCCAATGCCTCCAATGCCTAAGAGCTCTGAACCCAAAACTATTTCTCTGAAAAGAAGTCAAGCCATTGGAGGAAATGACATTGGGGGAGGAAGAGTCTTTGACTAAGAGACATCTGGTTTTGTCCAGTAGAGGTTGGTTGAAATGAGATAAAGTTCCCTTCTCTTCACTGTGGCTAAAGACAAAGCACAAGCCTTCTCATGACTTCTGAGAAGGCCACTTGGGGCACCCTGATAGACCCCTCCATGGGTAAGATTCAGCTCAAAGAGCTTCAATGACTGCCAGGATGGAGGAGAACATTCTTTTCTTATCTCAAGTTCATAAATCTAAAGTTGGAAGTGATCTTAGAGTACATTGAGCCAATTTACAGATATGGAAACTGAGGCTGAGAGAAGCTGAGTGATTTGCTCAAAGCCAAATAAGTTGCAAGTGACATAAGTAGGGTCCTTTTAGCTCTGGGCAAGGCTGATCTTACTCAACAGACAATTGCTTTCAAGGTGATATTTGCTAGAACCAAGAAAACCTGGCCACCACCACTTAATGCCCTAATTTGCTTGCTCCCAATTAATAGTCTTTTATATCTTAGTAGGAATTAATTGATCAGATTCTTTTTTGAGAGCAAGATGAGAAAGAGAGGAGGGGATATGAAGAAAGAAATCTTGAAAGTGAAAGATAGGGGTTCCAAGGAGAAGAAGAAGGAAGAGGAGGAGGAAGGGAAGGAGCAAGGAAAGAAAGAAGGGAGGGAGGAAGAAAAAGAAGGAAGAAATAAAGGAAGGGGGAAGGGAGGAAGGAAAAGAGAGTGGAAAGAAAGAAGAGGGAAGGAGTGAAGAAGAAAGGAAGAAAAGGAAGGAAAGAAAAATAAAGGAAGGGAAGGAAAAAAGGAAAGGAAAAATGAAAAGAAAGAAATTCATTTCCTTAGTATTCTAAGACCACAGCTGTAGAGCTGGAAAGGAACATAGAGATCATCTTACATACCCCCTGTGCTTCTCACTCTCAACTAAGTATGCACTAGTTCAATGGTTCTCCACCTTCCTAATGCCACAACCCTTTAATACAGTTTCTCATGTTGTGGTGACCCTCAACCATAAAATTATTTTCTTTGCTACTTCATAACTGTAATTTTGCTACTGTTATGAATCTTTCTGATATGCAGGAGGTATTTTCATTGTTACAAATTGAACATAACTCACAGGTTGAGAATCACTGCACTAGATAGAATGGGGACCTGAATTCGAGACCTGTGTTTAAATCCAGCCTCAGACACTTAGCTATGTGACAGTTGGCAAGTCATTTCACTTTTTTTTCCTTGTACCTCAGTTTCTTCCACTGTAAAATGTTGGTACAATAGCCCCTACCTCATAGGGTTGTTGTGAAGATCAAATGAGATAATTATAGCATTCTGTATGCCTTCAAACTTTCCACCTCAGTGTTGCATGTGGCTTGGACCTCTCTCTGTATCCCAGGCCAGCAGAATCTCTGGCTTCTTAGGGCCAGAGAAATTCTACATGCCTCTAGGGACCTATCTCTGAAATACTAGCTATCCCTGAATCACATTTCACACCCAATCTAAGGCTTTTTATTCCTTTTTGAAGTATATGAAGGTGGGGATTTTGTGGCAGGGGGCAGGAGTTTGTATATGTTGGGGTGAGGGAGAATATTAATGTTTGTTAGCAGGGGCTGCTTTAAAGCAATAGCTCTGCTGGACAGAGACTGCATATCATGAAGAGGCTGTTTAAATGCTTAAAAAAAAAAAATCTTCCCTCACCTTTATTTTGGAGGGGGAGGGATGGAGGAGCACATAAGGCTTGAAAAACAAAAGCTGTGTTGAGCAACTGTGAAATAGGAGTGTGGGTAGGTGGGTTCTGCTATCTGCAGGGTGGGGAGCTGGAGGCTCAATGCCGGTGCATCAGAATAAGCCACAGAACTGCTGCCCATCTTAGCTTCCTCCAGATGGAATTGTCCAGCAGGGTGGCATTTCCTTATCTGGGAATGTCATTGTGGCTCCGTTGCTTTGTCCTGTGATCCTGGTCCACCTTAAAAAAACAAGCAAACAATGCATGCCTTTTGGCGACCTCAGGTGCAGTGCCAATGTAAATGCCAACTGGTATCTTGGCAGAAGAAAGAGATCAAAGCTTCAGGCCCTGAAAGCAGACGGGGGTAGCTGAGGGCCCTGGCCCCATGCTGCCCTCTTCGTCAGCCATCACTCTCAGTGTCTTACCCCATTCCCTGTGGCTAACCTGGCCATCTGCTTTTCTGGTTTTCTCATGTAGTGATAACTCCCATTTGGGTTCTGGTGAACAGATTTTGGGCTGGCTGAAGTTATGGTTCAACCAAGCTCTCCTGGTAGGCTCAGCATGGATGTAAAAAGTGCAGCTGCTGCCCAGAGCAGTCCAACATGATGGGGAGGTGGAGGGAGGGGCTGTGGGATGAAGCCAGCTAGCAAGGAAAGATGGCCATGCAGCTGGGATGAAGCTGGTGTAAGGTTGGGGAGGAAGGAAGGAGGCTTCTGGGTCTGGGAGATTTGGTTTTTACAACTGCCTCCTCAATGACAAATCTCTACTTCCTAACTTTTCCTAAAGGTCTTGTGTCCATGGGTCGAATAAATAACTCTGGTCCTCAGGGTTCCCCCCTTCTCCAAACTGCCACAGTACTTATCTGCATCCAGCGGCTTACTTAATGTGACCGTTCAGTTCTCCTAGTCCAACTCCTGGAAAAGAGAAGATACAGGAGGAAGACATAACTATCCTCAGACATTTGAAGGGCTGTCATAGAAGACAGATAAGACTTATTCTGTCTGACCCCACGGGGCAGAACCAGGGAAAATGTATGACAGTAGTGATAACAATATCACAGTCTGTACTTCCGTTCTTCCTCTTCCTCCTCCAGCCCCTCGGTTGCCTTACTACCCTGGAGAAACCTGTACCAAGGTGCCCTCCACTCTCCTGATTGGGGACTACCTGCTCAGCACCACAAGTTCAGGAGAGGCTAGTTCCTTTCATAGGATTGTTGAGCTGGAAGGAACCTTAGAGTCTAATGAATCCAACTCCTTTCATTTTGACAAATGAAGAGACTGAGACTGAGATAGGGTTAAGTGACATGTCCAGGAGCTAATGTTTGAGGCAGATTTCAAACTCAGGTCTTCTGGACTTTAAGCCTAGTTCTCTATTCACTTCTTTACCTCCTTTACCTCTTCCTTTGTTTCTTCCCCTTTCCTCCACACCCATAAACTCACTCCCTCCTCTTCCCTTCCCTACCACACTCACATACCATAGGGGTAATTTCCGGAGGCCTGGAGTCTCTACCAAACAAATAGCATTATACTCACTGACATTTATTGCACTCTCCTACAGTAAAGAACCATTACTGGATTGTGTCATCGTCACTAAAAGTGGTAATCTATATCTCTCTGCTATCATACATACGTTTGTAAGCTCCTAAGGGTCATGAGAGATTCATTTGTGTCCCAAGCTCCTAACACAGTGCTTTGCCCATAGCAGGTGTTTAAAAAATGCTTGTTGAACTTAATTAAAGTCAGAAGGTACTGGAACTGTCAGGAACCAAATAATATACACGAAATCAACTATATCTTAATAGAGAAGAAATAGTTGGTTATGGAAGGAGCAGTCATTTCAGAGCCAGGCTCTTGGAGCGTAGTTCGGTCACTGGGACCTTAGGTCCCAGAAAACACTCAATTAGAAGGGAAGGGAAGTGGGGGTGGAGATTAGCATTTAGGTAGGGCCTATTATGTGCCAGGCACTGTGCTTAAGCCCTTTAAAATAGGATAAAGGTGAGAAGACTCTGAATATGATTCCAACAACCCTTATTTGGACCTTTTGAATGAGTTGTCAACCTTCTTGCTACTCTCTTACATAAGAAATGGACAAAAGCCAATTGCAGTCATGCGTCTGGGAGAGCCATTCTTCCATTTGGAAGGGACCATGCTAGTAGTTTTAAAAGTGGTCATGGAACTCGATCTTTTGTCCTGGTTATTGTTGACTTAACTCCTTGATAGCTTCAAAGGGAGGCAGCGATTATGAGAGAAATAGCACAAAGGAGCTTGCATTAAAATCCATTCTACTGAGAAACTCTGTCCCTGAAGTGTGGCCAGGCCAGGCCTATCCTCCTACCACATACTGCATTCGTACACCAGGTACTGGTTTCCAGGATACACATCTTATTTTTCGTATTCAATGGATAAATTGATAAAGGTCAATTGATAGGTCAATTGATAAATACAAGTTCCTTAAGTACCTGCTATATGCAAGCATTGTTCTAGGTGCTCAGGTATTCAGTCAATAAGCATTTATTAACTGTTTACTATATGCAGAGCACTATGGCTATATTTTTTTAAAAAGGGGAGCAAAAATATGGTCCTTGTTTTCAAGGAATTTACATTCAAAAGGTGGAGGCAATATGCAAGCAGTCATGTAGTACAGTGTAATTGGGGGTAATTTCAGAGGAAATGCACAAACACTGGAAGGGACCAGGCATCTTTCAGCAGGTGAGATTTGGTCTAAGTCTCGAAGAAGGCCAGGGAAGCCAGAAGGAAGAAGTGATAAGGAAGAGCATTCCAGGTATGGGGGGATGACAGGCCACAGATTCAGGAGATGGAATGTCAGATGTGAGGAGCAGCAAGGGGGCTAGGTAGATGAATTTTAGGATACAAGGAGGAGTTTAATTTGTAAGATTTGAAAGATAGGAAGGGGACAGATTATGAAAAGCTTTATAATGCCAAATAACATTTTATATCTGTTCCTGAAGATATAGGGAGCCACTGGAATAGTGAAGAAGGATATGAAGACATAGATACAATACATGAAAAAAATTTTACATTCACAAGGAGTTTATCTTGAAATGGCAGACATGGGGCAGCTAAGTGGTCCAGTGAATAGAGCATTGGCCCTGGAGCCAGGAGGACCTGAGTTCAAATGTGACTTCAGACACTTAGCACAAAAACTAGCCATGTGACCTTGGGCAAGTCACTTAACCCCAATTGCCCATCAAAAAGCAAAAAAAAATGGTATACACAAGGGCATATATAATTATATGAAGAATAAATATAAACTAGTGGTGGGGGGGGGGGTGGGAATCATAGATTTAGAGCTGAATAAAATCTTAGAAGTCACTAAATCCAACATTCTCACATTGCAGATTCGGAAACTGAGGTTAGAGAGATTAAGTGATTTACTAGGATGACACATCTACTAGTAAATTTCTGAGGTAGAATTTGAATCCAGATCTTCCTGACTTCAAATCTAATGCTCTATCTGTTGATGTTTAGGGGTGTGGGGCCCTCAAAAAAACATTGGTCCTGCCTGAATGAATTCCACCCAAGCCTTCTTTCAGTCAAAGAAAAACAAAGTTTATCAAAGATTTACCATATTGGGTAGACCCTTAAGGAATCTGAACATTTGTATGACTAATGCAAGCAGGCCAGATTGAATACTTTCATGGAAACAAGATGGATCTTATATAGAGACAGACTGTGGGAGGGATCTAGGGATGGCAAAGTAGTCTGGAGAGACTGGAAGAGGGCTCTAGGGAGGATCTTGATGGGAATGGCCAATAGGCCGGGGTGACTGTGAGGTAACAGAGAAGGGCCAGAATTCTAGGGACCTGTGCTGGGAAGTCTAGGGTGGGACCAGATGCAGACAATGAAAGGCCAGGTGACTAGGATGGATAGATGCCTCAGTGGAATGCCAAATCTAGTGGGAAGATTCAAGGAGAGTTAAAGGGAGTTTCCAGAGCCTGTACCCCCTCATATCCACTGTATCATGATGCCTTTTAGGAGCTGAGGAGATCAGAAAAGGCTTCATGAAGGAGGTGGTGTTTGAAGGGACAAAGTAATTTGGGGAGGTGGAAGCAAAGAGTGAGAGAACATTCTTGAAATAGGGGATTGCCAATCCAAAGGTATAGAGGAGGGGAGGCTGATTTGGCTATGAGCCTATGTGGAGGCAAGAGGGATTCAGGCTTCAGTCCAGAGCTGATGAAGTTGTGAGTAGTGGTCACTGATTAGAGCTGCTTTCAAGATTGTCTGGGTAAACTCATAACTAAAAGTAGGATTGTGAGGCTCTACCTAAATCTACCAGGAGAGGGAGCTATGAGAGAAGAGACAGTGTCCTGATGATCCAGACTACTGCCTCACTGAGGGCATATATACACATATACATGCATATACAAACATACGTAGCTTATATAGCTTATATAGTTTTTATATACATGTAGCATATATAAGTCTATTATATGTGATATATGTGTTATTACATATGCATTAAAGGATATAATGTATCTATTATATATAACTACATTGAGTTGTATAATGTAATATATAAATTATATATATAATACGTGTTTATTGTTGTGTGTTTCTCATAGAAAGTGCTTTGGAAATTGTGAAGAACTGCACAGACCTAAGATATAATTAAGATTATTGTAAATCCTTCACTAGAGTCCACTGTCATGCCTCATCATGGCAAGGAGACGTTCCAATGTGTGTTCCCAGGTTTCTGAAGACTGTTTTAGAAGAACACCAGCTTTGGCACATTTGACCAAATTGAAAGACTTCCAATATAGGCTCAGCAATAGACTCCAAGCCTATCGTCCCAGAACCAGCCTAGCCAGATTCAAAGAGAAGCTCATCACCACAGAGCTAGTCAGCAGGCCAGGAATTTTTTTTCTGCTAGGCAATTCATTAAAAGCAGACTGATCAGGCACATAGGGATTATGACCTCTTAGTGCAGTGCCCACATTGATGAAATTGCAGATCCTTGAAGTAGTGATTTTTGGTTTTTTGGACTGGGCTTATTATTTAATTAGTGCAGGGAACTACAGTGAAAATCTCACTACCAACGGCCACTGGCACTTCCTTTGAAATTTCTGTCATCTTAGAGAAATGACTGGCTCAGGGTCATGAAGCTAGAATGCATGCTCCAGAGCAGAATTTCAGTTCACTTCAGTAAACATTGATTAAGCATTTACTGTGTGGTAGGCATTGTGTTAAGAAGTAGGGATACAAAAAGAGGCAAAAAACAGTCCCAGTTCTTGAGGAACTTATAATCTGATGGAGCAATTTTATACAAAGCAAACTGTATACAGGATAAATTTTGATCATAATATTAGCATCTTATTAATAGAAGGGTTATTTGGTCATCTCTCTCTTGCACCAAAGACAATCATGGTGGTGGGCTCACACTTTATACGCCCTTGGAAGAGTTGGTGTTCTTGAGGGTAGCAATCAACTCTGATTGGTTAATAATTAATGAGAAGAAGGAATATTATAAGGAGAGGTGGAACCATTCTAATGAAGGGCTGGGAGATGTAATTTTATGTCATTTACTTCTAAGTTACCCAACCTTGGGAAATCTAATAAAAAATTAGAACCTTAAAAGGAACTTTAAGAAGATGAGTCTTCCTGACTTCAGGACAGGTGCTCTATCCACTGAGCCACCTAGCTGCCATTGTTTCTGTTCTAGCCACCTATACTTAACATCTCATTGAAATTTTCATTTACTTAAGGCATATGAGGAGCCCCAGTGGATAAGAGAGCTTGACTCGTGGTCAGGAAAATCTGAGTTCAAATTCATACTCAGACACTTATTGGTTGTGTGATCCTGAGTAAATAACTTTACCTTTCTTTGCCTCAGTTTCTTCCTCTGTAAAATGGGGATACCAATAGCACCTCCCTCCAAGACTGGTTGTCCAGATCAGATCAGACAGTATTTATAAGGGGCTTTGCAAATCCTAAAGCATTATAAATGCTGGCTATGGGTTTTTTGGCTTTATATTCGGCCCCCTTCTAACGTCCAGTCCCCCACTCTGTTGAAGTTTTCTTGAGTTGAAGATCCTTGCCAAACTGTTTCAAAAATCATGTTCAATCCCTTCCAATCCCATTTTTCTTCCCTGCTTTTGGGTCTCCTGCCCAGTTTTTCTCAGTCTGTGTAACACAGGCTCTCTTTGCTGTAGGTTAGCCCATCTATTTACTTTGATTTAACAGCTCTCTTTCGTTTTGGTAATTCTTTTTGCTTTTCTGCCTCCATATTGCTTCATAGTTTCTAGCCTTGTTGCTAGGCCTCTTGCCTCTCCACTGCCAGTTGGGTAACCCAGCCTGGTTTTGTTGTTGTTATTAGGTTTTTTTTTTGTTTTTGTTTTTTTGCTTTTTGGAGGGGGGAAGGAAGGGCAATTGGGGTCAAGTGACTTGCCTAAGGTCATACCACTAGTAAGTATTAAGTCTGAGGCTGAAATTGAACTCAGGTCCTCCTGACTCCAGGGCCAGTGCTCTATTTACTACACCACCTAACTGCCCCACCTGGCCTGTTCTTGTATCTAATCTGGGACTATAACATTTCCTTTTCCCTACTGTAGCTCTTTTTGCATACTCTTCTTTGCACACTAGTGCATTGCTGTACTGAGCCAATTGTCCTTTCAGAACAAGACACAGTGGCTGCCCATACCAGTCAAGTTGTCTCTGTGCTTTCCTTTTTCCTCCTGCTTTTTGTAAAATTCTTCATGTTCCTCACACAAGTCGGCTTCTGATTCGTCAGATGGAATGCTCCTTCTCATGCTCCTACTTCCATTTTTTTCCCCCCGATTTAGTCTCTTACCCACAGGATGGCCTTTTATCTCTCTACCTGTTTGTATTCCCTTTCTCTGTTCAAATGCCATTACCTGTTTCCCACAAGTGTCTGGACATAATTGACTCCAATAAATAATTCAATACAGCCAAATCATTCTTTTGAGTTTCCCCATGTGGTCAGGCAAGTTAAATTTTTCCACACTAAATTTAAGTGGATGGTGGAAATAGTGCCTTTTCCCAAAATTCACAACCATGTCCATATTGCCAAAGTGAAAAATTTATATATAGTTCTAAATAGGAGAGAGAGAGAGACAGAGAGAGAGAGAGAGAGAGAGAGAGAGAGAGAGAGAGAGAGAGAGATGGAAAGAGAGTCAGGCAGATAGAGACAAAGAGACAGAGATGGGGAAGGGAAGGAAGAGACAGATAATGAGACAGAGAGAGACATAAAATGAGGAACAGGGAGACACAGAGACACAGAGAAAAGTAGAGAGACAGAAACAAAGAGAAAGAGAGAGACAGAGGCAAAGAAACAGAGAGAGAAAGAGAGTAACAGAGGGAGGGAGGCAGAGAATGACACAGGGACAGAAACAGAGAGACAGAGAGAGGGAAGGAAAAAGAGACAGAGGGATAGAAACAGAAATAAATGGAGGGACAGAGAGAGAGGGATACAGAGAAATGAAGTAAACAGTGGGGCCATGAGTAGGGACCCAGAGGCAGCTTGGTTCAATAGCATCAAAGATGGTTCTGAAGACATAGGACCTGGCTCTGCCTTGCTCTCTATAGCATCTTAGATTTAGAGTCAGGAAAGATTTTTGAGACCTTCTAATTCAATATCTCCATTTTGCCGAGGAAGAAACCAAAGCCTGAAGAGGCTGGGGTATAACTAAGGTCAACATCTAGGAAGTAGAAGAACTGGGGACCTGAATTCTATTCCTTTCCTGCCAGCTCCAGCAATATTTCCATCATGTTACACTCCTTCCCATTATTCGAACTTGGGCAATTATCCAAATTATCAATATGCATTTATTAAGCACCTACTGAGTGTCAAGCATTAAGCTAGAGGAACAAGGGAGACAAAAGTGGAGGAAGGGGACAAAAAAAGGAAGTAGCCTGCTGCCTAAGAGCTCACATTCTATTAAGAGACAACATGTGCATTTTTAAGCATATGCAGGTTAAATAAAATGTTAATACCAGGTCATTAAAGGCAAAGTAGTTAGGGAAGGAGGAAACTAGGAACTGTGGCATCAGGAAAGGTCTTGTATTGGATTTGAAGATAGTGGGGGATTCTGTGAGGCTGAGGTAAGGAGAGAGTTTATTCCAGTCATGTGAGAGAGTCAATACAAAAGCAAAGAAACAGGAACGCAGAGTCTGGAGAAGGCCAGGAAGGTTGACCTGGCTGGTGCAGGACTGGGAAGAATCTGGGGCCAGATTACAAAAGGTTTAAAAAGCCAAACAGAGGAGCTTATTTTTTATCCTAGAGGCAATAGGGAGTCACTGGAGTTTATTGAGCAGCAGAATGACCCCCTCATTTCTATTATATAATCAGTAATTCAGCTCTAGGAAAAACTCATTTGCAATTGAGTTTCCCAGAGTAACTTTAGGACTACTATCCTTCCCAGGAAACTTTGCTACTTGGAATGACCATTAGTAAATTTAATGGTCCCTTCTTTAGTCTCCCTGTTTCAAGTCTTTCCCTGATCTGATCCATCCAAATGCCAAAATGATTTTCCTAAAACCCAAGTCTGAGTCTGTCACACCTCACTACTTAACAAACTCTAGTGACTTCCTATTGTCTCTAGAAAGAAATATAAATTGTTCAACTCAACATTTTATTTATTTTGTTCTGAACTTGAGAAATAAAAGAAGCATTTCCATAACCTTGGCACCAATGCACCCACAGAGCCCACTATCACAATAAAGACTATAAGTATCACATGACATTCAATTGAAAAATATGTCAAATGCTCCAGATAGAGGATAAAGCTGAAAGATTTATTTAGACAGCAGAAAACCAAATCCCAAAACCAGTAAGCCAATTCTATCATAGTACCAGAGATATTCAGAAGCCATAATAATGCTGAGAGCCATGCCATCCTTTAGCCTTCTCACAAACCAATACAAGATCAACATTTACTCACAAAACTCTCTATCTCCTTGCCTAAGCTCTTCTGTCCCCAACTGCCTCCAACTGTCTCCAACTGTCTTCAAACTAACCCCTAGGTCTATTAAAGAGCAGGGAAGATCTTCAAATTCCCATTCCCATTATGATAACATAGAATAGGAAAAAAAAAGATTGTAGATGAAACTGCAACAAGTTGGCATTTAATGACTTTCATAACTGGCCCTTTCTCCCTTCTCCAGTCTTCCCTTCCATGAACTCTAGTCTATCCATACTGTTCTGCAGACATGACTGCTCCATCTATGACTTTCTTCCAGGCTCCCACATTTGCCTCTTAAAATCACTGGCTTCTTCCTTCAGGACTCAGCTCAAGTACTCCTTCATGAAGCTTTTTCCAGTCATCCACAGCACTTAGGGCACACCTTCCCCAAACTATCTTGTAAACATTTCATATGTATTCATATATACCAATATATATGAATGTTGAGCTTCCTTGTTGGAAGGCAAGCTCCTTGAGGACAATGATTTTCATCTTTGTCTTTGTACCCTTAATGCTGGCTCTCTGTGTCACATGAAGAGCACTTCATCAATGTTTGTTTGCTTTCTTCCTTGCTTGATTACTTTCAAAAGCAATCACTAAGGGGCTCTTGAAATTTTAGCCAAATGCTCCCCAGTACATGAAGTGAAAATGTTCCTAATTTCCCCAGCAGTTTAAACACCATGTCTCTTTAAAACAAAATAGAACCAAGAATGACTCAGTCTAGCAAGAGCCAACAGGCAAATCCAGGGTCACTGGAGAACTGACATAGGGCAGAAGTAAGTGCAATAAATGAAAGATACATGAAGGCAGATTTCAGCTTTAGGTAAGGAAAGTCTTCCTAGTGATGTGGGCTATCCAAAAGTTGTAGGGCTCCCTTGGTAGAAATGTCAAGCAAAAACAAATAAATAATGAATGAATGGATGATGACCTGATGAGAATGGCATAGAGGGAATTCTTGTTCCAGCACAATTTGGACCAAATGCACTCAGAAAGCCCTTCTGACTTTGAGATTCTGTGATTCCATGGGATTATCCTGGTATGTTGCTACTGCCTTATACACCAGGTTCACTAACGACAGTGCTCCAGGCAGGGATTTGGAGGGGGTGGGGCATGACTGGTTCCAAGTTCTTTCACAGTAACTCTCTGCATCTTTAAATTGAATAAAATAAACAGGAGGCTGACTGAACTCCACTGGATATACAGAAAAAGAAATTTTGCTCAATCAAGTGAGAGAGAGAGTTTTAATGAGAACTTGTAAGCATATGGATCTTGAGTGGAATACATTAAAAACATCTATAAAGTTCACCTTTTCAATACTAATATTCGCTTCAGTGAATTATGTATCCTCATGACCTCTGACAAACTAAAGTTGTTGGTGATTCAAAGGACAATGTAGAAATTCATCCATCCATCCATCCATTCATTTATTTACCAAGCATTTACTGAGTGCCTACTATGTGCCAGGCAGAGAAAGTGCAATCTGGAAATGTAAAGACAAAAACCAAAGTTTCTACCTAAAAGGAATTTATTTTCCAATGAGACAATGAGGATGAAGATGAGGATGATGAGGATGATGATGATGATACAGAGATGTATGATGAATGTAGGTAGGCTTTCTTGTGTTATCAATGATGAAAGCACAAGAGATAATGTCAAATATATCAGCAAGACTAGAAAAGCAAGTGTGTTGGTCGTATAGCAAGACTAAGGGATAATACATAAGCACCCCGAGGGATACATTGGCATCCATGAAATATTAAAAGACCTAAAGGAAGAACTTCATAACATTGTACAGATCCTTCATGGAGGATTTATTGAAAGGCTTAGACAAGAGTTGCACAGGACGAGATGTCTTGAATGTTTTGTAATCAGTACTATGGGAGGAAATGCTCATATCAATGAATTAATGGATCCATCAAATTATTGAGGTAATTCTTAATGACAATCTTACAGACACAGATATGCAAGTATTACTGAAAATAGGTTGGAATTCAATTACATTTCTGGGATTCAGTTGATCCCAGAAACCCCCATTCAAAAAGCTGGTGGGGAGAGAGAGAGAGACAAAGAGAAAGAGAAGGAAGGAGAGAGGGACAGAGAGGCAGACGAAGTAAGACAGAGAAAAAGAGAGAGAGAAATTGATTACTTCCATTTCCTCCTTTAGCCACTGAGAGGAGACAGAGCAGGAGAGAAAGAAGGAGAAGGTGAGAGAGACAGACAGACAGAGACAGACAGAGAACTTCAATTTTCTCTTTTAGCCACTGAGAGAAGACACAAGAGAACAGCAGAAAGAGGGCAGGGTGGAGGACCTGTGGCTCCCCAAAGTCTTTATTAGTCAAGCCATATAAAATTACCTTCCTGTATTTTAGAGTTTCTTTAGCCTGGTCCTTAGGATTCCTTGAGGATTAGAAGTAAAAGTGCATCTTCTGTGTTCTATATACTACTATACCAGATCTGAAGACAGTTGAGAGGGACTGCAACCTTTTAAAGGACACATTAATTTTGAGTCAAGGATGTTGAATCCTTTACGAAATCATGTTGAGGGGCAGCTAGGTGGCACAGTGAATAGAGCCCCAGCCCTGGAGTCAGGTGGACCTGAGTTCAAATGTGGCCTCAGACACTTGACACACTGGCTGTGTGACCTTGGGCAAGTCACTTAACCCCAATTGTCTTGCCTTCTCCCTCCAAAAAACAAAACAAAACACCAAAGTTATGTTGAATTATTGGCCCTTTTGCTGATCTACATTGTTGTTGTTGTTGTTTCTGGATAGATCTCAGAGGGAAGAGCCCATTCCAAATGTCTAGAAGGTAATGAGATGTCAATTACAAATTCATAGGGCCAAGGATAAGTAAACAGGCAGGCTCCTATCAGTGTGGGCATTTTAGGGAGTGGGAACAAAAATTCAGAACTCTGATCATTTTACTTGAGTGAGATGAAAAGATGAGAAGAGAAGTCACAAAAAGAACAGAATATATAAATGATTAAAGAACAAAGAGGTTAAGGGAGGACAGTGCAGGTCCTATGCATGTAGTCACTACACTTTCATTTTAAATGGCTTCTAATAGTCACTGAAATCAAGGCCTGCCTGTATTTCAAACTAGTCATCAAGCTCAGGGACCAAGACATAAATTCAAACCGAGCTTAATCTTGCTTGTGTCTATTTTCTGAAGACCTAGCCTGGAAAGAGATAATGAGAGCAAGGCTGATCAGTTAGATGTCACTCAGAAAGAAGGCCTGGTTTTGGTGTGATTAGAGCCTCAGTCTCCCATAGAATAATCTTGGCCACCTCCTGACTATGGATCTCCAGGCAGACTATTACAAGATTGCAGTAGTAGTATAGACAGGAAGAGGAAGACAATGATGTCACAGAATTATATAATCTCAGGGCTGAGAAATACCTCAGGTGCTGATCCATCCAACCAATGCATGAAAAATATTTCTACTCCACAGTAAACAAGCGATGAAGCAACATTTGCTAGAATACTTGCGTTGAATAAACCCCTATTCCCTCCTGAGGCAGCCCATTTCACTTTGGTCTGCTATTAATTATTAGAAGTGTTTTCCTTAAATCAAGCCTAAACTAGCCTCTTGGAGACTTCTACTCATTGCTTCAAGTTCTGTCCTCAGGGGTAGAAGAGCAAATCAAATCCTCTTTCATCTAACAGCTCTTGAAGACCCTTATCAAGTCCCTCCTGAGTTTTCTTTAGACTAAATAACTTCACTTCCTTTAACCAATCCTTCATTTGCAACTGATGCCCTTCAACATCCTGGTCACCTTCCTCTGGATCCACTTGTCCAAGGTCAGAAAGTCATTGAAACAACCATACGTAAGGCAACGTACTGGGCTCTGAGGCAGTGTGCCCAGCTTATTGGAATGGATACTCAGGTATCCTAACTCACTGTAGTATCTGCCCCTCTTTTTAAATTTACTAAACCATATAAAACTTGGAACATGTCAGAGCTAGTGCCTATAATGATGATTTCTACACCATGCAAAACTTAGAACTTGTCAGAATTGGTGCTTATAAATAAGACAACACCAATAGCTCATGCTATGATGGTCCTTTAAGAGTTTCAAATTACTTTCCTCATAACAACCCCTTTGAGATAGATGGAGAAGGTATTATTTTTATAACAACATCTGAAAAGGAGTTGGCTAGTCACAAAGATCCTGGGAGTTATAGTTCTCAGTTTGGGAAGAGGAGAAATTAACGTGGGATCAACCCTCAAATGGGAAAGTAGAGATTTTTCGTGTGCAGAATATGGAGTTTAGAGGGACTCTCAAAAGAGAACCAGGAGAGAAGGATAAGGTGGTAACTGTTCCATGGTGGGTGATACATGAGAAATCAGTTTTAGTCTTCAAGGCCAGGTGAGGTGACACACTCTCTCTCCCTCTCCCCCTCTCCCTCCCTCTTTCACTCTCCCTCCTCTTCCCCCTCCCCTTCCCCCTCTCCCTCCTCTTCCCCCTCCCCCTCTCCCTCTCCCTTTCCCTTTCCCTTTCCCTTCCCATCTCCTTCTCCCTCTCCTTCTCTCTTTCATCAAGGACCCTTATTCCAATAGCAAGAGCTACTAGAGAAAAACCAGCCACAAGGAAAGGGTCTTTATTCTGCTCCTGTCTTATCTGTACTTAGTTGTATTTTTTAAATACGTGATGGCTTTAACGTTATTTCTCATAGAAGGTTGTGTTCAACCTTGTTTTACATTACCTGGCATCCTTTTGTTTGTGACCTGGGGGAGCTGTGGGAGTCACCAGGGGAGTCATCTTTGTAGACCCAGGCTCAGAGCTCACCTTCCCCTTCCCAGTCCATTATAGGGGAATTGTGCCCTCTAACTGGGGGCACGCCATGAGACATTTCATAAGCACACTCCCAAAGGAAGGATTATTATGAAGGCGTGCCTTTTTTTTTTTTATAAATCTGCTTCACAGACAAGAGTAACTGGATGTTACATTTTCATTTTGCAGGTAAGGAAATTGATGATCAGAAGAGCAAAGTGACTTTTCTATGATTATCCAGCTAATGTTGAGGGGAGATTCAAACTCTTTCATCTGAACACTTCTATTGACTCCAAGTGCAGCAAAAAGTGTTTAGATGGTTTCATAAACATCAGAGTTTTGGAAATGAGCAAGTGAGGAAAACCATAATATTAAGCTGTATCAGAGGAAGTCCTTTGGAGGTAGCTAGGGCAGGGGTAAGAGCTTGGGTTCTGCAATCAAGTGATAGCATCAAATCTTAGTTCTGCCACTTACTCCCTTTCCGTGTAACCTTGAGCAAGTCACTCAACCTTTCTGAGTTTCATTTTTCTCATTTGTAATGTAAAGGAGTTGGATTAGATGGGCTGTAAGGTCCCTTTTGATTCTAAATTCATGATTCTATGAATATACCTTTTTATCCCTTGCAATAGACAGAGCCCAGCGACGGATAAACTATGGGACCAACCTGGAGGGGTGATGCTAAAGTATTTATGATGGGAGGTCTCTCCGATTTACGGTGACTTTGTGGGTAGGCTGGTTGCAGCGAATTCAACATATTGGAACTTTTGGTCACATGCCATTTGGTCATACGTGAGGAAACTAAACCGAGAGGGATGAGAACTGTTAAGTTACAAAGGGAGGCCTAGTCATTGACCCATGTACTAGCATCATATCTGCCTTCATCCTGGCTGACAGCCCTGCTGTTAAACATTAGACTAGATACCCCTCCCCCAACCCCCCAAAGTAATGGAAATTGGAAAAAGATCAGCAGCTAAATTGGATTGAGAAGTTGAAGAGTTTGGGGTATGGGGAGACCATCTGCCCAGCTCAGGTTACTGTTCCTGTCTCCAGAACTGTAATTGCCTTCTACTCAGAAAAACTCTTTTCTACTCACAGATTCCAAACCTAAATCCAGTTCCCTTGAAATTAAAAAAAAAAAAACTAACCTAAAAAACTAAAGCTGAGAATTTCTATCCTGGAAAGTTGAGACCAATTCTCTGCAGTAAGAGCCTAAAGATTTTGTTTGCAATGGCAAAGTGATGGTACTTACAAAAATAATATGTTAATTTTAAACAGGGATAAAACAAAAATGAGTCAGGCTAGTGACCTGGAGGTGTTCCAGGCCACCTGGTTGTACTTCTCAGGCAGGGTTGGTGCTTCCTCCAGCAGTAGAGGTTGGGGACCCTGGTGCAGTTTGCCAATCCCTTACCCCCCAGGAATGACTAGGAGCAGACTGAGCTCTTTTTTATGGCTTCAGTTTCATGAAAGCCTCTAATTGTCCATGACTTATGGCTCCTCCATCTGTCAGGTGGCCAGAGAAACCCCATCATGTAAGAATAGGCCAAGTAATAGTCACCTGACATTGTTCTTGGTAAGCCACAAAGGGACAGTAGGAACAGGAGAGGGGAAGAGAGAAGGAAACTGCAATATCTTCCTGAGAAATAGATCAGAGTTCTGGTCCTGAAAGGATTGTAGACATTCAGAGTTGCCAGGGATTTTAGGAGTAATCTAATTCCCTCATTATATATAGGCAGAAATGGGTGTTTAAAAAGGTAAAGGGACTTGGCCAAGGTCACAGAACTTCTAATTAGGGAGCCAGGGTTTGAACACAGGACTTCTGGTACTGTCTAGTGCTGAAGGCATGCACAATATTGTTTCTGTTTTTGTTTCCACAATGCCTAACACATTGCCTGGCATATAGCATGTGCTTACTAAATTGTTGCTTGCTTGATTTCTCCTCAATTATATGGTATGTATGGTCCAATCAGAATGCCTTACTGCCTTTCAAAGATTTGACAGTCTGGAGTCCTGCCTGGGAAAATGGTTTACCTTATTCTGTAAAATCATTTTGTTCTCTATCTAGGAGACTGTACAATAGGAAAAAACGCTGTCTGTAAAACCAACAGAACTTCTATTCTACCATAAGGAAATGGATACTACTAGTATAATTATATAGATTCAAAACTGATTGAATGGCTAGACACCAAATGGTAAAGGTTTGGTGTCAATTTGGGAAGAGGTCTCTAGTGTATACATAAGAGATCTATATTTGTCCATGAGATTTGTAATGTATTTACTGACAATTTGGATAAAGATGTTCATGGCAGGGGGCGGCTAGGTAGTGCAGTGAATAGAGCACTAGCCCTGGAGTCAGGAGGACATGAGTTCAAATCCAGTCTCAGATACTTAACATTTACTAGCTGTGTGACCTTGGGCAAGTCACTTAACCCCAATTGCCCTCCCAAAAGCAAAAATAAACAAATGAATGAATGAATGAATGAAAAAAAAGATGTTCATGGCATACTCATATGGCATATTGGAAGATGACACAAAGCTGGAAGAAATAATTTACATATTATATATGTATATATAAAATTTTATTCCTTCTTTCTTGTAGTTTTTCCTTTTGTCCTAATTTTTCTTTATAACATGACTAATATAGAAATATGTTTAATATGATTGTACATGTATAATTTATATCAGATTGAGCACAGCCTTGGGGATGGGGGAGTAGAGGGAGGGGGAGAAAATTTAGAACTAAAAATCCTATAGAAGTGAATGTTGAAAACTAAAAACAAATAAATAAATAAAATGTTAAAAAATAATTTGAAGGGCTGTTCATGTGGAAGACTGTTTTGATTTCATAGGGTCTTAGATTTCGAGATAAAAGGGACCTCACATGTCGTGGAATACAATCCTGTCATTTGGATAGGCTAGGTGAGGAAACTGAGGCATGGGAAAATGAAATGACTGGCACAACCTTAGTCATGTTTGATGCAGGATTTGAGTCCAGGTCATGTGATGTAAGAGCCAGTGCTCTTTGCACTGGACTATCCTTCCTGTGCTATTGTACCCGAGAGCAGAAGTAGGAGCAATGGGTAGAAACTTCAATTAGAGCCACTCTCTGCAGCTATTAAGATGAGGGCTCCAGAAGTGTGCTGGCAGATGTTTAATTGGCTCTCTGAGGGGGAAACATGTTTGCATGACACACTTTTGAGTGTGATCTGCATTGTGAACATTTCCTCCATCACAGAAATCAAGAAAACAGTGAATCAAGCCCTGATTGATAGCTTGTTTTCCACAGTGAAAATCTAACAATTGCCTCTCCCTAGCAAGTATATGCTGTGTACAGAAGGTTCTTGGTGTTAGCTGGAGGGGTTTTCAAAAGACAAGGACCCTTGCTCAGTTTCTCCCACCCATTTCAATGTCTACATTTTGTGTCAGATTCCTCTCAGTGTGATAACCCAGCATCCACAAGACACAGGGGAAAAGAAGAAAACCCATGCATAAAAGTCTTTTTTTTTTTTTACATAGTAGCAAGCATTTATTAAGCAGCTACTGTTTGCCAGGCACTATGATAAGCATAGCATGGGGATACAAAAACAAGCACACAAGACAGTCATCCCTACCCTCAGAAATTCTGATGAGGGAAGACAACACCTAAAAAGGAAGTGGGAAAGGAAGGGTCTACATGTAGTAGCACAGTTTGGAGCTGATGGAGGCTTGGCTATTGGCATAGTATGGAAGCTATCAGAGGATAAAATATGGCCTCTCATCACAGAGCTTCAGGATTGTTTTCTTTCTGTCACTAAATTGTCTGTGTCTGGGACTTGCCTGGGCCATAGTGATGACCTATATCTGCTGTAGCCTTTAGGAAGGAACAAGATGGTGGCAGCAGCTTTTGAAAGCCTTGATAGAAGATCCCTTGCAACTTTCTTTTTTTAAAAA
The DNA here is from genome assembly GCA_028646515.1 of Pseudochirops corinnae. Taxonomy (NCBI): domain Eukaryota; kingdom Metazoa; phylum Chordata; class Mammalia; order Diprotodontia; family Pseudocheiridae; genus Pseudochirops; species Pseudochirops corinnae. The sequence continues at coordinate 157,990,753 of CM053589.1, forward strand.
ATTAAATTTTATGTTTATTTTTAGTTTACATCATTCATCTCCACAAGATTTTGAGTTACAAATTTTCTCCCCATCTTTCCCCTACCCACCACCCCAAAACAGTGATCCCACTGAATATCGCCTCCCCCAATCTGCTCTCTCCTATACCTCCCCCATTCCCCCTCTGATTTTCATGTAGGGCAAGATAGATCTCCATACCCCAGTGCCTGTATATCTTGTTTCCCAGTTGCATGTAAAAAAAAAAACCAAAATAACAATAATAATAATAATTTTTTAAAAACCATTTGATTTTAAAACTTTGAATTCTAGGTTCTTTCCCTTCTTCCCTCATCACCCACCCTTACTAGGAAGATAAGCAATTCAATATAGGTTGTACATATGTAGTTATTCAAAACATTTCCATAGTGGATATATTGTGAAATAATGACTATATTTCCCTCCATCCAATCCCGCCCCCCACTTGTTTTATTTTCTACTTTGACCCTATCCCTTTTCAAAAGTGTGTGCTTCCAACTACCCTCCCCCCCAATCTGCCCTCCCTTCTATCATCCCCCTTCTTATCCCTTTCCCCCCTACTTTCCTGTAGGGTAAGATATCCAATTTAGTGTATATGTTATTTCCTCCTTAAGCCAAGTTCAATGAGAGTAAGGTTGTCTCATTCCCTTTCACCATCCTGCTCTTCCCCTTCATTGTAACAGTTTTTCCTTGCCTCTTTTATATGAGATAATTTACCCTATTTTGTCTCTCTCTATCTCCTCTCATTATATTCCTCTTTCACCACTTAATTTTATTTTTTAAATATCATCCCGTCCTGTTCAATTGATCCTGTGCCCTCTGTCTATGTACACCTGTAACATATATACACACACTCACATATGTGTTCATATGCACATATATCCTCCTATATGTATGTATACATATATATGTGTGTATACACACACACACACACACACACACACACACACACATTTATATCCCCCTCAACTATCCTCATACTGAGAAAAGTTTCACAAGTTACAATTATTGTTTTTCCATGTAGGCATGTAAATAGTTCAACTTTGATAAGTTCCTTATGATTTCTTTTCCCTGTTTACTTTCTCATGCTTCTCTTGCTTCTTCTATTTGAATGTCAAATTTTCTATTCAACTCTGTTTTTTTCATCAAGAATGCTTGAACATCCTCTATTTTATTGAATAACCATGTTTTCCCCTGAAACATTATGCTCAATTTTGCTGGGTAGGTGATTTTTGGTTTTAATCCTAGCTCCTTTGACCTCCAGAATACCATATTCCAAGCCCTTTGATCCCTTAAGGTAGAAGCTGCTAGATCTTATGTCATCCTGATTGTGTTTCCACAGTATTCAAATTGTTTCTTCTTGACTGCTTGTAATATTTTCTCCTTGATCTGGGAACTCCAGAACCTGGCTATAATATTCCTAGGAGTTTTCTTTTTGGGACCTTTTTTAAGAAGTGATTGGTGAATTCTTTCAATTTCTATTTTGCCCTCTGGTTCTAAAATATCAGGGCAATTTTCCTTGAGAATTTCTTGAAGGATGCTTTCTAAGTTCTTTTTCTGATCATGGCTTTCAGGTAGTCCAATAATTTTAAAACGATCTCTTCTGGATCTATTTTCCAGGTCAGTGGTTTTTCCAATGAGATATTTCACATTGCCT
>CM053589.1:157992924-158034839 GCA_028646515.1 Pseudochirops corinnae
GATCTCTTCTGGATCTATTTTCCAGGTCAGTGGTTTTTCCAATGAGATATTTCACATTGCCTTCTATTTTTTCATTTGTTTGGATCTGTTTAATAGTGTCTTGATTTCTCATAAAGTCATTAGCTTCCATTTGCTCCAATCCAATCCTGAAGGAATTATTCTCTTCAGTGAACTTTTGAAATTCTTTTTCCATCTAGCAAATTAGGCTTTTTAAGCCTCTTTTGCCATTTGAGTTAGTCTTTTTTTAAGGTGTTGTTTTCTTCAGTCAGGTTGACTCACTTTTCATGATTTTCTTCCATTATTCTCATTTCTCTTCCCAATTTTTCCTCCTCTTCTCTTACTTGACTTTCAAAATTCTTCTTGAGCTCCTCCATGGCCTGTAACTGATTCATATTTTTCTTGGAAGCTTTTGGTGCAGGAGTTCCAACTTCATTGATTTCCTCCCATTCCATGCTTTGATCCTTTTTGTCCCCCCAAAAAGAAATCTAAGGCTTGATTGCTGTGCTTGCTTTGCTTCCTTTGCTTGCTCATGTTGCCACTCAATTACTTGACTTTTGAGCTCTTTGCCACAGTAGAACTCTGCTTCCAGAGAGAAGAGCTTTGTCGCAAATCACTAGGGTTTTCACAGCTCCTGGAGATATTAGTTGGGTACCCTCTTTGGTGCCCCCAAAAGCTCTGGCTCACTGGTCACACACCTCAGGATCACCACCCAAGACCCCAATCCAGATCCAGGCAGGTTAAAGCAAGAGCGATTACACCTTGGAATGGTTGCTTGGTCCCCCTAAGATCTGCAGGCCAAGAGCACTGAAGCAGCCACGTAGAGACAGCTGCATGGCTGCCATGCCTCTGCCACTTCTTGCTCAGCTCTGGGGGCAGAAGCCAGATTGAGCTCTGTTCCCCCCGGTTCCAACAGAGTTCCACACTGACCTTTAACTTTGTCCTTGGCATTTATAGGTTGAAATTTCTGGAAACCACCACAGCTGCTGATGATCCACTTTCCTGAAGTCCACTCCAGCCACTGCTGGTCAGGCTCACCCTGGGGCTAAAACTGCGGGCTCAAGTGGGGCTGGGCTCGGCTCCTAGTGTGCTGTGATGCACCCTTTCTGCTGGGCAGCCTTCAGCAGGAGATTTGTTTCTCTCTGTCACTTTGTGGGTTCTGTAGCTCTAAAATTTATTTAGAGTCACATTTTATAGGTATTTGAGGTGGTTATGAGGGGAGCTCATGGAGTTTTCTTGCTTCTATGCAGCCATCTTGGCTCCACCCCCACATTAGAGTCTTGTACCCCAAAGGAATGTATTTGAGGATATTCTTTATAGTTGACTGGAGATAGAGGAAGAGTGTATTCATGCACATGTACTGCAATTGCCAAAGCAGCTAGGTGGTATATACAGTAAGGAAGATCTGAGGTCATATCTGGATTAACTTATTGGCTCTGTGTGATCATGGTCAAGTAACTTAACTTTGACTTTACTCAAATCCCTCAAGTATAAAATGAGAATAAAAATAGTATCTACCTGACAGAGTGTTATGAGGATCAAAAAAGATGGTATTTGTAAAATTCATAGCACAGTACCTGGCACATAGTAGGCACTTCATGAATGCTTATTTCCTTCTTTTCTCCATTTTTCCATCCCTTTCTCACTCCCTCCCTCCCTTCCTTCCTTCCTTCTTTCCTTCCTTCCTTCCATCCTCCCTCCCAATCTGCATCCAGATTAAATGATATAATGGTATGGCAGGTCCTTCAAAGGTGACTTCCCAATTTCAATTCTTCTATGGGAAAAAAATCCCTTCTTTGATATGAGTTTGCAGTACTCTCTCCTGTTTTGAAGATTCCTGGGCTGTGATTGGTGGGGAGCAAGGTGTTACCTGCTACCTCTACCTCCAGAGCTATGCTTTTTCATCTTTAAGAGCTGCCATTGATCAAGGAGGTGGGCTGAGCAATTTGCTCAAGGGTTGGACAGCACAGGACAAGTGGAGGGTCTTAGCTCTGGTCCCATGTGCTATGAGTTATTTGAGTCTATGAAGACATTTATCTATGGAGTTCTTTGGGTTCCCAAGTGAAAGCAAAAGAAAGTGAGCCATCCATGTGAACATGGCTCTTTCCAGAAATTCTGCCTTTTCAGTTTTGTGACCAGTGGCAGGAGAAGGCCCTTATGTGAGTGCTTATGGCTCTTCCCCTGAGATTTCACACAGGGATGCCAACTGAGATCCTGTAGGGCCATAGACAGGGAGAAAGTTTCCAATACACAAAAAACTTAACAAGGGAAGAAAAGGTCTTAATTATTAATGTGGTTGTGCATGAATGTGTGTGCATGTATAGATCATCTTGCAAGCAGTATCAAGTCATTTACATTCTCATCCCTCTGGAGAATGAAGTTACACAATTTTCTTGCAGTTAGAAAATTCCAAACAGCAAACATATCCTTATATATATGTGAAGAAGGGTCATAGAAAGCAGAAACTAGACCCTGGACAGTGAACAATGGCAGTCTTCATTTAATAGTTTGCAATAACCAAGATGCAAATTTGGGCTGGATGTAAGGTAAAGCATCCTAACATTCTTTTTTGTTGTTGTTCAGTTGGTTTAGTCCAACTGTTTGTGACCGCATTTGGGGTTTCCCTTGACAAAGATACCAGAGTGGTTTGCCATTTCCTTCTCCAGTTAATTTTACAGATGAGAAAACTGAGGCAAATGGGCTTAAGTGACTTGCCCAGGATCACTCAGCTAGTAAGTGTCTGAGGCCAGATTTAAACTCAGATCTTCCTAACTCCAGGCCCAGCACTGTATCCACTGGGCCATCTAGCTGCCTATCCTACCATTTAGGAATACTGTTATCCCTTCCACATCATGGTGGTTTAGGGGCATGGTGTTCCTTTGGTCCTCCCTTCGTACCAGAGAAGTCTGAATTATTATGGTATTAAAAGATAAAATATGTTGATATTATGTAACACTATGCATATATTTTATACATTTCTGAGTTTCTAAACATTTTCTGTTTTATCTTCTGGCCTTTGTGTGTTGTCTGTGACTCCCACAAAACTCCCCAAAAGTTTCTTATGCTCATCTGTGATATATGGAAACCACCATGGAGAAAGTCACAATGTGTAAGAGATAACTATATTCAATGGGAGAATGGGCTACCTTGAGAGACAGTGGGTTTCCCCTGGTGGCCATTGGCCAGGTGGATTGTAGAGGGAATTATGTTTTAGGTGTGGGATGGTCTGGATAGTCACTGAGGTTCTTTCTAATGTTGTTTTTTCTTGGGAGCCGGAGGGAACTGGGGAAGCTTCAAAATTCAGAGGAAGTTGATGTGTTCTCAGAGAAAAAGGTAAAGCACTCATCACAAAACCCCTTTAATGTCACCTATTCCCATACCACTCCTATTGACAACCACTCCTCCATAGAGGCACTCCCCAGTCATTCCCTCCTCGACAAATCCCCAGCCAGGAGGGAAGCCATGCTCTCATCGACTCATAAATCTATTTGAAACCCTTATATCCTCTGCCAAAAGAGGTTAACCACAACTACCCTTGGGTTTAATGGGGTCACTTAAGCTTGTTTGGCTCAGTTCCTCATCAGTAAAATGAACTGAAGAATAGCAAATCACTCCAGTATCTTTGCCAAGAAACCCCCAAATAGGGTCGCAAGGATTCAGACATAACTGAAACAGTTCAACAACCCTTGGCTAGCTAGGCTAGCCTAAACTAGCTAGGCTAAAACCTTAACTCAATATCCACAACTTCCTATTTGGCATACCGTTAATCTTCAATGACCAACTGCTTCAGCCAAACAAAGGCCTTGTTGAGTCACATACTGGGTTTCCTGTTTAGTGTCATTTGTCCTTGGATATGGACCGAGTGACTCATAGCCCCTCTTACTGCTTACCTGGAGTTCCTTTAAGATCACAGTATTTGGCAGAGGCATGTCAACCTGTTTTTATGTGTCTGTCTCCCCATGGGTATTCCATTAGAATGCAATCCTATAGGTGAGTGAGTGGATTATGTTTAGAGGTACTCCCGAGAGCTATGACTAGCAATTTTCACTCCCAGAACAATTGGCCCCAAACACGCTGCAAAGTCAACTTCTTACATCAAATTCAGTTGGTAGTCAAGGCAGGGTTAGGGCAAGAGGAAGCTCATCTGTGTAGTGACCATTGAAAGATGAGAAAGAAGATGATACCTTAATTATTCTTACTAACTAGGTAGCAAGCTAGCCCGGGATTTGAATTGCAACTACTGTCAACACCATCTACAATTTGGCATTCAGGACAAAGCCCTAGTTACCCAACCCTAGTTATGTTTCTGTTGCTAGGTAGGAATTAACTGGGAACTTTCCATTTGTTTGTTGATTCAAATTGACATTTGGAGGCAGTGGGAAGGAAAGGACAGCTGATAATCCTAGGAGAATAATTTTGTGACAAAGATAATTAAAACAGATTTTCATTTAGAGCTTTGAGGTTTGCAGAGCATTTTACATTCATATGTCATCTCCTCTCAGCATTCCATCTACCTTGTGAGGTAGGTACTATATGTATTAGCATCCCCATCTTCCAGAGAAGCAAAATGAGACTCAGAGAGATTAAGTATTTTGCATAGGATCATATGGCTAGTGTCAGGATGGAGATTTGAACCTAGGCTTTCCTAACACTAAAATCTAGCATTTTACTCATCATATGTCTTTCAGATAAACTTTTGATATCTTTCCAAAAGGTCTTTTTGGAAAAACCATTATGTGTGATTTTGGCCCTTAGAGGAGAGATAAAAAACGCAGGTTGTTTTTCTTTTTTTCTTCTATTTTTTTTAAACTCGGGATAATGTTAAAAGTCCAGGGCAAGAGAGAGGCAGTCAGTATCTCCCATCAGGCTTCTAATCACTTTCTCTTCACATCCATCTCCTGATCCCTGATGGCCCCATCAGAATACAGGCATTGATTGAGTGCAAAGTTAATTTTTCACATATCAATAAATAACACTGAAGCCAGCAGTCTCTGAACGGTGTTCAGAACAGAATGTGAAAAAAAGAATACAGAACTGTTCTCAGAGGGGGAAAAAGGCCCAGGGATTGTTTTTTTCCCTCCCCCGTAAAAGGTAATTTTGAACCCCAGCTTTTTCAAAAGTACATTCCATCATAATGCTTACTGCAAACAGTACCCGTAGAAGGGAGTGGAGAAATTGGAAGGGCACCATAAATAAAAGACCGTACAACCTACAGACAATGGACTTTGAAATCTTTTCAATCATTTATTCCAACACTCTGAAGATAAGACCCTGGAGAGCTCCCCTTCATCAAACTAGAATAACTTCACTCAAAGAAGTTGTTGATTGAGTTCATCAGTCAACAAGTGGTTTATTAAATGCTTACTATGTGCTGGTGGGCAGTGGGGTGGCACAGAGGATAGAGCCCTGCATTTGAAGTCAAGGGGACCTGTGTTCGAATTTAGCGTCAGGTACTTACTGTGTGACCCTGGGCAAGTCACTTACGCCTGTTTGCCTCAGTTTCCTCATCTGGAAAATCAGCTGATGAAGGAAATAGCAAATCTCTCCAGTATCTTTGCCAAAAAAGCCCCAAGTGGGGTTAGACACGACTGAAATGACCAAATAATAACAACAACATGTGCCGGCCTTTGTGCTAAGGCTGGGGAAAGAAATAAAAAGCAAAATCACCTCACATTCTAATGTGGGAGACAAGATGTAAATACCTAGAGTTATGTATAAGATCAAAGGGATAGAAGGTAATCTTGACAGGCCATAGCTGCTCTGCTGGGGAGGATGGAGAATGACTTCCAAGGAAGCCAAGAAGCAGAGGAGTCTAAGGTAACCACAGGCTGAAAATAATCTCTGCATACTTAGAGGGTGACCCAGCATGCATAGTGAGAGGTTCCATGGTATAACAGATCAAATACTTGGAATACAGGACTTGGGTTTGAATGCTGGTCCTGACATTAGCTGGTGGTCCACAGTTGACCCCATGAGATTGCTTAACGTCTGTGGGCCTGAACTTTCTCATCTGTGAAATGGGGATGAGAATGCCTACAACTCCTATTGCACAGGGTTTGGGTGAGTCCCAAATAGCGAGTTCTTTGATTGTCTGTTATTACTGTTGTTAAATGAATTAGAGAGGAAGTCGCCCCTTTGGTCAGGATTCCTTGCAAGAGAAGTGATCTGTGGAACAGTGTGAGATGTCAGCAATAGAGGCATAGTAAGTCACCTTGATGTCACTGTGGGTTCCCCTCTCCTCCCTGTCCCTGACCTAGGAGTGAGAAAATTATATCCACTCAGCTTACAAGTCCATTAGTGCCAAAACATTACCCATACTGGGTGCTAACTAACTCATGTGTGCTAATGGGCCATGTGGATACTGGGGCTGTCTTTTCCTGAAATTAATTTAATACAAATGGCTTTAAATCAAGGAATAAAAGGAAACATGACAGTGACTAAAAGTACCTAGCACACTTGATATGCCATGGTCTCTAGTCCCTTCAGCCTCTATCAGGCTAAGTTCTGGGTTATTAAATCAACTGCCTAACACAGACCCCAATGAAGATTGTAAGCTTCTTTCTGGCAGGTACCATGTCTGAGTCTTTGCAAAGAGCACAGAGATGGTATGTTCTAGGTGCTTAGGACAAACTTGATGAATGATTGATTGATTGAATAAAAGTGAGTTTTGTCCAATCAATCCAGCTACATATAACCTTTGAATTACTGGAACGAAATTGAATAGTTGCCCCTTCCCATCTTCCCTGTCTCCCTCCTCCCCCATTATATATGGACTTAGTACTTCTCAAGTTCCTACAAGAAAGCAATCTGTGGAATGGGGAGGAAGTTGATGAAGAAATCTTATCATCACATGGAAATCCTTCTTCTCATTGACGATTAGGATGTCATAGTCCTTGCCATAGTCTGCCAGGAAAACTGAAAGAGAAAACATAGGCATTATCTTGAAGGCTATGATAAAATCAGCAAGTTAGAATTTCGTGTGCCTAAACTGTGATAGATACCATTGGGAGTATAAGAATCTACCTGTGCCCTTGAGGAGTCTTCTAAATGAAGACCAAGACATAGGAAGTAATTTTGCATGTAATTAGTACTTAACAGATGCTTTTTCATTTATTCATTCATTCATTCAGATCCATCACATATAGTGCTCCCCAATGCAATCATTTACTAAGCTCTGTGTTATTTAGGCTCCCCCAAACACTCTCCTTTCCATATGGAACAACTTGGCCCAATCAGGTATTTACACATTCTGGGTCTTTAAAGTCACAGACCCCAAAACATCACACCGTAGCACCAGTGAACAGTATGTCCAATCTTAGGACTTAGAGAAACCTGTGAATTTGTTTAATCCCTCACTCTCTCTGCACTCCCAGACTTAACAAGGAGATGTAACTGAAGTCTTGCTAAATAGCCTCAAAGTTTTCAAGGTTAGAAATATGCTCTCATTCACATATTGACTGAAACCGAAGCACTGACTTAAGGTGTCACAATTTGTATACATACTAACTAAAGACATGTTCTCCATTTTCTGTAGTCTCAGACTCTGCTCACATTAACTTCATTATAATATATAAGCACCAGTTTTGTTACAGGTTTACCCCACCAAAAACCAGCCTCTGGTGAACGTCCTAATATTCTCATATAGCCTGGGGTGGGGAGGGAGGGAGGTGGAAAATCATCCATTATAGTATTGGCAGCTGTGAGCACTCAATCTTGTTAAACAATTATTTGCCTTTCAAAGTAGCTCAGTGGTAATGTGAGGAGAAAGTTGGACCCTAGAGTCAGGAGGAGGACTTGAGCTCAAATCTAGCCTTGGACACTTCCGAGCTGTGTGGCCCTGGGCAAGTCCCTTAACCTCTGTCTGCCTCAGTTTCCCCCTCTGTAAAAAATGAGAATAATAATAGCACCTATCTCTCATGGCTGTTGTGAAGATGAGATAATATTTGCAAAGTGCTTCATAAACCTTAAAACATTGTATAAATGCTAGAGAATAATGCAAGATACTATATAACAAAATACTAAGTTTTTTTGTCCGGTGCTATAATTCAAAGAAAGAATTCATCAGTAACAAATATTGTCCTTTAGAAAGGCTATTCCAGGGAGACGATGGCTCCCCTGGAAGGTGATAGATATGCTATGCTCTATCCTGGTCAGACCAACACCATGGTACTGTTAGCAGTTTCCGTATTATGTTGTTGTTCAGTCATGTCTGACTCTTTGTGACCCTATTTGGAGTTTGGTTGGCATTTTTTTTGGCAGAGATACTGGAGTGGTTTGCCATTTCCTTTTCTGGTTCATTCTATAGGTAAGGAAACTGAAGCAAATAGGGTTAAGTGACTTGCCCAGGGTCACCTAGCTAGTAAGTGTCTGAGGCCATATCTGAACTCAGGGAGATGAGCCTTCCTGCCTCCAGGTCCAGTCCTTTGTGCTCTGCCTTTCCACATTTTAGGAAGGCCCTTGATAAATGGTGGTTGAAAAGAGGGGACATCATGCTCCCTATGGGATTCAAAAGCTCTCTTCTAAATTTTTACAAGAATAAAATTTGGAAGAAGCATTTTAATTGGCCTGCTTTGTTCCAGAAGGAAGAACAAAGAAATAAACGGATGAAAGTTAAAGAGAGGCAGATGTCAGGTTGGTGTAATAAACCCTCATCACCAATTAGAGTTATCTCAGATGTGGGATGAAGTGCTTGACTGGTTCCCCCTCACCTGAGGGTCTCAAGAGAAGGCAGATAACCACTTCTCAGGGATGGTACAGCGGGGATCCTACAGAAGGATAGGCTGAAATCGCTGATTTCTAAAGTGCCTTCAGTGATTATGTGGTCAGATGAGCCAACTTCCACAACTTCCCTGGGAACACATCATTGTTCTTTAGATTTTAGGCAATGCATGCTCTCTCACTCAATCCCCCTTGGGACCAATGCCATACATGTGTGAGATGATAGACTAGGGTCAGGGCTGGCTTTTTTTCCATGCAGGCCTGCATTAGTGGTGTCATTAGCACTAGGTTGCAATCATCAGCACTCAGACTCTTAATAAGAGAGAAGCATCCATTCACATCTGTGGTTCCTGACCTGGCTCTTTGCTCATGAAACATCTGCATTTGTTGGACAGAAGAGCAGCTAGCAGCCAACTTTAAGGGGCTTTTTAGGCCTTTGAAGGCAGCATTTCATTAAACACTGTGATCCTCAACCCCACAGGAGTTAGCCTCACCTCTAACTGCCTTGCCACAGTCTGCAAAATAGCCCAGACTCCTCAGAAGAGATTGGCAGCCAGCGTTAGGATAAAACTAATTCTGAGGAAGGCATTGGGGTGTTGAAGTGGCCGTGTTTTTAATATTCTCCCACAAGATTGCATAATTTTATGGCTCACAAAGACCACATGGTCTCCTGAAAAGGACAGGCCCTAGGATCTGAGCTGTGGTTGAGAACTTGGAAACTCCCTCTGGTTACTGTGGGGCTAGTACCCTTCCCAAAAAGACTCGCAGTACTCCCAACACCCAAATCACACTTTGAAAACAAGAGCAAAGCTTAATTGTGGCATGAGGAAGATCAGTTCGGCATATACATTTGTATGTGTCCTGACAGACACTCCAAAATACTTGCAGGAAATGCAGCATTCTGTTTATCCCCTGGGCTCCCTGCTCCCTATCTTGGGCCCAAAGCAAGGCGCAGTCGGGGAGATAATAAGCCTGAGAATTATCTTCCCACTTGCCTCCTCTTGCATTCCAGAGCAGAGCAGCAGGGGATCCATGCGTATCCACCAGGGGAAATTAGATGTATGCAGTTTCCTCATGGAAGATGTCTGAGGTGGGGCCAGGCAGTCCTAGCTAAGATACTCAGAGGAAGAGAGAAGCATCAGCAAATCACCCTCAAAAGTACCAGTGACTACTTTGTGTCCTACTTTCTCCTTTTTCTTAAAAGGACAACACTTAGGAGAAGTTCTTTGATGCTGAGGAAGTCTCCGTTTTGCTCTATGCATCTCTCTAGGATTTTGGGTGTGGCTATGGGTGCAGCAACAAGAGAGCTGATTTTGGTGTCAGATATTTGAAGAATCACAAGAATAATAATAGCTAGCATTTGTTTAAAGCTTTAAGGTTTAGAAATCACTTTCACAAATATTATCGAATTTGATCCTTACATTAATCCTATCAGGTAAATTTTAGTATTGTTCAGTTTGTGTCTGACTCTTTGTGACCTCATTTGGAGTTGTCTTGGTAGATACTGAAGTGGTTTGCCCTTTCCTTCTCCAGTCCACTTTACAGATGAGGAAACTAAGGCAAACAGGATTAAATGACTTGACCGGGGTCATGCAGCTAGTGTCTGGATTGGAACTAGGGAAGATGTGTGTTCCTGATTCCAAGCCCAGTGTTCTATCCATTGCATCACATACCTGCCCATTATACAAGAAGAAATTTAGACTGAGAGTGATTAACAGACATGCCTAGCATCACAAAGTCAGCACCTATCTGAGGAAATATTTAAACTCAGATTTTCCTACCTCCAGGTCTAACACTCCACATCCATGATACCACCTGGGTGTTGTTTACTACCTCTGTGACTCTGGACAACTCCTAGTTTGGAATAGTGGAAAGACTCTCTGCCTTGTTAGGTTCAAATTCTGCTGGTGGCACCATCTGTGTGTCTTTGGGACAAGTTGTTTTAACCTCCCTCATCTTTAGTTTCTCGATCTTTAATTGATTAGACAAGATGGCTTCTGAGGTTCCTTCAAACTGTAAATCTATAATCCTTCAATTTCATCTAAACTTTTAAAGCCTGTTTTCTCATTTATAAAATGAAGACGGTTGAACTAAGTGACCTCTCTGATCCCTCCCAACTCTAAATTTATGGATATAAATGATACTGAATTTAGCTTCACAACTTTTATATTACATGGTGAGAAGGATGATTTGATTTGTCCAAGAGTCAGACTATTTCATGTTAAATGTTTTGAGGAAAACATCACATAGGACAACTACTCTCATCTCTAAATCGTGCCTTGGAACCTCTGCCAAATATAGAACAGACAGAAGAGGGGGCTCACAGGATGTGGTCTTCCTGTTGCCTGTGGGCTGAACTTTCTTCTGCTGTATCTGTCCCTGCTTCATTTATACCTGGTCCTGTATATACATATATATGTATAGAGAGAGAGACAGAGACAGAGAGAGAGACAGAGACAGAGAGGGGAAAGATAGAGAGACAGACAGACAGACAGACACACACACACACATACTCTGCCCCCAACTTCCCATCCTCACTGTCCCACTCATTCTATGCTTATTCAAACTTTTCTGCCTCCAGTCCTGTTACCACCAAAATGAAATTTGACCCCAAACAAGAAAGGAAAGTGCCCAGTCCAAGAATCCATCAAAATGTAAACTCACAATTCAAGGCCTTCATAGTAGCAGCTGTGAGCAAGATGCTTAAGGGATTATTCATCAGAACCTGTCACAGGTAGATAAAGTCAAGTTTTATTCCTTATCCAATTCACATCCCTTCATCACTCAAAAGTCTGTTGGTATGAAAGGATGAGACTTCTAGGGGGAAAAGTCCCTCAGAGAGCTAAAAATTATTCATAGGCAGCCAAATATAAGGGAAACAAATGGCAAGGAAGAAAAGAAAGAGGAAAAAAAAAGAGAAAGTGGCAAATATAAGTGATTTAGAGAAAGGTGATTCAAGTGCCTTTCTGTGTGAAGAGTGCTAAGTCACCTAACCATTCCAGGACTTTCAGAGAACTGTAACAGTAGAGGATAAATTGGGTTTTAGCCCAGGGTGCCGACATCCTCAAGAGTGAGCTGCCCCTTCCCTATGGCAACTGCTCTTCTGCTGTGCTCCATCCAGGTTCCCTCTCAGCTCACACTACTCTGTAGCACAATCAGCTCTGTTCTGGAGCTCTACCTTGAGGTTAGACTTCTTCCACAACCCTCCCAAAGACTCTAGATGAGCTACTCCTCCTTCTGGCATGGCCAATCACCAGCATCATGACCTCTCCTCTGCTCTCAACTGTTTTCATCCCAAGTTAAAAAAAAACAAAACCCAGTTATGGCTCCTAGAAATCAGGTAGGGAACCTTGGTGGGTCTGCTGTGTTACTACAAAGAATAAATTTGAATGTCTGATCAAAGTACTGTGGTCATCTAGAGCCTGGTATCAAAGTCAAAAAGATGCAACATCACTAAGAATTTTGTTTATTTTAAAAATATATATCTATTATATTTTAATCTGATGTGGGCTATCCTTGAGAGTGTTGTGGGCCCATGAGGTCTAGACAATTCTGTTCTGGCACATAACACAGATGGCTTCCAGTTGAGGAGGTTAAGGAGGATTTCATGGAAGAAGTAGAGTCTGAACTGGAAGGTCCATTTCAGTATGGAAATATAGAAATTGGGTCAGCAGAGTTGGGAGTGATTGGAAAAACAATTCAAAGGTAAGAGTCTGGGTCATGTTTGATTCAAGCAAATAGCCTAGTAGACCACAGGAATAAGTAAGGAGCTGGTGACCAATAAGACTGGAAATGCAGGTTGGGGCCAAATCATGGAAGGCATTAAAATCCATGCTAAGAAGTTTAGCTTTTATTCAGCAGGCACTGGGGAGTTATTGAAAGCTTTTGTGGAAGAGGATCACATAATCAGAACTTTATTTTGGGAAGATTAATGAGGTAGCAGAATACAGGATGATTGGAGAGCAAAGAAGCTGAAGGAAGATCAGAGGTAAATATGTGAAAACCTCAGGAATGTGGCATAGAATTAGTTCCATGGGTCATTGGTCCAGTGTTTGACAGAAGTTCCAAGGCAAAATTTGGGGACAGGAAATGATTGTCCTGCATCTTGAAATGTTTTCTTTCTATTTTTCTTTCTTTTATTTTTTTTAATATTCTTTCTTCTATAAGACAGCTCTTGGAGTGAAAGAAGAGAATTATAAATGGGAAATTCAGGCTATATAAAAACAAAAGATATCAATAAAATTATGTTAAAAATAGATAGAGTAAACAAAAAAAATTAAGGACCCCCTTATGAGGAGATCATGGCTGAGGTACTGAGAAGGAACACAAACACTCAAATGATCATAAGTCAAGCAATTTATTACTCTCAGACATGCAAGAGGCAGGAATAGACATCTCTATTGTCTCCTCTCCCCACCTTCTCTGAGGGGTATTATAATCTTGTCAGGAGAGGAAGGTAAAAGGGGGATAGAGGCTGGGTATTAAGCTTTCCTCAGAGAGAGGGGATATCAGGCTAGAAATTATCTATACAAATGTAAAATCATAATATATAATTAGCTATATATATATATCATTAACTAATTACATTATAAAATCAATTATTTTATTTACATATTGTTTTATATAAATATATTATAAAATTATTTTATAATTTAATAATTAATTAACAATTATATATTACGCACGTGTGTGTTTCCTTAAATATTGTTAGTCTAGGGCAAGTAATTTTAAAGTTCAAGTTAAACTTCTAATCAATATTCATTAATGGGAAAAGGGTGGCCCCAAGCTTTATATTCAAGACTTGATTCCCTTCCCATCAAATGCCAGTTCCACAAGGAACACATATAGCCAATAGCAAAGAAACCCATTTATCCAAGTCAATAGCAAAACTGAAATTAGAGAACGTATACCTATGAGAAAATATACCTGACAATACAGGTTGGAGTAACTCTCTCATTGGGAACAAAGTAATTAAACTTGACCCAAAGAGAGAATGTTACCCAAAGAGAAAATGCTCATAAGTCTCTAGTATGGGAAGCTGAGAATGAGGATATAATTGAATTTCTACATGTCAGCTTCTTCCCAGAGTCTTTTTCCTTTCAGCAACATGGTGAGAGATTGACATAGCCCACCTTCTCTCTCTAATCTACAAGCCAGAAACATCCCAAAAGACTGAAAATACTAGGTCTCTGTTTTCTCTCTTGCTTTTGCTAACTCCAAGTGACCCCTGAATGAATGCTCAAGGCATTCATTTCCATCAGTGAGGAGAGAATGCCATACCAATGGGTTTGGGGGCTTTGATTACACAGATATTGCATCCATTCAACATAACTTTATACTTTTCTCCAGTTTCATTTAGCAGCATATGAGTAGAAGTGAAGACAATAAATAGTGGGAGCAATCCAAGACTGAGGTTTGCAAGTCAACACAGCACTTGAAAGAAGAGGTTAGAAAGAAGTGTAGAGTTGAACTGATTCATCAATGGATCAAGAGGGAAGAGAATGTAGTAAATTCAGGGCTGATGGCCTGGGAAAGAACTGAAGGGTGGAAGGATTGGAGATCATGGTAAAGACATGGAGGAGGGTTTGGGGTTGCAAGGTGGAAGGAAAGGGGGAGTGACAGCAGATGATTATCAGATAAGGGAATTTTGGAGTTCATGAATGTAGAAGTGGAATACTTGTGAGTGATGGGAAGATCAGAGGATATGACCCTCTCTGTGTGTAACTGAGGTGGGGTGGAGGAGTAGGCCATGAGAAATTACTAAGTTGTGCTACTGGGAGGTTAGAACATTTGAAGGATTATCATTATGTATGTTGAAATCTCTTAGTATGAAGACAGGAGTTTGGGAGGAAAGATTGTGAACCAGGGACCGAACTCATTGAGGAAAAGAGAGTATTCTGGAGATCAGTAGATAACAGTTACCAGAATATTGATTGGGTGGTAAATACGGTATGAATGAATTTCAAAGGAGCAGAGGTGACCAAAATAGAGGAGAACCTGGAAGTGGCAACAGGGAGCAAAAAGTGTTCTGCCACTCTCCTGATGACCAGTGGGTATAATTGAAAGTCAAATCACAGCTAGAAAGAAAGGCCAGGGAAGCCTATGCCTTCAGGAGAGAACCAGGTTTACATAAGTGCAAAAAGATGGAAAGATTAGGAAAGGGAAAAGGTTTAAAACAGAATCTAGTTTGTGACTTATGGAGAAAGCATAAAAGAGTTCATGGTCAAAAGATTGGGTAGCTTTAGCATGAGATGGTGGTGCTAGATGGAGGAGCATGAGAATAAGGGACTGGGCAGTGAAGGAATAAAACTTTTAATTATCACCACTGGGTGTTCAGAATCACTGGGATAAGGAGGGTATTATGGAGTGGGAATTTTTTAATCATTTAGGAATGAGTTTAGTCAATATCAACATTGCTAGAGGTTGGCCTCTTGGTGGAGACTTCTTAAGGTGTTAGGCAGAATTTTGTAGATGAAAAGTTGGAAAGGGGACAATGAGGGAAGGTGGTCACGAATGGAGGTTCAGGAAGGCAACAAATTGCTGGAGGAAATGATAGAATGGCTTTTCCCTCCTTCCAATAGCGGGGGACTTCAGCTAACTTAGCTGAAGCTGCGACACACCCTAAAGGAAAGATAGTGATGAAGTGCAAGCTCTGGGAACCTCCTTGAGCTGTACTTGAATCTTTGAGGTACGGGCTCTGGGAAACCCCTTGAACTCTGACTGAATCTTCCCACTTGATGAGCCATTTGCAGAGGCCATAAGCTTTTTCACTGTAGCTTTGCCCAGACCTCTGTTACTAGCCTAGCCCTCCATTGTCCATCTACTTCCCACCCTTGAGCCTATCAAAATATCAATCCACCCTTGAACTGGCCTAGCCCACCATTGTCTGTCAGCTACAGGTAGCAGCTAGCTACTTCCCACCCTCACTCATCGACCTCATTAACTCCTCCTGAAGACCTCCCCAAATTCATTACTGTAGTCTGACCTCATTAACTCCTCCTGAAGACCCTCCCCAAACTCCTCCTCCAGACCACCCCTAGATTCCTCCCACAATCTTTCTGTATATAAGACCCCTTCTTGCCCTCATGTGTGTGAGTGCAATAGAATGACCCTAGCACAGACTTACTCTGCTCTGCTTGCCCAATGCAAGCATCACAGATACCTAGGCTCCTTAAGAGTCTACCCAATATGGTGAACTTTTAGTGAACTTTTAATAAACTTTGCTTTTCTTTGGCTGAGAAGACTCGAGTCAAATTCATTTGGCAGGACCCGGTGTGTTGGTATTTTGGGGTCTTGAGCACCCCTAACTCTAATCCTCTACATTTTATGGGTAACCTCTTCAAAAGGAAACCCCATGTGCCCAGCAAATCAAAGTAATTCCCATCTCACCTACTACCTACATTCAGTTGCTCAGGGAATCAACCTAGGTCCTTGGACTCAAAAGCCTTGGGAGTAGCAGTTTTCCCAAGACCATCATCCTTGATCTAGAGCCATCTTGAGGGGAGCAGTCATTGTAGAAAAGGGACCTACTTTCCTTGCCACAACCAACACCAACTACTGACCAACTGTCATCAGTGGACAGGTAAGCCCAAGATTCCTGATAGTGGGAACATTTTCTGTATCACTGACTCTTCTTCCAGACTAACCTCTACAGCCATCCTCCAGGAAACAACCCTGTGGAAATAAGATCTGGTAATGAACCCCTATGGGTGCTCCAGTCACAGCTATTGAAGACCCATGGGAAAGAAAGTTCTTGACACTAAATTCCTTGGCATTGTCAAGTAGTTCAACATTTCAAATGGATATGATTACCAGTAGAAATGACATCAAAGAAGACACATTACAATCTACTTTGCTACTAAATCCTGAGGACCATGGTGATGAGGTACAGGCTCTGGGAACCCCCTTGAATTCTGATTGAATCTTCCCATTTGATGAGGCATTTTCATGAGGCCATAAGCCTTTCATTGTGGCTCTGCCCAAACCTTTGTTACTAGCTTGGCCCTTCATTGTCCATCTACTTCCCACCCTTGAGCCTATCAAAATATCTATACCCAAATCAACTGTTCCACCCTTGCACCATTGTCTGTGGGCTCCAGGTAGCATCCACTAACTTCCCACCCTTACTCACTCATTCACTGGAGTCTGACCACATTGACTCCTCCTGAAAACCCTCCCCAAATTCCTCCCCTAGACCACCCCTAGATTACTCACAGAACCTTTCTGTATATAAGACCCCATCTTGCCTCCATATGTGTGAGAGCACCGTAGAATTTTCTAGCACAAACTTGCTCTGTGTCCAATACAAGCAAACTCTTAAAAAACTTTGTTTTTTGTTGGCTGAGAGAAGACTTGAGTTGAATTCATTTGCCAGGACCTGGCATGTTGATATTTTGGGGTCTCCAGGGTGTCTCTAATCCTAACCCTATACTTCTTCAATGGGACCTTTCCATCTGATTTATAGCTGAAACCTCATATATGTTGTGTCCCTCATTGGAAGGAGAACTCCTTGAGAGCAGGGACTGTCTTGCTATTCTATTTGTAACTTCAACACTTAGCATGATGCTTTTCCCATAGTAAGTACTTAAGAATGAATTTTCATTCATTCATTTATGATTTCCATGGAGAATTCTATTCCACTGAAAGCCACATCATCATTCATGCCCTGAGAATCCTTAGTTCACCTAGCTCCTTCTGTATTTAATTTTATGATGTTTTGCTAATTTAATTTTTTCTTTCAGTCCTTCAATGTTTTTATTACCCATTTCATTGTGTCTTGAGAAAATTCCAACTTTGTTTTTGATGCTGCTATTTCTGTGGTTTCAATATATTCTTCTGGCAAAAAAAATCCATATATATGTATATACATCTATACATCTATACATATATTTTTCTATTTTGTTGGCTCATTTCTTTGAACAATTTTTTAAAAATTTAAGAACATTTGGTGGTTTCTTTTTAGAACTCCTGTTATTGTTTTTAAGAAGATTATTGAGGAAGGAGTAAGCCATAATAGAAGTAAGGAAGACCAGGAGTCAAGTCTTATCTCTTGTACATTCTAGTTGTGTGACTCTGTATAATTCTAAGTAAATCGCTTAATCTCTCTCAGCCTCAGTTTCTTCATCTGTAAAATGGGAAGATAGGATTCAGTGACCTCTAAGGTTCCTTATGGCTCTAAATCCATGATCCTGTGATCATTTTAGTGCCTCAGGCAACTTTGTAAGTCTACAAGTTGTAGCGAGGGGCTGATCTTCTTTAGTAGAGTTCACTACACCAATGAAGGCAAAGGTCTAGTCCAAATAAAGAAAAAAAAGAGGTAAAGGCCTTTGTAATCATTTTTTATGCTATCCCAGAAGTCCCTGCCTTCGTTTTCTAGAAACTTCATCAATAATAAAAAATTATTATGGAATATAAAATGTAAAATTTTAGCCTAATATAAAATACAGAAACACTTATGGGACACATACACAGATGAATACAACATGTATGCTTCCAATACAGGAGGAAGGTGGGATAGTTCCTTCATTGGTTATAAAATTCACTGAGAATCTGCTATTACAAAGAATGACATGGGCTTTTCATTATGGGATTTCTTGGAGAAGGGAGAGAGCTATTTACATTTAGAAAGTGTGGTGTTTTAGATTGACGAAAGAAAATAACGTATTGATTAGACTGGAATTTAATCAAATCTGATGGGAGCATGAGAACAAATGTACATATGTCAATCCAGTTGACTGTAGAATTCAAACCTACTCTTGCCCATTAAGAATAGCCAAATTGGAATTTTCATACTCCTAATGGGATTCTCTGGTCAGTTTTGTCACATCTAATGTCAGGGTCAGGAGATATGGGTATAATTCCAGACCCAAAACCCATTGGTATGGGACTTCCTACTTATTGATGGAGATCAATATCCCACACTCATTTTAGGGGTAGTGAAAAGTTGGCCAGAGTTAGAGGAAGGAGAGCTCTTTAGTTTTCTATGAGTTGCTAAGTCTTTTCAGACTTTGAGCACTATTGGCTTCCACTTTCCAGAGAGAAGAGAGAAGATTCTTCAGGTTGTGGAAGGAAAAGACTCTGAGAAGAGGACAATATGAAATGAGCTGACAGTCTCCATTACATCCCTACCCCCAGCTTGCTACACTAAAGAAGTCAAGGGACTTCACTTTAGGTTAGATCTAGGTCTTTCTCTCTTGGTTGAACTGAATTACATTGTTCCCAATGGCAGAGCTCCTTCACTATGTATTGTCCAGTATATATTCTCCTATGTATATTTTTCTAATTTCTTTGTTTTTGTTTCTTACTATTTAATTTGGATAAATGAGTTACTTGACTCTCTGCTACATTCATTATAGAACTGGTGTTTAGTGAGAAGAGAATCAAGCATTGTGTATTAAACTCTGGCTCATGCTTTCCCCAGTAATGAAACCATGATGAGAAGTTATATTGAATCAGAAAACTTTATCTCCTAGACTAATGTTTAAGGGAGCAGATAAATTCTAGCCTACTATTCCCTCTTTCTGAGGAGAGCAGAGTGACAGAACTTCTGACCCCCAAATTCTTGCTTCCCCTCTTGGCAGGTATTAAAGTCTCTCTTGGAGAAAGGTGGGAGGAAAAATAGAGAAGTCATTTCTGCCTTCCTTCAAGCCACACAATGACAACTCCAGGCTACATGTTACACTTGTAACACAAGGTTAAGATCAGTTTGGAGAATCTCATGATTCCCTAGAGCCAGGAAAAGCAAAGCATAATTAGAGAGTTTTCTTCCTTTTGCCTCAAAGATTATCTAGTTCAACCTTCAGTTGTGGAAATGGAGACTCAGGGAGTCACTTATCATTGTCTTAACCAAGATCACACAAGTACTAAACATTAGAGGAAAGATTTAAACTCAGTATACTAATAGCAGTGCTTCTGAGTGTCTTCACCCCACTTTGGAACCCTGTGGGTACCAAAAATTTGGTAGATTTGGCATTTCTAAAGAGTAGTGCTATTGAGGGCACAAGGAAGATTTGTAGGTAGTTCCACCAAGGTGACCTTTTTGTACTGGTAGAATATGGGTTGATGCTCTTTCAAAATCAGAGTTAATAAACTTGGAAAAACTACAGTGAAGAAACTTGGATGAAAAGGCAGGAACTACTAGGAAAAGCACTCTCTCCATATGTATATATGCATATGCATATATGTGTATATATGTATGTATACTGACATATATAAATTAATTACACTTCAGGGACTGCTTAGCAGTATACATATATATTATTTTAACCTCATAATAACCCTCCTTAGATGGTACTATAGGTATTATTCCCATTTTACATATGAGGAGACTGAGACACAGATTAGATGTTTCTCCTGGCTATCTAGTTAGTGTCAGAGGTGGGGATCAAACCTAAGTATTCCTGACCTCAAGACTAGCATTTTATCCATTCCCCCATGCCACCTCTCCCTTAGAGTAAAGGGTTAAGCTGGTTGAAGGCTGTCCTTTTGTTTTGTATTCTCAGGTTCTCTCCTAGTGCTTGACACACAGTAAGCACTTACTAGATATTCATTGATTCATTTATCCATTCATTTATTCAATTTCCTTGACTTCAGCATTGACAGTATTTCTTAAAGGTAGAGGGATGACAAGCAAGTATCTTTCAGTTCTCCTCAGCACACATTGTTACTGAAAGGACAAGTGTTGTTCTGGAAAATCTCACCATGGTAAATCCAATTCGTACAGTTGAATTTGTATAGTACATATTGAATATGAGGAGAAACTAAAAATGATCTGGTCTCTTTAACCTGAAAAGAAAAAGACTCTGCAGGGAAGGAATAAAGTCAATAAGGATTTGGAAAGCACAACCAGCCTTAACTCAGTCTTGTTCACCAAATCAATCCCCACATATGTAATTGTCTCTCCAACCAAGTCTCTTGAAGGAGATGGGTTTAATTAAACATAGAGAATGGGAATCATTTTTGGTTTTTAATTTGTGTTGATTTTCCTAATATCTAACATGATGCATCAGGAGAAGGAAGGATTATGGAAGATACCAGGTGAGGGAGGGGGAGGAGAGTGATTCAGACTTGTGATTTCCATGAGTATACAGCACTTCGGCTGTGAAAACTCCATTCACATATGTACCTAGGTAGCTCCTCTGGAATCTATAACCTTAGATTGTTACCTAGGATATTGAGAAGTCAAAAGACTTGGCAGTATGGGACAGAAGCTAAATTTGAGCTCAGGCCTTCTTGAGCACAATGTTCCTCTATGCTGCCTCTTGTTTTGCCCATAGTGGGCATTTGTAAATGTTTATTGAATGGAATTTAATGGAATGAAGTCAGACAGTTTAAAACAAATGAAAAAGTTCTACTTTGAACACTAATTGTTGTGGTTTAGGGTGCTGGGAACACTGAAATGCAAGGGTACAGGGGTTCTGCCTTGAAAGAATTCAACCACTCAAGTCGTCTTTCAGCCAGAGTAACCAGGTTTTATTATAATATCAGTTAGGCAGACAAGATTCCTAGTAAATCTGAACTATTGTAGCAACAGCAAGATTCTAAGAATCTGCACAATTCAGTAGGAGTAATATTGGTACTTATATATACAAGAAAAGACAGTTGGCAGATCTGGATGGGATTAAGGAGTGGTGAATAGCCCGGGGTGGGCCAGGTGCAGACAATGAAAGGAGTTAAGTGGTCAGAGAACCACAGTGAAAGGGCAATTAAAGAGATTATTGAGTATCTAAATGGATTGGGCTGAGCCAGATGTCTCAGGCAAGAAGACAGTGATCTGGGCAGCTGAAAGTGTACGGAAAATTCTGGGTCCAGATCCTATCACTGAATCATAATGACTTAAGGAACTTGTTACTTGAAAAGATGGTTTAGGTTGAACATAGAAACACCTTAAAATGCATTAGATACATCCATTCATTCAATAAATGTTGATCAAGAACATGCTAGGTATGAAACAATATGCCAGATGCTGGACAAGGGACAAAAGTTAGGTGAAACATGACTTCTGACCTGCAAGGACTTTCAGTCAAGTTGAGAGATGAAAACCTTATTCACATGACCACAATACAAGACATCATAGGGTAAGTGCAAACATTAGAAAAGTACAAATTGTTGCCTGAGGTTTAAAGGACAATATCTGGGGGAAGAAGGAATCTGGAAAGGCTTTCTGAAAGGGGTGGTATATGAAGAGGCTTTAAAAGCTATGCAGTTATTCAAAAGTGATGAGAAGAATGGAGGCCAGCACTGGAAATAGTTGGGGCAAAAACAAAGAGAGGAAAAGTACAAGTATATTTGGGTGTGGGGTGCTGAGAGGTAAGTTCAGTTTACCTGAAGTATAGAGATCTTGGAATGAATGAATGAGATAAGGCTAGAAATTTATGGCGGTGTTAGATTGTGGATAGCCTTGAGTCTCTTCCTAAAGAGATGTTAAGCAGGACCTTGAGGATATGAGAGGGATGGTTCCTAATCTTTGAAAGGGGCATCAGAAAAGGCAGGGTCCATATCATTCCTTTGGACACCTACAGAGGCAGACTGAAGGGCTGAAGGAATCATGGGATGGACCCAAGGGGTCTATTTCTAATGTATCCCCCCCCCCCATTAAACCTGTACTAAATACCCAATATCTGAAGCTAGAACACCTTGCTTGATGCATCAGTGTACTTTGGGTACCACACTCCATCCTTCACTGTAATTTCACCTTCTGGAAATTCACAGTCTGGGAACTGAATTTAGGTTCTCTCAGCTAATACAGCCCTCTCCCATATGGTCTCAATTATCCTTTATTTTGCAAAGCTTCTATTAATCTTTGGTGCATTTCCAAAGGAACACGTGGATGTCATGGCAAGAGACTCTATCAAAATATTGTATTTTTCCATCCAAAAATCCTACCTTCCTTGATTTCTAAAGGGTGGCTCTGTGGGGTACAGATTGGGAGAGTATGGTCTGCTCGACTCTGATTGATTAAAGTAAAAAAAAACTGTAGAAACATTTTTTTCTTACAATATTTTATTCTAAACTCTGGCAAACAATGAATTCTAATAATTGGGCAGAGATGCTGAGCTGCCCTGTTCAGCCCTGCCCCGGGGCTTTCTGCTTCTAACCTAGGCTGGGTGAGACTCTGGGGGAAGAGAAATCAAATCAGATCAAATATACTCAAAATGCTATTCTTTTCCAGATGCCCAAACAAATGTGAATATTAATAGCATGAGACATCCCTGGGTAGAAGTAATTTTGGTTGCATGGAGACCATTTTTTTTTTAAAAGGTTTTGAGCTCCCTTGGAATTTAAAAACAATCAGTAGAAGTTTAGCAGTGTCAATAACTAAGTGAAATACCACCAGTAGTTTCCTTACTTCTTTCTTTTGTTATTAATGTCTTGGGTTTGGGATTTGCAAACACAATTTTTCAAGGTGTTATTGAGTAAAAATATGGTGTCACTTAGAAGAATTGTGTTTGCAGATGATTTCACAAATTCAGGGGAAGAAAGATGTCCCTGGTTTACAAGAACATGGGATTTATCAAGAATGCTCAGTCCAAAAAGGAAAACAGACAGAGTCAAGACCAATCATAGAATTGGGGATTGGAGCCTGCCATTTTTGTTTAGCCATTCAAGAGTGGTCTTGATGATGTGAAGGCTCTGGGAACCCCCCTTGAACTCTGATTGAATCTTCCTACTTCATGAGGCATTTGCAGAGGCCATAAGTTTTCATTGTGGCTGGGCCCAAACCTCTGTTACTAGCCTAGCCCTCCATTGTCCATCTACTTCCCACCCTTGAGCCTATCAAAATATCAATCCACTCTTGCAATGACCTCATTAACTCCTCCTGAAGACCCTCCCCAAACTCCTCTTCCAGACCACCCCTAGATTCCTCCCACAATCTTTCTGTATATAAGACCCCTTCTTGTCCTCATGTGTGTGAGAGTGCCATAGAATGATCTAGCACAGACTTACTCTGTGACAGACTTGCTCTGTCCTGCTTGCCCAATGCAAGCATCACAGATACCTAGGCTCCTTAAGAATGTACCCAATATGGCAAACTTTTAATAAACTTTACTTTTCTTTGGCTGAGAAAACTTGAGTTGAATTCATTCAGCAGGACCAGTGTGTTGGTATTTTGGGGTCTCCAGAGCAACCCTAACCCTTACCACATCAGTCTGTCTATATTTTGCCATGGAGAAGACTGATCCTAAAGGAAATTGGATTCAATGGCCTTTGGTCCACACTGATTAAGTGTTTTCTGAGCACTTACTGTGTGCCCATCTTTTGCTAGATGTTATGATGAATAAAAGGGAAGAAGTCACAATCCCCAGATGTTTCCATGTCCTCAGGACTTTAAAGGTTGAATTCAGCTCTAGGGAAGGATGAGGGTATTTGGTAGGCCCTGACATTGGAATGGTCAATGAAAGTTTCATGGGTAAGGTAAGTATTTAATTCAGCTCTGAACGATGGATAGAATTCAGATAGGCAGAAATAATGGGGGAGGGCACATGGAAAAGTGCTAGGAACTCTGGGGCAGGAGAGAAAAGATCAAGACAATTTTATGAGAAAGGGAGCCTAAATAATTTTTTTTAAAAACCCACCTTTTTAAAAGGATTGTCAATGAATAAAACATCAAATTATAAACAATTTCTCTCTCAAAAATGGGTCTGAATGTAGCCCGAGACTCACTCTGAGGTTTATTTAGGTTCATGGTACTGCTGGTAATTATGACCCATTCAAAACCACAGCTCAGAGTCTCCACCAATATATCCCCTTTTTCTAGACCAAATCAGATCATGCATAAATTTAAAGCAAAAGTCATTTAGTGAAACAGAATAGAAAGATACTAATTAAAAAATTATATTTGAAATACTCTCTGTACCCATTCCCTGACTGCTTCTCTATAGTGTTGATTCAGTCTCCACATTACAGTGCATGGGATATAATCGTGATAATTCTTAATAACTATGAATAATGTAGATAATAAGTAATAATTGTAAAGCATTTAGCACAGAGCTTGGCACATCGTAAACAGCCTATAAATGTTAGCTGTTATTATTAACTTATGAGATTGCTGTCTTAGAATATTCTCCAAAGACCAACTAGTTCTGTGATGGAATTATGGACAAATGAAAACCATACTGAAAAATATCCACTAAGAGAATGCTTACTAAAAATGGAGGGGAAACTCTGTCCCTCTGGCCATGACAAAATTCAATAGCGGTAGGCCATGTGCCTTCAGTGTTGGAATATTTCTTTGGAGATAAAAAGCACTTGGAAAAGACTGGAACAGTTTTCAGTATGTTAAAGTGCCACTGTTAGAACAATTTATTATTACCCTGGTGGCCAGGAGGTGTTTATGACCTTTCGCATTGGGCCCTGTAGTAACTCCCCAAGAAGACCTTCAGATTTAATCTCACAGTTGGTGGTTTGAGTAAGAGAACATGAAACAATTAGAAAAGCTCCTATGATTATAAAGAAAAAAGATAAGAATATTGTCATTTTAACTAAAGCTGATCCTTTTCTTCCCAATATCAATCAAGAGCCTGCTTTTAGTCACACATATACACATATCATTTTGCCTTTCATTAGATATGCATCAGGAAGAATACTGAGTGTAATAACCTCTCAGTTTCTTCATCTATAAAAATAAAGAATTTGGATTGGATGATCCTGTAAGTAAGGTGGATTTTAGCATAAATATTTCTTAGAATTCAGTTTCCCCGATCCATAGCCATAACAATCTCTTGTTCCCAGGTCTAAAGATAACGCCCATTTTTCTTCCTTTATGTACTGGTCACCTTCTAGGAACATATGGAATCAATCCTGTGTGCTTTAGAACACAGGTATTTTGCCTTATCAGTCAGGGATGTCTTATTCCTTCAAACTCTACCCCAGTTCACAGCTATAACCCATCCTGTGTTGAGTCATGAAGGCTTTCACAACTTTTGGCTCTGAGACCAAGTGCTGTGACAAGTCATGTGGGTTATGGCACTTTCTGGCTTTGAGAAACTGTATATATTCTGGGAAATTGATATTTTGCCTTGGGGAACCCATAGGGCAACCTGTGTGTGCCTTGACCAACCCCAATCAAGGCTCAAGGGGTTTTAGAAGAGTATGCAAGCTGTGCCTCTCTCGACTGATCCCATCAAGGTGTAGGGGCAGTTGCTCTCCTCCCCCTTCTTGCCTGCCTCTGTGAGAAGGGTGATTAGGGAATGCTGTAGGAGCTGGTTCTCCCATTATCAGCAACCTTTCTGAGAAGACTAGACTAGAATAAAGCAAGATTATTAACCCCTCTGAAGGTGTCTGCCTGTTTGACCAGATCAAGAGTGAGCCTGTTAGAGACTGGAGTCTGAAAATTCCAGTGCCTCCTGTGTGTTTTCTGTGAAACAGATCCTTAAGAGTATTTCCAGTTCTAATATCCTATGATTCTGAGTTAGAAGATTTGAATCCTAGCATCTATTATACTATTAACTCACGAAATGACTCTGAAGAAGTCACTTCAAGGCTCTGATTTTCAATTTCATCATCTTTAAAATGCAATGGAGGAGCAAAAGGATCAGATTAGATGATCTCTAAGGGCCCATCTAGCTTGAATATTCTATGATTCTCTGATTTTGTGGACAAAAGTAAATGTATGCCTTGCCTCCTGGTGGTGAATAGAGTCGTGGACCTGGAAGTAGGAAGACCAAGTTCAAATCCAGCCCCAGAAACTTAGTAGCTAAAATGAGCTAGTCAGTTTCCTTATCTATAAGATGGTATTTTAATATAGCATTTATTTCCTAGGGTTGCTAAGGGGACAAAAAGAGATTTTTGTAGAGTGCTTTGTATACTTTAAAGGACTATTAAATGCTATTATTATTATAAAATGTTTAGGGAACCATAGAACGTTAGTTATGGAGGGGTTACTGGCTTAGAAGCAATTTAGTCCCACTCATTTTAAAGATGACGAATTGGAGACTCCAAAAAGTGAAGAGTCCAAGGTCATGCAGTTAGTTGTGTGAAGAGAACTGGTAATAGAACCCAAGTATACTGTCTCTCTGTCTAGTCCTCTTCCTCTTTTTACTATAGTATACAGACTTGTGTTGAAGTAATCTTTCCTTTTCTTCTTTTTTCTCTCCTCCTTTCTCCTTTCTGCATAGCATGGAACAGACAGAAACAATGGTCTATTTTTCTTCATCTGTCTCTTACTCATTGTCTCTGTGTGTCTTTCTGGGTCTGTCTGCTTCAGTATCTAACTCTCTGCTTCTATATTTGTTTCTGTTGGTCTTTATCTCTATCCTGGTCTGTGTCTCTGTCTCTGTCTCTATCTGTGTCTCTGTCACTGTCTGCCTGCCTTTCTATTTTTTTCTCTCTCTGTGTTTATCTTTTTTTGTCTGTTTCTCTGTCTCTCTCTCTTCCTATCTCTCTCTGTGACTCTCTGTCTCTTTGGGTGTCTGTGTCTGTCTCTGTGTCTGTCTGTCCCTTTCTCTCTCTGTGTCTCTGTCTCTCTCTCCCCATCTCTCTCTCTCTCTCTCTCTCTC
The DNA here is from genome assembly GCA_028646515.1 of Pseudochirops corinnae. Taxonomy (NCBI): domain Eukaryota; kingdom Metazoa; phylum Chordata; class Mammalia; order Diprotodontia; family Pseudocheiridae; genus Pseudochirops; species Pseudochirops corinnae. Next base: position 158,020,137 of record CM053589.1, read on the forward strand.
TCTCTCTCTCTCTCTCTCTCTCTCTCTCTCCATCATCCCCTCTCTCCCTCCCTCTTTGCCCTTGCTTCCTTGCTGTATGACCATTAAGCATGGAGGGAAAAAAAATGTTTAATGTCACTGACCTACATTTTAGATAACATGAATTTGAAGAATACATGTGAATAACTCAACAAAGAATAGGTGATTTGGGGAATGACTAACAGATTCCAAAGTCTAGAGTCCTGAAATACTAATGAGTGAGAATAAATTAGATGGCTGGTGGAAGCAGGAAACATTAAATAACATGTGAAGATTGGACTGGGCATGCATAGAGCTATCTGTAATCATGCTCTGCTTGAGATCAGGACAGGCATGGAGATGTGCAATCCCCCAAATGCCCCTGAGGAATCTGCCATGCATCTCTGCAACTCCAGGCAGGTGTCACTGCCTGTGAGGCAGGTAAAGCAGACTAATTAGTGGATGAAAATTCTACCTAGAAAACAGTCTGCTAAAGGGAACCTGCTCTGAGAAAGATCTCTAGGTCCTAATAAAAAATTCCAAATTCTTCCTCCAAGGCAGGGCTTCTTAACCCTTCCATGTCATGGAACCCTTTGGCAATCTGGGGAAGCCTGTTGACCCCTTCTCAAAAGATTGCTTTTTTTTTTTTGGAGGGGGGAAAGCCAGACAATTGGGGTTAAGTGACTTGCCCAAGGTCACATGACTAGTAAGTGTTAAGTGTCTGAGGCCGAATTTGAACTCAGGTCCTCCTGATTTCAGGGCTGGGCTCTATTCACTGAACCACCTAGCTGCCCCAAAAGATTGCTTTTGAAGACATACAATACAAAGGATTACAAAGGAAACCCAAGGTTAGTGGGGGTGGGGGCATGGGGGGGTGGGAAGATCTGATTTTTTTTCTTAACCAAGTTCATGGAAACTTTCAGTGGTCAAAGAACCCCAGAATATGAATGCTCACTCTACGGGGTTTCTATTGAAATCAGTGAGTTTAGTTCAAATATCTCTTTCTCTGTTTCTCTGAATTTCTCATATTATTTGAAGGGGAGGGAGGGAAGAGAACCAGGAGCGAACCATGTAATAAGTAAAATAACACAAATGTGACTGTAAATGAAAACAACTTTCAAAGTCAATCAATCACTTCATTTTTCTCATAAAACTGGGTGATAGAATATTGATGCGGAATGTTTCCTACCCAGAAATCTGGTTATTGTGTTATTGGGTCTTAATTTTTTTTTGTTGTTATAATGAGGGCTGGGTTTGGATTTGTTTGTTTTTTGGTTCATTTTATTTTGAAGGAAGGTGGCATTGGGACAGTGAAAAAAACAAAACCCCAATAAAGCATTTTTTTAAGAGGGACAAAAGTAGTCAATCTTTGTTCCTTCATTCTCTCACTCAACCAATAGTCTACAACCCATCCAGAAGCATTTATTAAGTACCTATCTAACCCTGTCCAGCACTGTGTTAAGTACAAGCGATACAAAGAGACAAAAGCAGTTCTTTCTCTCAAGTAGCTCACAGTTTAATTAATGGGGAACACAAAACAAAAACAATTATGCACAAACAGGAGATAGATGGTATAAACTGGAGCTAGGGAAGGAACTAGAAGGAAGAGGGTATCAGGAAGGGCCTCTTATAAAAGAGATTATCTGGGACTTGCAAAAACAACAACCTGGAAAGCCAGGAGATAGAGATGAGGAAGGAGAGAATTCCAGGCATGGAGGAGAGCCCATGACAATGCTAGGTGGAGTGACTTGTTGCTGAGTATGTTGGGAGAGAATATGATATGAGAAGATTGGAAATTTAAGAAGCGTCTAGGTTGTAAAGATCTTTGAATGGGAAGATGGTTGTTCCCTCAACAGTAATGGCGAAGTTGGAAAGGGAGGAAGGTTTGGGGGAGAAAGGTAACAAGTCTGATGGGGTGCTTAGGTGCTTGTGCTTGGACCCCAATTCCAAGATCACATTTCTCTCTGGCCTCAAAATACTATCCCTAAGTTTTTTCCCTATCCCAAGGACATTATGCCTAGCATAACTCATGTGTGGGCCCCAGTAAAACAAACTGTCTTTCCCCATTACAGGAACAAGCTGACCCCTGAAGAAATTCTCTTGTAAAAACAGGACTATCTTGTAACCACGGAATTATCATGTATTGATTCCCAAAGTTATCATATTCAATCTAGAGGTCAAGCTATAGATATTAACTCTCACAGCTATCTTGCTACAGACATAACAGACCAAAAATACACTCCTGAGAAAGCCCTTCCCCTGCTTTCCAGTAGTGAATGAGATCTGTGACCAAGATTGTAAATTATCACCTAATTAGCATATCTGCTAGATAATTTATTACTTGTCCTATATAAGTTCCTGTTAGGTTTCAAGGTCATTAGGGAGTTCTCTCTGCCATATTAGTGTTACAATAAATCTTTGCCAACTTGACTTGAAGGATGCTTGAGTCTGTGAATTCATTCCAGACAACCTTGTCCAGTACTCTGGTCTTTGGGGGGTCCTTGAACCCCTTAAATCTCATCAAGTACAGTTTTGGATATGTTAGGTCTCATATATCTATGGGAAATCCAGTTTGAGATGGCACTTGGAGATGCTGCTAGTGTGCCATGTTCTAGGTTAAGGACTGTGGCACACACACACACACACACACACACACACACACACACACACAATTGGCCATGGCCCTATCATCATAGTCTGGTTTTAAGATAGGCTCCTTGACTTAAACAGAACAACTGGATCTCACAGATCTGGTTCTGCTTAAATTTCTTCAATTCAAGAATCAATTTATTGACTTGAGACTTCATCCTATAATAAAATCTAAGTGTCACTGCAGTCTCTGCCCTCAATAAACTGATATTCTATGGAGAAAAAAGAAATTCTTGTCCTCTAGGTTACTCAAACCCCAAAAAGTACCATGGGTGAAACTTTACTAGAGGTTCACTCTTTTTGTTAAAAACATTTCTGAAAATTGTCTTTTCAAGTGATGGCAGCTAGTGGATGGAAGGGTGTGGAATCAGAAAGATTTGAGTTCAAAGTCAGTTTCCAACACATATGAGCTGTGTGAATCTTGGCAAGTCACAACATCAATCTACCTCAGTTTCCTCAAAGGTAAAATGGGAATAAAATTAGTACCCACCTGGTAAAGCACTTAGCAGAGTGCTTGGCACATAGTAGGCCCTTCATAAATGCTCATTTCCTACCTTTTCCCCTTAGTATTCTGTTATTATGGAGGACAATTTAATGCAAGAACACCCACACACATTCTAAATAATTGATACCTTAATTTAGAGATCTGAAGAATGGAAACAGATTAGTCAGAAATTGCAAATGCTGGTCCCCTGAAAGAAGGCACCCCTGCTGTGAGAAGAGGGCATCCTTTCAGAGGAGAGCACATAAGGATAAAGCAGCAGACACGGGTGGGGGTGGGATAAAAGATTTATCTGAGTAGGATGCTGTCCATGGTAGGTCAGTACTAGCAAGCACTCAGATGCCACAGGAGCCAGATTTACAAGCTCCTTCAGGGATTTCTGGATACATGCACCAGGAAAGAAACAAAACAAGGAAACAAAGGTTTTGTAACTGAAAGATGTGGGCTGAGACAAACATGAGACTCTGAACTCAGCCTTCGAATGATACTGGGAGGAGACGACACAGTTAAGCAGGAGTGATGAAAGGGAAAACTCGACCCCAAAATTATCTAGATCAAAACGGTGAAGCCAAAAGGTAACTGGGAAGGCAGATTGGTCACTGCTGAGACAAATTGTCCATGGTCATAGTGGGATGAAATGTTTGAGTCCTGTTGGTCCACTGTGCCCATGCCTGTTCCAATAGGTTAAAAGAGCTTTGGTTCACTGGTCTTAGATCCTCACAGAGCAGAACCAGGGCAAAGACTAGTTCCGTGAGCAGAAGTCTAGCTAGTTAAGGACCAGAGGTCAGACAGCTGGAGAGGAAAAAGCAGAAAAGCCCCAGATTCTCATATGGCCACACAAAAACATGAAATTTGGCAGTCATTTCATTCAGATGTCTTGAAAATCCATAAATAAAACTATGGAAGGAAGCAGTCAGCTCAGCAGTGTTTAATTTTAATATCAATAGGCATATTCAGATTGAATTTACCATGCCCACAATTTCCAAGTGAAGCATTGAATTAGCTGTTCCATTGATGGGGAAGCCCTGACAGCTAATGAAAACTAACACTTTGCTGTGCAGTATCTGCCACTATATATTATCCCCCTATTACCCAACTATAGAACTTAAGTTGACATTAGGGACAGGCTGATTTAATTTCGGTTTAAGGGAAGAATATGTAATTTTAATTCCATTTACTTATGTAGTGACTGTTAACTCAAATCTGCCAGAAAGGAAGTCAGGCATTTGGACAAATGAGGTGGGTTGATTGAATATTGATAAGCCAATTTTTAATTTATCAAGGTTATAGAGGCTCACTCTGCTTGCCCGGCATGCTAATGAGCAGCCAAGGGTTGTCAGGTGGGTTTGAGTACAGCCAAATGGGTTTGAGTACAGCCAGTGGGTTTGAGTACAGCTCTTGGGTCAGATCTGGAAAGTACAGGACTGACAGTGTTTAGACTTTATGAAAATTAGGCCTCTTGGATTCTGAATGTGAAACAGAGAGAGAGAGAAAATGGCAGCAAAAAAGTATCTCAGATGGGGAAATAGTCAGTTTTGCAAATCACATCAGGAGGGCTGCAGTGAAGATAGAGAGTCCACTTGAGGTCATATAAAATGCTCATCTCTTCCCACACTCCATCTACTCTTTTTTTCTTCCTTTTTCTAGCTATAAACAAATCCAGGCTACCAGGTTGGACACAATTTTTCAGGTTTCAATAAGTAGACGTAGTTAAGAAACTCTGCAATTTGGAAGAAAGGGAGGTGGTGTATTTAGCAAAATGGGTCTTGGGAACAGGGGGGACACTAGATGTACTAGAGAGGTGACCTTTAGCAGCTTTTTTTACATGCTCAAGGATATGAGAGTCTAAGAATTCAAAAAGTCAGGTCATGAGGGGATTCAAAGTCTTTTTTTTCCCCCTAGCTTTAGTTTGAGTGAAACATCATTTCTCCTAAGGGTGTGGCGGTCTGGCTATGCTAACCCTATTAAATCTTACATGACCTAGGTGAAGTCCATTCCAAAGCAGAATCCCAGGGCAAGGGACCCTTAAATTCTACTCCATTGTCATCTCTCATGTGGTTTCTTTGTAAACTCCCTGTCTCCATTGCTCCTGCTACATTCCATAAATTATACACAAGGACTGGAAACACTTAAGCAGTGACTGCCCACTCTAATTTCCTTCTGTTATTTGTCACTCCCACCAATAAGAATATGTCAATTTCCAGCATGCTGGGAAAGGGCCCGGCTGAATTAATGAGGTGTCTCCACAGTGGGAGACGGAGGGGGCTGAATGACCCAGTCTACATCAGACACCATTAAGACCCGAAGACAATAATTTGTATGACTAGTAATGAGAAATCCTTTCCTAAAGAGCTGAGAACTCATATTCTCCAGAAAACACATTATTCAAAGGAGAGATTACCCTGCAGCCCAGGAAAGTTATCTGCAAAGCTATCTTATGGAACATAGAGACACCAAGACTGCTTCTTTTGATAGTCTCGATTGCATCGTGTGACACATACTCTATATCTCTATATAAATATTCCTATATATACACATATAGATCAAGTCTCACTGAACTTAATTGTTCTGAAACATAATAGATTGAAAATTACCCCATAATGACTTGACACTTCTACCACCCCTTTAAAAAAAAAATCAAAAGCAGGAGGAAAGGGCCAGAAATTCATTTCATTTCATCAATCCACTCTTCTAATAATAAGTGAACCATTGACTTGTTACACCACAGATCCAGTTTGCGGGAATTCTCTACCACAGACTTTGCAGCTGCCAAATCAGGGTCAAAATTGAAAAATGAACTATTATACCATGTAATTTTTCTTCCCCTTAAGGAGACAGCTTCAAAAGCACCAGGAGCGGTTCATTTGCATCACAATTCAGCTTTTAAATTCACCTCCCCACCTGGCTCAGGCACATTTGAAGTTAATTTGCCATCTCCTGCTTCCTGGAGGAATTGGCCACTGGAAAATATATACTTGGCTGATCCAGAACCTGAGACTGTATCCAGACCCACACAGGTGGAAAGATCATTGCTTTAAAGAGAATATTTCAAAACAAAACCAAAAATAAAACCTTTCTTCTCATTCCCCAGGGAGCTTCCCCAACTTTCCCAACTACTGAGCTCTAGGAATATGTTTAATTCCTTGGACAAATGAGTCCCAAATGAATGAATCCCAAAATAGTGAGATTTGTATTCTGGGGAATGCAACTGAACTAAATGTGTGTGATAGAAGTGTATGGACTATTTCACAATACCTTTCTAAAGATACTAATGATGTTAATAGTTAACAATTGTATAGTACTTTGTTTTAAAAAGCACTTCACAAATGTTTCATTCGACTTGATGCTGCATATTTTGATATAAATGTTAGGGAAGTGTTTTAATAGATATAGCTCCAACTGTGACAGAAGTGTCTATTAATGACAGGGGGTAAAAAAACCTAAGTTCAGAGAAAATGGCTTGATCTCTGTGAGAAACAAGCTTGTGGGGATCACAGGATTTCCCAGGCAGGGTCAGGGCATTAACCTGGAGGAGCTTCTACCTGGATGAGCTTCCACTGTCCACTGCTTCCCTGGGGGCCCTTAGGAAGATCCAGGTGAGATGCCCCTTAAAATGGCAAATCCCTTCTCACTGAAAGAATTCAGAAACAGAGTATGCAGAGAACTTTATCGAACAAATGATGAGAATCAAGTATTTATATCATTTTCAAGTTTTCAAAGCCCTTTACCTACTATCACATTTGATTCTCCCCAAAACTCTGTAAGATAGATGCTATTAATAACCCATTTCACAGATGAGGAAATGGAGGCTGAAAGATGTTTAGTGATTTGTCCAAAATCACACGTCAAGTATTTTCTGAGGCAAGATTTGAATTCAGGGCCTTCCCCATTCCAATTCCAACACTCTCTCCACTTTACTACCTAGCTGACTCTTGAGAATTTTATGAATGAGGGAAGCACTACTATTTAAGATTTTGAAGGCACTGTGAAGGCCGGTTTGTCCAACCTATACCTGAACAGAAATACTTTTTACAACATAGCTAAAGACTGATCCTAACCACTTTTGCCTGAAAACCTCTGTAGCAGCACATACCCTAGCATACTCAGGATGGCTGCTAGCACAGGTTCTTTGATCTGCTTTTCTAAAGGAAAGCAACTCAAATAGGGTTTACAATCTTATTTTAATCAAACATATATCATTTACCTAGTTCAGAGGAAAAAGTCAGTACCCTGAACTTCTGAGAAAATACAAATGGAAGTTATAAGTAGACAAAAATACAGGCAGAAAAAATAAAACAATTCAGCAGATCAACAGACAGAGCTTCTAGCTGTTTGATCATCACATACAGTTAGTCACCAGAGAGAGAAGCACCAACATCTGGGTTTTCAAAGCTGGGGGGTAAGGGGGAGGGGAGGGTCAACAACTGCCCAGAGTCTCTTCTGGCCAAATCACACAACTCTTCCCAAAGCAAAACCTCACCTCAGAGGTATATATAGCTTTCTCCAGGTTCAGAGAACATTACAACCTTTATGACCCACTTGACTACAAAGTAACAAAAGTTGTGCCTCCTGAAAAACAAGCCTTTCACCATAGGCTCCATGTGAGCACATGCAGCCTGTTAAGGAACAGAGCTTATTTTCAAATCAGGAAGGGTCCTCAAATTCACCTAAGCCTATTAAGGGGCAGGGAAGATCTTCAAATTCCCATTACCATTACAACCTCTAATAAGGGGACATTACCTCCTAAATATGTCACTTTCACTTTTTGGCAGCTCTAGTGGTTAGGATGGTCTTTCCTAAATTTATGTCTTCACTATATTACTCCAAGTTCTCCCCTTTGGGGCCAAACATGTCTAATGAAGCACTGAAGAAATGTGGATTCTTATATGAAATCAACTTGTTTCTCCCACACCCACCACAAAGAGCAGAGACCTAGCATGATTTCTTGAGTGAGAGAGAGAAGAGATATTCCAGGAAAGGAGGAAATTTGAATTTTCAAAGGAGAAAACTTGACCAGTCTTGGAGCACTGTATCTTTTTTTAAATAATATTTTTCCCAGTTATATGTAAAAATAATTTTTAACATCTTTTTTAAAAAAAATTTGAGTTCCAAATTCACTCCTTCCCTTATCTCCCCCCTTCCTTAGGTGGCAAGCAATCTGATACAGGTTATCCATGTGCAATTATGTAAAATATATTTCCACATAAGTCATTTTGTGAAAGAAAACTCAAAAAAGAAAGACAAAGAAACAAAAAAAAAGAAGATGAAAGACAATATGCTTTCTTCTCCATTCAGATTCCATCAGTTCTTTCTCTGGAGATAGATCACATTTTTTAGCATGAGTCTTTTGGGTTTGTGTTTGATTGTTATACTGCTAAGATTGACTGAGTCAAATGTTGCTATTACTGTGTGCAATACTCTCCCGGTTCTGCTCACTTCATTCTGCATTGGTTCGAGTAAGTCTTTCTAGGTTTTTCTGAAAGTAACCTGCTCATCATTTCTTATAGCACAACAGTATTCCATCACAATCATGTACCACAATTTGTTAACCCATTCCCCAAATGACGGGCATCACCTTAAGCCATTAGACACCACAAAAAGAGCTGCTATAAATACCCTTGTGCCACTAGGTTCTTTTCCCTTCTTTTAGATCTCTTTGGGATATAGGGTCAAAGGGCATGCACAACTTTATAACCCTCTATTCATAGTGGTAAATTGTTCTCCAGAATAGTTAGATCAGTTCAAAACCCTTGGAACACTTCAGTCACACCTAGCCTCTCTGAAAGTGGTTTTCCCACTGCCTTTCCCAGCCACCCCAGCACCAGAAGCTGATTTAGACATAAACACATTGTACTAAATAAAAAATTTCTGCCCTGTCATTCTTAGTGTAAAATCTCACAAAGTCTGCTTTTATGGGTGAGTCCAGGTACATTAACACCCCTACTTCATAGACTCTTAAAAACTAACTGGAAGAGACCTTAGAAATAGTTGGTAATGTTAGTTATAAAAGAAAGTATATCACTCAATAAAACACATAAAAGTTTTATACTTACTGACTGTTATGGTCTCTTAACATTAAAAAAATGCCATTTAAAGTTGGTAAAAATGGCTATCATTCATTCCTTGGTCTTTTAAGGGCTCCTTGGAGTGATTGCTTCTAAAATGTCACATGTGAAACAGAAGCTGACTGGGGGTGACATAAGATGAACAAATGTTTTCTGTATCAGAACAATTTGCTTTCTGGAAGCATTAATGACTCCATAATCACCCACATGCTTTTTTTCTTTTTAAGAAATTTGTCAAATTAATTAGAAAAAAGTTTAATGGGCTCAGGACCCATTGGCTAATTCCCAGATTTAAATCAGTTCTAGGAAAAGATTTCTGGAGAGAGACAAGGCTTATTTGTTGGAGAGAGGACATTCCACAAACCAAATGGTTAAGATAGGATGAAAGACCTTTCTTGGATTCCATTCTCCAAAATTTATTAAGCAAGGCACTGCGCTATTTGCTGGGAGTGTAGAAGGTAAAAATTCTCACATGGACTCCTGTCCTCCTGAAGTTTATATTCTGCTTGGATAATATATCCACAGATAGATATAATACAAGGTTAGGAATGAAGGGGCTCCAGACAAAGTACTTGAGGAAAATCTAAGGTGGAGAAGACTATGCCTCCCCTTTTAGCTGGAGGGCTGAAGAAAGGATTCAGGTAAGTGGAAACACTTCAACTGAGCCCTGAAGATAATGTTTCTGAAAGGAAGATGAGAGTATATTACAAGCTGAGTGGTGTGAAGGTATGGAGGTAGGAGATGGTATATTGAATTTGAAAAAAAAAATTAATCCAATTTGGTTGGAATATAGCGTATATGAAGGGCAACAATGTTAAAACAAAAAAAAAAAACCTGGAAAGGGAAGTTGGAATAAGAGCCCCCTTCTCACAGAAGAACCTTCCAGCCTCCACATGGATTGTAGGGAATACTGCTCATATTCTAAGGCAGTGGTTCTCAACCTTCCTAATGCCGCGACCCTTTAGTACTTGTAAGTGGGAGTATATGCCTGGAGACAGAGAGAGGAACGGTGTCTCAGTTCCTAAGACCATCAGAAATATGTGTTTTCTGATGATCTTAGGTGACCCCTGTGAAAGGGTCGTTCCACCCCCAAAGGGGTCGCAACCCATAGGTTGGTTGAGAACCACTGTTCTAAGGACTGGGCTTTCATTGACCAGTTCCCTTATTACACATAGATTTTAACAAAGCATTTGCCAGAGTCATTCATACTATTCTTACGTACATGGAAAGAGACAAGCTAGCAGTAGCACAGTTAGGCATATTCTGAACTAAGCAAATGGCTGAAGCCAAAGCATAGTCATCCATAGCTCCATGACAGCAAAGAGACAAGTCTCTCAGGAAGTTAAGGTTCTCCCCTTGGTCTTGTGCTGCTGACCATTTTTATCCATGAGTCAGATTTTGTCTTTCAGTCATTTCAGTTGTATCCAACTTTCTGTGACCCCATTCAGATTTTTCTTGGCAAAGATACTAGAGTGGTTTGCCGATTCCTTCTCATTTTCCAGCTGAGGAACTGAAACAAACATGTTTAAGTGACTTGCCCAGGGTCACACATAGCAGGTGTCTGTGTTGAGGTTTAAGGTTTAGGGGTATTCAAGACGCCAAAATACCAACACACTAGCTCCTGATGAGTATAGTTTACACTTCAATAATAATTTTTCCAAATAATATATTATTACAAATATATACACTCACATGTATACATACATATATCACATATATACACTAATACATAAGACGGAACAATATTGTTATTTTATGCCATTAACTCCATATGAATTGAAAAAACTTAACCCTTAAGGTAAGAGATTCCATTTAAATTTGTTCTCTTTCACCTATCCCACCCTTATTTCCTTGCTCTTTCTTCTTCATTTTTAATACCTATAATCAACCCATTCTTTGGCTTTCTCCTTCCTTTTATCCTCTTTCCTAACTCTATCATTAAGCAGTTAACCAAAATAATACTAGCATTGTTTTTAAACTCTTTATGGTAATTGCATTAGAATAGCAAGAAGATGATCACAATTGTATTTATTCATTAAAGTACTTAGTTTGATTACCCAAGTCTGTTTCAGAGACTCTGTATTCTTTTGGGGGTTTATGTGTTGAAACCTATTTTAAGATTGAATCATCTTTCCAAAAGTTGCTCAAACACATCTGAATTTTGTTTTCAAAAAGAATGCTTAGCTTTTTTGAAAAATGATTTTGGGTTTAAGTCCTATCTCCCCTCCACTGCCCCACCCCATTTTTCAGCATATTACAGTCTGATTTCTCTCATTCCTTCCTTTTGTAGAAAAATATTATGTAACAATCAAATTGATGCTTCAAAATTGTCTTCCTTCCTTGCTATTTATGATATAATTTCCTTGTCTCTCTTTAATTGCAGTTTGACATAATGTGTCTAGGTGAGCTGAAATTTGGTTCCACCCCTATTGACATCCTGTGAATTATGTCTATGTGCAATCTATTCTTTATTTTCAGTGTTTTTTAGAAATCGACTTGTGCATTTCCTGAAATTACAGTGGTTAAATATTTTTCTTCTTCAATTTTCAGGAAATTCACAAATTCTTTAAGTCCTCTCTGTCCTTCAGATCCAAAACCTTTTTCTGCATTACTTCCGTTTTTTTAGTTGAGTGTCTTTGGGGGTGTATTTTTCTGCTTCCAATTTTTTTCTACCACTCTTTCCTCTTTTTATTTCATCTACTGATTACTGACATTTTCCACTTGTACCTTGAAACCATTTCATCTGAAACTGTCTCATCACCATCTTGTACTAATCCTGAGTCATACTCAGTTCTTTATTGAATATTGTGGTATTTTTATATGGTGTATTTAGTCCGGACTCACCATCCCATGCGTGGGATAGAAACCACTGCCAGATCTTCAAAATCAGAGTCTGAGTCAGAGATCAGAAAAGATCTTCATTCTTTCTCATGAGAAAGGGTATAGCCCTCATTGCTCAAGGGGCATCAGCTAGGGAATACAAATTGTGGAAGCTCACAGGCTTCTGTTATCCTAATCCTAACCCGGCCCACTCCCCTTTCCAGTCTCATCATTGGTTGGTGAGGTGGGCTCACAATCTCAAGCTAATTGGTACAAAGCAATCTCGATCCTTCATTACAATAATTATTCACGAATTAGTATCATATCAGAGGATGGTGTTTTCCAATCCCTCTTTATGCACCAAATTTGGAGACAACCAATGAGAGTTACAGTTGACAATCCTTCATTATCATAATTATTCATCTGACCCTTCTACCCAATCAGAAAGAAACATCCTTCAATCCCTTACTTGTGCATATCTACACATCAATTTTTTTTTTCGGGGGGGGGGGGGCAACCAATGAGAAGAAGGTTAGTGTTGTTTTCTTTAAGTTTCCTTACCTCTTTCCAGGGCCTGTGGAAACTTAAACCTTTGCTATCTCTCACACCCAGGACCAGGTTGTCTATATATCTCTGTGTCAGAGTGTGTAGTGAGAACAGAGAGAGGGAACAACATTGTCTCTCACTAGAACCTGTCAGTAAAAGAGTCATAATCAAGAACAGAGATCCACCATGAGGAAGGACCAAGGAGAATGGCCTTTTGAAAGTGTCTCTCATGGGATATGGGATCTGGACACCACCTTTGAACTTTCCTACAAATTTTAGGAACCCAACCCTTGAACCCATTGGGTTCATCTCAGTATAATCCTTTCAATTGTCCTTCCTTTGTGGCCCCACCCAACCCTTCATTATCTGTTACATCCAGATATGCTTCTCACTCTTTAATCTTATTCAAATCTTTCCACAATCTTTTTCCCTATAAAAATATCCATCTGTAAGGTATGATTGACTTTTGTTTCCACAAAAATTATCATTCATACTGATGGCTAATGTCAGAGACAAAACTGCTTGTAGAGGGCAGTAGTGAATATTGGCCACCTGAAAATCAGCATATCTACTACTTTTCTTTGTTCTGAGGAGGCCTTTTTCTTTATATGAAAAGAAATTTCAGGCCTGGTGTCATTCACAAAGAATGAGGATGAGGTCCATTAACTCAACCAGACAAGGTCTTAGACCAGTGGTTCTCAGCCTGTGGGTTGTGACCCCTTTGGGGGTCAAACGACCCTTCTACAGGGGTAACCTAAGACCATCGGAAAACACATATTTCCGATGGTCTTAGGAACCGAGACACCACTCTTCTATACATTTCCAGGCGGGTCCGTCAACATGTAGATATGCTCACATATGAGTATTAAAGATTCATGGCATTAGGAAGGTTGAGAACCACTGTCTTAGATAATGGGACTTTTATCTTTGATATCCTAGGTTCTAACTCACAACTTTTGTCAATTCCCTTAGCAATTGAAAATTCCTCTCTCATCCTATCTGATGCAGACAAATAGACTAAAAGTATAAAGAATAAAGTATATGGGGGGGGGGGTTGAAATGTGGAAATGAGATGATGTAATCAAGGAGTGGGGTTTAGTGAACCCTGGAATGCTTACCAATGTGAGTCAAGATGGGAAATTCCAATCTGGATGAATTATAAAAGGAGTTTTGTAACTATCTTAATGTGTGCTTGTATCTGGCCCTTTCTACAAGGGGTTAGAAGTCAAGTCACCCACCTAAAATTATGTGAAATAAAAATCTTTTTTTTCTAAATTCACTCATGGACAGGTAGAATTCTTGATAAGATGGTCATTTCTCACATGTCTTATCCTTATTAAATGCTCAGACTCACTTGGAGTCTGGCCTGCTTGTTTTGGTGTTACAAATAAACTTGCTACTTGGACTAGAAGACTTGAGTGCTCAAATTCTTTTGAGACCCATGCCCTGTGCCCTTGCATGTTAGGGTTCCCAGAACCCCTAGATCACAATATCTACAATTCCATTTCTACCACTTCAACCAGGCAGAGCCAGCTGTCCACCGTGTTGTTAGAATACTAGAACCAATTGTAGAATGTCTACACACACAATAAAATCTCTCCAGTACATTTCCATTACTCTTATCACTGCTCTCCCAGAAGCAGGATCCCCCAGGCTGGGCCTGGAGAACTTGTGGCCTGGAGGCCACATGTGGCCCTCTAGGTCTTCAAATGTGACCCTTTGCCTGAATCCAAACAATCCACACTTGTTTGGATTCATTCAAGGGGCCACACTTTGATGATCTAGAGTGCCACATGCTACCTTGAGGCCTCAAGTTCCCCACCCCTGTTCCAGCGTTTTCCAGTCCATAAGATTAAATTATCTTTCCAAGAACTGCTCAAACACACCTGAATTTTTGTTTTCAAAGGTAAATGACTCATATGTACTATTTATAGCAGTACTTTTCGTTGTAGCAAAGGATTAGGAAGTAGCTTCAAAGATGCTCTGTGTATGTGTAAGTCTCCTGTTATATTTGTTTAATTCATTTTATCCTTTAATTATTTCAGGATATCTATTATTAATTATTATAGTACCTTAAGAAAATTTTAGCTTTGTTTCTGATGCTATTTATGATATAATTTCAAC
>CM053589.1:158035339-158091013 GCA_028646515.1 Pseudochirops corinnae
CCCCCCCCCCCCTTCCCTTTTTGCATGTCCAAATTTATCTCCTCTTTCTAAACCATACAAACCTTTTGCTCCAGACAGACTGGTCTCCTTATTGTCCCATGGCCATGATATAAACATGTAAACCCCTATGGACTATTTGTCTCCCCACACATGGAATTTCCTCTCTCCCATCCTTCCTAATGCCCAGCCATCCCCCTAAACACCTTCCTCCATGGATTCTTCCCTGACGGTTCCACCCCACCCCCACGTTAAGATAATGGAAGGCTAGAACTGGAACGGGAAAGGGCCTCAGTGGCTGTCTAAGACAAGGCTTGGAGGAGAAAAATGAGTCCTAAGGAAGTGAAGTGATTCGCCCAATGTCACATTGGCAGAAGCAGGATTTGAACCCAAGTAGAACAAATGGTTGTCCTTGCTACTATACTCTCTCTCACTAGACTCTGCATCCTCTGATCTCATTCTTTAAGTCCCTCTCTCAGCCCAATTGGAAGCTACAAAGTGTTAGCAATTATAGCTTACATCTGTGAAATTCTACTATGTAATGAAAGGAGCACTGGACCTGGGGTCAGTGGAGAGCTGGGTTCTAATTCTGTTTCTGACACTTGACTCAATCACCAAACTTTCCTTGGCTTCATTTTTCTCATCTGTAATATGTGATGAGTTTCACTAGATGGCCTCTGAGGACCCTTCCAGCTCTAGAGAAATATTTCTATTTCTCCAGTGACCTTGGGCAAATCACCAAACCTCTCTAAACCTCAGTTTACTCATCAGCAAAATGGGAGAGCCAGTAATAGTCTTGGTATTTATTTTTCAGTGTTGTGAGAATCAAATGAGATAATACATGCCAAGTTCTATGAAAGTCTTAAAATACTACATAAATGTCGGCTATTTTTGTTCATCATCTTCTTGTATCCTCCCCCCAGTGCCTCACACAAGGCTGGGCTCTTTATAGGTGTCCTGTAAAGACTTTTGACTTATCTGGATTATTGGAACCATGAAAAGAATCAAATCCCTATCTCAGGATCCTTTCCATTTTAAGAAATGATGTCATCTCTTTAATTAGTCCTTGAGTCAGATTCTTCCGCCCTTTATCTAGATAACCCCCACCTAGAAGGAGCATCTAGGCATGAAGAGAGGCTCCCCTAGAGATGGAGATGGGAGGGAGCATAAAATGACATTAGTACGTGGTCAAAGAATAATTTATCAATAAACCATAAACTGTAGTTCAGGGCAGACAAAGACAGAGGTTGGTTAGAATGTTTGGGGAAGTCTTCATAGAGAGATTATGACTCAGTGGCCTTTGAAAGATGGATGTGATCTGGAGAGGTAGAGGAAAATGTTAGAATGGAAAGGAATAAAACGCCTTTTGGCTGCCTTCTACACTTCCTCAGTGTCTTCCTCAACAGCATCCAGGGCAGGGGCAGGTTTCTAACATCTCCTTGCCCAGAAATGTGGAGGCAGCTTCAAGTGGACAAGTCAGGGAGAGGCAGATAAATTGTTGTTCAATTGTTTTAGACATATCTGACTCTTCATGACCCCATCTGGGGGTTTTTAATGCCTTTTTTTTTCCTTTTTGGAGGCGGAAAAGCAGGGCAGTTGGGTTTAAATGACTTGCCCAAGGTCACACAGCTAGTAAGTGTTAAGTGTCTGAGGCCCAATTCAGGTACTCCTGACTCCAGGGCTGGTTCTCTATTCACTATGCCACCTAGCCGCACCCTCCCCCCTCCCCCATTTGGGGCCTTCTGGGCAAAGATATTGGAGTGGTTTATCATTTCCTTCTCCAGCTCATTTTACAGATTAGGAAACTGAGGCAAACAGCGTTAAGTGACTTGCCCAGGGTCACACATCTAGTAAATGTCTGAGTTCAGATTCAGCTCAGGAAGATGAATCTTCCTGACTCCTGGCCAGGCACTCTAGCTAACTAGATGGACAGATAGACATGTAGACAGAAAGACAAATGGATGGATGGATACATAGAGAGATAGATAGAGAGATGGATAAATGGATAGATAGATAGATAGATAGATAGATAGATGGATGGATAGATAGATGGATAGACAGACGTGTAGATAGAGGGATAGATAGATGAATAGATAGACAAACATGTAGATAGATTATAGATAGATAGATAGATAGATACATATATACATACATAGACAGATGAATGAATGGACGGACGGACAGACAGACAGATAGATGGATGGATAGATAGACATGTAGATGGATAGATGGATAGATAGATAGATGTATGTATGTATGGTTGGATGGATAGATGAATGGATGGATGGATAAATGGATATAGAGGCAGAGTGAACATTTAAGTACTCACTATGTGTCAGGCATTGTACTCAGCACACAGATAGATGGCCTAATTTGCCATGGGGAGGAATATTGTGTTGCAGGATATCCCTTGCCCTGCATCTGCATAGATGAAATACACTGTGGGGGCATGAATTAGGAAACCTTGTCCTTCCTCCCTGTTTGCTTTTTATTCCTTTGCTCTGGGCTCATGATACACCTGAGGAAGCAAAGCAACTTTAATCATTGCAAACAAACAGCATGCAAAGCTGCCTTCTCTGTCTCAAAGAGAGAACCAGCTTGTTGGTTGTTGCCATGGAACAGGAACTGAACAATGGGGAACAAAGCTTGTCTCCAAGGTACCCTGGAATATAGGTAGAAAGATTCATAATCTTGCCTTAGTCCAGCCCAGATCAGGAAAGGCGAAGGCAAGGAAGACAGAGACAAGTTTATTCAGGGCTAGTAGGGGGAGAAAGGGGATGGCTTGGGATAAAATGAAGGGGGATGGGCTTTGTTTTTGTTTTCTGAATGAGGCCTTCTAGGAAAGCTTAATTTTCTGGTAGTAGTTCTCCTCTGCTTATTAGCTACCCAGTCTCCTCTACTTCAGGTATCCCTGTGGGAGAGCTCAGAGTGAGCCTTCCCTGGGTTTGGGAAGGGCTCCCTAAGGGACTAAGTCAATGGAATGGACGTGAAAGGGTCAGAAACTCTGGTCTTCTTGGCATTCAAAGCACATCACACCCATTCCTGTAGATGATGACGGTGGTGGTGGTGGTGGTGGTGGTGGTGGTGGTGATAATGATGGTAGCCTTTATATGCCACTTTAACCTTATAAAGTACTTTACAAATGTTATTTCACTTGGTCTTCTGAACAACATTCCGAAGTAGGTGGTATTCGTATCTCCTTTTACCAATAAGACTGGCACTTCTCAAGCACTTCTCTGTGCCAGGCACTGGGTTAGGGACTGAGGATTCAAAGACAAATACCAAATAGTCTCTGACTTGCAGGACTCCATGTTCTTTTTGGGTAGATGATATACTGTACACCTAGAAGTATATTCAAAATAAATACAAGATGATGGGGGAAGGGCATTAGTATCTGGGGGAAGGGGAAAGACAAAAGATGGGACTTGAGTATTGAAGGAGATGAAAGATGGAAATGATGTAGCATATATGTGCAAAGTTAAGAAGGCCAAATGGCTCCTCCTTCTTGCCCTGGGATCTTCTAGTTTTCTCATAACCTTGGTTTGCAAGATGGTCCAGAGGTATAAGAGCTCAGAGGGTTAGGGGGAGAACTAGGGCAGAGACAACAAGAAGGAGGGGGTCAGCTTGTCAGGACCTATTGCCCTGATATACAGGGAAGAATGGGCTACAGTGAATGAGGGATGAAGGGCTTATTAGTCTGGATCAAGTATGTGAAAATCTACATTCCTCTCTGACAGCCTAGACAAAGGCATGGGAAGGGACAGAAGGAGGGTCTAGGACGGCACATTATATGAGAAGCCCATCTTCCATCTTGACTACTTTGTATTAAAGTCACAGACCCCTTTGACTTGTGGGGAAGCAGGGGAGAGTCCGTATGGCAGACTGAGAAGGGGAAGTCTACCATGTCCCCTTTCATTTGCAAAGTTCCTTGGAGTTTTCAACTCTGATCTATGACCTCATCCAATCTTCCCATCAGCTCTGGGATGGAGGTGGGGTAGGCGAGCCTTATCACTCTCTTGTTACAGAAAATAATGTAACTTCCTCAAGGAAGCATAGATTGTCAATGAAGTTGGACCAGAACCCAGACTTGCTGACTGGCTGCTGGGTAAGGAAGGACAATGACTTATTTCCCTCTCCTGTACCCTAGACCAATGGCATCAAATTCAAATAGAAATTTGTTGTTTTCATTTAGTCCATTAGTCACATCTGATTCTTTGTGGTCCAATTTGGGGTTTTCTCAACAAAGACACTGGAGTGGTGTAACATCAAGCACCCTAGCATACCCAGGATGCCTGCTAGCACAGGTTCTTTGATCTGCTTCTCTAAAGGAAAGCAACTCAAAATGGGTTAACAATCTTATTTAATCAAACATTTCATACATACATACATACATACATACATACATATATATATATAGTTTTCAAAGCCAGGTGACATAGATAGATAGATAAATAGATAGATAGACAGACAGACAGATAGATGATAGATAGATATCCTTCCTCAGGGTCAGAGAACATCACAACCTTCATGACCTACTGCCTAATTGCAAAGTAACAAAAGAAGTGGGCCTTCCTGAAAAACAAGTCTCCCCTAAGCAAGCATCTCTCTTTGGGCACCAAGTCAGGCCCATTTAGGGGTAGAGAAGATCTTCAAATTCTCTAGGCCCATTAAAGGGCAGGGAAGATCTTCAAATTCCCTTACCATTATAAGTGGTTTGCCATTTCCTTTGCCAGCTTATTTTACAGATGAGGAAACTGAGACAGACAGTGTTAAATGACTCTCTCAGGATCACATAGCTAGTAAGTATCTGAGGTCAAATTTGAACTCAGGTCCTCCTAACTCCAGGGCAGCTAGGTGGATAAAGCATTGGCCCTAGAGTGAGGAACCTGAGTTCTAATCTAGCTTCACAAGAGAGTCGACACTACTGAAACTGTACAACAGCAATCTCCTGAATCCAGAGCCAGAGTTCTAACCACTGTACCTCAAATAGAAATAGGGGCTACTAAATTATATGTAAGGATCCCTATGTGGGGAGCTTCTTGTCTTAGCAAACCATGTATTAACATCATTGGATTATTTATTTTGTTAAATATTATATTTTAATACAATTTGGCTGAACTCAGGACTGTTGACACTTCTGCCCTAAACCATCAGTAATCTCTCCATCAACAAGCATTTATTAAGTACCTACTGTGTACCAGGTCATACGATAAATGCTGTGATAATGATATGATATGATGTGATATGATATGATGTGTTGTGATATGATGTGATATGATATGATAAATTTAGAAATCTCTACCAAAAAAAAAAATAAGAGTCCCTGTCCTCAAGAAGCTTTTATTTGAAATGGGGCAGGGGAGACAAAAGGTACAGATTCATATCTGAGTACATACCAGATAAATACGGAACAGATATTTACGCTCTCTCTTTTCTTACCATTCTTAATTCTTCTGTTCACCACTCTGCAGGTGGGGAAATTCTACCTGTTAATAGGTATCTGGCCTCTGATTCTTAAAGTTGAGAATTTAAATTTCTCCAAGGGCTTCTACCTTGCCCTTGTTCCCTGGTTTTCTGAATGGGCAGATGGGGGAATTGGGTGGGAATAGGGGGAGGGGAGGGTGTTCTCCAGGTAAGGAGGAGGTAGCATGCTATAGTGGAAAGGATATTTCTTTTCTCTTCTTGAAGTTAGAAGAGACTTCTGTTCAAATTCTCCCTTTGATATTTGTTAACTGTGTGACCATGGGCAAGTCCCTCTTGGAGCTACATTCTTCTTTTCATCTCTATAATGGGGATGATAAGTCCTCAAATACTTAACCCATGGGTTCTTGGGAGGCTCAGATGTGCTAATGAATGCAAAGCATGTTGGGAACTTTAAATGTAGGTTGTTATCATGTGCCTGTGGGTGGTGATCTAGAAGTATTTCCTTCCTAGTCACTAATTTGGAGAACTCAGAAAAGAAAGAATTTTCTTCTTTCTTTTCTCCCTTACTGATTTAGAGCAGGGACAATATATCCCTTTGTTCATATGGTCAATGTTAACACATTCTCCCACATTCTGGTGCTCAGGAGCACATGGGATGCCTGTGGACATCAGGATCACCTTCATTCCAAATGGAGAGATAAATAGAATGTGGGATTCCCAAAAGGACCATAGGATCTGAACCCAAAGTCAGGAAGATCTGAGTTCAAATCCAGTCTCAGACACATTTGACCATGGACAAGTCACTTAACTCTATTTGCCTCAGTTTCCTTATCTGTAAAATTGGAATAATAATAATAATAGCACCTACCTCCTAGATTTGTTGTGAATCAAATGAGAAAGTATTTGTAAAACACTTTGCAAACCTTAAACCGTGTGTGAATGTTACCTCTTAGTGTTATCCTCATCACAGGCTGGCTTGGTTATCAGAGACACCCAGAAATCAGGCAACCACAGAAACTCCAAGCAATGTCATATCTGTAACCTCCCCTAGGGCATCCTATGAGGGTTTCATCCACCTGGCTGCTCAGATGACTTTCTTCCAATGGACATTCCAAAGGTTCTTCCCCACCCCACCCCAACCCTTGTACAGTACAACTAGAGATGAAAAGACTCCATCTCTAAATTACTGAAGACCTTTTTCTTCCAGGCAGATCTTTTTGGGCCAATTGCCTCTGACATCAGCCAGGGAGGGAACAGTCCAGTCAGATTCTGGGTTCAAAGAGAATAATAGAGAAAAAAATTCAAATTAAAGCAGACTCTGGTAAGTGCCAGAGCACTTAGCTGACAAGTGGGAGGAGGTTTGCACAGTGTGTATGTGTGTGTGTGTGTGTGTGTGTGTGTGTGTGTGTGTGTATCTGTCTAAAGCCTTAAGGCTCAAAATAATCCTGTACTTCTCAAATTCTGTGGGACAGGAGACCCAATTGCTGAATGCATCTTCATATTGGAAAAATCTCAGCTTGGAGAGAAGAGGATGTTGGACACATTCTAACACTGGAGTCATACCTATATATAAGTCTGTATTATTGCCTGGCAGGTTCCATCATCCAGTATTCATGAGAACCTTGGAGGTCTGAAGGAGGGCTGCTGATCTCCTCAGAGATGCTGGGGGGGGAAGATGTTAGACCTAACGCTACCCGTACCCCTTAGCACCCAAAAGAACTCAACAGACAAGTCAAAATTTCTGAGATGGCATTTGAACTATAGCCCTCCATGAGTTAAACTGTCCCCAGGTCTCCTCCTCTCAAGATGCATCTCTAGGCCCACAGAACAAAAATTCTGTAACCACTACTAAAAAGCACTAGCACTTTCAGGTTTTACAAAGGCCTTTACCAACATAGTCTCATTGGATCTATACAACAACCCACTGAGGGAGGTAATATAGATATTATTATCCTTATGCTACAGTTCAGAAAAATGAGGCTTAGCAAGCTTGAGTCATTTACCCATGGTCACACTGTAAGTTCCAGAGGTGGGGTCTGAACCCAAATCTTTTTGACCATAAGTTCAGTGCTCTCTCCCCTAGATGACATAATCACCATCCACAATGGGAATCTCCCTTTTCTAGGTTAGCTTGGAAGTAGTAATGGCATGAGAGGATATGATTTAGTCCAGCTTGAACCTCTGAGGTATCTATAATCTGATCTAAATGTGGAATAAACAAGCGACTCAATGCTGTTCATTAAACATTCCAAATTTCATTATAAGCATATTGTAATGTTCTTTGAGTGAGATAATACACTGGGGATCACCCAGGTTCATAAATGACACTCTCCAGGATCTGTTCAATTGTATTTTCATGGATTTGTTACAATCCTATATTTTCAGGACCTAATTCAGTACATCCATGTCTGATTGGTCATTGCTCCCTCTCAAAATCCCACTTAGATACCAGTGTAGGTAGTTTTATTTTTCAGTTTGCCAGAGTCCAATTCTTGGGACACACACACTCCCTTGAAGTCCATCCAGATAGTCATCCATAAAGTCATTGCCACCTTGAACTGGAAACAACAAAAGGTTAATGTTTCATATTTATAGTGTGTTATGGTTTACAATGCCCTTCCCTTAAGAGTCAGTTAGCTGGTGTTCTGGATAGAACATTGGGCTTAGGATGAGGAAGACTTGAGTACAAATCTTGCCTTGTATGATCCTGGGGTGATCACTTAACCTCTTTCAGCCTCAGTTTCCTCATCTGTAAAATAGGTATAATAATAGCATCTACCTCATAAGATTATTATGAAGATCAAATGAGATATCTATAAATGTGCTGGGTAACCTTCAAAGTCATCTATAAGTATAAGCTATTATTATCACTTCCCACAACACTGTGAAAAGAGTGCAAATATTCTCTCATTTTACAGATGAGGAAATTCAAGATCAGGCAGTATGAAAGATTTATGCCAAGGTCACATTATAAAAGGAGGTAAATGGCAGTGAAGGGCTATATCTAGCTCTGTCTCTGTTTCTGTCTCTTTTCTTCCTCTCCCTTCTTTTTCTCTCATTGCTCTAAGGAAATCTCTCTTTCTCTCTCTCTCTCTCTCTCTCTCTCTCTCTCTCTCTCTCTCTCTCTCTCTCTCTCTCTCTCTCTCTCTCTCTCTCTCCCTTCCTCCTTCCCCAATCTCATCATATAATCTGTGTCCTCCAACCTAGTACTTGTTCATATGAGTTGTTACCATTGTATACCATTATATACCATTTGATGCATATATCTACTTTTTGTCTACTCTAGACTCTTAAGTTCCTTGTTGGCAGACTATCTTTTCAGAATCTTATAGATTTAGAGGTTAAAGAACTCTTAGAGATCATTTTTATCACACACCCCCCCCCAAACTTTCAATATTTTCTACACAGAAATGAATAACAAGACTTTAATAGGACTTTACATATTTAAGAGCTATCTAGGCATGAAGTGCCACATGACAATGGTAGGTATCAAGGATATAAATATCAAAGCAAAAGAGTTCCTGCCCTCAGGGAGCTTACATCCTTGTGGAGGGATACAAAATGTGTATAAATAAGTAAAATAGGTACAAAGTAATACAAAACAATTCTGAGAGAGAGTCCTAATAATGGGGAGGTGATAAAATGGTGTAAAGACCAGTTACAAAATGGAGTTGGTTTGGTGTGGGAATTGAGAGAACCAACTTGATTCTCTCTCATGAACACTGACTCCATCTTCTGCTGTCACATGTATTGTCCTCCATCTTGTTATTTTTCTGCAAATCACCCATGGGAAACTTGATGGTATAAGCCATTTATTGTTTCATAAATGCAGGTGGATGCAATTAATCAGCATCTCTCGATATTGGGAAAAGAAAGACCTTGAAATCTACTTGCCCCCTCTCAACTCAACCAAAATTTATTCTTTTCCCCTCCCAATTTAGAAAGCCTACAATCTTTCCTCCAATTAGAAATCAGATTACCTAATTTTGTGTCCTGACTTGTATCCTGTTGATTTTTTCCTTTTAGTTAATTAGTCTTATTTGATTAATTGCTTTTAATACATAAAAATCTGTCTCTGTATTCAAGGTCCTTGGACTGACTGGAGAATCCATTGACCCATTTATTATGCCTATTTTGCTAATAAATCATGTAGCTTGAATTGTTTCTTCAGTTATTATTCATTACCTACCACAGAGGATGGGGACATTAGTATAGAAAGTACTATCTGAGATATATATTAACAGAATCTCAGGATTCTATAAGATGGAGTGTCACGTCCAGGGAGTGTGGAAAGAGTTGAGGGGGAGGGAGGGGCATTCCAAGTGTGGGGCATTAACCACTTGTGAAAAGACGTGGAATCAGGATATAGGATTTCACCAGTAGGTACAGGGAATGGCTAGCAGGTTGCTTAGACTGGTAAGAGAGGGACAGGAAATAAGAATGTAAAGGTAGGTAAGAACACAATCACAGATGGTTTCAAAGGACTTGTTGAATTAAACTGAAGACTCAATGGCACAAGAGGCTACTAATTAGTTTACTACTTAGAATGTTGAACTTGATTTCAGAAAGACTTGAGTTGTCTCAGATAATAGCTGTATCACCCTAGACAAATCAATTAACCTCTCCTCCTCCTCCTCCTTCTCCTCACCATCAATGATCATCATCGCCATCATCACCATCATCACCATCACCATCACCAACATCATCAACAACAACAATAGTAGCCAGCATAGTTATGGATGCTTTAAGGTTTATACACTTTGTTGATGATGACAAGAAGTTAATGACTTGTCATGGGCCACATAGCTAGTAACTATCTAAGGCAATTCTTCTTAAAACCAAGACCAGCCTCTTATCTACTACTCTACTTAGCAGCCTCAGTTTCCTCATCTGTAAAATTGTGAATACTAATAGCATCTATCTCAAAATATGATCACGAGAATCAAATGAGATAACACATATAAAGTGCTTTTCAAAACTTAAAGTGCTATATAAATGATATTTACTATTAATAATTAATTAAAAACGTCAAGGGATCTAATCCATTCAAGTGCTCTCTTAGCACGACCCCATGAAAGCCCTTTGCAAGCTGTTGAGGTCCAGCTAGAAAATGTGTGTTTTCCTTCCTTCTTGGAGCTTCTGGAAGAAAAAGGCGTCAGTAGGGGTACTTGAGCTATTCCACACAGAAAGGTGTGAGGCCACTGGTCAAAGCCTTACTACTGGTGATAAGTGGAAAGGTAGGAGTGAAAAATGGCCATCTTCAACTACAGTACTGTCTAGAGAGGGAGTCAGAGGAGCTGATCTGGCAGATAGAGCTAAACAGCCTCCTTAATGCATCTACTCTTGAGGGACTGTTCTTTTTGATAAGAAGTCTTGGTCAGAGATAGTGCTCTCTGCATGTGTCATTGTAGAGGAGGAGCTCAGAGATCTCACCTTCATGCTATAGAAACACTTTCAGACACCCATGGTAAATACCCCCAAATCTGAAAAAAGGAAACTCTAAATCTAAGGAAGTTGACCTTTTTTTTTCTTCTTTTCTTTGATGAAGACATTGAAATTCTCAAAGGTTGAATGATCTGCTCAATTTTTTTTTTTCTGTTTGAATGTTATTTCATAGGTATGGCATACTCTCTGAGAAGAAACCTTTCTACCAATCACTAACTACTCTTCAAATTATAGTCTTAGATAATTTCCTGAGGATACAGAGAGACTGTGACTTTCCCAGGGTCATTCTGGTGCCAGAAGTAGGATTTGACACTGTCTTCCTGGATTTCAGTGCTGGCTCTTTATTCCCTATGCCATATTGCATCTCCATTGCTGAGAAAAATTCCTCAAAACAGTGATCTATGATAAGAAAGAGGAGGTGTCCTGTTGATCTACCCGTTGGCCCTCTTCTTGTTTCTTTGTGCAGCTTGTGTCCTACTGATTGTTTCATTTTCTTTATATGAACATTTCATGATCCCAGTCCTGTGCTACATTTTGTGGGAGCATATTAAAGGTCATAGTCTTTTAGGGTTTTACAATCTTTCAGAGAGAGAAGACTAACAACTTTTTAAGTACTTTGGCTGGTGGTCAGGATAGCCTGCTCAATAGTAATGGGGACATGCAGGAGAAGGTATATTTCTTATCATTACCAGATGTCAAAGTAAGACCAAATAGACCTAGAAGATGCAATCTAATTGCAAACTATATGAATAATTATGTTGCCCATATCTCAGTGTTTGCTCATAAGAATTATATGTTCAATTTATAGAAGTCATTTTAATATATATGTTTGCATGACGGATGGTGTCTGGACTTGGGATTTCATTGGTATAGGAAAATCCCAAATAAGGAACCAGCTACCAATGCAGATTGACAGCTTCTTGCAACTTCTAGTATAAGCAAGGGGCCTACAGCACTGAGAGGTTAACTAATTTGCCCCAGGTCACAAAGCCAAGTGTGTGTCAGAGATACAATTTGAACCCAGGTCTTTCTGGCTTCCAAGTGTGCTCTCCATCCACTGTGCCACATTATCTTTCTATGCTTATACTAAGCTAGAAATGTCTCTTAAAGTCCATTTTCTTTCTAGTTCTTATTTAATACCACTATAAAAAATAATTTTTTATTCAGCGATTTTTAGGTTTTCAAGAATTCTATTTTGATTATCTTAAAATCAACAACCTTGAAGAGATTCGGCAGAAGAATGAGGGCATACTTATTTAAAAAAAATAATTTTATTGGTATCTTTTGTGTTTATACCACCTTTGGTTCTGAATATATCTTTGCTCTCTCTTCTCCCCATTGAGCTATTCCCTTTAGCAAAGAATAGGGGGAGAGAAAAGAGAGAGACACACAGAAAAAGAGATACAGAGACAGAAAGAAACAGAGAAAAAGCTGACAGAGAGAGAGACAGAGACAGAGACAGAGAGAGACAGAGAGACAGAGAGAGACAGAGACAGAGAGAGAGAAAGAGAGGGAGAGGGAGAGAGACAGAGAGAGAGAGAGAGAGAGAAGCAATTCAATAAAAAATAAGCACATCGACCAAGTCTGACAGTACTAGCAATATTTCACACCCATGGTTCCTCCCCATCCTTCCCCACCCCCCTCCACCTCTGCAAAGAAGGGAGAGTGATGCATTTTCTCATCTTTTCTTCAGGGTCAAGCCTGGTTATTATAATTACATTGCATTGCATTTCTGTTTTTCTTTGCCCCAATATTGCTATCGTCTTTATGGATGTTTTCCCCATTTGTGTTTAGTTCACTCTCCATCAGTTTATATTAGTCATTTCATTTTTCGTTAAATACTTCATATTTATCATTTCTTATAGCACAATAATGCTGCTATTCCATGGTTTGTTTAGCCATTCCTCCTTACCTCTGGTCTTTCAACAACAAAGAACTTCTACACACACTTTGGTATATATGCAATCTTTTTGTCCTCACCCTCTTTGAGATATGGGTCAGGTAGTGCAGTCTCTGGGTTAAAAGTGATGGACATTTTGGTGCCTTTTTTTCTTAAGTATGATTCTAAGTTGTTTTCCAGAATAGTCGGAATGAGTCACAGTCACCTACAGCGGTACCATAAAGCTTAAGGGACAAGCATTTATAACATTTCTGGTAGAGAAAAACAAGATAAGTATAGCACCAAAAATGTCAGAAGGTGCGGTAAGGGATTAATATGACGGGTCTCAAAGATAGGTAAGCTAAGGACTGATTTTCCTAAAGACTACCCCCACCCCCCTTCAGTTATTTGGGATTCTAGGATTATTTCCTACTCAAGGCTAGACATACATGGGAACACTAGCTATTCAAGTGAAATGATTTTTAGAGGAACCCAGAATATCCCCCGCCCCCAACTGACCTATTATTCTACAATTAGACATTCATTTCTTTGAGCACTTTTCCTTGTGTGTCCCCCTTTAAAATATTGAATGACTAGGAAGGGTAACACATTAGATTAATTCAGACTATGGTGTTAGTGATCTCACAGTCTTTCCTCTTGGAAGATTCTAGAAACATTAAGTGTCTGGAAGAGAAGAAACAATAGGGCTAAAGGGGAGAAGGTAAGAGGGAAGGCAGAGGCATCAAAGACAAACTACGTAGTATTTCATGCTTCTTATAGAATGACTCTCCTTTAAAGGGGTCCTGCCAAGAATATAATTTTCTACATTCTAAGAAGTTTCCCTATTTGTGATATTTCAAAGTTCATTCAAGTATGCATTTATTGAAGGCTTGATATGGGAAAGATGCTGTTTTAGTTCTTGAGAGGGATATAGACTTTTTTAGGGCACAATCCTTATGTTTAAGAAGGAGAGGAGAAAAGACAGGAGCCAGATTGATCAGGAGAGAGACCACAAGAAATAGAGGATTGCAGGGTTAGAGGAGCACAGTACTTAGAGCTGGAAGAAACGTAAGAAATTATCTGCTCCAATCACCTCATTTTATAGATAAGAAACTTGAATTCCATTGCATAATAACTTGATGATCCATATGGATATTTGTAGCAGCAAGTGCCCTAGCATACCCAAGATACTTGCTAGCACAGGTTTTTAGATCTGCTTTTTTAAAGGAAAGCAACTCAAAATGGGTTAACAATCTTACTTTAATCAACCAAACATATATCATTTCCCTAGTTCAGGGGAAAAAGTCAGCACCCTGAACTTTAGAGAATACAAACAGAAGTTACAATAGAAAATAATATAGTTTAGCAGGCAGGGCTTCCAGCTGTCAGACTATTACATCCATACCTATTTAGTTACCAGAGAGGGAAGCACCAACATCTGGGTTTTCAAAGCTTAGTGGCTGCCCAGAGTCTCATCTGGCCAAATCACATAATTCTTCCCAAAGTGAGCCCCAAAGCAAAACCTCACATCAGAGTGTATATAGCCTTCACCTGGGTCAGAGAATGTCTCAACCCTCTTGATCCACTGCCCAATCACAAAGTAACAAGGAGTGGGCATTCCTGAAAAACAAGCTTCCCACCACAGGCTCCATGTCACCACATTCAGCCTATTGGGGGCAGAATATATTTTCAAATCAGAGAAGGTTCTCAGAATCACTTAAGCCTGTCAAGGGGCCAAGGGGCAGGGAAGATCTTCAGATTCCCACTATCATTACAGTATTCAATTGTCTCCAGGGAAGGGCAAGTTTGCTCATCTCCTGCCTACCCATTGGTGGAAAAAGTCTCCCCTGGGAAGGGGAGACTGGCTATTGAAGGATCTGTTGTTGTTGCCATAATCAGGCAGGCAGGGTAGTTGAACTGTAGGACCAGAAAGAAAGCAGCTATTTCAAATAACTGTTGCATTGGGTTTTAACTTGTTTATTCTGACATTAAAAAAAAAAATCATGGATAGGAAGAAACAGGAAAAGTACCTGATGAGGCCAATGTGGACATGTAGAAAATTCAGACACTAGTTTAAACAAAACCAAACTTTAAAATACGTATACTGTGAATAGAAACAAGGACAGGACACTGAAGATGAATGTGATAGACTGGTATGCTTGTGTAAGAATGTCAGAAAGGAACTGAGGCTTGAAATGAACGCTAAAGACAACAAAAAGAGTTTTTTCACTCATGCAGAGAGAGAGACAGAGAGAGAGAGAGAGAGAGAGAGAGAGATCAAAGGAGAGAACCATTGCTTCAAGACAGATGGGAAGCCTGAGACAGATGAACGAACCCTTGACTCTTATTTTGGAACATAGATTTTGAGACCTTAGGGGTCATCTAATCCAATCCTTTATTTTACAATGACAAAATGTAACTGTAGAAAGGTTGTGACTTATCTGCTATAACACAAGTAGCAAGTGGCAGGGCCAGGATTCAACCAGGACCTCTGGCCACAAATCCTACCCACTTTCCACTATATTATGTTGCCTATAATTACATATTTTTTCCTGCTAAGAAGAATGATCTTTAGCCTGAGAAGTAGAGAGCAAAAATGACTAATAAGGAATTTTAATTTAAGTGAAGTGGTAAGAGAACACATAGTTATACTCAATGAGTTCAAATCCTTAAGCCTTGATAAAGTATATTTTAGGGGACTCTACCCCGCCAAAACTTGGTGATGTGATTGCTAAACCTCTGGAAATGATCTTTGAATAATAGTACTAGAGACAGTCAAATGTCCCAGTTATTAGGGAAGATGGAGAAGGGCTTCCTGTTCAGGTGTGGGTCGCTTCCAACTCTATTATTATATAAATTTATGATTCATACATCTAGCAAGTATATGAAAAAGCAGAGAGAGTCCATAGTACAGAGAAAAGAGGAAGCATCATAAGAAGACTTGAAATCCCTTATTTTTCTCATCAACAAATCAGTTGTTTTTTATTTCATCTTTTTTTTTTAATTAAAAAACTCATGGTTCTGTTTAGTTATATGAACTTCACTTTCACAGTGCTGTTCTCCTCTTACATCCTTCCAGAGGCTGAGTCTAATTAAGTAACTCAGTCAGGCACTTGTGAATGTGCAAAAAGAGGCTAATTCTCAATGAAGACAAGTAGGGAACATATTTTCCTGGAGATTCTGGCCTTGTGGCCTTTCATCTGGACTGAATTTGGACAGAATAGTCCTTGGCTAGACCCTGATGCAACCTCAGTTGCAACTCAGTTGCAACCAAGTCCTGGTTCTTTAAAGAGAATCAGAATAAGGAAATACCCATAGGACAATGGCAAAGTAGAAAATTAACTGTGGGGAAAGTCAAGACATGTAGCCACAAGTCATATCTTGCTTTGACAGTCACTCCAGTGACACCAGGCTGACTTGCTCCCAACATCTGGGGATAAAAGTCATTTGTTGAATGAGAGTCATTATTGTGTCTTGAGATATGGTAAGATCCTTACTCTTTGAACAGGCTGCTTATCAGGATTCAGGGCAAGTCTCTGTGAGGGACAGAGGGAGCACAGGTAGTCATGTCTGACAGCTCCTGCAGCTAGTATTAGGTCCAACGTTTTATCTTGTGTCTTTAACTCACAATGCTCCTGTATCCCTTAATGATCTCAGTGAAAGTATAATTAATACTATTATTGTGGTCTGAGTTATCATTCGAACCCATCTGGAATCTAAGGCTCAGCAGGGCTAATTCAGTCCCTTAGGAAAAACTATCCTCTTTCCTTTCCTATGGTTTCTCCTTTTCTCGCCCCCTCCCCCCAAACTTAATAACTTTAAGATCCTTCTCTTTATAGTATCAACATTTCTTTTCATTTGTCATATTGGAGAGAATCTGAGCAACTAATTCATACTAAAAGGGTTAATCTTATCATGGACTGATGCATTATCACTTGAGTGGGAAGGGATTGTATTTTAATGGAGGACTAATCTTTAATCCAAATGATCTGCATCTCTAATGGCAGAGCACTAGCCTGATGGAGGTGAGAGTGGCCTTCCATGTAGTCCTCACTTAGAGCCACCTGGTCTGCCTGAACATAAGGCCAACGCTATATTTGCCAACACAGGGAAGTTAGAAATGAGTAGCCCCTCCCTCTCTGACTACTCAACTCAATCTGATTCCAGTTTCAAAACTGCATGACTGAGCACCTCTTGAAGCCAGAATCATTGTTGATTTTACAGATAACTAGTTGTCCAACAGTATGAACAGATTTCCCTTGTCACATAATAGCTGTGACAAGTTTCCACAAAACGCCCCTTAAGGCTTTTGCAAACTGCTTCAGTTCATAGGCATCCTTGCCATCTAGAGCTAAAAGGAAGGACTAGAAGATAAGGTGAATTTTGACCCAAAGCTTGACAGTAGGTGAGTAGGAATTTACCACTTACCCCAGCTAGGCCTAATGTTTATAAGAATGCTAGAAGAAGGCTATTGTAGTCAATTTTCTTGCTTGGCCTTACACAGCAGAATAAGGACATATATTCTTCCTTAGTCTCTTTTCTTGTGGATATAACATCTCATAAATCATTGGGAACCCTATATATCCTCCCCTCCTTCAGCACCGCCCTCAGTCCCTTTGTCCTTCCTAGGATCCCATGTGCTCAGAGGGTATTTTACTTTCATTACAGCATCAGTTAGAGATTCTGGTGTTGAAAATAATGAAGTGGTTTTGCTCTAATGAAGGTGATTATAATGGAATATAGCTATAGGGTTGGCAATATATCAGTCAGAGAAAGGAAGAAACATATTCAAAGCTCTGTAATATGACACATGTAGTAATGGAGAGGGGAGTTAATTTAATTTCTCTTAAAGAACAATACATTTGAGGCACTTCTCTGTTCCCCAACTTGGCATGCATCTTTTGTTCTTTTCTCTCAGTGGTTAAAATAGTTTCTGATTCTCTGCTGGGAGAGAAAGACTCATAGACATCAAAAAGACATCCAATAGTCAAGACTACTAGTTCCACATTCCATAATAGAAAAATATATGGATGAATTTTCATCTCTTATGAAGGATGGTCAAGAATTGGATAAACAGAGAAAAAGAAAAGGACATTTTAGGCAGTAAGAACAATGTGAATAAATACATGAAGGCTGGAAACCACAATTATGCATGGATAACAGGCAGTAGTCCATTTTGGTAGGAGTTAAAGAATGTAAAAGAAGAAGAGTTGGACATAAAGTTTGTAAAAGTTTATCTGAGAACCTTAAATGCCAGGATATGCTCAGATTTAATCTGTAGGGGAACTGTTGAAGATTTTTAAATAAGGAAATGATGTAATTGGGGCTGTAACTTTAGATATATTATCCTGATGGTGATGATGTGGATGGTGATTTGCAGGAGGAAAGCTTATTGATAAGGAGACATGTTAGGCAGTGGTAGAAATAAGTCCAAGCAAGAGTTAGCAGGTTCTTGAATTTAGGTGGTAACTTTAGGAATGGAAATTTCCAAGGAAACATATGAAAGAAGTAGAAACATAAGAATACAGCAACTGATTGGTTGTGGAGGGGGTGAAGGAAAGAGAGGTCAAAGATGACTCATATACTTCAAGATTGTATGACTAGGAAGATAGTAGTAGTACCTTTAACAGAAATAGGTAAATCCTGAGGAATATTTGAATGGGAAGTTCATTACAGTTTGGGACACATAAGTCAATAAGCATTTTTTAAGCTGCTATTATGTGTCAAGCACTGTGCTAAGTGCTGAAGATATAAATGAGAAAATGAAAGACAGTCCCTGTCCTCAAGGAACTTACAATCTTATGGAGGAAGACAAAACACAAAAGCACTTTAAGAATAATGCACATTAATCTTAAAGTGTTAGTAGAACCAATTGCAAATGTGAGTCTGGTCCTTAAGAGAGAGGGCAAGATAAAGATTTGTGAATGATCCCAATAGAGCTTAGTGGGAGTAGGTAAATTTGCCAAGGGAGAAAACATACATAGAGTAGTGTAATGGTAATTTGAAGATTTTCCCTGCACCCTAATAGGCCAAATATAATCACATGGAGCCTGTGTAGGAGGAACTTGCTGAAAGGTGGAGCAGAGTTCACAGAAAGCTTGGAGTCAGAGCATTTAGAGCTGGAGGGAGAAGAGGACATACCCAAGGAGAAAGCCAGGCTTGTGTGTGTTTGTGGGAAAGCTAAAGGATGGTGGGGCTCCTTGCTATGCTATGGTGTATTAACTTCTTTGTTGCTATGATGAATTTGACTTTCTGGTGCTGGGATTTGGGTTTCTGGTGTCTGAATAAATGTTTTACTTCTGTCTTCTGTATGGAGAATCTATTATATTTTGTGATTGAGAACTAGTCAGCATTGGTGCTGTGAATATTGCATTGCCATTACAAGTAGGTACTCCTGTTGCTCTGGAATTGTGAGCAGAATGGACATCTCAGGAAAAGATTCCTAAGCACCAGCCTCACCAAGGGAGCTTCACCAAGGGCCATTTGTTCAACTTGCCCAGCCTGCAGGTTATAACTCCAGTTTCATCTTTCCGCCCATACTTCACTCCTGCTGCAGTATTCATCAGTTCCCAGTAGATGGCACTGCATATGGTACCTTTCATCTTCAGCTGCTCATCCTGTACATGTCTGACTCTTCAGTTCGCAATTAGCAATAGGTGGTTGATCACCCTCTCTTAGAGGAAAGCAGCTCTCTACATCAAAACCCTGTAGAGAAAGAGAGCCCACATGTCCTTATTCTGGCAGAGTACATTTGGAGTTCATAGAGGCACTAGGCCGGAATACTCCACTTGCATTCAATCCGACAAGCATTTATAAAGCATTGAATAAATGGTTCCTGTCCTCAGGATTTTATATCCTATCAGAGCTTTCCCTTATGTTGTGGTACTTGCAAACTTGCATCTCACAGAAAAAGCATTTCCAGGGGTTAGAAACTCTTCACCCCTCATACCTACTATCAGGACTGTGTTATGAATATCATGATCAGGGTGAAGAAGTCATTGGTTGCCCAATACCTAGATGGGTTTCCTGCTGCCCACTTTCATGGCTCCCAAGAAGACAGAGATAGTTTGATCTAGAATGGCACCTTGAAGTTTTTCA
Organism: Pseudochirops corinnae; assembly: GCA_028646515.1. Classification (NCBI taxonomy): domain Eukaryota; kingdom Metazoa; phylum Chordata; class Mammalia; order Diprotodontia; family Pseudocheiridae; genus Pseudochirops; species Pseudochirops corinnae. Next base: position 158,055,183 of record CM053589.1, read on the forward strand.
TATCTGGAAATAGAGTGGAGAATTACCTTCTCTCCAGTACCATTCTGATAATCCTTTCCCCTTCTCTTCTCCTTTTCCCCTTCCTTTTTTGTTCATTTGCCTTAATTATCTACTCTTCAATTCAATTCAATAAACATTTAGTAAGCACCTACGATATGCCAGGCCCTGTGCAAAGAGCTGAGGATACAAAAAAAGGCAAAAGACAGGCCTTGCCCTAACATGCAAACACATTGTAATGGCTCAGGAGAATATCCTTCTTCCTCAATTGTCTCACAGTCATCCATTCCTTAGTTTTCTCTGGGGCAGCTTGGTGAGTTATTCTAAACTACCTGGGGCTGTTTCCTGAAGCATCTACTGTTTGAATGAGTGGGAACAGGCGAGTGACATACTCCCCTGGAATTGCTTCAGCAGGGAGAGAAGGATTTGTAGTTCCCATTATATTAGAACAAAGGTTTTTAAAGACTCATTGGAAGGGGACAGTGGGATGGGGAGCATAGGTAGAAAAGAAATGAGCTTTGGGAGGGGGGACGGTTAACCAAGATAAGGATAAGGATGATAGTTGGAGGGGGTTAATGGTAGAAAGAAATTTGTGTTTAGTATAGTGATGGTGGATGACAGAGATGAAAGAGGCAGGATATTGTAAGCACCGATTTGAAGGGAAAAGAATTGCTGAATGGGCAGCTTAATTTTATTGGAAGAATTTATAGAATCAGCCAGACCCAGAGTTCCAAAAGGAATGTTTCTGTGTGATGTCTGCAAATGAGAGAATATCTTTCAAAGATTAAATCTCAACCAAGCACAGAAAATCTGTGTTAAACTATGTCAACCTAGGTCTTGCATGCTCAGGTACAGTCAGAATTAGCCCTAAGTAAAATTGTGGAAGCGGAAAAGTTAGACTTTTGTTCCCTCACTGTATCGATCTCTTATTCTGTTCTTTGCCTCTGCTGTCAGTGAAGGTATAAGTGGACAATAGCTTAAAGTTTGATTGTTCCTTAGAGAATTTCTATTTTAAAAAGGGAACTTGGGAAGGGAAATCTTCCTTCTTTCTATTCAGGAAAGACAATATTAGGAATGGCACTCATGAAAGGGTGCCAGTCCCTTCTCTTGGTCTTCCAAGGCTCTACCTGGAAACAAAACAGCCAAAGCCTCTTTTACCTCAGTACCTTCCCAACCACCCTACACCTTGGCCTTTCCTCTCCCACTTTTCATGAGGAGTATCTGCCAGTGAGGGAAGGTCCCACCTGGGAGACACCATTAGCAGGTGCTCCTCATACTAATATTCTAATTTAAGGTCCATTCGGCTTATATATCTTCTCCCAATTTAGTGCTTTCCCCCTCTGTAGTCAGCAAATTCCCACCTCTTGCTTCTCTAATCCCTGATTCAGAACTGTTTTCTTATAGGAGAAAACTCCATTCTCCTGTTATATTTCCTGTGACTGTGAGGCAGCTAAGTGACAAAGTGAACAGAGCACTGGGGATCAGAGTCAGGAAGAATTGTGTTCACCTCTGTCCTCAGACACTTATTAGCTCAGTGATCCTGGGCAGATCATTTAACCTCTTTCTGCCTCAGTTTCCCCAACTGTAAAATAGGGATGATAAAATCACACCTACCTTCCAGGTGAGGATAAAGTGAGGTAATATTTATAAAGTATTGAGCCCAGTGCCTGGTACATTGCAGACACTTAATGAATATTTGTTTCCTTCCTTCTTTCTTTCCCCTTATCAAGCCCTATCCCTCGAGGCTTACTTCTCTCTAGTCTCTATCTTCCTCCCAATCCATTGTCATCATGCCCTCTGAGCCTTCTCCTTCTATTGTTAACAAACTCCTCTTAATCCTAGAGAACCTTTTTTTCTCTCACCTCCCTTCTCCAGAACTCACCTAAACCAGGCTTTCTTTTGAAGACACTTCATCCTTTGCCTTTTTTATAGCACTGTCCTCTCCTGAAAGACAAAGCCAAGAGGAAGAGTCTGAATATTCCTTGCTGCCCCTACTACCACTTCCTGATTCTTCCTCTCCCACCATCATTGAGCACCCTTTCTTCCTTTGAAGCTCCCTTCATTCCACTCCACTCTAGCCAGAGCCTGGTTACTATAATTTACCAGTCTCTAGACCACTTTCCCCTCCTTGATGAGTTACCTTCAGTGCTTGGCTCAGTTTTCTTCTCCAACCAAGTCTCAGCTCTTATTGTTGATGGCTCCAGTAATCACGTTGAAACCCTCTAACTTCCCAGTTCACCATCGTCCTCTGCTATATTGGGATCTCGATTCACTCTGATGTAGCCACCCACAGGCAAACAACCAAAATTATCCATCCTCCATCTATATTCTTACATACAGAAATTCTCTTTGTTAGCTGTGATCTTCTGCCTTCCTCCTCTCCTCTTGTTTCACTCCTATACATGCTCTTTATATTGATTAAGATTTCCAGTTCCTCTGTCCTTCTCTTCCTGCCAATGCACCATTAAGACCTTGATTCCCTTCCTTCACAAACTAGATCCTATAATTAACTAGTTTAACAAGGTACAAATAACGAGTTTAATATTTACACCTTTGTAGCATGTTGGATAAAATACTGGAATTGGCATCAAAAAGACCTGAGTTCAAATCTTGTCTCGGGATCCCTAGCTGCATGAATTAGGATAAGTCAGTCAACCTCTGTATGTAACCATTATATTTGCCTTTTCTGTTTTCACTTGTCTATCTGAATTTTGCCAGAGGAAGCCAGAAAATTATTCAGATCAGGTTTTATGTAACTTGATGCTACAGAACTTCAACTGGGCTCTTCCTATTAGTTGGCTATTTCTTGCATTAGTCTGTGATCAGTTGTTTTTGTTTTGTTTTGTTTTTTAAAACACAGTCCACGACAACCCTTCCAAATCATTGAATTTGATTTTATTTCCTCAGTCCTGTTCCTTTCACTTCACTAAATGATTTCCCCCTCCTTCATCTGATCAAGCCCATTTTGGGGAGAGAGCAAAGGGTAGAGTCTCAAGAAATTCAGTTTTTATGGAGCTTTCAAGAAGAGTAATTGAAGATTAAACATGAAAGGGAAATGTGGATAATGATACTTTGGTCTAGAATGGTACCTACGAGTTTTTCATGTCTAGAAATAGGATGGAGAGCAACCTTCTCTCTGGTGCCTTTCCCCTTCTTTTCTTCCTTTTTCTTTCCTTTTTTGATTCAGTTGCCTTAATTATCTTAAGTTTAATTAACTCAAATAATTAATTAACCATTAAGTTCATTTCAATAAACATTCAGTAAGCACCTACTAAAGCCAGGCACTATGCTAAGTCTTGAGGATATAAAAAGAGGCAGAAGACAGTCCTTGTCCCAACATGCAAACAAATGTATACAAGGCAAGCTATATACAGGATAAATAGGAAATAATTAGCAAAGGGAAGGCACTGGAATGAAGAGGGGTTGGAGAAAGCTTCCTGTAGGAGGTAGGATTTTAGTTGGGACTTGAAGCTATATTCTGTTTTTGTATCTTACACAGCTTTGTGCTATTTTATGAGATGGCATCAAATTATACCATCCAAGTAAATTACTCCTCCACTGTCCTAACTGGACCTTCTTTCACTGATTCCTGCTTTGCTCCCTGATTTTCTCCATTGTGCTGAATGTCAGCACAATGAAACTCTGTTCTTTCAAGGTTATTTCTGAATTGAATGCTAGCCAGAAAAGAACTATAAGATGTTTACAAAGCCCTCAGCGCCTTTAGCTTTCTCTTACCTCATAGATAGTCTAATTTGTCCTGTAACATTCCATCTCTCCTTCCCAAATATTAGGAAAATTCCTATGACTGCAAGTTAGTTACATAATCCCATTTTAGAGCTATAATCAATGCTTCTGGGAAGCTAGGCCTAGCATCACATTTTATCAAAACCTGAACCTCATGGGATTTTTACAACTCTATCACATATATTTCAATCCCACTGACCAAGTAATCAGGCAAATGGTACATATTTATTTTTTAAAGTAAATAAGGGAGGAATAAGGTATAGCGACTCCCAGTAAGCTGGCTGGTATTAATGAAGGTCTGACTTGAGAGGCAACTATATCTAAACAAAGGCTCATGACCTGTAATCTCAACAAATTGATATTGGAATTTATCAAGTTGGTCAATTCTTATGTTACACCTCCCTCTAAAATGAGATGGGAGGAGTAGAGATTAGATTATTTGTAGTGGTTAGTATGAGTGAAATCCCATACCTTCTTGACATTTTTTGGGAGGGGGAGGAAGACAAGGCAATTGGGGTTAGGTGACTTGCCCAAGGTCACACAGCAAGTGTCAAATATCTGAGGCTGAATTTGAACTGAGGTGCTCCTGAGTTACAACTATAAATCATTCATTAATTGATCAATCAATAAACATTTATTAAGTCCCTCTTATGTGCTCATTCTTTTGCTTTCTAGGACTTATCAAATCACAGAATTTTATGGTAAGAAGAGATAATTTATATTCTCATTTATGTGAGGGCTAATTGCAAGAATTACCTTTCTATATAACATGCTATTCCAGGCTATGGAAGTCATTAGGAATGGCACTCATGAAAGGGTGCCAGTCCCTTCTCTTGGTCTTTCAATAAACAGAAATAACTTTATTTACATATCAAATGCTTAGTTCTCAATACCCTATAAGGCATGTACTACAAATATTAACATATTTATTTCATAATTGAGAAAGCTAGGATTCAGAGAGTATAGGTAACTTCCCCATAGCCACACAAATAGGAAAATATGAAAGCAGGTCTATCCTGACTTCAATTTGGAAGTTTTTCCAGTATAACTCACAACCTCCCAAAATGTTGTTGATGTTGTGTATGTGATTGTGGAATGGTACAGTTGGAGGGGATTTATACTTTACCTCATTCAGGAATGTGCTAATAAATGTTTCACAACCAACTTTCCATGAAAAGTATTCATGACACACTTTTAAATTTAATCTAACATTTTCTCCATTGCCTTCATAAATCTAAATAATTAGCAAAACAGTTCATCAAACCCTAATTGATCATTTCTGAGGTGTAAATGTTCACACTAAAATTTAACTATCAGCTCATGAAATAGTTTGAGCAGGCTCTAACACATCCCTGACCAATTCAGAATCTTGGACATGAAAGGGACCTTCAGAATCATTATCTCATTGAATCACAGAGTTTGAAAGGGCCTAAAGGATAATCTGGTTACATTCCCCACTTGAAGCAATAATCATCTCTACATTTCCAACAAATGATCATCTTACTTCTACTTGATTACCTTCAGTGAAGAGGAAATGAATTTTTCCCAGACACAATCCATTTTACTCTTGAACAATTCCAATTGCTAAGCATTTCCTTTTTCAATGGAACTAAAATAGTTAAGACAATTTTTTCTCTCATTAGTGCCAGTTCTCTCCTTGAGACCAAGCAGAGGAAATTTAAACACTTTTCTTTATAATAGCATCTCAAATATTTGAAGACAGGGATCACATATTCAATAAGGTAGAAACTAGACTTGTGCATAGTACTCCAGTTACTGTCTGACCAGTGCATAGTACAAGAGGGAATAGGATTTCATTTGAACTAACCACTACAAATAATCTAATCTATATTCTTCCCATCCCATTTTAGAGGGAGGTACATTGTAAGAATTGATCAACCCTATAAATTCCAATATCAATTTGTTGAGATTACAGGTCATGAGCCTTTGTCATGAGCACCTCCCATAGTTTGTAAGAATGTGACACTTTGGTTCCTTACTGAAAGGACACAGAATCCCCCATTGATTTCTAGTGACTAGGTGGAATCTCTAAATTGATGGACTGGTTGAAACTTAGAAGGATAGACTCTTGTCTGAGGAACTTCATGATCTGACTATCTTGGATTTCCTTTTTGCCTTCATAACTTCCCTATTACTGTCCAGGGTACTACTGTCCTCAGTCCCTGGGCTCAAAAGTCATTCTTGATTTCTCACTCTTTCTCACCCTCCATATCCAATCACTTAAAAAGTTCTATTGTTTCTACCTTCACAATATCTCTTTTTATGCCCCTTCTCTTTCCTCTAACATCGCCAATATCCACCCTAGTGCAGGTCTCATTACCTCATACCCGAATTATTACAATAACCCATTGTTCAGATTTCATATCTTGAATATCTCCCCACTCCAATCCATCCTCTATTCAGGTGTCAAATTGATGTTCTTAAAGTGCAAGTCTGATTTTATCCCTCCCTTTCATCCCCATGAAATAAACACCAGTGGCTCTCTCTCTTACCTCCAAGGATAAATAGAAAATCTGAACCTTTACTAGCCTGAACTCTTCCTATGTTTCCAGTCTTATACCTTCCCCTGTCACATACTTTGCAGTATAGTGACACTGTCTTCCTGTTCTTCCTATAAAACATTCTATCTTCTGACTCTGGGCACTTTCAGTAATGGCCCCCTATGTCTGGAATGCTCTCCCTCTGAATCCTTGGCTTCCTTTAATTCTCAGCTAAGGTTCTAACTTTTTGAAGACATCTTTCCCAGTCCTTCTAAATCTTAGTCCCTTCCTTCTGACACTGGTTTGTATATAGTTTTTTGCATGTTGCCTTTCCATTAGACTGTGAATTCCTTAAGTAAGCTCCTTGTCTTTCTTTGTATTTCCATAGTTTAGGACAGTTTCTTGTATATAGTAGGTCCTTAATAAATGATAGTTGATTGACTTCTTCTTTCCCCCATTCAGAAGCTATGTAGAATAGAGGTTCTGGTCCTGAGCAGAGAAGGCCCATGCTTGAGCCCAGTTTTCATTCTCAAGAACTAGATATGGAGAGACAGAGAAACTTGGAAACAGAGGGACTTGACAATTATATGTGTCTGCATATGGTCTGAAAGAAGAGATCCTGAAGCAGAAGTTACCAGACCAAGAGCTGACAACAACTGGGGCATTAATAGATTTCCTAAAGAATCAAATGGCAAAGGAGACACATTTATGCACATTTGTATCAAGATTAGTTCTTGGATAATGTTCATGAACTCCAAACTCTTGGGTAGAGCAGAGAGATATTAAATTCCCAAACAATGTGATTTCAAAATCTAGCCTTCTAACCAGAGAAGGAAGGTATCCTGGCCAGTGCCAATGTTCATGGATAACCTTAAATTCAAGAGTTCTCAAGAGTGTAAGAATAGGCATTTTGGATGTTTGTGTGGGAGGGGTATAGTAGACTTCCTGATACATCATTGCCTTTGAAGAAAGAAAAAGATCAACCCAATATGGAAAGCAAACACAGTGAGTTATTTGGAGATTCTGATGGGAAGGGTGTTGCTTGTTCATTAGCCTCAAAGTGTGTTTGGCTCCTGGGGAATCTAAACCATGGGGATAACTCTCTGACTATGGGAGGGACTGTGTAGGATGCTCTAAAAGTGATACGGAACCACCAAAATATTAAAGGAATGTCCCAAAGGCAACCTCAAGTTCAGTTTCCTTTTAAGGGGAGCTAATGAACTACTGGAAGACATGTGTTTTTCTATCTTTTTATGTGCCCCTCTGTGTACTTTGCATCTGAAATATTTTGGGGGAGGGGTGAAATAACGACTGTCTTGCCTATCTGCGTTGCTACCCTCAGTGCTTATATGGAAATGAGGACCTTATTACCCATATTTAAGGGACTCTATCTACAAACTAAATATAAATTTTATTTTGGATATTTCCTACATTCATTGTACATGGGTGCAATGAGTCAAATAGAGAAAATTACTCTTGTAGGTCAACCCCAGAAGTAGAACTGATTCATGAGAGTGTGTAGGCTTAGGGAGCTTTGGGTCATTATTTATATTGTTTGAGAAAACTGAGACCCAGAAAAGTAAAGTGACTTGTCCAAGATCTCTTGACTCCAACATCTTATCTTCTAACTATTTCTAATGCCCTGTCTCTTTTCATATTTACCCTGTCACTCATACTCTACTGTAAAATTTTTCAGACTGTACAGTGTATTTACTAGAAGAAAAATAGAAACCAAATTGGCTCATTATCTAATTTTATTCCATTAGATGAAAGGTCTCTGTAATTTATTCTCCCTTATTACTTTCTCCTGGGTTGCTGGCTTCTAAATTCTATGTCTATTTCTAACTAAACTGCCTACTCTACAAAATCTGGACTGGAAAAAGGAAGAAAGAATTCATTTTTGATCAGAACAGAGTCTTAGATAATGGAAAAGATCCAAATACAAAATTATATTTAAGGGTTTTCCTGACATAAAGTAAGACTAAACAAATAGAAATAGGTAACACAAGGAAATTCTCTGTTCATGTTTACTTAGGCAGCCCAATTGTAGTGCTAATTTCACATGTTCTGAGGTCCAACTACCTCTTTTATCCTAATGGTCATATTTTGGGTAAGCAATTCCCCTTCTGGGCAGCAACTGGGTCCCACTGATATGGGCAGGAGGAAGGCAATGACATTTAGTAGAGAAATACTGAGTAGGCACCTCACTTCTCTGGATTTCAAAACCTTCATCTGAAAAAAAAATTAATAATACATGTTCTTCCACTCTCATGGGGTTATTGCAAAGAATGTTTATGGTAGTAAAATAAAGTTAAAAAGAGCCTAGAAAGTAAGAGAACACAGATTCAAATCTCAACTTTGCCAATTACTATCTATATGAGCTTGGGCCTCAGTTTCCTCTGGAGAGTCTGATGGAAAGGGTATTGCTTGTTCAGTAGTCCCAAGGTGTGTTTGACTCCTGGGGAATCTAAACCACAGGGATAACTCTATGACTATGGGCTGAACTGTAGAGAATGCTCTAAGAGAGATATGGAACCACCAAAATATTAAAGAATTGCTCCAAAGACAACCTCAGGTTCAGTCCCCCATACAACTATGCTGCTATAATCCTACTTGAAAGGACTCTAAAAGATATAGTATCATTCATTTTTCCCCATAAAGGGAAAAACAAAGATGGTACCAGCAATGACTTTAGGGGCCCTTCAGTGAGCAAAATGTATTTGTCATTTCCCCAATTTGACTGTAAATTTCTCGAGGGCAAGTTAAAGGTCTCATACAGCTTATTACATGCCTTGCAAATGGGAGGTGCCTAATTAATATTTGTCACTATTTTAATTGATGAGTTGACAGCCACTGCTAACACCAATTAGCGAACAATGAGAATAACTTCAAGTTGCTGCTACCTTTCTTCCCCATTATCTCCCCAGTATCCAAGAGGGCACAAGCTTTCTCATCAAGCCTTAATGGTGTAGAAATTTCCCTGACTCTAGAAATCTAAGAGGCATGTTCTAATTTATTGCATGTAGAGCTATAAAACCATGTTTTACTACTGAAACTAATTGTATCTGACACTTTCATCACATTAACACACATTAGGCATCATGACCTTTGGATGATCAAGGAAGTTTTAATTTAATAACTTAGAGACCATGGGAGGTCTCAGCAGGCTACAAAAGAGGGAAAGGATGTATAAAAATGATCCATTTTTACCCTAGGATATGTTTATTTCCTAAATGTGCCAGGTTGAAGCATCTCTCCATAATACCCACTAGCCATAGATGGCAAGCCTTACCATTCTTGGGTTGTAGGATGAAAATGAAGTGTTTACTTTCACTTTAAAATGCACTATTATCACCTAGGCAACCAGAATACAAAGAAAAGTCAAGGCATAGTACTTTCTTATACCAGTTTTGAAAATGCTAAATTTTCATTTCTACAAATTGGATTGTAAGAAGTCCTGTGCATTTACACATGAGGAGTGTGGCTTAGTGAAAAGAGCAACAAATTTAGCATCAGAGGACCTTGACTTGAATCTCAGCTCTTTTATTTACAAGGTCATCCATGTGACCTTGAATAAATGACTTCTCTTAGTTTTGGTTTCTGCATCTCTAAAGTGAATTGATTGGACTGGGTGACCTCAACTACTCCTTCCAGCCACAAATGTATGATCTTGGAGTCAATTCAATTCTCTTCTGTGAGTATTTGCTAAGGGTATGCTATGTGTATAGGGGTTATAGGAATAGGCACTAGGGTTGTAAGAACAAGTTGAGCCCTGCACTCAAAGAGATTATATTCTCTTTGAAAAATATGACATATATACAGAGAAACAAATACAATTGCCCCCAAAGTAACACCAAGTTTAGTTCCGTTCTGAAACAATTTGGTGGGCTAGTTGAGGGCCTACAATATGTGTGTATTTATTAAACACCACAGAAAATAAAAAAGGTACAAAATGCACATCTATATCAATATATCTATATCGATACATACATATATTTAGGGGAGTTGGGGGATTCAGAGAAGGCCTCTTGTAAAATGTGGTGGTTAAGATGAGACTGAAGGGAGCTGAGGCTGCTAAGAGTGGAGGTGAGAAGGGTGAGCACTTTAGGTATGGAGACAGGAGGTGGAATGTTATGTACAGGGAACAACAAATAGGCCCCTTTGGCTGGATTATAGAATGTGCAATGAGAGACAATGTATAATAAATTGTCAAGATTAAAATTGTGAGGGACTTTAAATGTCAAATAGAGAAATTTCCTTTTTATTCTAGAGATAGTAGAGAGAGAGTGTGGTATGATGAAGAGAGAATTAGCCTTGGACCAAGAAAGACTCGACTCTTCTCTTGAGTTGTAGAGAAAGTTTCATCCTGCATTGGTGAAGGGAGTCCCTTTCTATCACCTCCCTACATCAATGAAATTGAAGACCAAAGTGGTATGCTCTATTTGAGAAAGTAGGGAGTCAGTGAAGGTTCTTAAACAGGTCAGCACTAAGGCCAGAATTGTGTTTCCGAGAATATAATTTTGGCAGCTTTGTGGAAGATAGAGTTGAAAGGAGAGAGGCTTGACGTAGGGAGGGGAATTAGCTGATTCCATACATCTCTCCTCCAGTTCCCTTTCTCGTAATGAGCTGCTGACTCAGCTGAGTTGAGGCTTGTAATCTTCCTTGGCTTTGATGTCAGTGAAAGTCTCCACAAGAATACTCATGAACTTTAACTCAAACCCAGAGAAATAGAGGAAGCAAAAGTGATATTGACCAGGTTATGCAATATTTCAGGTAAGCAGTTAGGAGGACCTGAAGTTGTGGGATAGTTGTGGGTAGTTGTGGGATAAATGGAGAAGAGGGGTGGGTATGAAAAGGTGTGGAAATGTTGGGCCATTTCCAGTGGTCCTGATCTATATCTGGCCACTGGATCCAGATAGTTCTAGAGGAGAAAGTGAGGCTGGTGACTTTCCACAGCCTTCTCTCACTTAAATCCAATTCATTTGCAAATCATGGCACCATCCTCTTGATGTCATGATTTTCTTCAAGAACAAAGGACAAACCATATCTGCACAAAATTAGGTGTGGAAATAGAATCAATAGAAATTGACAGTGATTAGAGATTGGAGGGAGGGAAGGGAGGGAAAGAGTCCAGGATGGTCCTAAGTTGTGAACTAGAAGGATCAGAGGTATGACAACATCTGAAGAGTAATTGAAAAGTTGATGAGAGAGGGAAATGATGAGGTTGATTTTGGACATGTTAAGTTTGAAATGGCAACTAGAAATCTAAGAGGAGATGTCTAGCATGCAATCAGAGATGTGGGTGTAGAGCCCAGGAGAGAAATGAAAACTAGATATGTAGAGCTGGCACTCATCTACAATGAAATGATAACTGCATCTTTGGGAGCTGATGAGGGCATTGTGGGAGTGTCAAGAGAAGATCTAACAATGGAGTATTAGAGGTAGAATGTGGAAAATTGAAATGAGTCATCTTTCAGTAGAAGAATTGTTCATTGCTAGCATCCTTACATAGCTGCTTACCCTTTGTGGATAGTTGGTGGTATGTGAATAATAAGGAGGGCTTCAAAAAAATTCATTTTCTCACTACTCCTATACCTATCTTCCCTTTCACCATTCTGTTATCATATGCCGCCTCTTGCAAAGAAGACCAGGGAAGACTTTTCCAACCATATTTTTAAAATATTCATCTTCAGAGGCAACTCTGGGCTTCTCCCAAGCACCCTTGGCAGGATAAGCTTATAGAACCTTAGCTGATTTCATTCATTCCTCCTCCAGCTCCCCTTTCAGTAATGAGCTGTTGGATCTGAGTTTTTACAAGGATTTGAGACTCCTCAGCGTTCTTCCTCCTGACATCAGTGACAGTCTCTACAAGAACACTCAAGAACTTTATCCACAGCCCAGATAAATAGAGAAAGCAAGAAAAATTGACCAGTCTACCTTTGCTTCCCCAGTTATACCAATAAAATCTACATCAGTGCATTGATAAAATAAATTAGGCTGACTGTTAAAATCATTTCAGTTTGCATGGTCTAAGGGCAGGATTAGATTGTTCTAAACCTGTTGCCTGGTAATTAAGCCTGAGTCAATATGCTGTTAGAGTTAGCTGGTATTTGCAAGGCACTTACTATATGCCCATTACGTTTTTGAGAAGGCACAGGGCAATGGCTGTGTCATCATAATTACTTACATTTATATAGAACTTTAAGGTTCACAAAGCACTTTACTTGTAACAACCCATGTAAGTGGGAAGAACAATATAATACCCAATAATATCCATTTTACATTTGAAGAAACTAAGGCTCAGAAGGGTGCAATGATTTGCCTAAGGTCAAATTAGCTAATATGAAGCAAAACTAACCCTACGCCCCATGTCTTCTGGTTTCAAATCTAGTTCTTTCTTCGTTATGCCACATTACTACTCAAAACTCATCAAGATCAACTTTTGAGCCCAACCCATCTGCATATATTCATCTCAGAAGATCAATAGGAAAACTGAGGTTTTCCTATTTTCTCTCAAGAATTTATGACCATTCTACCTTTAAAAAATGATAATATATTTGGCCAAAGGGAACACAGTATCTCAGAGGACATGTCCATTAGCATGTTGTTTTTACAACTATCAAAGTACTTCATTTTATTTGATTTTCACAAATGCCCTTTGAGACCAGGTAAGCTTGGCACATTTTACTACTCCTATTTTGCAGATAAGGAAACTGAAGTTATTTATTGATTCCCAGGTTCTTTTTCTTCCTTCCTCTCTGAGTCTTTCTTTCTACCTCAATTCCTGCTGTCATACTAAAATATGTATTAATGTTCTTTCAAATACCCTTAACTTTTCCAGTTTTCAGTCTACTCAATTCCTTTGTCCTCTACCTCAGCTACATACTAAAATGGCCATACTGTTGATATCACCCTCAAAATGTTCTACTTCCAGGTTTAAACTCTGTAATTCCCTTGTTTAATCACAATCTTTAATCACTCCGTATTTTCCTATAACTTAACTGCTAACTTTAACCTTCAATCTCCCTACCCTCAATACTTCTCCAAGCATTCACTCCCTTACCAACATTGACATCTTAGTGAACCTGTTCAATTCTATACTATACTCCACTCATGAACACCTTGATCCCTTCTGATACCAATGATCAAACCATCATTCACCTCTTTCACTCATATTCACATATGCCAACCACGCTGATTAGGTCCACTACATATTTATATTATCTGATCTCAGCTAGAGGCTTCATAAGCAGCAAGGCAATCCTTCAATCTGTTCCATTAACTATCTCTTCTGCTCATCACAGCAGCTGATCCAAACCATATCTGTGTTCAAATCTCTCATAGCACCCCTTTCCTTTTACCCTCTCAACTTGCTTCATATTTCACTGAAAAAAAAAACAAAACTGAGGCCATTGACTGAAAAATCCTCCCCTTTTCTAATGTCCCATCTCTGAAATTATTACCCACCATCTCTTTCTTCTCAAGTCTTAGATGAAGAAGGGACTCTTCTCTTTGCCAAGTCTATTTGTACCCTTGATCCCACCCTTTTCCATCTTTTGTAGTAGTTTGCTTCTACTGTCATCCTCTCCCTCTAATCTTCAGTCTCTCCCTATTTTTGGCTCTTTAATTGATATCTACAAACACTATTTACAAATGTTCAGGTCTCCTCCATCCTTAAAAAAATCTTCTTACCTGATCCTTCTATCCCCACTAGCTATCATCCTATATTTCCCCTTCTCGTTTCTGCAAATTCCTTGGAAAGGCAGCCAATGCCTCCATTTTCTCTTTTCTAAAACCACTAAGTCTGGCTTCCACTTGTGTTGTTCAACTGAAATGATTCTTTCCAAAGCTATCAATGATCTCATAACTGCTAAATCTAATTACCTTTTTTCTATTCTCTTCACGCAACTCACTTCCACACACTCAGTGATCCAGTGATACCAGCATAGTTACCTCTCGCTTACAAATGACCTACTTCTCTATCTCAACTATGTGTTTTTGCACTATATTCTCACTGAGCCTGCAAGGCCTTCCCTCCTTGCCTCTGTCTCTCGACATTCCTGACTCCTTCCAAAATTCTACTCAAATGCTCTCTTCTGAAGAAGGCCTTTCTGATTTACTCAGTCAGAGAATCTTCCCTGTTAAGGTTTCATCTACTCTGTGTCTATCTATCATGTATGAACTCATTTATACATTGTCTCCCTCATTAATAGGCAAGCTCCTTGTGGGCAGAGATTATTATGTGTGGTTTTCTTTCTTGTATCTTGCTTAGAACAGCACTTAGGACATAGTAAGAACTTAATAAATACTTTTTGATTGATTAATCAAATTTCCCAAGGTCACCTCGCTAGTAAAAGTGTAGAGCTTGAATCTTTTCCTTTCTTGTCCAATGCTCCTTTTATGAAACACCACTCTGCCTCTCAAAGAAAATGGAATAAAATGGTTACTTTCTTATGGAATGGACATCACAAGTAATTGGATATCAATGAGACCAAATGATCTGGACCAAAAAGAGAAGAGAAAAATAAAGAGCCTGCTCAAAGCAAGGCTTCTCTCTTTACTCTGCCAATTTTTACCTCTCAAGTTTACATTCATGCTGGCCATGTCCACTTTCTTTTTCCTGTTAGCATGAAACTTCAGACTCATTTGGACTATCAGTCTGTGATTTGCTTTGCTTCAAGCCTGGATCCACAGTAATTAGTGGAGAAAAAAATCTCACAATTTATCACAACCATGGAGAAGGGTTTTGGCTTAAGTAAGGTAAGCCTGAGGATTCGCCTGTTTTGAAGAAATTGACCTATATACCTGATTGGATTCTATCTCCACTTTATTAAAGTTATGTCATGCTTGCTCATGGTAAACAATTTTGTCTGCAGGCTAGGTTGACATTACTCTGTGTTACAGGAACATTCATGAACAATTTATACTGTGTTGACACTGGGATTTAGTGTAACCCTCTTAGATGGGCTACATAATTCACACAGGGAAAAGAAGACATATGTGCCTAAGCCTAGGGGTAATCACTCTGGACTGCCAGCTTCCTCTATATCTCCAGGAACCTTAAGCCAAAGTGGGACATCCAGGTAACCAGAGTGACATGCATGGAAGGGTAATCTCTGAAAAAAATGCTGGTTAAATCCCCCTGGTGCCAACTCATATAGCAAAACCTCTAAGGTTCCCTGGTCCTTGGCACTCTTTTCTACACCCCCCACCTTTAATAATTCAAAAGAAATTTGCAATTTTATTGATTATAAGTGAGTTTTATCTCTTCCCTCCAATGGATCAGATTTTATCTCTTCCACATCTTAGTAGTGAGTTTTGTGGATTGTGGTTGCACAAAAATGCAATACCTGTTGACCAGTCTTTTGATGAGCTCCTATAAACTCAATCTTGTCCTTAGGTGACAGATACCTTAATCCATCACTGGCCTTGTTCACAAAAGAGGTCATTTCATCCCAGATTTTCAGAGTTCGAGAATGGTATATTTAGAGAGTTCAGATGATATTTCCTATAAGTTAATAATAACACTAACAATAATAATAATGACTATAATATCAAAATCATCATCATCATCAACCTAAGGAAAGAGAGAGAAGTGTGAACAATAAAGCCTTGAATTTCCCTGGTGGATTTTGGTCTCGGTTGTGAAGGGAAGACATTCTCTATAATGTGAATGACTGGCTGTAGGATAGCTGAGTGGTAGTCTCCCTAATGAAGGTAATAGATCTTTATGATCATGTCTGGCATGACTCTTAGAAACTTCTCTTAAGGGCCTCAACTTCAGACATTGTGCATCCCCAAAGTCTGATACCCTACTCAGCTCAATCTTCTTTCATTACTCCAACCCTCTATTCTATTCCCTAATGGGTAGCTAGTTAGCGCAGTGGATAGAGTGCTGAGCCTAGAGTTAGAAAGACCTGAGTTCCAAGTGGACCTCAGACACTTTTAAGCTACGTAACAATGGGCAAGTCACTTAACTTCTATTTTCCTCAGTTTTCCCATTGGGTATAATAGTAGTACCCAACTCACAGAACAGAGAGTATCACATGCAATAATGATTCTAAAGTGCTTAGAGTTTTAGTGCCTAGCACAGAGTAAGTGCTTTATAAATTTTAACTATTTTTATTATTAAAAGCAAAAGCTTTTAATTAAAAGCAAAAGCAAAAGCAAAAGCTCCTGGGTTCAAATGCCAGGTTTTCAAACTAAGACCTGTATGAACTTGGTAACTGACGTGACTTCTCTGAGTTTCAGTTTATCTGCAAAACAAGATGGTTAGACTGATGGTTAGTCAACATTAGCACAAGACACTGTAACCTTGTACCAGACTCTGATTATGTTCTCACAGAATAGCACCTTCTTAGACAAAAATGCCTCCTATAAGCTGAACAAAGAAGGGGACACAGCACCTCTATCTCAGATGTGATCAAATTTATTTTTGTATCATAACCTAGAGCCCTAACCTTCTATCATTTAGCACTCATTTGCTGGGCACTTACTATGAGCCGGTATCATGCTGTGATGGCAGAAAGGCAGCGATGTGACAGTGATGGAAAACTGGGCCCGGAGTCAGAAAAACCTGAGTTTGAATCCAGACTCAGTCACTTACCAGCTGTGTGACCCTGGGCAAATCCCTTAGCCTCCATCTGTCTCAGTTTCCTCATCTATAAAATGGGAATAATGATAACACCTACTTCCCAGAGTGCTTGTGAGGATCCAGTGAGATAACAGATGTAAAGCGCTTTGCAAACCTTAAAGTGTTATGTAAATGTGTTATTATTAGAATTATTGTTATTAGCTGTTATTATTAATAGCTCACAAGTGTACAGTTCTTTAAGATTTTCAAAGGACTTGGTCATCCATTATCTTACTGGAAGCTTCGAAGTAGACATTGCTTGTGCGTTTATCCTCAATTTACAGATAATTTAAGTGATTTACCCAGGGTCACACAATGAAAAAGCATCAGGGATAGGATCTTCTCTGACTCCAAATGTAGCATTCTTTTTGCCACACTATACTGCTCCAGAGTATAGTCTGAGAATGATCTTGGAAAAGTCTTAACGAAACCTCAATTTCCATGCCTCTAAAGTAGAGAAAATACAGGAGGTCCCAAAAATCTTAATGCAGTTTTAAGGCATTACAACTCAAAACTGGACTGGGACACCCAGTAAGACACCACCTGCATTATTGGGCAATGGGAAAAAGTTACATAAAAAAGAACAATTGCTATTATCATATATTAGACTATATATATACTGTGAGGTCAGAGTATATATTTCTATTATATTTGCAGTAGACCTAGGATTTCACAAATATTATTCACAAAATTTTCACAAATATATACACAGTCTGGCCCAATAGAAAGGGAGCTAAATTTGGAGCAAAAGCTCCTGGGTTCAAATGCCAGGTTTTCAAACTAAGACCTGTATGAACTTGGTAACTGACGTGACTTCTCTGAGTTTCAGTTTATCTGCAAAACAAGATGGTTAGACTGAATGAAATCTGATGTTCATTCAGTCTACAACTACAACCTTTCAGAGAGATAGAGACTAGCTCTTGTACTGAAAGAGTTTATGCTATACTTCAAGTGATGTCCAAACAATGATATTCTAAAGCAGTCTATGATAGTGTGCACCCGACGCTTTACAAATATTTTTTCTGATGTTATGAGGTATAAATAGATCATAAACATAGTGAAATTTTTCAGCAGCACAGAATCTGAGAAGCGACTTTGGAGGTCATCCGCTCCAACTTTTTTACATGGTGTAAGAAGTCTTTCTATAGAATCTCAGACAACTAGTCAACTAATGTGTGCTTGAACAGTTCCTAGTGATGACAGTGATCACTTCTAAGGCTTTTCCATTGTGTTGTTGGACAGCTTTAAGTAGAGAATCTTTCCTTATGCAGTCAAAATGTGCCTCTCTCTGACTTTCACTTATTGCTCACAATTGCCCCCTTGAGAGATAAACAGAATAAACTTAAATCCTCTAAATTGAGTGGACAGTTTAGACAGTTGCCAACTTTGAATAATGCTTTGGATCCTCTACAGAGACTAGGTTTTGATAGGGAGAATGGGGAGAGAGCATGAGGACATTGAGTGGCTTAAAGAGAGATTCCTGCATGGGAAGGGATGGGAAAGCACACAAAAGGGGAGAAGAGAAGCACTGAAGAAAAACCCAAAGATGAACTTTAACAACTTCCCAATTTTATTGAGATTATCCTTCTCACCAGAGAAATGGTTTACATCATTAATGATGGACAAATGTGTTATATTAGTGCCGAAGTCTAAACCAATGTGGTTGGCTCCCTATAAAAAGGTTATAGTTTCAGATCCTGATGCGTCTCAACAGCTTTGTATGGTATCTTGTTTTAGGTATTAAATTTGGCCAACCGATGACCTGGATCATAGAGCCAGATTTGGAGTCAGGAAGGGCTATATTCCATCCCTGATTCTGATACCGCTAATACATGACCCTTGGCTTAATTGTAACCTCTTCATATTCTTAGCAAGTCTCCGAGACTAGAGGTTGAAGATCTGTATTGGCAGGGGGAGTTTCCTCACAGGTAGTTCCCACACTAGTGAAATTCTAGGTCTACTACAAATATAAGCATTTGGCCGGGAGTGCAGAAAGTAAGAGAGGTCACTTCAATACCCCCTCCTTTAACTTTCCCAATGACTTGCCAAGCATCAGAGCACTGGGATGAACCCGGGAAAAATGAGGCTTTCACTTGGGGTGCTGTGCCTTCTCTCCACTCCCTCAACATTAACACAGGTCTCAATCCCACTTAAGTTCTAAGGAAAGTGTTAACTTTCAAAGCAGCTTCATGCCTTTTCTGCTCAGAGCCCAGTTAGGCAGAGTGTTTGTAGGCAAGGTGGGTATTTTTAGCATTAGAGAAGTGCTCTGCTTTTCATTATGGGGAACTTGCAGGCCTGCTCCACCACAGGGAGAAGAGAAAAATCTAACAGCAAAATGTCCTAAAAGTCAGACTTCTGCTTACTAGACATGCAGGGATCTCTTAACCAAAGCTGAGTCAATAAAAAAAAGAGATTTAAAACCCAGCAGGAGGAGACCACTCTTTGGCACTTTCCCCAATACTGGTCTAGGAAAAAAAGCCAACTTCCCTAGACACCAACTTTCCCAGATGACCTTGGATCCTGCGAGTTGAGGAGAATTTCAAAAGCGTTGTGAAAAGAGGTCAGGGCCTCTCCATATCATTTCATCGCCAATACATTATAGATAACTCATGTGTTGAAATGACTCCGCTTCACTATTGGGGGACGAGAAAATCTGGATTTTTGCGAGTGAAATGAAAAAGCATTTATTAAGTACTTGCTTTTTCAGCTACTGTATACCTGTTGGAAATACAAACACGAGTAAGAAAGACAGTTGCTGAAATCAAGGTTCTTATATCCCAGTGGAGGCAGAAGTAGATGAAGGGCAGCACTTGCTTGTCAGTCACATGACTCTGGGCCCAGGTGACCAAGGTGACCAAACAGCACACACCTGAAAGAAGGTGGGGAATGAGAGGAAGGACAAAGTGATTCCAGGCGTTTGTGATGCTAGACTTTCTCATCTTTTGGTTACTGAGCTGAATAGAGTTCATAGATTTGAAGATGAAGGCAACCTTTAAAATCATCTAGCCCCAAATCTTTGCTTTATTTATGAGAAAACGGAGACCAGGAGATTAAACAATTTGTTCATGCCCACACAGACATCAAAGTTAAAACTAGGCCTTCCCTGACTGCAGATCCAGAATTCTCTTCACCTCTACCCTATTGTCCAAACGTGAGATGTTAGAAAGTCTGCCTGGTTCTAAAACTTATATATGGTATCTTGAGACCTAAAGAAACAGATTCCCAAGACCCAAGGTTGGCAGTCCTAAACCACCTAAATTCGTGGAAATAGAATAATTAAGAGAATTTCAAGGCTAAGACTGTAAAGTAGATATTCAGAAAAGAATTAATCAGACGTCCTACAATTAAGGTTAAGGACTAGGATTAATCTATAAGACCCTCTGTTACTGTCTCCTCTTCTCCCCTCATTGTATGCTCTGTAATAGTGATTCATAAAAAATCTTCTTGAAGCTAGCTAAGAGGTTGGTATACTCTCATCAGTGGTTTATAGAACCACATTAAACAAGGAAAAGTCTTGGCAGCTAGAAGAGGCACCTGTGAGAAAAATAGGCCTACTGGTGGGAAAGGAGAAACAAAAACAAAATCTGAGTTTGCTCTTTGTAGCCATGACACCATACCTCATTTTGGGTAGCTGCCAGCTTTCACAATGGATCTGCCCTATTCAAAATCCTGTCATCTATCTCTTCTGCTTACTGGGTAAAAATCCAAGTATCTAAAATGATAGGGAAGGCTCTCGTCCATCAGATGGACTTCAGCCATCATATTACACCCCATAAATTGTTTTTCCTACAGCCAGCTAACAACAGGCAGGCTCACCCATCTTCTCTCTCTTCCTCCTCCTCACCCCCCCTCCCATTACCACATCCTGGGCATGTCTACATCTGTTCCTTGATTCATGTTGTTTCCTAGACCATCTCCCTCTTTCTCTTAAAATTATAACTAACCTTCAAAGACAAGATGAAGTGCCATTTACTCTGTGAAACCTTTGACTATACACCCCAGCCCTCCTGAATCTGACGTCTGCCTCCTCTGATCTATTACATTTATTTTCTCATGTTGGATAGGCTGTTCCATATACCTAGAACGCACTCACCCCTCATGACTGCTTAGAATCCCTACTTTTTCTCAAAGCTTAGCTTAAAGGCCATGAAGATTTTTCTGATATCCCCTCCTCCCAAGTTCCCCACTCCCTATTAAGTTGCATATGCTTATATTTTTATATGTCTCTCCCTGGAGAAGTAAACTCCTTTAGGGAAGGCACTGTATACTGGATCTTTGTGTTTCCATCATCCAGCAAAGTTTCTGGCAATGAGCAGGAGCTTAATAAATACTTGTTGATTGACACAAATCACATATTATATTGTTACATGTTTTTGTGGGTGTTGGTTTGTTTTCCTATGGAGAAGGTAGCATCTTGAAGAAAACTTGGTCAGGCATAGGGCTGGTTGGGTACATAGTAGGAACTCAATAAAGAGATTCTTTTAAACAATTGAGATAGCATGGCAGAAAGGAGATAGTGCTTGCTGGGGACTCAGGCCACCCTATTTCCTAGGCCCTAGCTCTGTTCCCAACCTATGGACTGTAGGTTCACAGGCTGGGGACAGACTGAACCAACAGAATTCAAAGCTTTTGTGACTTTGAGTAAGTCACTTCTGCAAGAGGAAAGAGGTTGGATTGATGATTCTCTGAAACTATGGATTTGTTGAATCATAATAATTATTTGTTGTGTCATTTGAACAGTCTCACCCAGAGTGTGTGTGTGTGTTTGTGTGTGTGTGTGAGAGACAGAGAGACAGAGACAGACAGAGGCAGAAACAGAGAGAGACACACAGAGAGACAGAGACAGAGAGAAAGAGAGACAGAGACACAGAGACACAGAGAAAGAGGGACAGAGACTAGGCAAGGCTGGGCAGGTGAAGGTTACTTGCTGGTCAGCCACACGACTCTGGGCTCAGATGGTCCAGGATTACAGAGTGGGATGGCAGTACTTACACACCTCAGAGGAAGTGGGGGTAGGAAGGAAGAACAAGGTGACTCTGGAATTACTTGAAAATGTCAAACACTCGATATGAATGATAGATAACTCAGGAATTCAAGTTCTTGTGGGCAGAAATGTTTCCAGGATGCCAGACTTGGAGAATATTCCAACCATAATCACGTACAGCAGAAGGGCTCCTGAGTCACGTCTTAGCTTCCTGCACAAAGCTTGGGCTGCCTTCACTTGACAAATTCATGGGACATCCTCTGGGACTTCCCCCAGTGAGACAAAGAGGACAAATGAAATAATTATTCAATTAAGCCTGATTGCTAAATGCATCACCATTGTTCTCTTGCCACTTTAATTTACTGGGCTCTCCCTATTCATTTGGTCACATGCTGGGCAGATTTTATAGTTGTTCATTTATCACCTTGGACTTCACATTCAACAAGATGATAGAATTGAGGTTGTATTGGTTCAAATTGCAGCATTGCTCAATTCTTTTTCCAGACTGAGAAGTTGTAGTGCTTGGGGCGAGGAGAAAGGAATAGTCAGTGTGCTTGGGAGTAAGCAAATTTTGCTTGGGAAGCAGATCATTTAGAAGGAGAGGCAGTGCAGTATAGTGAAAAGAATCCTGCATTTGGAGTCAGAGAACTTGGATCCCTGTTTCTGCCAATTAATAAAATGCATGATTATATGCAAGCTCCTGTGGCTTCCTTCACTAATGCTTCAATTCCTCCCCAAACCTGCCTTTTCTTTTTTTTTCATGAGTGCCCAATCCAGCCATGCTCCCTCCCTCTCTCCCTCCCTCCCTCCTCTTCCTCCTATACTTGTCACATATGGAAACTTTCCCTCCTTCCACCCACTTTCAATGCCTTCTATGCATTGTCTTTCCCCATTAGAATGGAAACCCTTTGAAGGCAAGGTCTCTCCCTTTTTGCTTCTATTTATATCCCCAGGGCTTAGCATTGTTCCTGGAACATAATAATCATTTAATGTGTCTTGACTTGACTTGAAAAAAATTACATCCCTGATGGCTGAACCAGTCAGACATTTTCAGAGGAAGTCAGGGCTTTTTATCATTACTAACTGCCCCCTTACCAAACCAACTCTCTTCCCTGGGATTTATATGCACATGATCAATCAAATTAAATATTTAACTGGAATCCAATTTGATGCAATTTGTTTGATTGGAAGCATAAACAACTTAAAATGTACTGCTAGATGGAAGCCGAGCATTAAAAACTAAAGATGGGGGCAAGAGAAGAAGACAGGATTTTTATTTTAACATCTGCTACAATAAAAACAGTTGCAAAAATTACTGGTGGGTTAGCTGGCACCTGCATTCGTAAGTCCTAGGCTACAACACCTCCATCTTTCACCAGAGCTCATCAGCATGCATTTCTTTATTGCCTTGTAAATTCAGTGACTAGAAAATGGATCAGCAGATTTTAGTGCAGTGCAAATGGAGTAATTGAGTTTATGCTTTGACGGGTTTTGCTTTGTTCTACTATACGAGACTAATGGAAGTACACAGTGGAGATGAAAGCAGTATTTGGCAGTCGATGCTTGGAGATGCAGGAAGGAGGTGCTTGTCCCTTTAACACAAAGATTTCTAAGCCTCTCACAGTACTGTCTCTTTCAGTCCCTGGGTATCTTTGTTTTTCCCATATGAAATCAAGAAGAGAAGAGTAGGTGGTTGAGATAGAGGCTCAGATTTTATCTTTTGCTGAGAATAGAGAAGTGGCTTCAACCAATTCCACAGCATTTATTGAGTACTTACTGTGTATTGAGCATTATGGGATGTTTGATTCATATTTTTGTTCAACGAACATGTATTAAGCATATAATGTGTACAAAGAGCTAGCTCAGGTGCTGGGGGAGAGATACAAACTTTGGTTAAGATATGACCTAATCTCCCTGTGGAGCTTACAATCTAGTGGAGGGCTAAACCTAGTGACCACAAGGCAGGAAATGTCATAATAGGTGTATTAGAGAGGTGTAAAACAAAATGCTAAGGGCACAGCTTGTCCTTTGCCTTTTTTTGTATCCCCAGTGTTTAGAACTGTGTATTAGCAACAACATGGTGCACTGAATAGAGGCCATCCTTAGAATTAGGAAGACCTGGTTTCAAGTCTAGTTTTTGTCATGTGCAAGTACACACACAGGCAATTAACAAGCTGTTGGTAACTCATGTAACTGTCTGAGACTGTAAGTAGCACACAAATTGCTTATTGGTAGAGGGAATTGTAAGTTGCACATAAATTGCTGATTGGTGGATGGAATTTCCTCACTGGAAGTTCCCCATTCCAATGAAATCATACATCTAGACTCAATCCCCATCTACCCTGAAATAAAAAGCAAGGTCTGAGGAAGAAAGTCATTATTGACTGAGAGCATACAAGGAAAACATATTTCTTTCAAAAATATTCTTATTGATAACATTTCTTCTTATATTTTCATTTCTGAACATATTTCTCCCCCCTCCCCAGACAATGAGATGTCGCTTGTATGGAAAAATTTTCTTTTAAAGAGGAAAAAAGTAATCAAACAAAATCAGTCAATATATTAATGCTGACCATATTTACATGTGAAATCAAGCAGAAAATATTTATTAAGTACCTACTATGTTCCAGCCACAGTTCTAAACACTGGGGATACAAAAAAAGGCAAAGGACAAGATGTTCCCTCAGGAAGCTTACAATCTAATGAGGAAGACTACATGTAAACAAATAGATACAAAACAAGCTATATACAAAATAAATAGAAAATAATTAATAGAGAAAAAGCACTGGAATGACGAGAGCTTGAGGAAGGCTTTCTATAAGGAGACAGAATTTTAAATGGGGCTTAAAAGAAATCAGGGAAGTCCAGCAGATGAGGGAGAGTATTCTAGGCAAGAGGAAAGCTAGAGAAAACACCTAAGAGTCAAGAGACTGGAATGTTTTGTTCCCAGGACAGCCACTGGGCCAGTGGCACTAGATCAAAGGGGACATGTTGGGGCAGTATGGTATAAGAAGACTTGAAAAGTTGGAAGGGAACTACATTATTAAGGGCTTTAAATGCCAAATAGAGCATTTTGTATTTGCTACTGCAGGCAATAGAAAGCCACTGGAGTTTATGAGTAGGGAGGTGACATGACCAGATCTGCACTTTAGGAAAATCACTTTAGTGGCTGAATGGGGAATAGTTTGGAGTGGAGAGAGACTTGAGGCAAGCAGACCCACTACCCAGCTATGGTAATAATCAATGTGTGAGGTGTTGAGGGTCTGTACCAGAGTAGTGGCAGCATCACAGGTGAGAAGGGGATATATATGAGAGATGGTGTAAAAGTAAAATTGCCAAGCTTTGGCAACAGCTTGGATATGGGAGAACGAGAGACAGAGACAGAGACACAGAGAGAGAGAAAGAAAGAGAGAGAGAGAGAGAGAGAGAGAGAGAGAGAGAGAGAGAGAGAGTCAACAGGTTATGGTCAGACAAGGAGATTTCTGAATTTTTGAACACAAATGTGGTACATTTGTGGATGATGGCAAGACCAAGGGTATATCCATCTTTGAGTGCATGGGCAATATTCCCCCATCCATGTCCCCTGCATCTATAAAGAAGGGAGGGAAGTCAATTTCCTTACTCTTCTGGTCCCAGATATAGGAGAAACCGAGTTTCAGTTAGAAGCATCTTTTAGCTATCTCTCTTTATCTGTAAGTAGCAAAATTCCAAATGATGTTTTGGAGTCCCTTTAAGTACAAGGGAGTGAAATTGGTTTCTAAGGATATGGCCCTGCCTTTAAAAACTTTATTTACACTCCCACTGTAGAGTGGAGATTTAGATGAAAGAAGCAGTGATCAATGCCAGATAGTAGATAATAAAGTGCTTATCATCAGTCCTTAAGAGTCAGGTGCAACCACTCTGCCAACTTTCTCTGCCATTCTCCTGTGGACTCTCCACTGCAGCCAAAATGGTCTACTCATCATCACTCCTTGAATATGCCTTGCACACGCTTTTACTCATACCATCTGCTCTTTATCAGATTCCCACTCACTCTGCTTTTTCAAGCAGTTCAGTAACTGGCACACAGTCCTTCTTTCCACCCCATATCCCTGTTTTCATATTTGGAGATTTTGGCATACATATAGATATTTCTATCCTTCCCCTCCCCCTCCATCACTTTACTCCTATGACCACTCTGCTTTAGCCAGCCACAAGGGTGGTCTACATTTTAGACTTCCCTTCATACTGCTGTGTGATGTGGTTTTCACCACAGCCTATAAGCCTAAATACATCTAAACTTTACACTTCACTATCACACTACTCTGTGATATGGTTTACCAAGCATAAGTATGGTCTATATCTTATACTTCACTATAGCACTGCTACAGATGACACAAAACTGGGAAAGATAGCTACCACCCTCAATAACATAATCAGAGTCTGCAAAGATCTTGACAGACTAGAAATCAGGCTAAAATAAAATAAAATTTGATTGGAACAAAGTAAAGTCATACATTGAAGTAGTGGATAAAATACCAGGCCTGCAGTAAGGAAGACTCATCTTCCTGAGTTCAAATGTGGCCTCAGATTCTTACTAGCCATGTGACCCTGGACAAGTCACTTAACCCTATTTGTCTCAGTTTCCTCATCTGTAAAATGAGCTGGAGAAGGAAATGGCAAAGCACTCCAGTATCTTTGCCAAGAAAACCCCAAATGGGATCACAGAGGGTCAGAGACAATTGAAAAATGATGCAACGACAGCAAGGTCACATATTTAGGATTAAAAAAACTTCACAGGCACAAGGTAGGGATTGAATGTAGTTTATTTGGAAAAGATACGGAGGTTTTAGTGTACTTTAAGTTCAGTTTTAGTCAGCAGTATGAGGGGGCAGCCAGATAGCCCCCAGATTAACAGGGCATATTTTATGGATTTCTTCCACTAGGGTGGAAGATAGAAAAGACTTAGGTTGGTAGACACCATGTACAGGGAGGAGGCTGGCTGTTAGGACTGGTGCAGATATATCAAGCTGTCTGTTTAGAGCTTGGCTAGTCAACTGGCTGACCAAAGTTCGAGATTCATATCAGAAGGCTGAGCTGGGAGGTGGTACAAGTGCCAGTTTAGAATCCAGGGCAGGACACAAGTGGGAAATAAGCCAAGGAAACTCAGAACGGTGGGAGGACAGAAGGGGGTGGTGGTGGGAGGAGAGGCTGTTCCTAGGCAAATTGGAGAATAGACAGATATAGTCAACTGACCAGATCAGGAGCAAATACATCTTGAAGTTTGGTGGCAGAAGCTGCTCTAAGATTGGAAGTAGGAACTAGTATCTCTTTCAGAAGGGCAAGCTGTGTTGAGATCAAGTTTCTAAGAAATGCTGCCATTTAACCAAACACCTTACTTCTTTTCTTGGGGGGTGGGATGAGAATTCACCCTTATAGGAGCTGAGTTCACCCAGAGGGGCTCAGATTCTTTAGGGCAATAGCTTCTCCTTCCCTGGTCAGGGGATCTTTTGACTCTGATGCCAAAGACAGCAGTTCTTC
Organism: Pseudochirops corinnae; assembly: GCA_028646515.1. Taxonomy (NCBI): domain Eukaryota; kingdom Metazoa; phylum Chordata; class Mammalia; order Diprotodontia; family Pseudocheiridae; genus Pseudochirops; species Pseudochirops corinnae. The sequence goes on from CM053589.1 coordinate 158,082,562, forward strand.
CTAGCCCTGAAGCCAAAGGCAACACTCCTTTCTAGACCTCTGTGGATGGAGGCCTCAGCTGGACTGGACAAGGTCATTGTTCTCTGATTGATCTACTGGGAATGGAGATGAGGGACTTGTCACAGGGTATTTGCCTGGAGCCAGGACTGAATAATACCAAGAACTAGAAAGCCTAAATGCCATGCATTCTAATGAGAGCCTTTTGCCTTAGGAACAAAGGTATAATTAGTCTGCTGCCGCTGGAACATGAGGGCACTTCAGTCAAAAATGGTAAGACTAGGACCGAAACGCCAGCTGCTCCGCCCTTGGCAATAACAAGAATATTGGATCATTTTTATATACTGCTTTTTTTTTTAAGTCAGAGGATTGTTATCATCCCTATATTGAGGTGTAAGAGTTGCTCAGGAGCATGAACACTTCTAGTGTAAAGGCTTTCTAGGCTATTTTCGTGGCTGCTCATCCACCTTTGGTGACCACCTGCCACCCAATTCGCACTGGTGACTCCGAGAAACTGTATCATGTGCAGTGGCCACAACCTGATAAAAACCATCTTGGCAGATGAGCTAAGCCAGGTTGAGGATAACTGACAGTCCTCAAAGCCATCAGTGAGTTAGGCTATGGCTACCCCAAGACTTCCTCCTGGTATAATGGGCATATGAGAACAATTTGTTCCAACGGCCACAAAAATGCATAAAGTAGGCACTGTGGAGCACTTAGAGGTTGGTCAGATATCCAAGCTGCCAAGGTCATCCACTGCATCCCAGGTCATTACCAGTTGTCTAGACTTTTACCCTATTTGCCCTTAATCACATCTTAGCATTTCAGAACTTAGGATACTTCTACTCCGACTTTATTTTACAGGTAAAGAGACTAAGGCCTAGAGCAGAAAGGTAGCTTAACCAAAATTGTGAATTTAGTAAGGGGCAAAGTTGGGACTCAAACCCACATTTTAAGTCTCACATTTGACTTGTCTCCTTCATATGATAAACTTGCACTCTAAAATGATAAGAGATGCTATTGATATACTCTCTATCTGTTTGGGAGTTACATCAGAACAGGGTACTGATCACTTATTCATTGATAAAACATTCAGAAACAGTTGGGTATCAGAGCAGTGTCTTGACTTGAGGGCCGGTAACTGACTGGATTCCAGAAATATCTCATCCATCTTGAAGTCAGGATCCATCTTGAGACAGGATAATCACAATTGCTTGCTATCCTTTCCCAGGAGTGACCCAATAATGGGGCCCTCCCAGCAGGAGAAGAGAAATCATCCTTCCAGGGAATTAAAGGGCATTGGTAAAACATAAGATACAAAGCTTCATTCTGAATCCTATTTTAGAGAAGAAATAGTGAAAATTCTGCCTTCTGGAAATGGAAAGGGCCATTCCAAGCCACTGATCCTAAGTGACACTCTGGAGGAAACGAATATGATCAGAATCTCCACTTCTTATGAGACAGTGACATGCATTTGGACTTTGTTGGGAAAGACAGTAGTAAGGTTCTTCCAGACCTTCCTATTCTCCTTAGTGACTGACTGAAGCTCACCTGTTTACTTTTTGAGTTCTATTATATCTCATGACTTCTTAACATGCTTGGTTTGTAGGAATAGCCTACAAAATCATCAGTATGGGAAATTGAATTGTATAGGCATTATCAAGCAGGACTGGCTTTACTTCAGGATAATTGCCCACCTAGTCTGACTGGAGTTGGGGGAGGGGGCATTGGGAAAGTCCATTAAAGCAATGACACCAACTCATAATTGCACCATTAGAGATTTGTTCTTTGGATTTAGATATTGCCTCCTTTAAAAAAACCACAACCAACTCTCCTGGGAGGGGTGAGAGATTAAGTGCTATCAGTTATTAATATCCCTGTGTGAATTAGTTTTTTAAGTCCTTTCTAAACGGCAACTCCCAAAGAACAGATTTTGATTGGGTCTTCACAGACGGGAGAAAGGGACAGAGGAATGAGAAGAACTATACTAACATATTTTATGGGGACTAAGGCAATTAGGGGTTAACATGAAGGCCCTGGGTATTTAGGGAACACGTATAGTATAGTCAATGGTTGAAGAAAAGAAAAGAAAAATGGAAAAGTTAATAGAGATTCCAAAGTTAAACTTCTTAGACTTCCAATTAGTTTCTTTTGGAGGGCATGTACCATTACCAAATGAGTAGCTAGGTGGAGCAGTGGATAAGGTGCAGGGCCTGGAGTTAGGAAGATGCATCTTCCTGAGTTGAAATGTGGCCTCAGAGCTTACTAGCTGTGTAACCCTGGGCAAATCACTTAACCTTGCTTCCCTCAGTTTCCTAAACTGTGAAATGAGCTGGAGAAGGAAATATGCCAGTATCTTTGCCAAGAAAACCCCAAATGGGGTCACAAAGAGTCAGACAAGACTAAAAAATGACTAGACGGCAATAATGCATTGCCAAGCAATTTAGCCATCCATCTTTAGAAGATTTTCCTGCTTATAGAAGTTGAGAAATTGTTTCCTCCCTACTGGATCAAATGCCATCCCAGCATTCACCAAATTCAGAGCTGGAAGGGATGTCTGGTGTCCAACAGCTCCTTGTATACCTGAAAACGAATCCTTATTTCAATACATGCAAAAAGTAGCAATGGAGCTTCTACTTAAAGTCTTCCAAAGAGGATGGGTTCCCTACCTCTAGAGGCAGCCTATTCTAATTCTGGATGGCTATAATTGCTGAAAAGTTTGTTTTTTTTTCCTCCCTGATATCATGCCTAAATTTTCTACTTGCAACTTCCTCTTTCCTTCCGAGTTCTGCCCTGAGGAGCCAAACAGAAAAAAAAAAAATCACACTCCTCCTCCACTTGAGAGCCATTCAGATCCTTGAAGACTGTTCTTGTGTCTGTCCCCTGAGTTTTCTTTCCTCTAGACTAAACATTTCTCGTTCCTTTAAATGATCCTCACGCAGCATGGTCTCAAGGTCCTTTTCATCACCCCAGACATCCTCTTCTGGCTGTTCTCCAGTTTATCAACATCCTCCCTTTTCTGTGCCTCCCAGAACTAAATGCCATACTCCAGATGATGCCTGCTCCTTAGGCAGGGCACAGTCAAACCAAATACTGCCATCTCTGAAAGGATCTCGATTCCTGGGCACCAAACTAAGCACTGTACACTGGACGGTCCAGAATTGGAAAGTTCAATTTACAGAGGGAAGAGCTCTTATTTAATTATCAGGAATATGAATAAGGGAGTGATAATTAAATTATGACCTACTCCAGAGCTGGGAATGTCATATCACAAAGAAATTCATGTTGTTCCATTGTAATAAATCAAACTTATTGTGTCATTTTGGATTGCATTTGATAGGCTTTTTATTAACAGCCATACATCTCAGGGTCCCTTGAAACCCAGCTAGTGGCTCTGGCTAGGACTTTCATTAAGGATGGAAGGAGGGTCACAGTCGTGCAAAGCAGATTTAAACTCCTCATAAATATTTTTAACAGGCTTTCTAGCAGAGACATGTTATCATCAAGCTCTGTGCCATTACATGTTACACTGATAAAAATTCTATTTCCAACAGAGTTGTCGACAATGAATGTTTCCCATTTCCAGTGTGGCAACATCACCACAATGGAACTGTTGTAGCAAGCTCTCCTCTCTAGCCCAGAAAAAAAAAAAAAAGAGTTACAAGGAGCTGTAAAGAACTGCTCTGATCACCAATGTTCATAAGATTGAATGGGCTGTACTTTTAGTTTTTTAAAATGGGGCAATCTTCAAGAAACAGCCCATTGGTTTTTCTTAGAGTCCTGATATTATATTGATGGTGATGGTGATGGTGATGATGATGATGTTAAATTATTATCATTAAGATATACAAAGTATCTTGCATATATTATCTTAATTGATCATCGTGATAATCCTGTTAGATAGGGAATATTATCTACCATGAAGAGACATTTTCAGAGAGGTTAAGTGACTGGCTTAAGGTCATTAGCTAGAATCTAAGGTAAGATTTGAACTCAAATCTTATTTTATGCGGAGTCTCACACTTCATCAGGTTACCTGGCATCTATCTGAAAGGCACTGTCAAGCTTATAAAATCCTCTTTGTTGTTTTTAGGATAAAATGCAAACTCTCCCCTTTAGGTCTGACCTAGATTTCTAGATTTATTTAACATTTTTCTCCTTCACAAGAGGGAGTGTGCCATAGAAGAGAGAGAGATTGCCTGGAAGCCAGGAAGTCCTGGGCCCAATTCCCTCTTCTGATACATAATCAGCTCCATGACTCAGGGCTTTTCATTTAGTCTGAAGGTGCTCTGGGCAACTCTAAAACTGGAAGCTGAACAGCATTGGTAGGAGTATTCTGGCAGCTAGGTGGCACAGTGGATAGATTGCTAGGCCTAGAGTCAGGAAGACTCATCCTCATGAGTTCAAATCTGACCTCAGACACTTGCGAGCTATGTGACCTTGGGCAAACCACTTAACCCTGTTTGCCTCAGTTTCCTCATCTATAAAATGAGCTGGAGAAGGAAATAGCAAACCACTCTAGCATCTCTGCCAAGAGAACCTCAAAGAGGGTCATAGAGAGTTGTACACAAATGAAGGAACTGAACAACAACAGTAGAAGTGTCTTCGAAATTTCTTATACCAATGAAATCACAGGTCCAGTCCCTATTCCCTGTGACCTTTGTTGCTCTTACCCAGAGATCATTGTTTCTGTGTAAGAGACAGTGCCAATCAAATTGATATCTTTGCTGTTACCCACACAACCTTCCATCTCCTACCTCTGTTCCTTCAGCACAAGCCATCTCCCAAGCCTAGAATATCTCCCTTATCATCTCCACATTTTTTGTTTCCTTCGAGGCTCAACTCAGCTGCCACTCCCAGTGGAACCCTTTCCAGATGCCCCTAGCTGCAAGTATTCTCTCTGTCTGAAATGGTTTGGTGTTTACTTTTCTGTTTACATATCATATCCCCTAGTGGAATGTAAACTACTTGAGAGCAGGACTCGTTCGCCTTTTTTTGTTGTTTCATTCTCAGTATAGCGCTTTCACATGGTAGGTACTTAGTAAATGCGTGCTGTTGTTTGGTATACATTATCTTGTTTGGGTTTCCTAGCAGGTTTATGGAAGTAGGCATTATCATCCCTATTTTGTGAATGGGGGAACTGGAGTCAAGAGATCTAAATGATTTGTTCACAGTCCTAAGAGGAGTTAATGGTGGAGCCAGGGGAAGAACCCAGCAATTTTGACTCACAGAATGAGCATTCCTTTGCTCACTTTGAAGCTCTGATGAGTTCTCCTCCCTTGATGCTTCTCAGCTGTGAGCTCCATTGGCTCAGACATCACTGAGCAGCTGTCGGTCCCTTTCTCCCTTTACCAGAGGAGATAAAATTCAGGCTGTAAGGACGTTTGGAAGAAAATGGAGCCATCTTGAGAGGAGTTCTTCACTTGGCTATGGCACCAAGTGGACAGTTGGATTGATTCTTATTTGTTTCAGTGAGGCTTGCTGAGAACCAGTACTAGATAGTGGGAGGGCAATGCAGTGTCCAGGCCTTAGCCAGTCCCACTGGGGAGGTGTGCTTTCAAGACAAATCCAAGTTTTGCAAGCGGGCAATTTGTATCCAAATGTCTGAACCAAAGCATAAACAGGAAGTGTGGTAGGGTAGATGGAGTATTAGACTTGGAGTCAAGACAGCCTGGGTTCAAATCCTGTCTCAGGCACTGAACAGGTTTGTGACTCTGAGAAAATCACCTAATCTCTCCTTCTTCCCTATTTCTTCCTATGTAAAATGAGAAGGTTGGACTAGACATATTTAAGCTGCCTTCTAGATCTAAATCTATGGTCCCATGATCTTAAGGCACAGGTCATCAAGTTCATCGAGACTGTCGGGTCATCAAACAGAAGGCCATAAAGCCCGGGGGGGGGGGGCAGGGTTGGGGGCAGAGCTGACAGAACTCCAATGGGATAACATATGTTTAACATTTATGGCACTCATTTATTAAGTAGCTACTGTGTAAAAGCGTTGTACTAGAAATGAAACAACAAAAAGAATGAAAACAATTCCCATTCTCAAGGAGTTTACATTCCGCTAGGGGATATAATATATAAACAGGTAAGTGGATACAAAACACTTTCAGATGGAGTATGGGGCAAGCTCCTGAACTCACAGGATCCAGCAGGTAACTTAGGGAATAATGAAACCCATGAGTCATACATCAGTCTGTCAATAAGCAATTATCAAATGCCTACTATGCACTGGGGACTCTGCTAAGTTCTGAGGATGTAAAAGAAGGCAAAAGACAGTCCTCACTTCCAGGGAATTCACAGTCTAATGGGAAGAAGAGAGATGATACGCAGACACCCATGGACAAACAAACTCTACACATGATAAGTTGAAGGTAATCAACAGAGAGAAGGCTCTAGAATGAAGGGGAATCAGCAAAGGCTTCCTGTAGAAGGTAGAATTTTAATGAGGACTTGAAGGAAACCAGGGAAGTCAGGAGGCAGAGACGAGGAGGCCACAGGGAGGAGCAGAGTTCCTACAAGAAGATAGGCAAACTATAGTAGAGCAGACGTCCAGTGGGGCCAGTGAGGAAAACATCTATTTGGGTCCAAAGCTGTCAAGGAGAGAGTTTAACATACTCGGTTTCTTTTGCTAAGTCATTTTTAAAATATAGCAGAATATATTAGCTGAACATATTCCTTCCACTTAAAGGGGCACACCTGTGAGCTGCATGGTCTCAGATGCTATGGAGTACCAGAAGTGACAACTGGGGACTCACCATTCCCATGATGAGGCAATTGTGGAAAGGGTCACAGTAGAAAGATTTTGAAACAAATAACTTGAGTCTGAGCCCATGTTCTGCCACTTACTGTCTGTGTGATTTTCAGCAAATCACTTAACCTTGCTGGGCCTCAGTTTCCTCATATATAAGCTGAGAGTGTTAGAATAGATGACCTTGGGCTGCTTATGACTCTAAACCTATCATTTTGTGATATTTCTCTAAAACAGTGGCCCATGCCATTGAGCTTTTGAAATTCTAGTTGGTCATTTCTGCTCTCATGGGATCCAATGGACTAGAATCATCCTTTTAATGTGACCCACCTTCTGTGGCATTCCTCTTAGAGCCTGAGGTCCTGAAGAAAGGCTTTGTTCTATTATGGGCTGATGACCCAAAGTTTCTATTCTTCAAGTTTGAAGAAATATGTCAGGCTTGCAGAGCTGAATAGGTTTGTCCCTATCTTCAATGACACTTGTGACTCAATGGAAAGACATCTGGAGCCAAGACTTGAATTCGAATGCTGTCTTAGACACTTACTAGCTGTCTTACCTTGAGCAAATCACTCCCCTTCTCTGTTTACATTTTTTTTTCTATCTATAGAAAGAGAAGATTGGGCTTGATGGCCTTTAAGACCAATTCTGTATTTTAATATTTATTTACTTAGTATTTTATTTTTCCCCAGTAACATGTAAATACAATTTTTAATCTTCATTTTTAAAACTTTGGGTTCCATATTCTCTCCCTTTCTCCCTCCCTGTCTCCCCTTATTCAAAAGGCAAGCAATTCAATATAGATTACACATGTCTAGTTATGCAAAAAATGTCCATAATAGTCATGTTGTGAAAGAAAAAATAGACAAAAACCCTTCAAGAAAAATAAAGTTAGAAAAAAATATGTTTTAATCTGTATTAAGACACCTTAATCCTTTCTCTGGGAATGGACAGCATTTTTCATTCTAAGTCCTGTGGCTGAGAATAGCTAAGTCATTCACAGCTGATCATCTTACAGTATTATTTTCACTTTGTACACAGAACATTTCACTTTGCAACAGCCCATGCAAGTCTTTCTAGGTTTTTCTGGGATCATCCTGCTTATCATTTCTTATAATATAATAGCATTCCATCATAATTACATGCCATTTGTTCAGCCATTCCCCAATTAATGGGTATCCTCTCAATTTCTAATTCTTTGCCCCCAGAAAAGAGTTTCTGGAAATATTTTTGTACATATAAGTCCTTTATCTTTTAGTTGTTTGTTTTTTTAAATCTCTTTTGGCATGCAGACCTAGTTGTGGCATTGCTAGATCAAAGGATATGTATGACTTCATAGGCCTTTGGGCATAGTTCCAAGTTGTCTACAGAATGGTCAAATCATTTTACAACTCCACCAACAATGCACTAATGTCTCATTTTTACCACATCCCCTCCAACATTTGTCATTTACTTTTTCTGTCCTATTAGCCAATCTAGTAGATATAAGATAGTACCACAGAATTATTCAAATTTTCATTTCTGCAATCAATAGTGAGAGCATTTTTTCACATGGCTATAGGTAGCTTTGATTACTTCATCTTTGGATCATTTACCAATTGAAGAATGGCTCTTATTTTTGTAAATTTGACTCAGTTCTCCATATGTTTGAGAAATGTAGGGGGGGTGGTCTTTATCAGAGAAACTTGCTTCAAATTGTTTTTTTAC
>CM053589.1:158091113-158104522 GCA_028646515.1 Pseudochirops corinnae
TTCCAGATCCAATTGAATGAGTATGTTATTCTTTCTTTGAGTAAGGCCCATTCTGGGGAGCTTAGTGGCACAGTAGATAGAGCACAGGACTTAGAATCAGAAAGACTCAGTTTCATGAATTCAAATTCATCCTTAGAGACTAGATGAATGGATTTAAACAAATTTGCCTCAGTTTTCTCATTTGTAACATGAGCTAGAGAAGGAAATGATAAACTTGTCCAATATCTTTGCCAAGAAAACTCCAAACGGGGTCACAATTGAATGACAACATCATCAAGGTTCATTCTTGCTATTAATCTAGGCTACTCTATTTCATCATCATATTGATGCAGCTGAAACTAATCTAGATAGCTTTGTATCTTGGGGTTCCATTATCTTACTATGCCATCAGACTGCTCAGTTTGGGGAGCAAGGCATACGCCCAATTAAAAGCCCTTCTTGAACTAAAGGTCCAGAATATCAAGGGAGTTATTGAAAAGAAATGCTAGAGAAGGTGGCCTAGCCATACCAGATTTTAATCTGTATTACAAAGCAGCAGTCATCAAAACTACTCGATATTGGCTGAGGAATGGAATAGTGGATCATTGGAATAGATTGGGTACACGAAACTCAGAAGCCAATGATTGTAGTAATCCGCTGTTAGATAAACCCAAAGACCCCAGCTTTTGGGATAAGAACACACTATTTGAGAAAAACTGCTGGGAAAACTGGAACATAGTATGGGAGAAATTGGGCATAGACCAATATCTAACACCATACACCAAAACAAAGTTGAAATGAGTGCATGATCTAGTTATAAAGGCTGATACCATAAGCAATCTGGGAGAGCAAGGGATTGTTTACCCATCAGATCTATGGAGAGGGAAAGACTTCATGAGGAAACAAGAGTTAGAGAGCATTATAAAATGCAAAATGGATAATTTTGATTACATTAAATTGAAAAGTTTTTGTACAAACAAAGCCAAAGTAACCAAGATTAGGAGGGAAATAGAAAATTGGGAACGAAATTTTTATAACCAGTGTCTCTGATAAAGACCTCATTTCTAAAATATACAGAGAACTGAGTCAAATTTATAAGAAAACAAGTCATTCCCTAGTTGATAAATGGACAAAAGATATGAACAGGCAGTTTTCACAGGAAGAAATTAAAGATATGTATAATCATATGAAAAAAATGCTCTAAATCACCATTGATTAGAGAAATGCGAATCAAAAGAACTTTGAGGTACCACATCTCGCTAATTGGCTAACATGACAGAACAGGAAAATGATAAATGCTCAAGAAGATGTGGGAAAATTGGAACACTAATGCATTGTTGGTGTAGTTGTGAACTGACCCAGCCATTCTAAAGACCAATATGGAACTATGCCCAAAGGGCTTTAAAAATGTGTGTACCCTTTGACCCAGCAATACCACTTCTAGGGCTGTGTCCCAAAAAGATCGTACAAGTGGGCAAAGGACCTGTATGTACAAAATATTAATAGCAGCTCTTTTTGTGGTGGCAAAGAATTGGAAATCAAGGGAATGCCCATCAGTTGGGGAATGGTTAAACAAGTTGTGGTATATGAATGTAATTGAATACTATTGTGCAATAAGAAATGAGGAGTAGATGGACTCCATGACAATTTGGAGAGACGTATATAAACTGATGCTGAGTGAGGGGAGCAGAAGCAGGAGAACATTGTACACAATCACAGACACACTGTATCTGTGACGACTAACTTTGATAGACTAGGCTCCTCTCAGCAACACAAGGCTATAAGACAACTCCAAAAGAGTTATTAATGGAAAGGGCTATCCATGACCAGAGAAAGCATTATGGAGTCTGAATGCAAATTTAAGCAAAACTACTTGCTCTCTCTCTTTTGTTTTGTTTTGTTTCATTCCTTCTTTCTCGTTGTTCATTCCATTGGTTATAGGCCTTCTTTACAACTACGGGACTAATGTTTAATGTGAAGGTATTTGAAGAACCTATATTGGATTGCATGCTGCCATGGGGGGGGGAGGAGGGAGGGGGAGGAGAGGGAGGATGTAAAAATTTGGGACACAAAAGCTTGAGGAACTGAATGTTGTAAACTAAAAGTAAATAAATAAAGAAATATATATATTTTTAAAGCCCTTGTTGCCAAAATCTCCACTGTTCCCTAGTCTGACTGAATCAAATGACTGAATCTTCTGCTTAGAAATGTCACCTGAGGTCTGTGAATGGTTCCAAAATTGTTCCCTCAATAACCCAAATGTCTCCATGGATAATAGAGCCTTTGACAGCATTTTTTTTTTCTTTTCTAAGGATTTTTTTGTCTTGACTAATTTATACCTCAGAATCCTCTGAGATTTTCTATGGAGCTCTTTTTTTTATACACAGGGTTTCAAGTATAGAATCATAAAATTTGGGAAATAGAAATGGCCTTAGAGATTATCTAGGCCAACTACAGTTTACAAATGAGGAAAATGAGACCAAGAGATGGCAAGTGACTGGCTTAAGTTTACCTTGCATGACAGGGACAGTACTGGAATTGGAATACAAGTCTTTTGACTTCTTGTCTAGAGCGCTCTTCCCAATCTGCCTCATTTCTTCCAAGATTAGAACAAAGCATCTTTGTCCCTCCATTCCTTACCCAAAGGGTAGCAATCCTGAGCTCTTATCAAGTCAAACTGATAAGGAGGTTGGCCTTGATCTTATTTGGGAAACTGTGCGGTTACTTCCGATAATCTCAAGCTGATTACTAACACAAAAACTCATTTTCAAAAAGCACCAATATTCTAGTCTTCAAAGAACTAAAGTTGAGAGTCTTCCTGACTCTGTCCAACAATGGAAAGGCATATGGTGACTGTGAGAATCCTGCAATACCAACATGTAAACAAATGAAGAAATATGCAGGTGAAGTGATATAAAGGATGTTGTCTAATCAATGTACGAGTTAAAAAAAATGGGCTGGTCATATATTAAGAGCAATAGACAATCAGTGACTAGCCCTCATTTACCCTTTTGTTATACACTCAATGTCATGAGAACATGAGGAAGGACTCTAGTCCGTTGGAAGTGAATTTATGGGAGGACAATGATGATGCACGCAGAAGAAGAAACTATACGTGGGCCATACCATGAACATCATTGAAAGTAATACTCACCTTAATGTAACCAATAGAGTAGTAGAACATTCTCCCAGTGATGCCATAGCACTATAAATAATGCAATACTTTAGTGTAAGAAGAATAACAATTGCAGGTGATGCCAAGGGAATGGAAAACTGCATGGTGGGTATAACCAATGATGACTTACATTCAAGAAATGCAATAGACAGTATCTAACAAGTTTCTGACTGGAAAATAAGTTGGACCAGCCATGTAGTGAGAATAAGGGGTGACAGAAGTATCATCCACATGTGACCTATTTCAAGAACCAGAGGAAGATCTCTAATCAATTGAGTCCATACTCTTTGGAGCATTACAGGAAGACATAAACAAGAGTTGCAAAGAATGACATGAGGGTGGTTGGGTTGCAATCTAGCCCAGTGGAGGGACTACCAAATGGATGAGAGACTTACATCTATTAATTATTTTAATGTTCTTCTTTGATTTTACATATTGCATATGTGTATACAAACATGCATGCATGCACGCACACACAAAAATATATTTGTATATATACATATATGTAAGTATCTATAGTCTATATAAGTAAGTACTTACATGTATGTGTATATAGAGCACAATACTAAAAGTGTCTCCTGTTCACATGGGAAACTTATAAAAGATTCTCCCAGATAATGGCAAATCTGGGGAATACAATAGTTTGTATTCTGTGAAATGAGTGAAATGAGATATTCATTATAGAATCAAGCCTGCCCTACATGATCTTGTGATTAAAACAAATGAAAGAATCACAAGCAAGGGAGACAATGTGATGTACTGGATAAAACACTGGTCTGGGGGCTGGAACACCTGGGTTTGAATCTCACCTTGACATTTATTATGTGTATGACCCTAGTCAAATCACTTAACCTTTCTGGCTCTCTGTTTCTTTATCTGTAAAATGAAAGGTTGACCTCAGTGACCTCTAGGGTTCCTTCCAGCTTCAAATCTATGACTTTTGAGACTTCCACTTGGCTGAAATTTTAGTTTCCAGTCTAAGTCTTTTCAACATTTCCCTCTCTGATCTTGTTTCAAGAAACTGTAATTAAGAAACAATGACTTTGAAAGGCCCACATTGTTCTTTGGTGTGCTAGCAGTCTTTTAAATTTTGACTGTTTGTAGCAAATGCCACTGGATGTGGGAAGCCACGTCAAAATGATGGCCATTCAGCCCTTGTCAATGAAATTTGCCATTGCCTTGACCTGCTTCTATGATCTGACCTGAGTGAATTAGCCTTCTCAACCTCAGCCACTGTCCATTACCCTGACTGTTGACCCTGCTAATGTTGCTGTCTCTGACTTGCTCTCAACAAGCATTTAGATCTCGCTTTCTTGACTGATGTTTGTGAGTAATCCCTGGCTGATTAATTTGCTTTTGTCTTTACTTGCCTCACTCCTGCCCAGCTCTACCTCTCCTCTCCCTGACCAGTGACTTCCAAGACATGCTAATTTTGCTTCATTGCTCTCGATTACACTGCTAAAACAACAATAATAATGATGATAGTTAACATTTATATAATGCTTTAGGATTTACAAACACTTCACAAATATTATCTCATTTTATCCCTACAACAATTCTATGAGATAAGTGCTATAATTATCCCCATTTAACAGAGGAAGAAACTGAGTCAGACAGAGGTCAAATGACTTGCCCAGGGTCACATATTTACTAAGTATCTGAAGCCATATTTTAAGTTGTCTTCCTGACTCTGTCCAACAATTTATCTGTTGTTCTACCTAGCTGCTGCCCCTGTCCTTTTATCTTTCATTCATCTGGTCCATTGGAAGTGAATTTATGGGTTTTCTGGTCTACCTCTTTCTTCCATTCACCCCAACCCCCATTTCATTAGCCATTTCAGGACCTGTGTCTGTCCCTCAGTTGTTTCTGTTTATATCCTCTCCACTTCTACTTGATTACATGTGCCCAGTGGTCACAGTTTGGTGCCTTGGGCACAGAGAAACAATGCAGGGAACTGACTATGATGAGTCTGTGCCGCAAGGTTAACAAAAGCTACCTTCTTGAAATTCTCTTGTGAGTGATTCCCTCCCTTTCTAAGCATGTTAGCAAGGGACAAAAAGCTGCTGTTATTAGAAAAGGGGGTGGTGCTGATACACACAAGAGTTTCATTTCCCATCCTTCTTCTCTTTATTTCCCTGTCAACTCTTCCTCCCTGGGAATTCTTCCACCTCTGCTCACTAAATTTCTGAAATCATCCCTGGGCTGGTATGGAGGCAGGTTTTTGGTGGCTGGACTGGCAGTGCAAGAAGGGAAGGGGAGGGAAGACAATGTTCCTCACCTCTCCTCCCAATCTTCAATGTCCACTGCTGCTCCAATCCCAACACAGATCTTGCCAATGATGAACTTAGCCCTACCATCTTCAGTTCATCATCACTTAGGAGGTGCTATTCACCCCAGGCTCCCCAATCCATCCTTGCCCCTATGAAGAAAGTTTCAGCTAGCCTGAATTCAGTTACTCTTGTAACAGAGTATTCGTACAGGCTTACATTGATTTCTATCTGGATATGTTAGAATCATTTCTGAATGAATGATTGCACCCTGTTACACTCTGAAATGTGGAATAACACTAACAGCTTACATTTATGGACCACTTTAAGTTTTATGAAGCACTTTCTTCCTAACAACAGTATGAGATGGTTAGTGTGTTAGGAAAATGGATAGAGCCTGTATTCATGATTTCACTGGCATAGGATATTTCCTCTACCAATGCAGGCTGGCATCTTCTCTGTATCTCAAAGTCTTGGAGAGTTACTGAGTATACTAAATAAATGGTTTGTTCAGGGTCACAGGTAAGGTTTTAACCTTTCACTCCAGTTTTCCATTATGCTGCTTCTCCACTCCTCATTTGGTGCTGGTAAAACTGAGGCTCCTCTAGATTATGTGACTAGCCCATATGAACCATTCAGTGGTGGAGATGGCATTTGAAGCCAGGTCTCCTGACTTCATATGTAATCATCTTGACCCCTTCTTGTAGGGTAAGTCATAGAAGGGAATTTTATTCACAGAGTTTGGAATAGATGGCCTCTGAAATCTCTCCAAACACGAAGAATCTGTGATTCTTCCCACTGTGCCACTTCTTTCCTCCTTCACATACTGAAAGGACTTTTATTATCTATCTGCACCATTATACGAGAGGGAAACAGCCAACACGAGGGCCCTGACCATTATAATTTCTCAGGATTATCCAGAAGAAGCCATAAGCTTGGGTCCAAGGCCTCTAGTGCTCATGGTAATAGGATCATTTGTCTGCCCAGTCTTTGTGACTCTTTATAATAGGAAGAGTATGACTGTTAATAGGGTAAGGATGACTAAACACATTAGTTACGAGATAATCAATGGCCTCAAGTGTCTCTAAGCATCAAATAAAGCACCCATTTATATATTTATTTATTTATTCGCCAGAAAGTCAATGAGTTAGGAATGACAACCCTGCTTCATTAACTTCCAACTCTCTGGCATGGACAGGCAAACATTGCTTAAAGGAAGCCAAAGTCTGCCCTCCCTACAGGGCAGTAGATGATCTTTCCTTTTGCTCATAGTCCTTTTCTGGAAAGAGACAAGCCCAATGAGGGGTGGAAAGATGGTGGTAGAGACAGGTGGGAGGGAGGGATGTGATGTTCAGTTCATGGAAGTAAGTAGGGTATAGCTCACTGGAGAAGGGCAGCATATTTGAAAGAAATACATTAGGTCTAGGTTAGGGATCCAAGTTTAGTAATTTGACAGTCTAGCAGGGAAACTTTACTGAGAGTGTCAGATGTACAGGAAGTACTAAAAGAGAGCAATTATCAGAGACAAGTGAAGGGGGAGGGGACTGGGGACAATGTGTGCTGGAGAGTTGGAAGAAAGTATCTCCGAGGCTCAGGGAAACATAGGGTTTAGGTGAGTTTGATTGTATTAGTTGTTCTGTCTAGGCCTACAACTATCTAAATTTAAAAGAATAAAATAAAGGAAATGGAGTCAGGATATCAATGATGAAAGCAGCCTCAATATGGTCGTGATCAGGGAATATGTAATTAGAATGTAGACATGGAGACTGGACAAGACTGGCAACAGAGATGGAGTGCTGTGATGCTGTGTCTCCTGGGATTTTTTTCATCTTTTGTCCTCCATGGGGTGAACGTAGGGTGTTTCCAGGCATCTCAGCAAGGCTGGAATAAGACATAGACCATACGCATCAGAACAGAGGAAACTGAGTGATACTGCAGCTTTATTTCCGATGGTGTGTAATTAATTCCAACTCAATCTTACTTGGCACATTATCATTCATCTGAATGACTACCTGGAAAAATAGGAGCGGGAAAAGCTAGGGATGGAGAGGAATGAAGGGATGCCAGAGCCTAGCCAGAGAACTCTAGAGCCCAACCCACTGAGGATCAGCCGGCAAAGGCCAAGTTTTTAGTATCCTTTCTGGGCTCACCATGGCTGATATTTCTAGGGTGACTCTCATAATAATTGATATTTATGTAGCACTTTGAGATTTGTGGAATCTCCTTATTTGTATTATCTCGTTGGATTCTCATAGTAACCTTATGTACTAGGTACTGTCTCCATTTTATAGGTGAGGAAACCAAGACTCAGAGTAACTCCCTTACACGTTTCTGGTCACACAAATAGTAAGCGAGAGAAATAAGATTTAAGCCCATGTCTCAATTAACTCCCAAATAATGTTCTTTCCATCATTCTTTGTTGCCTGTCACCAAAGGACTTATCTGGCCTGTGGGTGCCAGTTGAATTTGGGTCAAGATACTAGAAGAAGAGGCAAGTGAGTACTGGAAGCAGAGAATTACAGATGCTAAGTACTATACTGGCTTGATTAGGGCCATGATTTTGTTTCAGAGACCTCAGTCTGGTCTGATAGTATCAGTTAGATTGCCTTTTATTTTCATGGCAGACCAAGGGAGTTCATCTCCTTCAGATCAAGTTCACGGGGATGGCTAGGAATCTCCACAACTCTTCTAGAGAAGTAGAAGGCTATTCCTCAGTTCACCTATTGTGACAATGCCAAGATTTAGACAAGACCCAGATGCAGAGGTAAATATGGCCAGTGTCTTCTGTGGGAAGGGTCATTCAAGAGGAGTGAGGAGTATAAGAAAAACTTGAAGAATAACTGTGATTTCAGGCTTCTATCCCACAGGAAGAGAATAAAGGGCAGAAATAGGCCATCTTCACATTACAAAGGGTGGAGAAGGAATTTGAGGAGTGATCCTGAGCACTGAAAATACCTTTGGGAGGCAAGGGTGGGGGTAAGGTGGCAGGAAGGCCCCAGAAAAGGGGTGACATGGCACTAGGAACCTGGGAGTAACAGGCAGGGCTGGGGGGAATCAAGATAAAGAAATGGGTATCACTGGGGAAGAAGCACTCTTGGAATTATAAGGAATATGAAGAGAGAGACAGAGACAGAGACAGAGAGACAGAGACATAGACAGACATAGACACAGAGAGACAGAGAGAGAATTTAATTCCCATTGGATACTAGGAAGTCTTTCTAGTATTGAGGCTTGTTAAGACATCCCCTCACTGATACACTGTTGTTTTAACCTTTTACTCCAATTATATAAACTCCAATTATGAGCTTACAGTCCATTTATGCAATAATAATATGGGGAATCACAACAGATTAATCACAGCAGGAACCATGAGTGACTGGGCAGCTGAAGGAATTAAAAAACTCTTTCCCAAGAGAGGGAGTAAGGTTTGCCAATAATTTTTGTTGTTGTTGTCTAGTTGTGTCTAACTCTTTGTGATCACATTTAGGGTTTTCTTGGCAAAGATACTGGAATGGTTTACCATTTCCTTCTCCCACTCACTTTACAGATAAGGAACTGAGGCAAGCAGGGTTAAGTGACTTGCCCAGGGTCACACAACTAGTAAGTGTCTGAAGCCAGATTTGGACTCAGGTCCTCCTGCCTTGAGGGCTGGTGTTCTATCCACTGTGCCACCTAGCTGCCACCTTTTACCATATAATTATAGCCAAACTGACAGAAGAATAGGGAGATCTGAGGGTTAATGCAGGGTCATGGGTTTTAGAGTGGGAAGAGATCATTCAGTGCAAGTCACGTATTTTTACAGTTTTAGAAACTGAATCAGGAACTGAATTAGGAAATTGAATTCCAGAAAGGCAAAATAATTTACCTGAGGTCACATAGGGGTTAAGTGACAGAGCTGGGACTAGAGCCCAGCTTGTTTGAATTCAAATTAGGTCTTTTAGCCACATCATGCTGCCTGGTCCCTGAAGACCTACACTTTCTTTCCTCAGCTCTTTCACTTTGACTACCAGATCAAAGTAAGGTATTAGTAATCAGCTTCCCAAAATAGAGACATTCAGAGAATGGAATGACTGTTGCTAGATCAGGAGCAAAAGAAGAATCAATCCAATTCAGCATGTATTAACCAACTTATTCTAGTCTATGAACTATAGGAGAGAAAATACAACCTTTCCCCTCAAGGGCCATATTAACTGAGAATACAAGACCTTTGAAATGCAGGAAGATCAAGATATCAAGGAAAGCTTTTACATTGGAGATAATGGAAGATAAAGGAGAATGAAGGTTAGTTTAAGCTCCACCCACCCCTTTAAGAGGATCCATTGCTTTGGATGCCCACATATGAAGTGTCTATCATATATCAGGCACTGTCCTATGTGCTGATAATACAAAGTGTACAATTCTCTACTCTCAAGCTAAAAAGCATCACATATTTATTATCAACTGATAAGCTGAATGTGCAACTGAAAAAGATGTTGTCATTTATAGAGAGTGTTGGATTATCTGTGTGTACCATTGGCATCCCCTCAATGTCAAGAGAAAGGGAGGAAGGTGCATAGCACATTGGGTAGATGTCTTCTGGTGAACTTTTAAGAAACTTTGGACAAGGTTCTCACTTATTCCACAGGCAGGGATGGCTTGCAAACTTCATTACTGGAAGAAACATCGACATCACTGAGATGACAAGTTCATCTGAGTAAACTGAATACATGACATGGCTAAAATGATGTACCATGGACATAATGTTGGACTTAAAATAAGGAACATGCATACTTAATCCTGCCAACACTAGCTCTGTGACCCAGAGCAAATCACTTTGCATTTCTGGCTTCAGTTTCCTCATGGAAAATGAAGGAGTTGTAGTGGCGGGCCTTTAAAGTTCTTTCCAACTTTTATGATCCGATGATCCTAAATTGCATAATCTCTATTTATATCCAAGTAGCTCTCCAGAACTTATTTGCTAAGTCACAGTTAAGTCAAAATATACCTGATGAAGGTATTTCCCACCAGGGGATTTTCCTGCACAACTACAATTATAGGTTTTTCTTTTAAATTGAATAAAATCAAACAGCCCTTAAACAAAGGCCTGGAGTAATTCCTTCAATCTCAAATCATTCAAATCAATGAAGGGTGGAAGATCCTGTGGGTAGAAAGGTCAAAAGAACAAACAGTCTTCTCTTTCATGAGTTTCATAACATTATTCTCTCCTGTTTCTTCTAATTATGTGACTTCTTTTTTTCAGTCTCCTTTACTGAATCATCATCTATGTCCTGTCCCCTAACTGTGAACATCACCTATGACCTGGTGTATTGGGTCCTCTTCCCTATGTAGAATCTTTCCCTTGGAGACTTCATCTATTTTATTATGCAGATGCCTCTCCATTCTATATATCCAGTTATTGTCTTTTTTGGAGATTCAGGTCTGTATTACCAACTGCCCATTGAAATTCTCTAACTGAATATCCCATAAATATCTCATACTTAACATGCCTAAAATGGGACTCACAGTCTTCCCACTCTGAAATGTACCTATATCCTCCAAATTTACTTATGTCTATTAATGTCACCTCTATTCTTCCAATCACCCAGGTCACAACCTAAGAGATGTTCTCTCCTCTTCCTTCTTCAACTTAGACATCCAATCAGTTGTTAAATCTTATTTTGATGTACAAAATATCTTTAATTTTTTGTTCCTTTTCTCCATTCATATGGCAAGCATCCTAGTTCAGAAACTAAATACCTCTCCTTTGGACTATTGCAATAGCCTCCTAATTAGTTCCCTGTTTCCAGTCCTTCTCCTTTCCAATCCATTCCTCACATAGTTGCCAAGTTGCTAAAATACTTAAGGTACACCTAAAGTACAGGTATAGCTATATGAATCATCTCCTCAAGAATATTCAGTGACTCCCTATTGCTTCTAGGATAAAATACACACTAAACCATTTGACATTAAAAGATTTTTCCAAGTTAGCTTCAATCTTTCTTCTAACTTAATAAATAATAATTGGTAAATAGTAAACAGTAGTAATAGTAGATAAACTGATAAAGTAAACAACTAGTAGACAATAAATAGCATTTATAGAAAACAGTGTTTGTAAACTCTTTATTTATGTTTTCTCCTCTGAACTGTATACAGAAACCTGGGAGGTATATTCTATTATTATCCCCATTTTACAGACGATATTTTACCATTGTCATGTAGCTAATAAGTGTCTGGGGCAGGATTTGAATGCATGTCTTCCTGATTCCTAATCCAATATTCTATCTCTTTTGTGATATCATGCTTGTTTATCATATTTCCTCATATGTTGACTACCTATAAGTATTATTACTTAACCATTTCACAGATAAAGAAATTGAATTTGAGAGATTAAGCGTCTTACCTATATAGCTGAGTGTCAGAACTAGGACTTAAACCCAGTTTTCTTCACTAATCCTTTTTTCCCATTATAGAAAAAGAATAAAGAAGGGATTGGGGAAAGAGAATGGATGAACAAAAAGTTGACAGGAGCTAGAGGTCTTCAAACAGAAGCTTGTTAGGGCTGTTGTTGACATGATTTATGCCTCTGGCAGGAATTGGATTAAATGAGAGAATCTAAGATCTCTGGTCCCCAGATCTGGGCTGCTTACAGTCTGCAGGCCTCATCACGTTATACAGTATTCTGTTCTTTCTTTCAGACCAATGTTTAATCACATCAACAAATCTTGAAGAGAAACAAAGATTAGACAGTAGTAATTCAAATAGATGAGGGCAATAAACTTAAAAGCAAACATTCTCTAGACTAGATTCATTGAATTAGCTGACTTCAGAGTTCCCTGGCAACTGTGGGATTTTATGATTTTGTGAAACAATTAATATTTGTATGGTACTCAAAGTTTTATGAAACACTTTTCTTAGAACGCTGTGAGCTAGGTAGTACAAGGGATTATTCTTTTCATCTTTTTAGATGAGGTAACTGAGGCTCAGCATGAATCATCCTTGGTTACCCAGCCGATAAATGCCAAAAGTGGAATTTAAATCCCAGGACCTCTGACCCCAACTTCAGAGTTCTTTCCAATACTCTACACTGATATAAATATCAAAATGTCTGTGGTGAAAGAAATAAATGCTATTGGGTAGTCAGCCAGGGGAGAGAGGATTCTCAAGAAAGGTTTCATAGACAAGTGGCGTGAAGTCAGAACTTAAAATGAACATAATTATATTCTCTCCTCCTCCTCATCCTCCACTTTCTTGTGTTTTTAATTTATTTTTTGTTTGTTTAGAATTTTCTTTAATTTTATGTTTATTTTTAGTTTACAACATTCATTTCCACAAGGTTTTGAGTCACAAATTTTCTCCCCATCTTTCCCCTACCCACCACGCCAGAACAGCAATCCCACTGAATACCCCCTCTCCCAATCTGTTCTCTCCTACATCCTCCCCCATTCCCCCTCCAACTTTCCAGTGGGGCAAGATGGATCTCCATACTCTAGTACCTATATATCTTATTTCCCAGTGCATGTAAAAATAATAATAATAATAATTTTTTTAAACATTTGATTTTAAAACTTTGAATTCCAGATTCTTTTCCTTCTTCCCTCATCACCCACCCTTACTGGGAAGATAAACAATTCAATATAGGTTGTACATGTGTAGTTACACAAAACATTTTCATAGTGGATATATTGTGAAAGACTGGCAATATTTCCCTCCATCCTATCCTGCCCCCTACTTGTTCTATTTTCTATTTTGACCTTGTCCCTTTTCAAAAGTGTGTGCTTCTAACTACCCTCCCCCCCATCTGCCCTCCCTTCTGTCATCCCCCATCTTGTCCCCCTCCCCCCTACTTTCTTGTAGGGTAAGATACCCAATTTAGTGTGTATGTTATTCCCTCCTTAAGCCAAATTCAATGAGAGTAAGGTTGTCCTATTGCCTTTCACCTTCCTGCTCTTCCCCTCCATTGTAACAGTTTTCCCTTGCTTCTTTTATATGAGATAATTTACCCTATTCTG
>CM053589.1:158105022-158120576 GCA_028646515.1 Pseudochirops corinnae
ATATGCATATATACCCTCCTATATAGACATATATACATATATATACATACATACATACATGCATACATACACATACATATATACACACACATTTATATTCCCTTCAACTATCCTCATATTGAGAAAAGTTTCATAAATTACAATTATTGTTTTTCCATGTAGGCATGTAAATAGTTCAACTTTGATAAGTTCTTTATGATTTCTTTTCCCTGTTTACCTTCTCGTTCTTCTCTTGTTTCTTCTATTTGAATGTCAAATTTTCTATTCAACTCTGGTTTTTTCATCAAGAATGCTTGAAAGTCCTCTATTTCATTGAATGACCATATTTTTCCCTGAAATATTATACTCAGTTTTGCTGGGTAGATGATTCTTGGTTTTAATCCTATCTCTTTTTACCTTTGGAATATCATATTCCAAGCCCTTCAATCCCTTAATGGAGAAGCTGCTAGATCCTGTATTATCCTGATTGTGTTTCCACAATATTCAAATAGTTTCTTCTTGGCTGCTTGTAATATTTTCTCCTTGATCTGGCAACTCCAGAACCTGTCTATAATATTCAGAGGAGTTTTCTTTTGGGGAACTTTTTCAAGAGGTGATCAGTGAATTCTTTCCATTTCTATTTTGCACTCTGGTTCTAAAATATCAGGGCAGTTTTCCTTGAGAATTTCTTGATGGATGATTTCTAAGTTCTTTCTTTGATCACAACTTTCAGGTAGCCCAATAATTTTTAAATGATCTCTCCTGGATCTATTTTCCATGTCAGTGGTTTTTCCAAAGAGATATATCACATTGCTTCCTTTTTTTTTTTTTTCCATTTTTTGGATCTGTTAAATAGTATCTTGTTCTCATAAAGTCATTAGATGCCATTTTCTCCAATTTAATTCTGAAGGATTTACTCTCTTCAGTAAGCTTTTGAAATTCTTTTTCCATCTGGCAAATTTGACTTTTTAAGGCATTCTTCTCCTCGTTGGCTTTTTGGGCCTCTTTTGCCATTTGAATTAGTTTATTTTTTAAGGCGTTATTTTCTTCCATCAGGTTGTTGACTCTCTTTTCATGATTTTCTTGCATCATTCTCATTTCTTTTCCCAACTTTTCCTCCACTTCTCTTACTTGGTTTTTAAAATCTTTCTTGAGCTCCTCTATGGCCTTGAACCAGTTCATATTTTTCTTGGAAGTTTTTGGTGCAGTTCTGACTGTGTTGTCTTCCTCCCCTTCCATGCTTTAATCCTTTTTGTCACCAAAAAAGGAATCTAAGGTTTGACTTCTGTGCTTGCTTTGCTTCCTTTGTTTGCTCATGTTGCCATTCAATTACTTGATTTTTGAGCCCTTTGCCATGGTAGAACTCTGCTTCCAGAAAAGAGAACTTTGTCCCAAATCACTAGGGTTTTCACAGCTGCTGGAGCTATTAGTTGAGTGCCTTCTTTGAAGCCTTCACACGCTCTGCCATGTGGTCACACATCCCAGAACCTCCACCCAAGACAGCAATCTAGATCCAAGCAGGTTAAAGCAAGAGCAATTTCCCCTCTGAATGGTCACTTGGTCCCCCTACAATCTGCAGACCAGGAGCTCTGAAGCAGCCGCCCAGTGGCCACTGCATGGTGGCAGCGCCTCCATCATTTCTCACCTTCTCACCCCGGGGGCAGAGGCCAGACCATGCTTTTGGTCCCCCTGTTCCCTCAAAGTCCACACTGACCTTTTACTTTGTCTTTGGGATTTATGGGTTGATAATTCTGGAAACCACCACAGCTGCTGGTGATCCACTCTCCCGGAACTTCCCTGCTGCCTTCAGCAGGAGATTTGTTTCTCTCTGTCACTTTGTGGGTTCTGTAGCTCTAAAGTGTATTTAGAGTCATATTTTATAGGTATTTGAGGTGGTTATGGGAGGAGCTCACAGAGTTTTCCTGCTTCTATGCCACCATCTTGGCTCCACCCCCCTCCATCCTCCACTTTCTATGAAACTAAAGAGAGTGATTGTTCCTTCCCATTCTTCCTCTTTACCTGTGAAATGGAAATCATCTTTTCTATCAGCTGATCTAAAGCAAGTATGTTGGTGGCACAGTCAATAGAATACTGGATTTGGTGTCAAGAAGACCTGTATCCAAATCTGGCCTCAGACACTTACCCTAGATGTATGATAGCACCTACCTCCCACAGTTGTTCTGAGGATCAGATGAGGTAATCAAATAATGCCTGGCACATAATACACATTATGTAAATGTTAGCTATCATTATTATCTCTTCTGACTCTAAAGCTAAGAACCTATGAATATCATGACAGTGTGGACATCAACATGTCCTTTAGTCCTGGGGTAAGTATGAGAGAATGTTGTTGTTGCTGCTCATTCATATCTGACTCTTTGTGACCCCATTTGGGGTTTTCTTGGCAAAGATACCAGAATAGTTTGCCATTTTCTTTTCTAGATCTTTTTACAGATGAGAGAACTGAGGTAAATAGGGTTAAGTGACTTGCCTAGGGTCACACAGCTAGTAAGTGTCTGAGGTTGGATTTGAATTCAGGTCTTCCTGATTCCAAGCCTGGCACTTTATCCACTGTGCCACCTAGTTGCCTGATGAAGGAATGGTAAAAATCAAAAATGACTTGCCACTTGATGGTTCTGTAAATATGTACACTTTCCCTCTTTGGCTTTAATTTTCTCACCAGTAAAATGAGAGGTTTTGACCAGATGATGATTAAAGACCCCTTTAAGCTCTCCCATGCTCAAAATCATTCAAACATTGCTGTTGTAATTACAAATTTTTCATGATGTTTTCCAAAACCAATCTAGCAGGAGATTCACAAAAGTCACAGTCAAAAAAATACACAAATCACAAAAACAACATGACTCAGATGCAATAATCCCTGTATTAGGAATATGCCCTAAGAATGTTACCTGAACAAAGAAGCATTTGTTAAATATATTTAGCAACATTCTGCAAAACTGCAAAGAATAAGAAACAACTCTAGTGCCCACTCTTGGGTGAAAGGCTGCATAAACTATGGTTTATCACTTGGAATAAATTTGTGATTCAAATTTCACTTCAGACACTCATTAGCTTTGTGAACTTGGACAAGTCACTTCAATTCTCTCAGACTCAGAATCACATGGTTGGTGTTAGAGTCAAATGAGCTAATGCTGTTAAAATGCTTTGTAAACCTCAAAGGACTATACAAACAATTCTTGTTGCCATTATCACACTACTATTATAAGGAATAGGCCTTTAATTTCATTGATATCAGGAACTCCCAGGTGAAGAAACTCCCTGTACCAATTCAGGTTAGGATCATCTTTGTGACCTATATAGTCTTAAAGCATTGTGGGGCAGCTAAATGAAGCAATGGATAGAGCACTGGTCCTGGAGTCAGGAAGACCTAAGTTCAAATTCAGCCTCAGATACTTACTAGCTGTGTGACCCTGGGCAAGTCACTTAATCCTGATTGCCTTTCAAAAACAAGACAAACAGAAAAAAGGTTGCTTGGAGAGCATGAATAGATTGTACCTTCTTTGTAATCACAGATCTAGTATGTTTTACTGAAGTCTTTCTGCCACCAAAATTGTTAAATAGAAGGCATATAAGGATATTTAGAAAAATTTAAAGTAATTCAAAGTGAAGAAAGCAAGAAACAGTATGCATCTTAACTATGATATTTTTGGAGGGAGAGGTTGAGGTGAACTAGGCTTCTGATTTCATTTGTGTCAGGGATCTCCTACTGTAGAATCTCTTTTTTTTTATTTAGTTCTACAATTAGTCTATAATCTCCGTGTTAAAGAATTATCTAGGGCATTAAGAAGTTAATCAACTTCTTTGTCATCACTGAGCCAGAATATGTCTAGTTCATCTAGAAGACCCAGGTCTTCTTGTAGCCCTTGAAGTTCAGTTATTTTTAGTCATTTCCAATGTTCTGTGACCCTATTTGGCAGAAATATTTATGTGATTTGCCATTTCCTTCTCTAGTTCATTTTACAAATGATGTAATTGAGACAAACAGGGTTAAATGACTTGCCCAGGGTCACCCAACTAGTAAGGGTCTCAAGCTGGATTTGAACTCAGGTCCTACCAACTCCAGGGCCAGTGCTCAATCTACTATGCCACCTAACAGCCATAGCCAGTACTGTATCCACTAGAGCAGTGTATCAAACTCATACAGAAATGAAGACCACTGAGTCATTCACAAGCATCTCTGTGAGCTATATAATAACTTAGAAAACTAGATATTAATATTATCTATGGCCTGTTGGGTTTTGTTTGTTTGTTACTTTCCCCATTACATTTTAATCTGATTCCTGACTTGGGAGTGTGCAGACACATGGAGCTCAGAACCACTGTGTTTGGCACCTACCTCTGCACTAGATCATGCTATCTCTAAATTATGATGGCATGAAGAAAATAGTATGTACAAATCCAGAGATAAATCAACGCACTTAGACCAGCCAGCAATAGAGAAGGAATAACAAATGAGATGTTATGGGCATATCATTGGTAGAAATCAATGCTTAAATAGGAATAGTCCTAAATATATATTTATATGGTTTTGGTGCTGTTTAAAGTTAAGTGCATAATAAATTATTTAAAAGGATAATTTAAAAAGAAGTAGCTGTAGCCAGGTTTTATAAATGCAGTTACATAGACCTTATTACAGTAATTTTCAACCTGTGGGTCACCCTTTGGGGGTCAAACGACCCTTTCACAGGGGTCACAGGGGTAGCCTAAGACTGCCAGAAAACACATTATTTCCAATGGTCTTAGGAACCGAGACACTGCTCCTCTATCTGTCTCCAGGCGGATCTGCCCCACATGCAAATACATCCACATACCAGTATTAAAGGATCATGGCATTAGGAAGGTCGAGAACCACTGCCTTATTACAACGTGAAATCACTATGCAATGTCTATAGAATAGCCCAAACCTTATTAAGGATCATCTGGAACAATCAATTAATCTTTGAGAGGAGTCAGAACTGTATCAAACATTCTGAGCTCTACTGATGAAATCAGCTTCAAAAAACAACTAAAACCCATACTTGACCATCTCCTATACCAATACGCTATCCTCTCTCCACAACAGAGCATCACCAATTTGCTCTCCCTGAATAGCTGAATCATTTCCAAAGGCAATTGGGAAGCTAAAGGAGGTGATACTTTAAGGTGAGAAATTCTACCTAGGGACTTCCTTTAGAAAATTATAAGGAAGGTGAAATTTTTCTTCAGTCCTCCCATTCTCCTCTTTGGTGCCTGTCTACTTCTGCCCTTTTGCTCATCTCTGGTACTGAGGACCAGCACACACAGTAAATGTTTGCTGAATTTTGGTTCTCTGAAGGGCCTCCTTCAGTTCCCATCTGGATCTCAGCTGATTATCTACTAATGTTCTTCCTCAAAGGTGTTAGTTGAAAAACTTTGAGCCTCTCTTCCTTCCCTGTCAACTGTCCAGGAGGCATAAATATTTCTTGGATATAGGATGGTCTTGAAGACCCAAAGAAATATGGAAGTATCATTTTAGTTAATATCATAAGCTGATAAAAGGGATATTTTAGAGCAAAAAAAATCAGTCCAGTGCATTTTATATCATGAAGTATTAGACAGTCGCCTACTTTTCCTATTGGCAGAGTTGGCCTTGTCATAGACTCAGTAGTATATAGAAGATCACAGTCCAGAGACCATAATGAAACATATTGAGATAATCACCATGGATTTACCTTGTTTGGGGCATCCATACCCTCACTTTCCTGTTCATGGAGGATTGAGCTGTTTTTCTTTCTTTGGAATGAGCACAGATTTGGGGATCATTTTTCCATTGAGGTTTTTCCAATGCACTGATGGATTCTCTGGTCTCAGAGTGTGCCAAAGATGAGCCCTGAGATGTCTGTGACCTGGTAAATGGGGTCAGAAGGAGAGATACCAGAGCAGCTTGGGATGTAATTTGTCATCCTTTTCTCTCCCCACAGCCATCCAAACCACAAACCAATATTTTATAGGCAAGTAGGGGAGGTGATTGGAGAGCAAATTGGAACCACTCCCACAGTGAAGTGTGGGAGCATAAGGGGAGGGGAGAGGAGTTCATGTAGTGAGTGATGTGGGAAAGTGAAGACTTAGTGTAAGGACCAGGTAGTATCACCTGAAAAAATGGAATAAGTATATTCATGCCATCTGCTCCCTACCCTTTCAACTTTGCAAATAGTCACAGGAATTATAGTCTTTTTTCTTTCATTATGTCCTTGCTCTCCTGCAGTCAGTGAAGCTGGCTTTTGTTAAAGGAAGTGTGGAAGCAAAACTTTCATTTCACAGATCCCTCAGGTCAGAATGGTCAGGAATTTTTGGAGACTCCCCGTACAGATGATCAGGAGCCAGTCTCATGGCTAGGGGGAGTGCAGGCATTGAAAGGGAATAGAACTATTCACCTGACTGTGAATGAGTTTATGTAGACATAGGATCAGACTAGGGCACATAATGCATTTTATTCCCACTGTCTATCACAGTTGTAGGGTGTATATATTTTACCCAGATAGGTTCTAGGTATGTCAACAAGGGTTGTTTAAATGGCTCATGGGAAGGCATGAATGGATATCAATGAAATCTTCCCCACTCCTTTCCAAAGGAAACTTTAATTCCTGCCTTGGGGGCAGTGAAAGGGCCATGACACTGGCCTCACTGTTCTACTCAGAGACAGGATAATAGACTACAGTTATATCTAACTGCCCCCTTAGATATTGTCAGTCTAGGGGAAAACTATTTTTTCTTAGTTTCAAGTTGTTTCTTGGTTACTATCCTTCAAAAAGGAAGTGGCGTCTCAAGCTCATATCCAAAGGTTTGATCCAGCAAAAACTAGTCACACAAAAGACCACCAGAAAAAATTAATAAAGTGAATCCATTTAGCCAAGCAGATAGCAAACAGAAATGAGAGAAGTTATATATAGATCAGCCTAGACAAAAACAACACACTGAGGAACTGAGCTCTCCCACTGAGTGAGATATAGCAGCTTAACAAAAAAGAGTCCCCAGTCTCATGTAAGGGGAAATTCCCTGAAGTTTCTAGGGAGATACACTGAAAATTAGAGACATGTTGAGGCACTGGTTTCTTCTCTCTCTCCCTCCCTCCCTCCTTCCCTCCCTCCCTCTCTCTCTCTCTCTCTCTCTGCCTCTCTCTCTGTCTCTCTCTCTCTCCCTTTCCCCTTTCCTCCCTCTTTCCTCTCTAGTCTCTTCCTCCTCCTCCTCCTTCCCCCCTTCTTCCTCTTCTTCCTCCTCCTTCCCTCCCTCCCCACACACAGTCTGAAACCATGTGTGTACTCTCTCATAGCAAGAAGAAAAATGTCTATGCCTGAGCTTTCTCACCAAGTCTGCCCCTTATTCATGTATACAGAGTTGAGTCATCATTCTCTCCACTAATGAAGGACTTAGGCAAATACTCTAGGGTCATATCCCCATTCATCCACCAATAAATCAATAAGCACCTACTAGGTGAGAGGGATTGTTCTACATACTAGGAATGTAGTAGAAATGAAGTTGTCCCTCCTCTTAAGGAGCCTGCATTCTATTAGGTGAGATAACATGGATGTAAGCAATTGATATATGTTCACTGTTGAACCCTGGGCAAATCACTTAACCTCTCTGAGTCTTAGTTTTCTCATCTGTAAAATGGGAACACTAATAGCAACTACTTCATAGGGTTATTGTGAAATTCAAATGAAATAATATATGGCAAAAGCTTTGCAAATCTTAAAGTACTATTTATAAATACTGGCTATTCATATGGAGATATGTATAAGTAAAGGTAATTTGGCAAGAGGAAGGCACAAGCTCTAGCAGCTGAAGGATGAGGAAAGGATTATGGAGCAGGTGTAATCTAAGAGGCAAAGGTAAGGAGGCGATGCATTCTAGGAATAAGGGACAGCTTGTGCAATACCAATATAGAAATGGGCCAGCTTGACTGGACTGTAGCGTGTTTGAAGGGGAGTGTTGTATAATAAGCTACAAAGGCAGGTTGGGGAGAACTTTAAATCTCAAATGGAGGAGTTTGTATTTAACCCTAGAGGAAACAGGGAGCTACAGGAGTTTATTGAGGAGGAGAATGATGGGGTCAGACTTGTACTTTAGGAACAACCCTTTGTCAGCTAAGTAGAAAAGGGAGAAGAGACAAGGCAGGAAGACCAATTAGGCCCAATCCCTCTTACCATTCCCATCAACAGCACTTATTTACCTCTCCCTAGACTACTGTTATAGCTTCCTCATTATCTCCCTGTTTCTGGGTCCTTCCTCTTGTCTCCTCCAATCCATTTTCCACATCGATGTCATTCCTAATGCATAATGGGGATCGAGTCACTTCTTAGCCAAAAGAAAAACTTTCAAGTGCCTCTCCATTGCTTAAGTGATAAAATCCAATGCCTCAGCTTGGCATTCAAGGCTCTTTATAATGTAGTTCCAATCAGCTCTGTGGTTATAATCTCCCACTATTGGCCTGGAAGTGATACTTGCATTCATCTGATACTGAAGTCTATTCTGACTTGGCCCCTATTTCTATAAAATTGCAAAAATATTAACATGTATGTGTTAGTATATATGTATATGTATATATATGGATTGTGCATGTGTATGATGTATGTATGTATGCATGCACGTATATCTTTGGGGCACATGCATATTACATGCACATGCACACACATATGCATATATGTGTATGTGTATATGTATATCTATATTGCACATATATGTATAATACATACATGTACACACACATACATATATACTTAATTGTAGCCTCCTGGGGGGGAGGAAGAGGGAAAAAAAGAACAAAGTTAAAAGTACACAACAGAGAACAAAAGAAAACTTACATGGAAGCAAAGCAAAGATGGACAGCTCTTAGCACAATGTGCAGTATTTATTATATAGGCTTTCTTGAAATGGAAATGTATCGCTGTATATTTTGAATCTTATGGTCTGCTGTGCACATGGCAATGCTTTTTTTCTTTTCTTATTTTGCATTATTTTCGTTTTAGTATTGAAGTTGGTTTCTTTTTTCCTTTCTTATTTTGTATTTAAGTTTAAAATTAAAAAAAAAATTACAAACAAAAGAAAGTTATTAACAATGTGTTTTCTCAATACATTGGAAAACTTTTCTGAAATTGATCCCAGTGTGGGGTTTCTGCTGGCAAGTTTCATTCAAAGTGGTATTAGAATTCACTCTGTGCACTGCCTTCAGAAAGCCAAGGGAGGGAAAGCCATTTACAGGGTTGAGTAACCAGTAGCCTGAAGGTGACATAACCAATAAAATCAAGAGCCATCTAGGAACAAAGACTTTTTTTTTTTCCTAGCCGAGGGAACTACTACCAAAATTCTTTTTTATTTTTGAACCCCAATATGCTGACAGGAGAAATGAATCAATAGTTCCCATAACTGTATTATTGTTTGTACCATTAATATTATTGTTTTAAAGGTTCCTGTATTCCAGACAGTTTTTTGTTCAGTGTGTGTGTGTGTGTGTGTGTGTGTGTGTGTGTGTGTGTGAGAGAGAGAGAGAGAGAGAGAGAAAGAGAGACAGAGACAGAGACAGAGAGAGACAGAGAGAGAGGATGGATGGGTGGATGGATGGATGGATGATAAAGACTGGTGACAGAGAAGACGCAGTTGAAGGTTATTCCCCCCCCCCCCCCCTTTGGAATTGAAGTTTTTTTGTTGTTGTTGGTTTTTTTTTACCTTAGCTTAGTTATATGAGCTGAACCCAATGCTGGCATTAAAGTAACCAAATGAAAACTTCAAGTCCTTCCTCTTTATCCCTAAATAACCTTCTGGGTCAAGTGGGCAGTGGGTCCCCAGCATTGTAGAGCTCAAGATGTGATGGAAAGAACCTTGCTTCAGAGGCAGAGGGCACGGACTTTAGTCCTTTTGGACCTTGAACAAGTCACTTGGTTTTTCCTGGTCTCAGTTTCCTCTTGAGTAAAATGGGTGAGGCAGTGGTAGAGGACTAAATGGGTCTTCGAAGGCCCCTCCCAGCTTTACAGACTCTGCCCATACTTAGGCCTTCCCAGTTTTTATTCCTCTTCTGCATTCCACGCTCTAGCAAAATGAGACTACTTGCTATTTCTAAACATGCCCCTTGCTGCCTCATCTCTATTTTCTTCTTTCTTTCCTCTATATCTGGAATGTGCTACCCCTCCCCATCTCTGTCTGCTAAAATGCTGTCTAATTTTAAAGACCCACTTCAAATGCTACCTTAACTATAAATAAAGCCTTTCCTTAGTTTCCCATTCTGAAGTGAACCCTGGCAGCATTGCAGTCTGCCTTGATGATACCGTGAGAAACTTCAACCCAAGGGAACCTCCTCTTTTCATTGGTGACTCTCTCCTTACAATCATTTTTTTTTGGAGCCATGGTTCAACTCACTCTCACTTGGACTCTCTTCAGGCTTCTCCTTGCTTGCTACATTGTTCCATGAAGCTGTCCTTTTCTCTTCTCCACCTTCCATGTATTTTTATACATTATCTTCCTCCATTACAAGGTAAGCTCCTTAAGGGAAGATCTGTCTTGCTTGGTAGTATGTGTATCCCTAGTGCTAAGTATCTGATATGTAGCAAGACTAGAGACAGGGCAGCTAATCTGACCTCAGACACTTGCTAGCTGTGTGACCCTGGGCAAGTCACTTAACCTTGTTTACCTCAAGGTATAATAGAAAGAATTTCCTCATCTGTAAAATGATCTAGAGAAGGAAATAGCAAACCATTCTAGTATCTTTGCCAAGAAAACCCCACGTGGGGTCACTGAAGAGCTAGACACTACTGGACAACAACAAAATTGGGTGGGTAGGTGGCACAGTGGATAGAGCAGTGGGCTTGGAATCAGGAAGATTTATCTTCATGAGTTCAAATTCAGTCTCAGGCACTTGCTAGCTGTGTGACCCTGGGCAATTCACTTAACCTTGTCTGCCTCAGTTCCTCAACTGTAAAAATGAATTGGAGAAGGAAATGGCAAATCATTCTAGTATCTTTGTCAATGGGGTCACAAAGAGTCAGTAATGACTGATGAGCTACAAGCAACAACAATAAAGGCTCTGTCTTCCTTTGAGCTGAGCAACAACACTCCCAAGTTCCATGTGGGGGATAGCTCTCACAACATGTCAGGCCTCCTCACGTATTATATTTCATAATATAGTTACTGTGCACATATCTCCCCTAGTAGGTTACAAAATTTCTGGAGGATAAGGGTCATGTTTTACTATCTTGGTATTTTCCTTGGTACGTGGTATATAGCTGATATTTAACAAGAATTCAATAGCTATTTCAAGTACCATGACAGGCCATGAAGAAATCACTTCTGTGCTTCCTTGGCACCAGTGTAATCATACTGTCCAATGACCGTTGTGCCTATGTGTAATCCTAGCCTTGCTAAATAAGATGTTCATAAATAACAGAATATGACAGCTGAAAGGAACCCTGGGATGGATCAAGTAGACTCGGCTGGGTGGCACCACCCTTGGCTGCTATCTCTTTTCCCTCTGATTCTTACTGGATTCTTTGCTATCTCATTGATGGATAGAACAAACTCATTCCTTAGAGGAGAAGCAGCTGCCTTCTCTTCAGAGCACACAGCTCCCTCCTCATCATATCCTTGAATGAATGAATGAATGAATGAATGAATGAATGAATGGATGGATGGATGAACAAGTATTTATTAAGTACCGACTCTGTGCCAGGCACTGTGTACACACCACTTAGCTCCAAGTACTTAGTGGACCTTCTTCCCTTTCTTCTCTCTATGACATTCTTTCATCATCCAACCTCCTGACACAGGTGCTTCTCTCTGCCTTTTCAGATTTTTTCCCTTTGTCTTCATGCTGAAGTCCTTCATTTTTTAGAGAAATACTTCATCTTCCCTGATAGCCTGGAGAGTAACAGGGAGGCATTCTTTGACATCCACTCTTCTAGGAGGGAGACCAGCCTGCATTTTGAACATTGAGAGCAGCTACATAGCTGTGCCAGAAATGCAAAAATAACACATTCTCTGCAGATCACTGTAAAGTTCTCTCTCCTCTCTATGTTTCCTAGATGTAAGATTTTCAACCTTTGCCATTCTTGAAGTAGTCCTCCTAGAGGCTTCTTGTAGGGGGAAAATGCTTGTTCATCTTCAGAGTGGTCACTTTCCTTCTTCCCTCTTAAGAACCTAGGCATTCAGACTCACCTTTCACTTTTCTTTCTTCCTCTAGCCTTGTCTTATCAACTTATCTTAGTGACCTTGTCTCATTGGCTTCTCCTTGAGTCCTTCTATATCTCTCCTCTTCTTCTCCTACTGTCCAAGTCCTTTCCTCCCTTCTCCTCAACTTGTTCTCTTCCTTAAGCTTCTCCCCAAATTTTCCTCTCCTTAGTGCAATCTCTGGCCATCAAACCCTCCAAGTTTCTTTTACAAGTTCCTCTATTTCTTCAGTCCTAATCTTCCTCTTTTTTTCTCCTTTTAAAACTTTTACCCCATAGAATAAACATGTGATTCTTTGAGAGGTTTAGAGAAAGATTAATGGAAGACATTTGAGTCAAACTTTAAAAGATGGTAGGAATAAGGCATAGAGTGTCTATAAGACACTTAGCTTAATGTAGATGGAGTATAGACTATATAGGGTGGGAGAGTATAGTATAAGATAGGGCATACTGGAGCCAGATTGTAGAGAGCCTTGAATAGCAGGCAGAAGAGTATGAACCTTACTTAACAGGTGATAGAACCACAAAAGATTTTTGAATTTAAGAGAGACGGCTGAGGAATGCAGAAAGTGCCAGTGATTTATCCATGAGTACACAAATCATGGTCCATATTTATGCCAAAATTCTCACCCACTTTAATCTAATTCAGGCTACACCCAGGAGTGTAGTGGGCTGCATTGAGACCTGCAGACCATGCATCTGACACTTTTCCTCCAGACAACTCTGTAATGCTATAAGCTTCAGAGAAGACATTGATACTTTACTATTTGACCTGGTGGTTAAAAAAAAATAAGTAAGTCACCATTTAAATCCTTTCTCATTTAAACACTTGGAGCCTTTTAAGCTGATTCCAAAAAGAAAACGTTCTTGAATGGGGATAGAAAAGACTCCTATTAGTGCACTTTAAATGTTCATGCTAGTATATAATCATCAGGGCTTGCAATCCCGTGAAATCCAGTCTGCCTGAAAAATCTGATGCTAATGTGAATGCAGAGGAACAGCAATTAGGCTTGGTTTGGTTTTAACGAATGTGATTTGTGGGAAACAGCTATTGGAAGCAGTGGAAAGAAGTCTCACTGAAGAGCTGCAATCTGACGGTATTTTCTTCCTTGTAGGAGCTTTCACAACTTTTCAAGAGAGCCCTAGGGACCAAAATCAATAGGTGGAACTTCAGAAGGCAAGCAAATGAAACAAAAGACAAGGTAAAAAACGACAACAAAAACAAAACTCCTTCCTGTGTCTAAAACAACTCTGAAGAAGGTAGCTTTGGGCAGGACCTTTCCATGGGATTTGGATGGAAAAAAGATTTGGGGAAAGGGGAAAGCTAGAATGAAGGGAATGAAATTTAAAGGTGGAGAAAAAAGTGCATCTGAGGAATGGTAGGGTTTTAGTTTACTTGGAGCTTAGGTAGGGCTAATGCAAACAAGTAAGGTGAGACATGGATAGATGGAAAAATAGGTTGGGAACACCCTGGAGAATTTGCACAGTAGGTTAAGAACTTTTCTTTTTTCAGTATATCTGCTAGAGTAAAAATAGGTATTTATGTTGAAATAAATAATTATAATTCCTGTATCATTAGCTATGTCAACATTGTGCACCATGTATCTTCTGGAGCCTGACATTATGCCTTTGTATATCTCTCTCTGTGTAGGGGAGAGAGCCAATTCCAATGACAAGGATAAGGATAGGACCTGGTTTCATCATTCTATGGCTTGCTTCATCTCTCCTCTTCCTTAACTTTGTTACTATCTAATTCTTTTAGGCTATGAGGATACCATTGAGTCAGACAGAAGGACCCTAAGAAAAGGCTTCTTCAGTGGTCTGAAATACTTACAGGATATTCAACATGGGAGGCTCTGACTCCATTCTCACAAATACAGTCAATTCCACAACTCTGTACTGGAATAGAAGGAATCAATTTGGAAAAATAAATATATATTTTTTTGTTTTACTTGTATTATTGACCTCAATGGAGGTCAGACAAAAATGATCCTGGGACGTCACTATCTCCTATGTTTCTTTTATCATTAGCATTTGATAGGCTATGGCACAGGTGGATAAAATGATTTCTTTTGGGGTTGAATAAAAATTTGGGAGTGCAAACTCATTTAATGTAAGCTCAGTGAAAGAACTTCCAGGACAATTCTAATAGCAGACAAGTTGACAGAAATGATACGTACTTCATCCTCTTCCCACTTGGCTTTGATTTCTTTCACTAAGTCTCTATATTTTGATGGCTTTTCATTCCATGTAGTATAGAAATTCAGTATTCAATAATGACACATCTATTAAAAGCCTAAAATTTTGTAGGTCTATATTATTTCTAGGACATTGATGGTGGTGATGGCAATTCATGATCATTAATGGATATGAATACGATCTGAACCTATGATTTCATTGAAATATGGAACTTTAATCTGATGAAACTCCATCTACCAAAAAAAAGTCAACACCTTCTCTGTAACTTATAGTCTTAGAGAGTTGCCTAGAGCAGAAATGTCAAATATAAGACCTGTGGCACATGTGCATACAATGCTGCTGAGTATGGCCTGAAGCAATTAAAATATATTTGGGAAACATTTGACCCAAAATTCAATAAAACATAGATAACGTTACATTTTAAAACTAAATCAATATGGAGCCCTCAGAGATCCTTTAATACAGATTAATGATTCCCATTTCTATTTGCATTGCACACTCACTTGTCTAGATCACTGATAGGTTATCTGACTTGTCAAGAGTCACATAGTTAGCATGTGTCAGAAGCAACACTTAAACCTAAAACTTCCTGACTTTGTTCTTTATCTACTACTGCCTCTCAAACAGATAACTATAAATGTCTAAAATTAGTAACCAAAAATTCCCATAATTTTGAGCAAAAAGGTATCATTTTAGAACTCCTAACTTAAAGAGAATTTAAAAAATTGTGACAAGAAGAATGCCTCAGTTATTTTACCTGAAATTCATACAAGACCCAGGGAAAAGAAGTGGAATTTCACATCTAGCCTGAACATTTTCAGACCTGAGTTTCCCCTCCCTTTTTCCATATGGACACTGATCAGAGATGGTTGGTTTTTGTCTGAAATTCACAAAGTATCACATTCGAAGTGCCCTGATAGATTGAGATGATTGGAACAAATCTTCAGGCTCCAGGTCATTGCAGAGATGTAGAAATAGAGATATGGGTCCACCTCTATTTCCAAGGAGATCTGGACAGAATCTGCTAATATTCATATTATCTTAAAAATTAATCCAATGAACACAATTACAAAACACTTTTCATACAAATAAAGTCAGATCTAACTAAATGGAAAAACATCAATTGCTCATGGCTGGGTCGTGCTAATATAATAAAAATGACAATTTTACCTAAATTAAATT
>CM053589.1:158129043-158147683 GCA_028646515.1 Pseudochirops corinnae
CCCCTCCCCCAATTTGCTCTCTCCTATGTCCTCCCCCTCGCCCCTCTGACTTTCCAGTAGGGCAGGATGGATTTCCCTACCACAGTGCCTGTGTATCTTAATTCCCAGTTGGATGTAGTTAATAATAATAATCATTATTATTATATGTATACATATTTATTTTTAAAATTTGATCATAGAACTTTAAATTCTATATTCTTTCCCTTCCTCCCTCGTCACAAACCCCCACTGGAAGGACAAGCAATTCAATACAGGCTATACATGTTCAATTATGTAGAACATCTCTACAGTGGGCATATTGTGAAAGAATGATTATATGTCCCTCCTTCCTATCCCTCCCCCCACCTTGTTCTATTCTCTACCCTATCCCTGTCCCTTTACAGAAGTGTGTGCTTCCAGTAACTCTCCCCCCTTTTAGGACTTATTTAAAGCAAACTTGAATGTTTTCTCATTTGATAGTGAGATCTTAGAGTTGGAAGGAGTATTAAAAAGTTTGTCCAATCCCCTTATTTTATAGATGAGAAAATGAAGGTTCATAGACTTAAAGTGACTTGCTTTTGGTTATACAGGGGCAAAAATGCATCAGGGAGAAAGTATGGTACAGTGCAAAGAGCCACTGGTCTGGAGTTAAAAGGATCTGGGTTCATGTCCTGCCTTTTTTACTTACATCCTAGGTGACCTTGAACAAATTACTCAATTTCTCTGGGTCTCTGTCCTCATCTATAAAATGAGGGAGTTGGATTCAGTGGTCTCTGAGTTCCCTTTTAGGACTGGACCAATTAACCATGATCCAGATCTAACTCTTTTGACTCAAAATTAAGGTTTCTTTCCATAACATCTTGTTTAATTATAATTTGTTTTCCTAGTATTATGCAATGAGCTCTGCAGAGAGTTGCTGCCTTAACATAGAAAGGCAACATTAGAAAGTACACAGAAAGTCCTAACACAGTAGAAAAAAGCTCTGGATTTGGATCACAGGGCCTCCATCTGAATACCAGCATTCACTTGCTACTTGTGTGACTTTGTGTAAGCAATTTAATTATCTGGGCCTCAGTTTACCCATTTGAACAATAAGGAAGAATGGGGAAGATTGAATTAGATGACTTCCCAGGTTCTTTGCATATGTAAATCCATCATCCTATGATCCTAATTGAGTGACTATAAGCAAGTAATTAGCTGCTCTGGTGTCACTTGCTTTACGACCAGTCAATGAAATCAAGGATTTGGACTAGATAATCACTGAAGCCCCTTTTAACTCTAAATCTATGACTCACTGTTAGGTTGCTAGTGTCCCCACTTGCCAACCTAGCATCCTCCTTCCTCAACTCTCCCCTCCCAACATGAAAGCCAAATTAACAAGCCTTTATCAAGCACCTACTATGTGCCAGGAACTATACTAAGCGATGAGTATTTAAGAAAGAAAGAAAAATAGTTCTTACATTCAAGGAGTTCACAGAGACAACATGCAAAAAAAATCCCAACCAGGTACAAACAAGATATATGTGTGTGTGTGTGTGTACATATATATATGCATATATATATATATATATATATATATATATATATACACACACACATACACATATATATATGTATATATAATTAGGATGAATCAACAGAGGGAAGATACTAACATTAAAGAGCATTGGGAAAGTTTTTTGTATAAAGTGGGATTTTTAAATGAGACTTAATAAAAACTAGGGGGAAGTGCCTGGATGTAGAAATGAGGAAGGAGAGAATTTCAGACATAGGAGACAGCCAACGAAAAAACACAGTCAAAAAGTGTATTGACTTGTGCAAGGAATAGCAAGGGGGTCAGTCATGGGATCATAGAATACATTAAGAAGGATAAAGGGTAAGACTGAAAAGGAAGAAAAAGGTCAGGTTATGAAGGGCTTTAAAATTCAAAGAGAGGATTTAAAAAAAAAAATTATCCTAGAGGTAATAGGAAGCATTGGAGTCTACTGGAGGAAGAGGGAATGCTTTAGGAAGATTGTTTTGGCAGTTGAGTTGAGGATGTTTCAGAGTGAAGAGAAACTTGATGTGGGAAGATCAACCAGCAGGCTATTGCAATAGTCCAGGTATCAAGTGAGGAGGGCCTGTTTCAAGATAGTGACAGTGACAAAAGATCAGGGACAGAGCAAAATGAGAGCTGCTGTGAAGGTAGAATTGACAGGACTTGGCAACATATTGGGTGTGGGGTAGGAGAGTGAGGAATTGAGGGTGACATATTAGCCTACATGACTGGAAGTATGGTAGTGCTTTCCAAAGTAATACACAAATTTGGAGCAGAGGAGTATTTGAGGAAAAGATAGATACCAGTAGGCAGCTAAAAACATGAGACAGGATATCAGGAGAGAAGTAAGAGATTGGATAAATAGATTTGAGAATCATCTACATAGAGATGATAATTAAATCAATGGGAGCTGATGGGATCACCAAGGGAATTATAGAGGGAACAGAAGAGAACTCAGAACAAAGCCTTGGGGGCATCCATTATTTGGGGGTATGACCTGGATGAAGATCCAGTACAGGAGACTGACTAGTAAGAAGAGAACCAGGAGAGAATATTGATGTGAAACTTAGAGTATCAGGATGAGAATGATGGACAGTGTTCAAAGATAGAGAGCTGAAGGATGAGGATTGAGAAAATATTAGATCTGATGATTAAGAGATCATTGGTACCTTTGGAGAGAGCAGTTTAGTTAAATTGTAAGGTTGGAAGCCACACTGTAGAGAGACAAAAGAGAGTGAGAGGAAAAGAAGTAGAAATAGTGAGCTAGTGGCTATTTAAAAAAAAATCATGTTCTTTCAGCCAGCCAGCAGTCAAAAGTATAGGAGCAGATTTGACCTGTGCTGCTGACTGATACTGAGGGTGCCCCTCTCTTGGACATCACAACCTACCACTGACTCCACATACTGGAATATCAAAAGTCGTGAGGTTCCTGAAGCCATCATTTTTCTTGAAACCTCACCCTCCCTATCCTCCATACTTCCTACACACACACACATACATACACACACACACACACACACACACACACACACACACAGAGTCAATAATGAGATCTAAACTTCAAGCTCCACAGAGCTTGGACTAAAGTCAAGGTCTCATGACCATCAGTCCGGGCTCCTTCCTACCCTTTCAGATTGACTCACCTAATGATTTTTGTCAACCAATTGTTTTTAAATGGGGCCATGTTGGGTGCTGCACAGTTCTAAGTGGATGTGCTTAAAATTTTATATGTCATGAACACCCTTAGCAGTCTTATAAACCTATTTTCAAAATATTTTCTTTTTCTTTTTAATTTTTAATTTGTTTTTAGTTTTCAATATTCATTTTCCAAAGATTTTGAGTTACAGAGTTTCTTCTCCTCTCTCCGCTACCTCCCACCCCAAGATGGCAAGCATACTGAATACCTCTTCCCCCAATCTACCCTCTCTTATATTCCCCCTATACCCCCTTACTTTCTTGTAGGGCAAGATGTATTTCTATACCCCATTGCCTGTATGTCTTATTTTCTAGTTGCATGTAAAAAATTTTTTTAAACATTTGTCAAAATATTTTCTTAACTAAAATCCATAGGATTACAAAGGAAACCTTTTATATTGAAATACAGTTATAAAAATATCAAGGAAAAAATTCTTAAGTCCCAGGTTAAGACCCCCTGGTTTAAGGGAAGGGTCTTTACTTTGGCTGGTATCACCATTCGGAGACATAAACCCATAATTAAAACACTAAATAAATGCATAGAAAACATTAAAATTTTAGGGAAGTGCTGAGATGGTGTATCCAGATCTGTGCCAGACTTGAACCCCTTGGCCATGCTGTAGAGTGTCTCTCTATCCTTGTATTCTCCCCCACAGCTCTACGGATCTTTGCTCCTTGGCTTTAGCTCCTTTAGCTCTTTGATTTTTGACTAAGAGATGAGGAGGAAGTGTTAAATTAACATTCTCTCAAACTTTAATAGTTTCTTGCCCTGGATGAAATGGGAGCTCAGACAACTACAGCTAGGTGCGACAATGTGGCATGACTTATTTTTCACCATTCTAGACCCATTCCCTCCTGTCCTGAGCCTTCAACATCAATCTGTGGGTATTTGCTATTGGGCAAACCAGGATTCCCTTTTCTCAGCACACTTTTTTCCACTCTTCCACACAGTGTCATAACCACATTGAGTTACTCAGAAGCACTGTCCCATTTGGCTAAATCTAGACCCTAATCAGAGATGTTCCTCCAATCCCAGGTAATTTTGAGGTATTATGAAAGAAATTAAATGGTATTCTGAATATTCAAGCATTTATGGTGACTTTGCATATTCCAAAGATCTCAGATGAAATTTACTTGGTGCAGATTCCATCAAGAGTACTTATCATATTGATCACAATAAATCTCTCATGACCCCTGGGAACTCATTCATCTGAAAAGGTACACTGCCTGGGAAGTGCACTCTGGATTTGACTATTCCCTAAAATTTTATTTTAAATTTGTGCCCTGATACTTCAAAAGAATGGAACTGAACTATCTGGTAATAGGTCATTTCTATTAGATTAAAGAAATAAGGAAGTCTTAAGGGACAACTCAACAATCCATTCAAAGGAGATTAATATAAGTTGACATGAACATAAGAGGACATCCCAGATGCCAAGACCTCTGGGCCCCAGGCAGCAGGAGAACCCCAGCAACAATCAGGAAAAAGCATAGTTCTAGAAGTCAATAGAGATCATCTACTCAGGTCAGGTGATAGAACTACATGGACAAGACAGAAGGGATGATAGACCTATATGGTATACTTTAATGGATGCTACTCCAAATTCCCTCCCCAGTTGGTCTGCCCCAGATGCCATTACAGGTTATGTTGTTGCTTCTCTGAGCATCTTCTTTGAAAATCCAAATTTCTCTGAATAAGATACCACATTAATCTCTTGTTAGACACTTATACCTTAGCACAAGTTATTTCATCAGAGGAGTATATTACAATGGAAAGAACTCTGGATGCAGAATTGGTAGATTTGGATTCTAATCACAGACTTACTCTTAATTGATGAGTTACCTTAGCCAAATTACCTTTTTGGGTTTTGGCCTTCCAACCTGTAAAATGATAAGGTTGGACTATATGAGTGGAAGTTAAAGTATGACATATATCAGCTAAATAGAAGAAAAAAGTGAACAATTAGAGACTCCCAAAAGAAGAAAAGCTGTATTGGTAGATATTAAGTTCTCTATCACTGGAGGCGATCTATCACTTGGAGGCTTAATGGCCAATTGGGGGTGGAGGGGACAGATATTATAGAAGGAAATCCTGTTCATGTACAGATCAAGCTACAGAATCTCTCAGGACCCTTCCAAATTTGAGATTTTATAGTTCCTTCAACTTTAATATTCTAATATCATATCATTCTCCTCAATGACTACTACTAGAGACCAGAGTAATGAATGAATGAGAGAGGAATGAGGGATAATTTTGAAACTTGGACCTTAAGTAGAACAGTCCAAGATGAGCCAATGAAAAGGAAGTTCCCTTGGTATCTGCTTGTTTGGAGGTGGGCTGGAAAAGGATCCATGGGTAAGGGCAGAGGTACAGAAAGAAGAAAAGAGTTAGGACTGGAAAGAAGGCTCTTTTGACAAAATAAATTCAACAAATCTTAAATGAGTTTCTATTAAGTTGGAGGCACATTTACTTCCATTTATGCTCACATAATCATCCAAATGCATGCATTAAGCACCCATTTCTGATACTATATAAAGAGAATACTGCAGACTCTGGCCTGCATTTGGGGAGTTTATAATCTAAGCCTGTCCCTCAATTATCTCCATGCAAATTCAGCTGAAAGTCTAACTATTTTTAATTTTCACAGACTGCAGAACCCCAGCTTCCTTTATACTCAGTCTCAACATTTTCTAGTGTTCATCAAAGTCTTCTTTATGAAGAAAGAGAGCAGAAACATATGCAGTGGAAAGAATGCTGAACTTGGAGTCAGCACTTGGGTTAGAGTCCAATCTTGGCCCTTTAGTATCACTGTGATTTGGAGCAAGCCACTTTGCTTCTATAAACCTGCTTCCTAATCTGTCAAATGGGCAGAGTGATAACTGCACTTCCAAATGTAACAGTAAAGATGGAGTGAAAGAATGCCCAATGGGAAAGCGCTATAAAAGGAGCATTAAGTGTAATTATTATGGCAAATCTAAAAACCTCTTGCTTTGATGCTCTTCCAATACCTTTCAGATTGACCTTTGTGAGAAAGTGAATGGTGAGAAAATTAACATTTTCTTATCCCTCTTCAGTGACAGTCAGCTATCAAGCAAAAATATTCCCCTAAAATCCTGACAGATTATGGCCATCTCTTTACCTTCTTCCATATATTGCCATCTCAATGTGTGTTTCCCTCAAACTATTATGCCAATAATTCCCTTGACCACTGAGTTTGATCCCCAAAGCAGGGTTCTGAATAAGAATCAGGTTATATTCGGGGCAAAAGGAGAAAAAATGAATATGAGAGAGTGAGAACATTTCAAATGCACTATCACAGTAGATATAAAAATTTAAAAACCTTTAAGTCAACCATGAAATTAGTGAAGAACAGTAATCTATGTTCTTTTAAACTCAGATCTCCATTGCCGAACTTTCCATTTACAAAAATAAATATCCCCCTACATGAAGATTACCTCAATTCCTCTAAGGATATGGTCCTTTCTTATAGATAATATTCTCATTAAAATAATATAAACAGAATGCAGGCTCCAATGAAGGCATACAAGCACATCCAATCTCTGCTTGTTAGAAAAATTCCATCTCCTTGTGTCCAAGTAAACACATCTGCAAGGTTGCCTTCCAATTTTAATTCTGCAAAGCGTGACCCGTATCAGGACCCATATCATTTGGATCCTAATGGTTAGAGAGCACACATGTGCAATAGGTGTGTGTGTGTGTGTGTGTGTGTGTGTGTATAGACATGGCCAAAAATTTACTTAAGTGGCTGTTGGCAGTTTTCCTATTTTCTCTGGGCTCACTTCCAAGTCCTCAAAACTCAGGAGGAGACCACATACTTTTTGACATGGGACCTGCTATATCGGTCAG
This sequence comes from Pseudochirops corinnae, assembly GCA_028646515.1. NCBI lineage: Eukaryota > Metazoa > Chordata > Mammalia > Diprotodontia > Pseudocheiridae > Pseudochirops > Pseudochirops corinnae. Next base: position 158,136,123 of record CM053589.1, read on the forward strand.
TCCCTCAGAGTTCTGTACTAATTATGGAGGGATTTTAAATACCACCTTCTCTCTCCCTGTCTCCAGGCCAGCAAGAATCAACCCTGTTGAAAATTATTTGGTGTACTTTTGTTCATGCTGTGCCCTTTCCCTCAAGTGGACTTCTTCTACCCCTCTGTTTAGCCAAATCCTGCCCATCCCCCATGGTGAATTTATTAATGCTAATCTAATGCCTTCCCTCTAAAACTATCTTCAGTCTATCATGTATGTATCTTGTTTCTCCCATTAAACTGTGATCTCTTTGAGGACAGTGACTTTTTCTTTTTGATTGGCTTTATTTGTATTCCCAGAATTTGTTACAGTATCTAATGTATAGTAGGTGTTTAGTGTTTGTTGACTTGACTTGTATATGTCTTGCCCATACTTATCTGTATTTCCTCATAAAAGTGCAAATTCCTCAAAGGCAGAAACTGACTTACTTTTTGCTTTTGTATCCCCAGCACCTAGTAGGTTGCTGGCACATACATGATGCTTAATAAATTTATGTTGATTTGTTGAATTCCTACTCCTTCTTCTTCTGTAAGTATTTCTTTCTCTATCCCTAAACATATTTATTAAATTCATTTCAATAAAATTTAGTATATATTCACTAAGTGCTAACCTCATGCAAAGTACGGAGCAGAGTAGTGTTAGCTCTTCGCCTTCGCCAAAGAGATCAGTACCATGGAAAGGGGCAGAGGCACAACTGAAAATTGTGAGCTGAGCTAGGACTATGACAATGAATAACCCTAGATTTGCTTTGTGTACACATGTACACATGGGAATAGAATGTAGTGGGATATTAAAGAAGGAAAAACTATTTCAATAAACTAACTAGGCTGGTTGACTATTATAACCTTATATAGTGTGACTTTTTACATTAAGATGCAGGTCAACTTCTGGGACTTGAGAACGGTGCTATTGAATTTTCCATTCACCAAAGACAAAATTATCTAATATGTCTCTCTTAAATGGGAATGTTTCTATTTATTTTTCTTATTCTGATAATTAAGAAAAAAGCAGCCATGAACGAATCTGTTTCCTAGTGCCCCTTCCCCAGGTCTTTTAGCTATACTTAGTACAATCCTTCCCTGATAAAGGGATCACTATTCTGCTGAGAATTGAATAATAATTGTAATAAAAAGAATTTTCAGAGTTAGTTAGGACTGTATTTCTTATATAGTATTTGTTTTGAGATTCTTCCTCATAATCTTTGTAGCATATTCTGAGAGACCCCATATAACACTCAGGAGACAAAGATAAAATAAAATTTCCCTGACAATGCGCTGACTGTATTTCTAATCATTATGAATAAATGACCACAGAATCTTTGTAATTATTTTATTAAAGTGCAAGTTTTTAATCTAAGTTCTTTTTTTTCATTCTGTAGCCATAAAGTCTTTCAGGACAAGAACTTTGACATTATTTCATATTTGACATTAGCACATAATAGTGTTCAATAAAAAACCAAATGATTCATTGATTTCCTGGTCTTTAAATCTTTCCTTCTCTTAAATTCAACAAACATTTATTAAATGCCTACCATTGTATAATATAGTCTCCAGGCCTTATACTATTTTAGCTTCTCTCCTCTGGACACCATGTAAATTGCTTATGACTTCTTCCAAATGTGGTACCCAGAATTATTAGAATTCTCTAAAATGAGAGTAATAAGACCTGTAATAAATCAGAGAATCAAATGAGATTATGTATGTAGAGCACTATGTAAATATCAACTATTATTATTTTTTAATTAGTCAAAATATACCAGATGAGGTCTGATGAAGCTAAAGCATATAAAGAGGATCATCTCTCTCAATCGGGATATTAGTCTCTCAATTCAGGCCGCATCATGTTAACTTTTTTTAGCTGCCGTATATCACTATTGACTTAAATTCCATTTGTAGTTTATGAAAATCACACAAAGACTATTGTCTAGCTTCTACAGGTCCAGTTGCTATTTTGTAGGACTAAGTGTAGGACTTCATATTTCTCTCTGTTTAATTGTTGTATTCTGTTCAATATTCTAGCCCATCAAAGGTATTTTTGGATTCTGACTATCATCCAATGTCCTTCCTAACTTAGTGTCATTTGCACATTTGATAAGCACTCCTCCACCTATACCATTGGTCTTTAGCCTTCTATTGAGAAAGAGCTACTTTGGAGTTCCAAAAAATCTTAAGATTGCTGATGGAAGAAGTGGGTGGGTGACTATGTGGAGATATTGCTGACTGTATAAAAATGTCTCTGAATAACAATTACTGGGATCCTTTATAACAATCCTCTATGTGGTACATAGCTCCTATGCCCTATTTCCAAGTTCCTACACAAATGAGCTATGGAGAGGGGAAAGAGGCAGTAATAACCATGCATTCTTGCTCTCCCCCTCCAGCCTGAGAATCTCTCAATCTAGGGGTAAGAGAAGAACCATATTATTTTTAAATGGTTACCAAATATCTGGAAAAGGAATTAAAGACCACAAAGAATTAACACGGCTTCAAGAATAAGTCTTTGCAGACCAACCTCATTTTCCTTTTAACAGGGTTGCTAAACTAGTAGACCAGATGAATACTGTAGACATCATTTACCTAGATTTTAGTAAGTCCATTTACAAACTTTTGTATTCTAGAGATAGACCCAACTTACATTTAAACAATTTGCAGATTTTTAAGTGAAAGCTCAGTGAAGATAAGATGAGATGAGCACTATACATTACTTTGTCTCCATTTTAGAGATCTACAATATTCAAGGGAATTGTGTGTCTCATCTCCTAGACAGGGACCCTTAGACACCCAGGATTCAAATCTGGCTTCTACCAATTAACATATGACTTTGGGCAAGTTAATCTCCTTAATTATCTGTTTATTCATCTGTAAAATTAGGGGGCTGGAATCAATGATGTCAAAATACGCACCTAGCCCATTATATAATTCAATTTATTGTGCTACTGAGGATTCTGCTTTCCACTGTATTTTTTTTTTTTTTAGTGGAAAGAGCACTTGGTCTGCAACCAGAACTTTATATATATGATTTATGTATATGTACTATATGTGTGTGTATGACCTTAGATAAGTCAATGAGCCTCTGTTTCCTCATATATGGGGTATCCCAAAAGTCTTAGTAAAATTTTAAGCTTTTATGCTTAAAAGCATACTCTTTATAACACAAAGATATTAATATTTAAACTAACTAACTCATAGGGGCATTGTGAGAACCAAAAGAGATAATGTATAAAAAAATGCAATTTTTGATGGTAACATGGTATTTCAATGGGAACTATCATTAACATTAGTATTTTCAGAAAGGACATAGAATTATAGATTTAGAGCCAGAAGTGACCTCAGAGTTCACCTAGCCCAATGCCTTCGTTTTACAAATGAGGAAATTGAGGCCCTAAGAGATTGTGGCTTATCCAAAAATAAAGAGCAGCACTTGAACACAAATCTGCTCATTTCAAACCCAATGTTCTTTCTACTATGCCATGTTTCCTCCAGTCTAATACTTTTTATGGGATACAGATAGGGACCCATCCTTCTGGGATACAGAGGGAGACCTGTGATTTCATTGATTTAAGAAATTTGCAGATGAGGGATGTGGATTGGCACCTTCTCTACAAGCTACAGTTACAAAGAGTCACCTAGAGCAAGATGACATTAAGTGATTTATCCAGGGTTATACAGTAAGTATTGATCAGATTTAGGACTTGATCCCAGGTCCTTCTAGATCCAAAGTCAGCTCTCCATTCACTATGGCAAGTAGCTATGAATGTTATTTATAGTGAGTGAAATTCAGTCCACACAAAGGCTGGATGGCCACTTATTGGTGTTGGAGGGGATCCTTTCTCTAGTATGTATCAGACTAGATGGCCTCTGAAGTTGCTTTCAACTCAAAAGTTCTATGATTCTATAATTCTGCTGTCTTCCAAGGGCAGGTTGGATCAATGTAGCTATAAGGGGCTGAATTTTCAAATGAAGAAGTTCAATTTAAAAAGTTTTTATTGAGTACCTGCTAGCTAGTCTCATACCTTGTGTGAGTCCTCATCTGGGATACAGAAGGATAAAACATGGTCTCTGTTTGGGCCTATGATAATACTGGTCCAGGGAAACAAGGTAGGGCTGTAGCTACCATTTGCCAACGGAAGTGCTTTGAAGCATCACAACAAGGAGATATAACAAGCACATTGCTGCCATGTAAGAAAAAAACACCTCCTCAAGCTAAGAAGTTACATGGGGCAAACCAATATTTCTCTAGAACCCATTGCCATTCCTCAGATTGAGCACTTCCTGATCTCATGCTGAGATTTTCAGCTTTAGACTACTACTTAAAATTCCTTTCTAAGAATTTTGCAACCTAAACCTTTAAATCTGATGTCTTGGTAAACTCTGATTGAACTCAGTCTGGCCAATGGTTTCCTTTCTTTCATAATATCCCTTCTCCTCACATAATGGCTTCCTCCATGGGTTTTGTTAATTGTCATTAATCAATAATTCTCTAGCTACCTTTCCTCTCAGGTGGGGATTTAATAGTTCTTGCCTTCCAGAAACATATATAAAAGGTCTGAGGAGGGAGGCAGTTGTTCTTCCCTTCTAGGTGACATAGCCATTTGGAGAGTCATAAGAGAATCCAGGGAGGATGAACAGGGTCAGTAACCTCCTATCCCCTTTCAGGAGGTAAGCCATCATGCCAAGAAACATGATGGAATTTTGCCAACTCCTTAGCCAGGGTTGCAATTTTCATCTTTTAAGAGTATATAAAATCATTCTCTGACACCAAGCTGCTATAAGGATTCGTTGGTGTTTTTTTTTCCTTACCCAAGTTTACTTGTTTTAATTGGACCTTAATGTATATTTATACTTACATATCTCCATATCTGCATGTTTATTATGGCTGGTTAAACTCCAAGCTCATATGTTCCAACTGGTACCTGATTAGTATGTGATAACTCTCTTGGATCAGCTCTCTCCAGACTATATTCAGCATATCTAGGCCACCAGACATCAAGAACTTCTTGTGGTATACTGGGAACTTGCTCTTTTCTTATGGACTAGGGTCAAATCTCTCCCCTTTCTTATTACCCCTCTATCATCCAGATGAGCTGGGCCCCCAGCAGCAACTTTATAAACTGTCAGATGTCAATTGTTGCTGGCCAAGAGGAGAGGGAATGGCATGTGTCTTTGACAAATGAGTATAATGCATTTAGGAAATTTACAACTGTAAAAAGTTTGAGAATTGCTGATCCAGTAGGTATCACAAAAGCACACGTTCAAAGCAGAACTCATTGTCTTTCCCACCCCTCTAAACCCATCCTTCAGCTCTTCTCTGTCCTCTTTGAAGGTACCACCTCCTTCTACTCACCCATTGGGAAAGGGTGTAGAGCATAGCCTAGTGCATGGGTGTTGGCCTAGGAAAGAACCAAGAGATTGAGGAATTGGATTCCTCACAATGAGGAATTCAAGCAGATATGGGGTTACAAATCAGAGGAAGAGGTTTTTAAGCATGGAGGTGGAATCCTCCAGTCCCCACTCTCTTCTCACATGTCAAATCAGGTACCAAAGCTTGATGTTTCTACCTCCATGCCATAATTCACATATGCCCTTTTTCTCCACTCAGATAAACACTATGATAGCTCAGGCTCTCATCACCTCTTGCCAAGGCTGTTGTAATACCTGTGTAATTGGTCTTCTAGTTTCTCATCTCTCCCCTCCATCCAATCCATCTTCCATACAGCTATCAAATTGATATTCCTAAAACATATGTTTGACCATTTCATTCCCCTACTCAGTAATCTACAGTGGTGCCCTGTTACCTGTAGAGTAAGCTAAAAACTCTTTTGTTTGGCACTAAAATATAGTTTCATATATAATATATGCATATATTGATATATTTTGTCTTTACCTTGCCTAGATTCCCTCTCCTGAATTCTCTCCTCATTAAGAGAGCTATACTGTATAAAGTTCTCAAAAAAAAAGAGAGAAAGAAAATATTCAGCAAAACCAATCAATACACTGAAAAAAATCTGACATTATGTGTAATGTACTACTTCTATGGACCAGGCCTCCTCCCCAACCTATATAAAGGAAGGGGGGAGGGGTTATCTTCACCCCTGGAACCAAGGTTGTTCCTTATAATTTTGTGATATTCTTTTTTTATTGCATTGAATGCTGTTGTCCTCAGCAGTTTGTAGGGGACCCTTCCTGCCTGCAGAGGACACACACACACACACACATGCACACACACACACACACACACACACAAACACACACACATGTATGCACGAACACCTCCTTAGCTGGGATCTTTCTGCTTGCAGGGGACAGAAAGAGACATGCCATTCCATCAAAGACCAGTTTCTTCGTTTGTTCTCTTTCAGCCTTCAGGGGAAGGAGAGAAAAGTCATTCTCTCAGCTGTCCACACTCATCCCCTCCTTGAGATACCCAAGGCCCTGAGAGGACTCCACCCTGAAGCCAATCTCCTATAGATGTTGATGCCCTGCCTAAACTCATTCCTCAATAAATTAACAAACTCTCAGTGGGTCATATTTTCCCTTCAGTGATTCTGCACTCTGGACTGTCATAATTCAAACTCCATTCTCCACCTCCCACTCTCCATACCCTTATTCCCATCTTCCTCAGCCCAATCTTGTTAATGTGCCAACTCTAGAGCTACCTATCCTTTCCACTGTGTTCTCTGAAATGGTCCCTATGTAGGAAAGTAGTAACAAACTGCTTTCATCTTATATATTTTTTCCTATTCTTTCCATCTTCTGGGCCCTATTGAGACCTGACTCCCTTCTAATGACATAGCCTCCCTCTCCATCCTTTCCAATATTGGTTGTCCTTTCACTTATTCCCCTTGATTCACCGATTGAGGTTGGGGAGCTGGAGTACTCCTTTCCTGCCCACTGTTTTTTCCAAACTCTCCCTCTACCATGATCATTCAGTCACCTCTCTTCCACTGTGTTTCACTCAAACCTATATACCACCAAACCAAAATCCTGGTTGCTGTAGTTTACTGACCTTCAGGACACTCACCCTTTTTTCCTCAATCAGCTCAGTACCAGGCTCACAGTCTTTCTCTCCTTCCCAACATTTTCCCTCATACTAGGAGACTTCAACACAATGCATTGATAGTCACTCAGTCACCCTCACCTGCCAGTTTCTACCTTACTCATTTCCCAGGGAATGGGAACTTACTCCTCAACCCCATCTCAGTTACACACAGAAATATCATACCCTTGATCTTGTCATCATCAACAGATGCACCACCTCCATGCTTAAAAACCTTTCCTTCTGCTTTGCAACCCCAAATCTGCTTGAATTCCTCATTGTGAGGAATTTCAATCCCTCAGTCTCTTGGTTCTTTCCCATATACTTTTGACTCTTTCCAAGTCAACACCCACGCGTTGGCTACACTCTCTACTCTTTTCCACTTTAACCTCTTTATGAACTAGTTTAATTGTTTGCCTCCTTTTTTCCCCTTGATTCCCTTGTTCCTTTAGTATATCGCTGATCTTTGCCCGTCAAACTTCAACCTTAGCTTGATGCCCCCATCTACTGCCTTTGCTCCTACTCATATGCTGCTGAAAGAAGCTAGAAAAAGCATAAAACCATGATGACTGGAACCACTACAAATTTATGTTATATAATAATAATGATATATTATACAATAATGTTAATAATTATATGATATTATATACAATAATGATATAATAATGATATATTATTTAATATATATCATCTAGCGTTATGTGACACATAATGTTACATAACTGAGATCTCACTGTGCAAGACAATCTCTTTATACCTTCTTTGCCAACTCATTATCCCGCTCACCACAGCAGCCTTTTCCAAGCTTTTTATTCTTCCTTAAATCTCCCTTGGCCTTAATCTCCCCTATTTTCTCAGCTGAGAACCTTACTTTACATTTCCCTGAAAAAATGATACCATTCACCTAGAGTTCCTTCACCCTTCACCTTCAGTTCTCATCACTCAGCTGCCTTCTGAAATTATGTAGCCCTCCACCCTTATCTCACATAAAGAGACGGCTCTTCTTCCTAAGGAAAACCCCTCTCCATGCCCAAGTAATTCCACCCCATCCCATATTCTCCAACAGAGTCACTCCTATCATCTCAACTCTCTCACTTGTCTTCAAAATCTCTCTATGGGTTACTTTTCCACCCTCTATAGATATTCCCCATAATTCCCCATATTCTACAAATAAACATCAATTAAGCACCTACTATGTTCTAGGCACTGTGCTAAGTGCTAGAGATACAAATGCAAAAAAAAAAATCAGACACCTAAAAAAATAAACCAACCAACCTCACTTGATCCATCTGTGCCTGCTAGCTACCATCTAACATCTCAATTTCTTTTCTTGGTTAAAATCCTTGAGAAGACTGTCTTCATTTCGTGCCTCTACTTCCTCTCCTCTCACTATTTCCTTGACTCTCAAGAGTATGGCTTCCAGCCTTCCAGTCATCCAACAGAAACTAATCTCCCCAATGTTACCAATGATCTTTTTATTGCTAAATCTTATGGCCTTTTCTCAATCCATCTCTTTGTAGCCTTTGACAGTGTTAATCACCATCTCCTTGATAATCTCCTCTCTATATGTTTTGGTGATCTTACTCTCTCCTGGTTCTCCTCCTACCTATCTGATATCTTGGTGCATCTTCATCCAAGTCACTCCAACTAATAGTCAGTATTCCCAGGTCTCTGTCCTGGGCCGTCTTCTTTTATCCCTTTACAATTTCAGTTGGTGATCCCATTAGCTCTCATGGATTTAACGATCATCTCTATGCTGATAATCTTTAAATCTACTTATCCCCTTCCAACCTCTCTTCTAATCTCTAGTTTTACATTTCTTACTACCTATTAGATAACTTGAACTGCACGTGCAAGTTACATCTTAAACTCAAACCTTCCCTAAACTGAACTTACTATCTTTTCCCTAAAATTTTCCTCTCTGTCTAACTTCCTAAATTATTGTTGAGGGTAGTACCATTCTCCTAGTCCCCCATGTTCAAAACCTAGGGGTTATATTTCACTCATCACTCCCCCCTTTACAGATACATATCTAATCTGTTGCCAAGTCCTGCCAATTTTACCTTTGCATAGCCATCAGCCTGGTACAGCCCTTCATTACTTCTCACCTGTATTATTGTAATAGCTTGTTGGTTGGTCTCCCTGACTCAAGTCTTTCATCACTCCAGCCCATCTTCCACTCAGCTGCCAAAACAAACTTCCTAAAGCACAGGTCTGACAATGTCCCCTCCATACCCCAAGTGAATAAACTCCAGTGTTCTCTACTGTCTCTTGGATCAAATATGAATCCCCCAGTTTGGATCTTAAATCTGCCCCCTCCTACCTTTTCAGCCTCCCTTCCATATATTTTATGATCCAGTGACACTGATTTCCTTGGTTCTCTTTGCGAAAGTTACTCCATCTCCTGAATCTATGTATTCTCACTGAATGTCTCCCATGCCTGGAGTTCTCTGCTTCCTCATTACCATCTCCTGGCTAGAAAGAGGAAAAAGTTAGAAGGGAGGGTTGGGGGAAGCAACACTATCTGATCACAGGCTAATGGGATTGGAATGTTCTTATTATGGATTCTGTGATTCTGTTGGAAGTGGACTTCAGAGGTCATCTAATTCAGTTCTGTCATTTGTAGCTCTCCAATCTGAGTCTCAGAGAAATTAAGTGGCCTGTCAATGATTACCCAGCTAATTAGTGGTAGAATCAGGATTTAACTCGGGTCTCTAGTCCTAGTCTTGTGATGTTTCTGGCTCACTATGATGCCTCACATTTTCAGAGAAGTGGTTTGACTTAGTGAAATCCACCGGAAATAGAAAGAGATGGTCAAAGGATTTTGACTTCAGACCCATGAGTCTGTTTTCTATTAAGTACATCCAAAAATGAGGATAGCCTTGGGCACCAGAAAATGTAATTCTAGTTTGGCTTTCCCTCCCTTGATGTTCCTTTGCAAAGAGGAAGGACAGATAAAGGCAGATTTGTCCACAAGAGAGTCATATGTCTGTCAGTGGCTTCTCTGGGGCATCTGAGAGATATCACACCCCCATCCCTGTTTTCTGCCTTCCATCCAAATCATAGCCTCCATTTTCACAATGAGAATCTAAAACACAAGAGAGGACTCCAAATACCCTCTCTTCCCCTCCTACAGTGGCTGCAGCCTCTGGTAGGTTAGCAACAACCAGAGAAAAATGCTAGTTGCTAGACAACCACGACTTGTCTTATTAACCCTCCCTGTACTGAGCATGACCCCTGCAAAAGAAGAAGAGAGTAAAAAACATACCACTTGATTTCAGAAAGCTCTTCATGTTTTCCTCCCTTAGATTTCCCTACCACCCAGAACTTGGTTTCTAATTAGGCTGACTCCCAAGCAAAGGGAGTCCTGGACTTTGAGATTCAGTGTCCTGTCCATGCAGATTAAATCTTTTATTCTTTTCTGCCTACCTCCTCCTGGAGGCCTTTCAACAGTGGATGTCTTTGCTTTACCAAAGCAAACAAAACAACTACAACAAATGTCACCATAAATATAAGATTAGAATCTTAGCTTTCACTCCCCCCTGGCCTCCAGACAATAAGAGTTTGGATTCATCCCCTTATTCTCTTCCTGTCATCCCCCCACACCTTGCCCATTCCTGTTTTCTGTAAATTTGCTCATACTCTTCCTGCTTATTACACTCCCTACCCCAAGTGCCTCCCATCCAAGCGCTATCCATCCTTCAAATCTCATGATATTTCTCCTACTATTCCTACCTCAGGGAAGTCTTTGCTTACTCATGGTTCTTGTTGCCTGTCTGATACATATTTTTTTTTTTAATATTAAATTCAGGTGAGTCCCTGACTTTTGTTTTAGTCTCCAATTTGTTTCACACATCTATCTGAGACCTGTCATGGAAGTTGTCATTGGATTTAGAGCTAAAAGATACCTTAGAGATTATCTAGTTTAATCACCCTCATTTTGCAGATGAGGAAACTGATTCCCACGGGAGTTAACTCACTTCACCATGTTCACACAAGTATTAAATGGAGCTAAAAATCAAGTCAATGGCAGAATCATTGGATCACAGATTCAGAGAAAAAAGGAATCTTAGAAACCATCTAATCCAAATTCCTCATTTTACAGGTAAAGAATTGAGATCCAAGAAAATGAATTACTCATCTAAGGGTCCACGAATGATTTTACCATTGTCAAGGTCAAGATTTTATTTTACTTTATTTTTTTAAATTTTATTTTAGTTTACATTATTCATTTCCACAAGATTTTGAGTTACATATTTTCTTCTCTTCTTTCCCTTACCCACCACCCCAAAACAGCCATCCCAGCGTGTCCCTCCTCCCCCAGTCTATTCTCTCCTATGTCACTTTTCGGTAGGGCAGGATGGATCTCCCAACCACAGTGCCTGTGTATCTCAAGTTCCAGTTGGATGTAGTCAATAATAATAATAATAATAATAATAATAATAATAATAATAATAATAATAATTGCATATATCTATAGATATAGATATATATTT
>CM053589.1:158148183-158167817 GCA_028646515.1 Pseudochirops corinnae
GAGAGAGAGAGAGACAGAGAGACAGAGAGACAGAGAGAGAGAGACAGAGAGAGAATGTATGTGTGTATATTTGTGTGTGCAAGAGAGACAGAGGGAATATATGTGTCTATATGTGTACATATGTATATGTAAGAGAGACTATGTATATGTGTATATGTGTGTATGTAAGAGAGAGAGAAAGAGTGTGTGTGTGTGTGTGTGTGTGTGTGTGTTTGTGTGTGCATCTTGGAGAGACAGAATGGCGTGGTGGATAGAGAACTAAAGAGCTAGTCAGGGAGCCAAGAATATCTCAGTTTAAGTCCTACCCCTGATACTTGCTAGTTGTGTGACTCTGGTCTTGTCATTTACTCTTTCAATGCTCTAGGCAACTCTCGAAGCTGTAGAGAAGACGCCTGTTTAGGTAGAGGGAATTTTCTCACCTAAGAGCTTCATATTCCAATGAAATCAGAGACCCAGATCCCATACTCCCTCCTTCACTCACTCTTCCAATTTCTTTTCCCCACCCTCTTCTCCTTTCCTCTCTTCTCCCTCCCTCCCTCCCTCCCACCTTCCCTTTCCTCATGCTGACTATATCTTCCCTCTTCTTCTCATCCCAGTGGACTGATGCTTTTATCACAGCAGGGAAGACCTGCTGTGGTAGGAGAGTAGGAACAGTGGCCTTGGAGCTACTAGTCCTAAAGAGAGGCAGGACAGTGACTTCAGATTGTGTCGATGATCAATGACCCAGGCTCAAATCCCAACTTTGCCACTCCTCAACTGTGTGACTTTAATCAAATGGTTCGACCTCTGTGGGTACCAGGTACCTCACTGGCAAAATGAAGACAAATGACCTAAGTTTTCTCTTCTAGTTCTAACAGTCTATCAGTTTGAGCATGAGAACTTCTCTCCCATCTTGGAACTGCTTTCAGTTATGTATAAGAAAGAGCTAGGGTTTCCCACTCCCAGTATCTGGAAATTAGCTCTTACTTTTGCAGAGAGAGAGAGAGAGAGAGAGAGAGAGAGAGAGAGAGAGAGAGAGAGAGAAAGAGAGAGAGAGAATTTAGTAGTACCTGGGAGATAGAGAAATAAGGTAATGCAAGACACTTCATTTTAGTGGGAGCAAGATAATCATGAGAGTTGTGTATTTCTTTGTGTTTTTTCTTTTATAAATGCAGATGTGTTTACCTTGTCCTATGAACATACCCTTGGGAGGTCTTAAGTGTCTTGCCATACTGCTAAAGTTGCCTGAAGTCTTGTCATGGAGAGTATCAGTAGAATTTGGTTGGGATGAATCTGTATCAGAACGTTCACAGAAGCTGCATATTTGACAATTACTTTCTTAAAATCATGCTATCTCCCTTAATGCATGTTTCTATTAGAATCTAGGATACTCTGAAAGAAGCTGCAAGACCCTTACAGATAATATTGGCCTAGGATCCTACCTATACCCTTGAAATTCTGTGATAAACCATTTAGTATCTCTTGGAAAACCTTTCTGATCAATTAATTGTGGAGACAAAGAAGATTTCATTAGAACCTTAGTTCTCTCAGAATTGGGCTCAAATAAAACCTCCCTTTTGGACTTAACAGCGCTGGGATGCTAGAAGTGTTTTGGAAGGGGAGGGAGACCCATATCTGAATCCTCACTTTCCTAGGTTTCCCTTCCCATCAGCCCATCAGCCTTGGGATCTTGGGCCAAAGCCAAGAGAGTATGATGCTCTGTCTCTGGGATTTTCTCATTTGAGTGTATTTGTTTTTTTCTTCTATTGAGTGACAGATAGAGTTAGAGCCTTAAGTCAGCTGAACTGTGAATATCTTTGTGCTCAAGAGGGAGCCTTCTGAAAGAGTTGCCTGCTGAACTAATTGGAACTGAATCCTGTGCTGCAGCTACCCTAAGAACAATTCTTCATCAGTGGGCAGCTTTATTTAAGCCACAAATGTCCATTAATTATGGATTAGCTGATTCCTGTCAACCTGATTGTATTAGCAATTTTTACATCTGCAATAAGAGGTTATTCATGTATCAGTCTGACTGGTCTGGCACATACTCCATTTAGCCTAATGGGCACTTTCTCTATCTAATTAGGAGTGTGTGTGTGTGTGTGTGTGTGTATGTGTGTGTGTGTTTGCATGCATGTGTGTCTGTGTACTCACAGGTGCATTTGATGGCTGGGCTCTAGAAATACTGCCTGTGAATGCAGTAAAGAAGACAGAGGAGATGGGTTGGCTATCTTTGTTTTCTTCTTTGGCCTTATTTAAACACTGGTATCAAATAAGGAACATTAGAGGATCTCTAAACTAGTGTGCGTAGGAAATCTCCTAGCCCACCAAAGTCCAAGTGACTCTCAGCAGAGCCTCTCTCCCTGTGTCTCCAGACTAATTTCAATTTTGGCTGTTTTTCTCAATCCTTGCTAAGGCTTCCAGGTAGAAAGAAATGAACCCAGGACTTTGGGAGTAAATGCCATGCTCTGTCTTTTTAACCTCTCATAAACTCCATATGACTTGCCTTGAAACCCAGTAAGATCCACCATGCTCTATTATGTGTAAAATGAGGCAGATTATATAAAGTTCTCCTATGTTTCTAATAAATGACCCTTCCCTAGAATTTCCACTCTCCAGTCGAATCATGTTGCTAAAGGCAAGAGCTAAGAGCTACTATTCTGAATCTGCCTGTGTTCCTGCTGTGTAATCTCAAGTCACAGAGAAGATATTCTAGGTGGCTTCTTTTGGGGTCACTGGATTATGGATATAGAGCTGGAGGGAACCTCAGAGGTCACTTAGTTCAACTCCTTTTTTTTTTTTTTTTTTTTTACAGATGAGGAAAGAAAAGCCAAGAACATTAAGTGACTTGGCTTAAGTCACACAGATAGTAAGCATCAGAGTAAGTTTTTGAACCCAGGCTTTTGACAATCAATGTTCTTTCCATGGTACCTGCACTACAGTTAGAGTGTCATAGAATTGAAGAGAGGAGAGGGTATAATACCCTAGTAACAGCCTCCCTCCCCCACTAAATGAAGTCCTGGGGAACCTCAAAAATCCCAGAGTCTTCTTGTCAGAGTAAGACCAGCAGTAATAGCCCTAACTTCCTTTTCTCCCTGGTAGTGAGTTTTAGTATCAGCTAGCCACCAGTTTTCAAGCACTCTCTTCTTCCCTCCCCATGAAATAGTATGAAGCAGGCAGCACTAATCCCCAGGTTCCATTCTTTCTTCCCCTAATGCCTGGTCCTGTTAATTTTGGGCTAGTGGTTCTCAACCTGTGGGTCGCAATCCCTTTGGGGGGTCAAACGACCCTTTCTCAGGGATCGCCTAAGACCATCGGAAAACACATATTTCCGATGGTCTTAGGAACCAAGACTGCTCCTCTATCCGTCTCCAGGCAGGTCCACCCACATGCAGAAACACCCACATACAAGTATTAAAGGCTCATGGCATTAGGAAGGTTGAGAAGCACTGCAGTATGGGCCATCACCAGTCATCTTGACTTTTGTGTTGCCATTGGACTTCAGTGACTCTGAGAGAGAGTGAGGCTGGCAACTTCGTGCAATTCTGATTCACTTAAACCTAATTCACACCCGAGTCAAGACATCACCCATGGCCCTCCATTGTGATGCCATTGGTTCTCTTCAAAATTGAAGGATGAACAAAAATCGATCTGGTTGAATATAAATAAGAACCCTATAAGAACCCACCAGATTTTACTGATTGAGAGGGGTATCCATTCCTCCTGGAGCCCTAGAAAGGTACCTAATTCCACTCAGGGCTCCTTTTTCTGTCTGTCTCCCTCGTTGCCCTTTATCTTCTAAGTATAACCTTGCAATAAGGCTGTCTTACTTTTACTGTCTTGTTTCATGTTCCACGCTTCCTCACAATACCTTGACCCAAGCCTTCCTAAGTCTGCATTAAGATACAAGACCCATTTAGTTTTATCCCTACACCAACCCCTCCTTTTACAAACAAAGAAGCTAAAGCTTAAAGAACAAAAATGATTTGTCCTAGATCATGCAGCAAATTAGTAGCAGGACCCAGCCTCAAACCCAGACTTGAAAATTCATTGTTAACCAGATTTAATCACTCAGCTATTTAGACCAGGTCCAGGGTCAGAGCTCAAACTTTACAGCTCCCATCTCTCAGATGAATATCATCAAAGATGAGACGAAAATGCCATTTGCATGCAGAATGAGGCCAAGAGAGTGTCATTTCTCTTAGATTATATTTACTAGACAGGAAAGCTAAAGGCCTCTGGGTCTAATCTGCAAATGACAAGCAATGCCTAGGGAACTAGAGATTTAATATTCCACCTTCCTCCAGTCTCTCTTGGATTTCTCTCTCCTTGAGATGAGAAATTCGGGATATAGCATTCCCCTCACTACAAATGGCTTAAAATAGACCCCCCAAAAGGCTACCCCCGAATCCCTGACGAAGCCTGGAGTTTTCAACTCATAAGTGGGCTTACGGATGACAGAGATGTTTTGGATTTTTTTTTATGAAGTTATGGTTTCCATTGGTTGATTTCCCTTTCATCTCTTGCCTCAGATATAGGTCATTAGATACAGAAATCTCACTCCATAGGAGGGGGAAAACGAAGCTTTGCTCTTTGACTTTTGATTGTAGGCAAGGGTCTCCTTCTGCTAAGGCACCTGGAATGAGAAATGTAACTCATCTATAAACCAATAATTATGGCATCTTACAGTTGTGAGGGGCCTCAAAGGCCATCTAGTTCAACTCCTAGCCAAGGAAGGAGTTCAATTTGATTTCAAAAGCATATATTAAACACCTTTTACAACTAAATCCAGACACCATGCTAGGTGTTAAGGCTACAAAGACAAAAGAAAATAGTTCCTGTACTCAAGGAGCTTACTATGAGGGGAAGGGATAGAATGACACATACACAGATGATTCAATGAAAAAAATAGAAATAGTGGGGAAAACACTAACAGTTGGAGGGATAGGTTAAAGCCTCTTGTAAGTGGTGGTATCTAAGCTGAGCCTTGAACGGAATGATGACATGAGTGAGGGGGAAGGGCATCACAGACATGGGAGTCCTTGCAACAACTTGGGGGTAATAAATGGAATGACACATTATGGGAGTATTCCTGACTGTAGCTTCTACTTTAACATCTTAATTTATGGGAATACTACTACTTAATAATGTCAGCCTTCCCATTTGGGGATAGCTCTGTTATGAATGCTTTGCATACACTGAGCCCCCTTCCAAAACAAACAAATAAACAAAAAGCCTTACTAGAATTCCCTACCATAGCTCTCATTCCTGCCCTCTGTATTAGGGTTAAGATGAGCAGAACAAATTCAATCTGTCTTCCACACTCCAACCCTTTAAAGTATCTGAGACAACTACTATGTCCCTTCTTTAATGCATGATGTGGGATTTCAATAATGTACACTAAGGAATGTTATGAGATTCCCTTTTATTTTCAATAAATGATTCTTTCATAGACTCTCCAGGCTAAAAATTCCCTATTCTTTTAGCTCATGCTTTTCTGGTGTGGTCACTAGTTCCCTTATCAAATCTTATTCTGATCTCATTTCTCTGGATGTGTTCTAGCTTTCCAGTTTCCTTCCTAAAATATGGTGCCCAGAACCAAGCAAAATATCCCATATTTCCTTTTGTCAGGGTAAAGAGCAGGTCTATAACTCACCATTTCTATATAGGGCATGGTCTCAAAACTCCAAGAAAGAATGAAATAATAGTAGGGCACAATTCTCTTTGCAATTCCCCTAAGACCAAGGCCATATTTTTTGCTCTACTTTGGGAACCTTGGTATTCGTGTGCTGCCCTTTTGCAGTATCTACTTACTCCCTAGTTTGCTTAGCTAGCAGTAAATGCTTTGAAAAATTAAAGTTCACTGACTCTGGCTTGAAGTACATAGCTGACCAGGATGTTCCCTGGGCTTGGGACCTGGCTTCTGACTGCTTAGAATGAAGTTACAGATGAAAATCACCAGTAGGAAGTCTTTGGTAGTGACTATAAGGTAAACAAATTCAACTAAATTCATTGAACACATAATGATTATGATTATTATGCTTCACAAGAACAACAACAGACACATCTGTAAGCCTTAAGCACTTTATATACATCACGTCATTTGATCCTGAAAACAATCCTGGAAATTGTGTGCTGTTATTGTCATGGTTTTACCATTGAGAAAATGGAGGCTCTGGCAAATGAAGTTAGTTGCCTAGGGTTACACAGCTAGGAGGCATCTGAGGCAGGTTTTAAACTCAGATCTTCCTGACTCCATCCCATACTGGATTCAGTATGCTTCACCATCTCTTTGTTAAGCACCTATTACATGAAACAGTCTTTTGGCAACCAGAGAAACAGAGATGAAAGAAAATATGATTTTTGCCCTCAAGGAGCTTAAAATCTAGTAGGAATCTGAGAGAAAACTCTGATGGCCTTGTAGTTGAGTCTGGGGACCCCGCCCGGACTGAGAAATCATGATGTCCAGAGCTAGGAGAGATTTTTAGAGCTCATCTAGACAAACAACCTTGTTTTATGGATAAGGTAACTGAGGTCCTGGGCAGCTAGGTGGCACAGTGGATAGAGTGCTAGACCTGCAGTCAGGAAGAACTGAGTTCAAATACCAGCTTGGGATCTTGGGGCAAGTCACTTAACCCTGTCAGCCTCAGTTTACTCTGTAAAATGAGCTGGAGAAGGAAAGGCAAATCATTCCAGTATCTTTGCCAAGAAAACTCTAAATGGTGTCATGAAGAGTCAGATATGACTGCAAAATGACTGAACAACAACAATAACTGAGGTCCAAAGAGATAAAGTAACAGAAAGGTAATAAATCATAAACTAAGATTCAAACCCAGGGTCTCTGACTCCAAATCCAATGTTTTCCATGTATTGTGTTACTTCTCAGTGGTTAACATTAAAGGATGAAAGAAACTTATCAACTAGCCATGTAGGGTCATTCATTGAGAGTCAGAAGGGATGTTAAACCTTGATTCACTTCCCATCTATAGCTTGGAGGGGTGGGGGAAAGAACAAGCAGACAAAGAACAATTTGACCAGAGCCTGTCAATGAGTTAGTCAATGAGTGATGAACAGCTCTCTACTCTATGATTGGTGTCATGCCCTCTAATAGTTCTAATAAGCTATACATCCACTACTTTCCTTAAAAGATTTCCCTGAACCCTCAGGAGGACTACAAGAATGATGGCCAGGCACCATTGGAACCAGCCCAAGTTCCTTTAAGAAACTTCTTTAAAACCCAAAGAATGAGACACCGAGAGTATTAGACAAACATCTGCTGGCAAATGGTTACCCCAAAACAGGGAATAGGGAAATAAGGGAAATTTCCCAAAATGGAAATAAGGTATTTTTGGTATGGTATAAGTACAGTGATTATTATCGCATAATACTGGTCATAGCAAAAGACAGTATGACATAGGTGATAGAAAGTCAGCCCTAGAGTCAGGAAGACTTGATTTCAGGTCCTGCCTCTGACTAAACTTTGGGAAAATAATTTCTCAATGCCTTCAGGTGACTCTCCAGAAGTTGCCAAACAGGTTCTTATCTGCTTTGGTAAAGGAAGTTTCCTCACTGGGAGTACCCTATACCAACAAAATCATAGTTCTAGTTTAAAAGAAAAATCCAATTAGAAAATTAAACATTTATTGTGTGCCTACTATATGAAAGACACTATCATTGGAAAGACAAAGCAGTCCCTGCTCTTAATGAGTTTACATTCTATAGAAGCAATAGAGTTCTATAGATAACCCAATAAAAAGGATATACAAAATAATTTTAAGAGGTTGATAGCACTGACAGCTTTTAGGGTAGAAGCAAGGATTTGGTAAAGGCACCTGAGCTGTTCTTTGTAGAGAACATGGATGTAGAGGCACACACATGAGTGGGGCAGGAACAGAAGGAGGGAAATTGGACTTCCAATGTCCCAGGGTCTTCTGGGGTCTTTTCCCAGGGCACCTATTTCCTTGGGTTTTTTTTAGATTTTTAAAATTTTTCTTTTCAATTTATGGCATAAAACAGGCATTTCCATAAAAGCATAACAGAAAAGATGATTGCATATGAAACTGTAAATATACTATGTACAGCTTGCTATTTCTTTCAAATATACAAAAAGTTATCATTTAAATTTTTTCCTTTTTTTCTTTCCTTCACCCCCCACTCCAGAGATGGCTATTATTAGGCATATCTATATCTATATCTATATCTATATCTATATGCACATACACACATACATATTTATGTATGGAGAGAGGTATATATACACATATGTATATATATGTGTGTGTGTATGTGTATATATATATATATATAATATATATATAAAATTATTTCACACATATATTTTATTGGTTCTTTCTCTGGATATAGATAGAGTCTTTATTCATATATATCCTTTATAGATAATTTGGATATTCATAATAGACTTGTTCACTAAAAGTTGTTCTTAAAACAATATTCAGTCATGTCTGACTCTGTAACCCCATTTGGGATTTTCTTGGCAAGGTACTGAAGTAATTTGCCATTCCTTCTCTAGCTCATTTTACAGATGAGGAAACTGAGGCAAATAGAGTCAACTTGCTTAGGGTCACACAACTACTAAGTATAGAGGCCAGATTTGAACTCATGAAGATGAGTCTTCCTGATTCCAGGCCAAGCACTCTAGCCACCATACCATTTAGCTGTCCCTGTTTCCTACTGGTCTCTTATGGATAGTACTCACTGTTCTTATAGTCATTGGTAGCCACGGATCTCACTAAAGTCACTACTAGGTATTGCTGTATGTGGAGCTTCTTTCTGCTTCCAAATTATGTATTCAATGGGAGTTCTCCACAGAGGTGCTATACCTCTTCTAAATGAGGAAGAAGAACTATCTTTCTGTAAGAACAGAGGTCATGGGAAATCCATGCTTACATTCCTGCTAAATAGGTACCTTTCAGATGTCTCCAAATTAATAGCCCCATACACTGTAATCTCATCAGTTTGAGTGAGGACACTCCTCAAATTAATCAGTGAATCCCCCAATACATCCTGCCCCTTAAAGTTACTTTTTGCTTATCAGTCAGAGTAGTCCCTTCTTCACACAGCCAGTATCAGACTGAGGAAAATCCCTAAGGTATTTGAATATCATTCTCCAGCTCAAAAATATTGAATGGTTCCCTCTTGTCTCTATCATAAAGTACAAAATCCTTATCCTGGAATTTAAAGCCCTGGCTTTTTTATTTTATCCTAGAGGTAATAGTGACAAGGTAAGATTTGTACTTGGGAAATGTTCTGACTTAGACAAAATAGCAATAAACTGAAAGGGGAATGAGAAAAACAACCATTGGGTTTAGCAATTAAGAGAACATTAGTAACTTTGGAGAGAGAATTTGCAGTTGAATAGTGGAGTGACAAGTCAGATTACAAAAAGAATTGTGAGACATGGAGAAATGGAGGCAGTAAGTGTAGATGACCAGTTGATTGTGAAAAGAAAAATAGCCATGAAACAGTAGTTTGAAGAAATGGCAGGGTCATGTATTTGATTTTTGAGGATGGAAATAGTTGGTTTAAGGGAATTCATTAATAATTATACCTGGAATTTGATTATACTTTATTACTTTTTACAATATGTTTATGGCAATGATCTCATTTGGCAATGTAGCCTAATGGAGAGAATGCATAGCAGATAGAGCACTGGACCTGGAGTCAGGAAGGCCTGAGTTCAAATCCAGCCTCAAACACTTATTAGCTATATGATCTTGGACAAGTCAGTTAACCTCTGTTTGCCTCAGTTTCCTCAACTGTAAAATGAAGATTATAATAGCATCTTCCTTCTTTCTGTTGGTTATCTCTTATTCATTCTGTATATAGCTTTGTGTGTGTGTGTGTGTGTGTATGTGTGTGTGTATGTACATTTATTTGTATGTTGTCTTCTCCATTAGACTGTGAGTTCCTTGAGGGAAGACATGGTCTTTTGCCTTCTTTGTCTCCAGTGTTTAGCACAGTGCTTGGCTCATAGTAGGCACTTAATAAAGGCTTACTGACTGATTAACTGATAGTGGGATGAAAAGAGGCATCATAGTGCTACCACTGAGGCAAAGAATAATAGAAGAGGAAAAATGGAACTGGAGAAGAAGAGTATGTGTTCTTTCTCTTGCTCTTCACAGTCTTCTTTTGTGAAGACCCATTGCCCAAGGAAGTATAATGTGGTGTACTAGACAGAGCCAAAGGACCTAGATTCAATACCTGGTTCCACCACATAATAACTGTGTGAACTTGAACAACTCATTTAATCTCTCTGCATCTCAGTCTTCTCATCCATCAAGTGGGGACAGTAATAACCTACACATACCTTATGGTGATATCCTGAGGATCAAATGAATGCTTTCAAGTTCGACATAAATGCAAGCTATTATCATCATGCATAACCTCTCCCAGCCTGAGGCCTGAGAAGACAGGAATGGTCTATTTATTTGAAGCTGACATTTAAAAGCAGATAAATCAAGAATGGAAGGGAGAGAACTTTTTAATTAGCTAATTAACTTATCTGTTCAGATTTCAAAATTAGTTTTAACAGCAGCACCCACAAAGGAACAAGCCCTTGAAATGTGTTTTTTATCTAAATTAGAAATGTATCAATTAATTTATGAGGCGGGGCAGAAATTGGTTTTTGACATACATAGCAATAGCATAGGAAAAGAAAAAGAAGAGGTGATATATTTCCCCTTGCAATTAGGTGGGAAATAGCATGTTTCATTCTTACGTGACTCCTCTCTTTCCTTTGGGAGAAGGAGCAAGAGAAATATTATTCTTTAGTGGGGAGAAAGAGCCTGAAGGACCAGCGTTGGACTCACATTTGGGCTCATTAACTCAAGGAATGTCTGCTCAGCCTGCAGCAGGTACCAGGGGTTAGGTGATGCCTACTCATTTGATAGAAACAACCATTATCCAGATCCTTAGGGATTGCTAATTGGTGATATCAGAGGCAAGTCGTTAGCCAGGCTGCCTAGGAAATGGCGGTGCTTGCAAGGCTTTCAAAATTTTCATAGTCTTTTTATGAAAAATGAATAAATATTAAAAAATGCAAAGCAAAACCAAAATGCCTCATTGAGTTGGTCTAGCTAAACAGAGCACAGCACTGGTATGAGTGTTGAATATTACCTCTTATTTATCACTTTAGTGCTCAGCAGAGGCTCAGAAACAAACCAGTATCTACTTGATGACCTCGAAGGACACTTTGGACTCAAATCTTATGATACTTTTAGTCTACAGACTAGCTTGGGATCAACTCTGAATAGTAGCACTTCTTATGGTTCATGTGATTAGTTCCTGCTGTGCCTCTAAATCCCTTTATTCCCACAGAAATACACATAGTCAAAGACCTTGGAGAAGGAAATGACAAACCATTCCAGTATCTTTGTCAAGAAAACCCCATATGGGGTCACAAAGAATTGGACATAACAACGAATAAAAAACAAAAGACCTGCATAAGGATATTATGGTACATGGAGGAGGAAGAAGAAAGATTCCCCTGGTCCTGAGAGCACGACAATGCTAAGAAAGAAACACAGATTTGTAACATTGGAAAAAGGCATCTGACCTTGGGATTCCACAGTGTAATATTATATCACCAAATGTGAGTCCAATGCTGGTCCTTCAGGCTCTTTCTTCCCACTAAAAAATAATATTTCTCTTGCTTCTTCTCCCAAAGAAAAGAATGATGCAATATGTCAGAATCAGAAGGAACTTCAAAGACTGTTTGAACCAATGAAGAATAAAGTGAAGGGCAAGTATTGGATAGACCACCAAGCCTGGTGTCAGGAAGACCTAAGTTTAAATCCTGCCTCAGACACTCACCAGCCGTGTGACCTTGGGCAAGTCACTTAACCCTGTTCTCCTCAGTTCCTCAGCTGTAAAATGAGCTGGAGAAAGAAATAGCAAACTGCTTCAGTGTTTTTGTCAAGAAAGCCTCAAATGGGGTCACAAAGAGTTGGACATGAGTGAAATGATGGAACAACAAAGAGCAAAGTGAGCGGAGATAGGAGAACAATTTATAAAATGGTAACACTTTAGAGAAAAAAAACTTTGAAAGACTTTAGAACTCTGATCAACACAATAATAAATCATAATGTGTTCAAAAGATTGAAGATGAAACTTGCCACTCACCTCCTGCCAAAAAGTGATGAACTTAAAATGCAGGAAGAGAAATACATTTTCAGATGTGACCAATGTGAGAATTTGTTTTCCTGAACTATGTAGATATGTATGGAGGGTTATTTTTTAAACTTGCTCAATGATAGAAAGTAGTGAGAACACATTAATTTAAAAAATATTTTTTAACTTATAAATAAAAATAATAGACATTTAAAAAGAGAAGAAAAAAAGATCATTTAGATGAAACTCATTTCAATAAGAATTCTCTCTATGAAGGATCTGATATGTAGTCATTCAGTTTTTGTTTGAAGACCAAAGAGATCTAGTGAGCCCACTCCATTTGGAGTTAATTCTAATTGATAGGAATATTTTTCTTTAAATAAAGCTAAAAACAGCTTCCTGGCAACATCCAACCATTACTCATGATTTTGCCCTATAGGGCCAAGAAAAACAAGCCTAATTCTCTGGCACATGACAGTTCTTCATACACTTGAAGACAGCTATCACAGCACCCTCTCTATCTTCTCATCCCTAGGCTAAATATTCCCAGGTAGTTCAACTGATACTCACATGTCAGGATCTTAAGGTCCTTTAATATTCTGGTACCATTTGAATTGTCTTAGGAAGATTCTGGAGATCACCCGGCAGGATAAGATACCAGACACTGAGGTCCTTTCTTGAACTAAACTACCACACATTCAAACTCTACTACAGAGAGCAGCAACTATGATTTACTTGCCACATTATTCAAAAGTCAAATGTATGCTTGCCTAAAAGACTATTTTATGGAGAACTCACACAGAGCAAGTATGCACATGGTGGGTAGCAATAAAAGGTTTGTCAAGGTTTCTTTTAAGAACTTTGGAATTAATTATGCGACATGGGAGACACTGGCATGGGACCACCCAGCATGGCATGCATACATCAGAGAGGGTACTGTGCT
This sequence comes from Pseudochirops corinnae, assembly GCA_028646515.1. Classification (NCBI taxonomy): domain Eukaryota; kingdom Metazoa; phylum Chordata; class Mammalia; order Diprotodontia; family Pseudocheiridae; genus Pseudochirops; species Pseudochirops corinnae. Next base: position 158,161,235 of record CM053589.1, read on the forward strand.
CTATGAGCAAAGCAGAATTGAAATAGCTCAAAGGAAATATAGGATGTGCACATTTAGAGAATCCCCTCCAAATGTTCACATGAACTACTTGTGCTCGACCTGAGGTAGAGTATTTCAAGCTTGTATTGGTCTGATCAGCCATAGTTGGACACATTGCAACTTGCCTCTAACAGAGTGATGTCATTTTGGTCCTTGAGAATGGAGGACAACAACCAATTAGCCATATTTACTACTCACTCCAGTTTCTTTGTCCTTCCTATCATGTGGTACCCAAACCTTAACATAATTCTCCATATGTGGTTTGACCAGAGAAGAGTTGAGTGAAATTATCACCTCTCTAATCCTGTATATTATCAATCAACACATCATGGCATGTTATGTTTCTCTGAATGCAGCCAAAGCATTGAGCATCTTTCTTGGCCGCCATGTCTTGCTGTTAACTCACATTGAGCATGATATCGACTAAAATCCCGTGTTTTGGTTTTTTTTAATGGTAGCTATGTCTTCCCTGTCAAGAGTTTGTGAAATTGATTTTTTTTTGTACCAAAGTGCAAGACCTTACATTTGTTCCTATTAAATTTCATGCTATTAGGTTGAGACCAATGTTCTAATCTGTAGAGGTCTTTTTAAATAGTAGCTTTATTATCTAATAAGTTAGCTATCGCCTCTAACTTTTTGTCATTTATAAATTTGACAAGCATGACATTAATGTCTTTAATCAAGTCATTAGTAGGAGTAAGACAAGATCCTTGGGGTGCTCCAAAGATAATCTTATTCCAAGGAGACATTTACTCATTAAAAACTACCCTTTAGATTCAGCTATTTAACCATTTCCGAATCCACCATAACTCTACTATTGTCAAGAATGATTTGTGACCACCTTGTGCATAATATTAGCATGAAATCTGTCAAATGCTTTGTCAAAGTCTAGGCAAACTGTAGCTATAGCATTCCTCCAATCTGCCAGTCTAATGAGCTTGACCAAAAGGGGATTGAGGTTAATTTTCCATGTCTTCTTGATGAAACCATATTGGCTCCATAGGATCATTGTTTCCTTTTTAACAATTTTAGTAACCCTATCTTAGAGAATGTCAAGTCCAATTTTACTTGTACAAGAATCTTTTCTACTATGTCCCTGATGACTGTTCATAGCCCTTCTTGGTGACTTCCCAGGATGGAGAAATCTGCTAACTCCCAAGGCCATTTTATTTTTGTACAGCTTTAATTGCTGGCACACACCATTGGACTTGAAATCACCTAGAAGCAACTAGGTGGCACAGAAGATAGAGCTTTGGGCCCAAAAAAAAGGGTGATCCAAGTTCAAATACAGCTTCAAATACAAGTTATGTGATCTTGGGCAAGTCACTTATCTGCTATCTGCCTCAGTTTTTTCAACTGAAAAATAGGAGTAATAATATCACCAACCTCACAGGGCTATTGTGTGGATCAAAAGTGATAATATTTGTAAAGCAATTCACACAGTGCCTGGCACATAGTAGAAGATTAATAAATGTTTGTTTCCTTCCTTTCCCCCTCTTCCAACAGTCTTGCTTATAGTTCTCCGGGCATGTTCCAGATTATCAACAATAATTTTTATAGATGCTTTCTGACCAGGGCTAATTAACTTTCAAAAATGAGTATTTCCATTAGAGATAATGACAACAATGAGACCATATATTAAAATTTTTGAAATGCAGCCAAAACATTATTTAGGGGAATTTTTATATCTCTACACACTTTCATCAGCAAAAGAGAGAAAGAGCAGTTCATTGAAGTGAGCATGCAACTGAAAAAATGAAAAATAAAAAATAAAAAATCCCCAGTTAAAGAACAAACTAGAAATCCTAAAAATCAGAGAAAAGATTAATAATACTGAAGGCAAAAAAGCCATTGAATTAATACATAAAACCAGGAACTGGTTTTTGTTTTTGGAGAGAAATGAAAAACAGCAAAATAGGCAAACTTGGCTAATGATTAAAATAAAAAGAAAACCAAATTTATCTACTTAAAAATTTAAAAGGTTATTTCCCCATGAATGAGGAAGAAATAATTAGGCATTATTTTACCCAACAGTATGTCAGTGATACTGACAATCTAAACAAAATAAATGTTTACAAAAATATTAAATGCCCACATTAACATAACAAGAAATAGAGGTCTTTAATAACCCAACATATAGCAAAATAAATTGAACAATCCATAAATGAGCCCTTCACACCACCACCACTACCCAAACAAAAACAAAAACACCATGACCAGATGGATTTACAAGTTAATTCCTTCTAATGTTTAAGTAACAATGAATTCCAACACTACATAAACTATTTGGGGAAAAAAAAATTTACAAAGGTCCTCAGGCCCTACAGAATCCTTTCTGTGATAAAATTATGGTCACAATCTCAACCAGGTCAACCAAGTAAACCAAGGGGAACCAAGTAAAAATAGGGGAAAAATTAACTGTAGACCAATATCACTAATTCATATTGACACAAAAAATTTTAAATGTTAGCAAGTAGATTAAAGCAACATATCATAAAGATCATACACTATGATCAGGCTTAATTTATACTGGGAACGCAGGAATAATTCAATATTAGGAAAACTATAAAAGTAATTGACCATATTAATGATAAGAGCAACATGAAAAAACATATGTTTTTTATTAATAGATGCAGGAAAGTCTCTTGACAAGATATATCTGTTACTATTTTTTTTAAATACTAGAAAGTGAAGGAATAAATGGAGTTTTCCTAATATAAGTAATATCTATATAAAAAACAAGATCCAGCTTTATCTGCAATGGGGATAAACTAAAAGCCTTTCCAATAAAATCAGGGGTAGATCAAGGATTTCCACTTTCACCATTACTATTCAATAAAGTGATAGATAAACTCATTGTTGCAGTAAGACTAAAGAACTTGAAGCAATAAGCATAGACAAAGAGGAAGCAAAGTTATAGCTTTTTTTTTTAATTTTTTTTTTTTATATTTGATAGAGATACCCCACCACCACAGGGAGCCAACCAAAAAACTAATTGAAACAATGACCAACTTCAGCTAGGTTACAGAATAGAAAATAAATTGTCAGCATTTCTTTATATTACCAACAAAATCCAGTAGGAAAAGACAGAAAGAGAAATTATATTTGAAATAACTACAAAAAGTATAAAATAATTAAATATTTGCCAAAACACAGTTTTTCAAAGTTGTTTATTTTTAAAAATATTACTATTATTATATAAATTATTGTCCTGATTCTGCTCACTTCACTCTGCATTAGTTCATCCAAGTCTTCTCAGGTTCTTCAGTCTAAAACTATCCCCTTCATCTTTTCTTATAATACAATATGCAAATATAGCACAAAACATAGAGAGATGATAGATTCAGAGTGAGATATAATATTTTTGGAAGTGATCAATTCAGGAATTTGTTTTGTTTGACTATATATGCTTGTAAAAGGGTTATTGTTCTTCTTATTTTCTCAACTGGGAAAGGGAAAAGTGGGAGAAGATAATATAGATCTTTGGGAAAGTAAAATTAAATTTTGAAAAATCAAAAATGATGTTTCTACTTTTTCTACATGAACAATTATTATCTCATTCACAAAAAAATATTCAGATTCTATATTTAGCCTTCTTCTTGCCATTAAAGGACTAAAAATATCCTTTTATTTTTCCTTGGTATCTATGAACAACTTTGACTCATTTTGAGCTTTAATGTTGCTCACTATAGTTTTATTTGAGCTTTCCATTCTTTTGTAGGCACCCTTGTATTATTCTTCAATCTTTTGTAGACTGGCTTCCAACCCCATCACTCAATTGAAAGTGCTCTTTCCAGAGTTACCAATGATCTCTTAAATGTCAGCCCTAATGGTATTTTCTCACTGTCAACCACCTCCTACTCCTGAATATTCTCTCTGGGTTTTTGTGACACTTTCATCTCCTGGTTCTTCCTACCTGTAAGAACACTTTCTCATCTCCTTTGCTAGTTCCTCATCCACATCATGTGCCCTCAATGTGAACTCTAAAACTCCATCCTATGTCCTCTTCTTTGCTTCTACATTCTCTCTCAATAGCCTCATCAGCTCCCATGGATTTAACTATCATCTCTATTCAGATGACTCATAAATGTATGTGTATGTTTGCACACAGATATATCCACGTATGACAAAATGAATACATATTTGTGTGTATGTGTGTTTTGTGGCCCCAGTCTTTCCCCTGACCTTCAGTCACAGATTACAGATTGTCTATTGGACATTTAGAAATTTAATGTCCCAGAAGTCAATACAGAAGCATTTCTTAGGCACCTACTATGTATCAGGCACTGTATTAAGGACTAGGGATACAAAGAAAGGCAAAAGACAGTCTCTGCCTTCGAGAAGTTCACAGTGAAATGAGGGAGATGTAAAGCAAACAAATAGGAACAAACAAGCCATATGTAGGATCTATGGGAAATAATGGGAAAAAAGGCATGAGAATTAAGAGGACTGGGAAAGGTTTCCTGTAGAAGATGGGATTTTAGCTGAGACTTAAAGGAATCCAAGGAAGCCAGGAAGTAGAGCTGATAAGAGAAAGCATTCCAGCAAGCCAGAGAAAGTGCCTGGAGCTGAAAAATGGAGTATCTTGTTTGGGGAATGGCAAGGAGGCCAGTGTTTCTGAATCAAAGGGGACATTAGGGTGGAGTGGGGGTGGGTGGGTGGGGCAGAGCATAAGGAAATATCTTACATTTAGCATGTCCAAAATTGAAATCGTTAGTTTTTCCCCCAAACCATCCTCTCTGTCAAGCTTTTCTATTTCTATCAAAGGCCCAGCCACCCTTTCAGTCTTCCTGGCATTGTCCTAGACTCCTCAGTCCCATCCCACATATCCTTTCAGTTGCCAGTATTGCTATTTCTACCTCCACAACATTTCTTACATCTTACATTCTTTCTTTCTTTCTTTCTTTCTTTCTTTCTTTCTTTCTTTCTTTCTTTCTTTCTTTCTTTCTTTCTTTCTTTCTTTCTTTCTTTCTTCCTTCCTTCCTTCCTTCCTTCCTTCCTTCCTTCTTTCTTTTCTTTTTTTTTTTTTTTGCTTTTTTTGGAGGGCAGGGCAATTGGGGTTAAGTGACTTGCCCAAGGTCACATGCCTAGTAACTGTTAACTGTCTGAATACAGATTAGAGCTCAGGTCCTCCTGACTCCAGGGCTAGTGCTCTATTCACTGCACTACCTAGCTATCCCACATCTGACTTTGTTCTACTCACAAAGCTACCTTCTTACTTCAGGCCCTCATCACTTCTTGTCTTGATTATTATAAAAACCTCCTAATTGATCTCCCTGATTCAGCTCTCTCTTCACTCCTGCCTATTCAGCACACTGCTGCCAAAATATTTTTCCTTAACTTCAGATCTGACCATATAACTCCTATTAAGTCAATTCCAGTAGCTCCCTCTTTCCTCCAGAGTAAAATATAAACTTCTCTATTTAGTTTTTTAAATTAATGTTTATTTTTAGTTTACATCATTCATTTCCACAAGATTTTGAGTTACAAATTGTCTCCCCACCTTTCCCCTACCCCCCACCCCTCAAAAAATGATCCCACTGTATACCCCCTCCCCAAATCTGCTCTCTCCTATGTCCTCCCCCATCCCTCCTCCCACTTTCTGGTACAGCAAGATGGAGCTCCATACCCCAATACCTGTATATTTTATTTCCCAGTTGCATGTAAAAAAAAAAAATAATATTTTTTTAAACATTTGATTTTACAACTTTGAATTGCAGATTTTTTTCCCTTCCTCCCTTGTCACCCACCCTTACTGGGAAGATAAGCAATTCAATATAGGTTGTGCATGTATAGTTCACAAAATGTTTCCATAGTGGATATATTGTGAAAGACTGACTGTATTTCCCTCCATCTTCTCCAGCCCCCGCACTTGTTCTATTCTTCACTTTGACCCCATCCCTCTTCAAAAGTATGTGCTTCTAACTACCTTCCCCCTTCAACCTGCTCTCCCCTCCATCACCCCCCCCCCTCACCTTCCCCGCTACTCTCCTGTAGGGCAAGATACCCAATTTAGTGTGTATGTCATTCCCTCCCTAAGCCAAATTCAGTGAGAATAAGGTTAACCCATACCCTTTTGCCTTCCTGTTCTTCTCCTCCATTGTGACAGTTATCCCTTGCCTTTTCTATATGAGATAATTTACCTCATTCTTTCTCTCCCCATCTCCTCTCATTATATTCCATTCTCACCTCTCAATTTCACCTTTTAAATATCATCCCTTCCTATTCAATTGATCTTGTGCCCTCTGTCTATGCATACCTGTGCCCATATATATACACATTCACATATGTATTTATATGCATATATACCCTCTTATATAGACATATATGTATATATACATATATATACATTTATATTCCCTTCAACTATCCTCATACTGAGAAAAGTTTCATAAGTTACAATTATTGTTTTTCCATGTAAGCATATAAATAGTTCAACTTTGATAAGTTCCTTATGATTTCTTTTCCCTGTTTACCTTCTCATGCTTCTCTTGCTTCTTGTATTTGAATGTCAAATTTTCTATTCAGTTCTGGTTTTTTCATC
>CM053589.1:158168317-158187130 GCA_028646515.1 Pseudochirops corinnae
TATTCCCTTCAACTATCCTCATACTGAGAAAAGTTTCATAAGTTACAATTATTGTTTTTCCATGTAAGCATATAAATAGTTCAACTTTGATAAGTTCCTTATGATTTCTTTTCCCTGTTTACCTTCTCATGCTTCTCTTGCTTCTTGTATTTGAATGTCAAATTTTCTATTCAGTTCTGGTTTTTTCATCAAGAATGCTTGAAAGTCCTCTATTTCATCAAATAACCATATTTTCCCCTGAAACATTATACTCAGTTTTGCTGGATAGGTGATTCTTTGTTTTAATCCTAGCTCTTTTGACCTCTGGAATATCATATTCCAAGCCCTTCGATCCCTCAATGTAGAATCTTCCAGACTCTGTGTTATCCTGATTGTGTTTCCACAATATTCAAATTGTTTCTTCTTGGCTGCTTGTGATATTTTCTCCTTGATCTGGGAACTCCAGAACCTGGCTATAATATTCCTGGAACTTTTCTTTTTGGGATCTTTTTCAAGAAGTGATTAATTCAATTCCTATTTTGCTCTCTGGTTCTAAAATATCAGGGCAATTTTCCTTGAGAATTTCTTGAAGGATGATTTCAGTTTGTTTGTTTTTTTTTAATCATGGCCTTCAGGTAGTCCAATAATTTTTAAATTGTCTCTCCTGGTTTTATTTTCCTGCTCAGTGGTTTTTTCCAATGAGATATTTTACATTGCCTTCCATTTTTTCATTTGTTTGGATCTGTTTAATAGTATCTCAATTTCTCATAAAGTCATTAGCTTTCATTTTCTCCAATCTAATTCTGAAGGAATTATTCTCTTCAGTGATCTTTTGAGATTCTTTTTCCATCTGGCAAATTTGGCTTTTTAAGGCATTCTTCTCCCCATTGACTTTTTGGACCTCTTTTGCAATTTGAGTTAATCTATTTTTAAGGTGTTATTTTCTTCAGTCAGGTTGTTGACTCTCTTTTCATGATTTTCTTGCATCATTCTCATTTCCCTTCCCAGTTTTGCCTCCATTTCTCTTACTTGATTTTCAAAATCCTTCTTGAGCTCTTCCATGGCCTGTAACCAATTCATATTTTTCTTGGAAGCTTTTGATGCAGGTGTTCTGACTTTGTTGTCTTCCTCCCATTCCATACTTTGATCCTTTTTGTCCCCAAAGAAGGAATCTAAAGTTGGATTGCTGTGCTTGCTTTGCTTCCTTTGCTTGCTCATGTTGCCACTCAGTTACTTGACTTTTGAGCTCTTTGCCACAGTAGCATTCTGTTTCTAGAGAGGAGAGCTTTGTTGCAACTTGCTGGGGTTTTTGCAACTGCTGGAGCTATTAAGAGGGCACTGTCACTGCAGCCCCCACAAACTCTGGCTCACTGGTCACACACCTCAGGACTCTACCCAAAACTGTGATCCAGACCCAGGCAGGTTAAAGCAAGAGGAATTACCCTCTGAATGTTTGCTTGGCTCCCCTATGATCTGCAAGCCACGAGTTCTGAAAACTCCACAATGTGGAAGCATCTGCAGGGCCACAGCACCTCTACCACTTCTAGCTCTGGGAGCAAGGGCTGGACCTGCTCCTCCATTCCCCCTAGTTCCAACAGAGTTCTACACTGACCTCTCACTTTTTCTTTGGCATTTATAGGTTGATTATTCTGGAAGCTGCCACTGCTGCTGGTGATCCACTCTCCTGAAATCCACTTCAGCTGCTGGGGCTAAAACTGCAAGCTCATGCAGGGCTGGACTTAGCTCCCAGCACTCTGCAATGGACCGAACCTTCCTGTCTGTCTGCAGGACTGCCTTCAGCAGGAGATTTGTTTCTCTCTGTCACTTTGTGAGTTCTATAGCTCTAAAATTTGTTTAGAGTCATATTTTATAGGTATTTATAGGGGGTTATGGGGGGAGCCACGGAGTTTTTCCCTATTTAGCTTTTAAAGCCTTACACAACCTGGTCCCAAACTATCTTCTAGTCTCATTGTACCTTACTCCCATTCCTACATTCTCCAACCCAGAAAACCTGGCCTTCTCTCTTTTCCCCACATGTGACACTTCATCTCTCACCTTCATGCATTTAGCCTGGCCATCTTCTACCTGGGCTGCACTCTCTCCTTATTTCCACCTCATCGAGTCCCTTTCTTCTTTTAAAATGCAGCTCAAGCATTACCTTCTGCTTGATCATCTTCTCCCAAACATCCAAGTGTAAGAGTCCTCCCTCCCAAACCACCTCCTATTGAACTACTTTACATATGTTTGTATTCATTGGTTTTTATTCTTAGAATATTGATATTTATATGTGTACTTGTCTCTCCCATTAGAATACAAGCTCCTTGTGAATAGGGATTGTTTTGTTCTTTGTCCTCATTTCTCCAGTGCTTAGCACAGTGTCTGGTACATATTATGTGCTTCATAAACACTTGGTGAGGGCATGATTGGTGACTGGGTCTTGCTCCTACCTTTTCTACATAGCTTTAATAACATCTCAATTGGTCCATAAGTTTCCTGTTAGAATCGTGTGTGTGTGTGTGTGTGTGTGTGTGCATGTGTGTGTTTATCAAGATGGGAAGGATTGAGTGCTTTATTCCTCTCCTGGGCTAAAATCTTCAGTAGGAAACTCTTAGTTTACTCTCAAACTTGATGATGAGTATCAAACTATCAATGGCTTCCTTCTTCTCTAGTATGAATTCTAAGACTAATATAGTCATGGAAAATAGTAACAATTACAATTAGAAATGTTATAAATTTTCTGTTAAAATGGATGATCAATTAATGCCCACAACAAAAGAACATAGGCTAATTATCTAGGGGTTAAAAACAGCTGACACAGGAAACATACATAGATCCACAAACTTTGCAGTATTTTTTTTTTGCTAAGGAATTATCAAAAACTCAAATGAGGGCCTTGATTGTTGGTTTACTCTTTTAGTGAACATAGATTTAAATAATATAGGCTTCCAATGCATGATGGGGATGGGGAGGATTAGAGGGGTTCAAATGGGAAGACAATCTCTAAGACAAAACCTAATGATCAGTATCTAACTATCCATCTCTTCCTAGCCTGGGAAAGCCTTTTTGCTTTGTGGCTGACCTATTCACATACAACAGAAGAGCACTGGATTTCAATCCAGAAGATCTCAATTCTAGTCCTATCACTATGTGTCCTTTAGAGAAAAAAATTTTTTTTCATCTTTCTGGGACTCAGCTTCCTCATCTTTATATAAGAGTGAGAGTCACCTGGACTCCTCATTAAATTAATGAGTTAAATAGAAGCATGCACCAGGTGTGAACAAGGGCTAGGCAGCTCTATTGAATCAATCATTAGAAGGCATACAGTAGGTATGAACAATCCGTGAAAGAAGTGAACTACTACAATCAGTGGATGAAAGCAAATCATTCCACTTAGGAAATATCTTAATTGAGAAAGATAAGTTAGGTTCTGTGGTACTGGGATAAAAACAGCAAGCCAATTGGGAATTTGAAAGCCTAATAGCAAGGCCAGACTCATGGAGAAGTTCCAGCTAAGAGAGAACCTCTTTGGGGAGGGGGGAGAGGAAGGAGGAGAAAGTTCTGTTTCTTCTCTCCCTGAATCTAACTAGAGGGATCCTGTGAATTTTGAATTCTCACAACATTTGGGCTTTTTATCTCTATTGATAGCAGGACCCCAGGAGCACTAGTCATCTGAAGACCAAAAAAAAGATACCTGGAGGAAAGGTAGATACAGGGTTCTACAAGGAGTTGAGCAAAAATCTATACCAAGGTACTTCATAAGGACTTGGAGCAACTAAAAACTATTTGCCATCTACACTTGAGCTCGTTCTCTCCCAGACTCTGCATGTATTTGTAGAAGCGTGTCCTAGATTTCTGAAGAAATGTTTTGTATTTGTCATCTATGCAGCTAGGTGGTACAGTAGATAGATCACCAGATCTGGAATCAGGAAGACCTGAGTTCAAATCTGACCTCAGATATTTATTAGCTGTGTGACTCTGGGCAAGTTACTTGACCCTGTTTGCCTTAGTTTCCTTATCTGTAAAATATGATAGAGAAGGAAATGGAAAACCACTCTAGTATCTTTGCCAATAAAGCCTCAAATGGTGTCATGATGAGTTGGACATGACTGAAAGATAACTGAACAACAACAATGATTCTAAGAAAATTACTTAGAGTCTCAGAGCCTCTGTTTTCTCATCTACAAGGACTTAAGTCATAATATCTGCACTGCTCACCTCACAGGGTGGTTGTGGGGGAAATACTTTGAGTTTTAAAATGCTATATGAATGTTAATTGGTATTGTCACTATGGGCCAAAAATGAACTCCATGAGGGATTTCTTTTTTCATGACCTTAAAGGGACCTAGGAAGCCAAATGCCACCCTCTTAAATGAGGCAGACAGAGGCTAGGTACCTAGATTTAGTATCTTTTTGCCTCTTCTCTCAAAAATCGACTGACAGAAGCTTGAAATTGGACTTCCTATTTCTGGAACTAGCCCCAGAGTTTCATCATCTGGAGCCCAGTGATAACAGGATATCTCATGCTCAATCCTGATCCCAGGCCAGCAGACACACCTGTCTGGATGCACTTCTATCCCTGACCCTGCCAAGGCCCTGCAAGATTCAGATTCCCAGAGTAACCAGTGTGAAAATACCAACTCTGAGCAAGGGAACAATCTGTCCAAAGCCAGATATTCAGCCAGTGACTCACAGACATTTTCTAGAAGACTGTGACCTTATGAGCAAGAAACTTCAGCTTTCTCACTTCTACTTAGAGGCTGACCATCCCCTATGTCAAATTCTACATTTTCCTTCCATACACATATATATTTCTCCTCCTTCTCTTCTTTTTCAAATTTGTTCTATTCCTGCACCCACTACCCTTCTTTTAACATTGGTTTCACACCTACAATCCATAATTTTTATGTCATGCTTAAGTTACATATATTTTGGAAGCTGGAGGTCATTATTTCAAGATTCAGTTAACAAATTCTGATTTCATTTTCTTCATCTGTAAAATAAAGACCTACTTCATTAGGTTGTTGTGAGGAAAAAGCTTTGTAATTTGGTCAAGGCTAGACACAAAGTTTTTGATAAATTCTTTTTGCAAGGGTACCTCTCCATCTTCAGCATTGCTTGATCACTCTCAGCTGTACCCATAGCAAATGAAACAATAGATTGGCTCTTCCACTGGCCCAGGGCTTCTAAGACTTTCATAAGCAGGCAAGAATTCCTAATGACAATCTTAGACCCAGCAGGGAAATCTTAGATGCTGGAAGTAAGTCACTCTGATAATATAACCTGAGTACCTGCTACCAGAACTGCCCCTCCCTGTTAAGTTGTTGGCTCAGCAGCCCATAATGATATAGTCCCTACTTTCTAATCTAAGCAATCCCCTGCCTCACAGGGGCTGTAGATACACAGTTGCCATCATCAATGACCCCACACATTAATGACACGTGGAGGAAAGTGGATGCAAAGGTCTAATTGAGCTGATCTGTCATCACAGGCCATTTAACAAAGTTAATAGCACAGAGAACATCCATTAATATTTTAATTAAGTAGCCAGGAACACCGAGCCCACACAGTAGAGGAGAAATCTTTGTATCAGAGAGCCTGCCTTACCTCCCATCCAATCATTGGAAGGAGACAATTTTTATGCTGAAATGAGTGTGGAAATATTGCATTCTTTACTGTATTACCTTGATCTAGAACCTTAAAAGAATATGTCAGCTCCTTGAGAGAAAGTTCATGTCCTTTACTCTTCTAGGGTAAGAAGAAACTGTATAGAGCCCATCTTCAGTGCCTAGCAACTTACAATTATGTCTTTGAAATATTGCATTACCAATTCAGAATTAATGCCACTTGTTTTAAAAGTATAGCACCATATGTGGGGAATATGACCTTTTTAATCATAATGGTATATCAGTGTATTTTACAAAGCATTTTCTAATCTATTAACTCTTTTCTTTCTTTCTTTAAAAAATCACTATCATTCCCTAATAACTCTCCTCCCTTTCTTCCCTCACCTTAGAAACTTACCTTGTAATAAATGAAGCATTTCCCAAAGTGTCTGACTCCTTCTACCCTTTCAGTCTCCAGCACCTCTTTGCTGAAAGGCAGGAGTCTGATTTCACCATCAGTCCTTTTAAATTATCATAGATCATTGCATGATAATCAGAGTTCTGAAGTTTTTCAGTATTAGTTTACTTTTAATTATTGTCATATCTATTAACTCTTCAGATCTTAATGTTGACCTTGGGATGCTGGCCAAATGACTATAATTATCCCCATTTTGTAATTGTAGAAACTAAGGTCCACAAATGACAACCATCAGAGGACTGAAGTCACATGTTTAAGTGGCAGAGGTGAGACTAGCACTCAGATCTTATGTGGAATTCTTCCCACTGCTAGCAGAGCCTGTATCTCAAAGCCTAGATTACTAAAAATGTTGTCCTGTACTTTGGGCCACCCAATGCTTCTATTATTCCCCCTCTGGTAAAGTACTAAAAGTGTAGATTTCCACTCAAAGTATCACCTCTCTTCTTCCTAGCACCAGTACTCTTAAGTATGGATATCATTACTTGGTGGTGGAGTCTACCCTTTACTATGAGTAGGAGGAGCCTAAGAATCAGTGCATGATTATTTATGCTTCGTTGTCATGACTCAGCTCACAGAACCTTATGTAGAGTTCCCAATGAATATAAATTCCCAGTCTATGGATTGTAGCCCAAATTAGGGTTCCATGAAGTCATAACCTTTAGAGCTACAAGGGGAAAGACCTTATGATCAGGAAAGAGCTTTAGAACAATTTGAACTTCTCCAATGCACTGCTGAATGGGAAGTGAGGAAGGAGCATCCTTTCTCTACAGTTCAATGGAAGCAAATAAACTTTGATTAATTGATTCTGATGGGCCAAGCACTGGGATAGGTGAAGATACAAAGGCAGCAATGAAAAGAGTCCCTATCCTCAAGAACTAATTTCCTATTGGGAAGATAAAAGTAAGTAGATGAATGCATATAAAATAATTTGAGGGAGGAGAGATCTAAAACACTAAAGGGATCAAGAAAGGCTTCACACAGGAAATGGAATCTGAACTGATTTTTATATCAACCTAAAGATTTTTAGATGAAGGCATAAGGAGGTAGCAATGCTATATCCAGAAATGAGTCATAGCTTGTGCAAAGATGTGGAAGTAGGAGATGAAATGACAAGTTTGTTGTGAGTAGGATAGATTGACTGGAAAATAGAATGATAAGGATAATGTGAAATACATATGGTAAGCTAGTCTAGAGTCAAATCATGAAAGATTAAGTATTAGGCTGAATAGTTTGTTTTTTAACATACAGTCAATAGTGAACTATTGATGTGGTCAGATCTATGCCTTAGAAAGATTATTTTGGCAGCTCTGTGGTAGATTGGACAGGGGTAAGAGTAGAAGCAGAGAGACCAATAAGGAAGTCATTGTTTCCAAGAAAAAAAAAAAGATGATGGACTGAATTAAACTAGGATATGAAACTAAGGTAACGGCCATGAAATAATTAACTGAACTAAAGTTATATAAATAGAGAGTTTTGGAAGGGGATTGATGTGAATGATGTTGTGGAGTTAGAATCAACAAGGTTGACCAACTGATTGCACATGGTGAGGTAAGGAAAAAGGCAGTGTTTGAATGAAAAGAAAATGAGCTCTGTTTTGGACAAGTTGAGTTTGAGATGTTGATGGAATACTCAGGTAGAGATGTTTAGCATGTAGTTGGAGACATGATAATAGAATTCAGGAGAGAGATTATGGCTCCCTCCATACAATAGATATGAGAATCAATTATATAGATATCATTGACTCAGAGGGAATTGATATGATTTCCAAGATAAAGAGTATATGGAAAAAGAGGTTAAGGACCCAGAGGAAAGCTTTGGTTGATATCCAAAGAATGGAGAGATAGATGAAGATACAGCAAGGGAACTGAGAAGAAGACATCAGACAGATAAAAATGGAAAGAAAGAAAACAGTGGCAAGAGAAGCCAAGACAGGAAATATTATTTAAGAGACAGCATAGTCAACTACTCCTTTCTATGGAAAATACACACATATATGTGTATATGTATGTATGTAGAATATTTTATATAACGATTTCTTTAAAAGCATCTGAATCACCAAAGAGTCATTTTATTTAATTCTACTATTGGACATAGTAGTAGGTCTATAGACCCCCCTCCCCTTTCACCTCAGAGGGGAGTCATTTATAGCAAAAATAATGGTATCATTAGTGAGAAGGTCAGGTTGGACCTGCTCCCAGACCTTCTTCAGTGTAAAGAACTAAAGACCGATCAAGAGGAGGCCATGAGAAAAGCTGATTGCAGTTAGAAATTTAGAAATCTTTGGCAACTTTAAAGAAAGATATTTTGGTAAAATGGTATTGTTAGATGCCAGATTGTAAGAGGTTGAGAAGAGATCTGGAGATGAGGAACAATAGGCAATGACTGTCAGTAGGTTTTTTTTCCCCTACTGACTTGTCTGTCAAAAGGAGAAAGATAGGACTGCAGCTTGAGAGGACAGGAGGATCAAGTGAGAGCTTTCTAAGGATGCTGGAGATTTGGACAGAAAAGAGGGAGTCAACAGATAAAGAGAGATTACAGATAGAAACAGAAAAAGCTACAGAGATACAGAAATAGAAACAGATTACAGATTGAGATAGAAAGTTGGGATAATGGAAGGCATGTTCTCCTCTAGGAGACTGGATTAGATAAGAACTAGGGTACAATAGAGTGATTGCCAATGATAGGAGAATGGTTAACTTTTCCTCAGAGACTAGAACAAAGGAGGAAACAAGGTAGAATACATTTGAGGTTAGAAATAGGGGTTAAGAGGAAACTCATGACAGATGGCCTCAATTTTCTCGTAAAGTCAGAGGCTAGATCATGTGGTGAGAAGAACAACACTCGAGGAGAGGGAAAAAAAGTATGGAACTGCTACTGTGGTAAAGGCAATAAAAAGCCAATCAAGGAAGGATAAAAATACCATCAGACAGCAGTGAAGTTCCAAGAGATATTCGAAACGATAAATTTGTAGCTGATCCAGTCAGCATTGTTGTCTGATTTTGTCCATTGGTGTTCAGCAGCATGTGAGTAGGAATAAAGATCAAGAGTGGGAGTAACCCATTGTTGGCATCTGTCACAGAGCAAGCAGCAATAAATCAAGGTGGACTGAGATAAAAGGTTAGAGAATAGTGTGTCATTAAATGGAATAATAAGTCTAGAATTTGGAAGGAGAAAAGGGAGGTCAGAGCAACTGTTATGGATTGGGAAAGCAAGGAGAATAGTGAGTACATGTTGGGGAAAGGGTAAAGTTTAGAATGGAGCTAAAGGAGAATGACTGGATATTTCAGAGCTCTAGATTTCAGAGATGGAACAGTTATAGATGATGGTATGATCAAGGGTATGGCTATCTCTGGAAGAATGACTGAGGTGAAATGGGGTCATAATAACTTTGGAGGCTTCTGAACTAGAAGATCAAGGCATTTAAAGGGTTAGATAGATAGACAGATAGATAGATAGATAGATAGATAGATAGATAGATCTTTCCATAGAGATATCTATCTAGATATCTAGACATATCTATATATCTATTTGTCTATATAGAGATAGATATCTATCTAGATATAGCTATATATTAATCTAGATATTGATGACCCTTTAAATGTCTTGATTTTCTAGTTCTGCAGCCTCCAAAATTATTATGACCCATATCTTCATTTCACCTCAGTCACACATTCAGAGATAGCCATACCCTTGATCTTATCATCATCTATAATATCTAACTGATGGAAGGGGTTCAGGGGGCAAGGGGAAGGAAGAAGAATCTGAACCAGATAATGAACTCCTTGAGGCATCTAGTGCTGTAGGAGATAGAGCACCAGACTAGGAATCAGGAAGACCAGAATTTGAGTCTTTCCTTAGACACTTGCTGACCATATAACCTGGGAAAACCACTTCATCTCTCAGTCTGTTTCCTCATCTGTAAAATGGAGATAATAACAATAAAATCTACCTCATAGGGTTATCATGAAAATCAAACGAGATACTATGCATACAGGTTTTTCCAAACCTTAAAGCACTTTATAGATGTTCGCTATTCCGTTATTACTGGTCTTTTCTTTTTCCTCCTTCCTCCTCCTTCTTCTTTGAGGGATAATGGTGGTGGTGGTGATGATGATGATGGTTAAATGATAAAGACGGACCTAGAAGCCAATAGATGAAGGATCTGCAGGGAAGAAAGGAGGAATATGATTCACATAAATGGAGTGGAATTCAAAGGAAGATAAGCTATTGAGTGAGGGTACCAGAGAGAGCATCTGAAATGGCAGTAAGAAGCAAGGAGTGTACTGCTTTTTTTCTTCTGTCCAATGAGTTAGGGAGCACCGTGGTACAGTGGAAAGATCAATAGACCAGAAATCCAAAGACCAGAGTTCAATTCCCACACTGTCCGCTGAAGTTGGGCAAGTCACTTAATTTCTTTGGGGCACAATTCCTGCAAATATAAAATGAGGGAATTGTACTTTATCGTTTCTGAGATCTCCTATAACTCTAAAAATGGATCAGAGCATGTAGTACTGGAGAGGGTGGCCAGAGATAGGATGTATTTCTTATGTATGTCAGGCGATGTAGAGTATGAGAGGTAGATGTGTCAAGTGAACACACGTATGTTTATCAGTAGGGTCCCATTGGGTAAAATAAAAGAGAAGGGCAAATTGGCACAGCTACTCAGAAGGATAGGGCTAAGGTTGATGGGAATTAAGAGTGTCATATGGTAGCAGGGGAAAGGGATTTTCCTTTGGTGATGATGATGATGATGAAAGTAGAAGGAAAAACCTAGAGGCCAGTAGATGACAGTAAACAGGATTTGCATGGGAGATTCAGTGACTGATTCTCAGGGATTAGGGGAGGAGTAAGTGGGGGTCAGCTAGCCATAAGAAAGAGAATTATGAATTGCCTTGGGCTCTCATCTCCAAACTTCCTGTCATTACACAGGGTGGTTATCAGTTTGTTTTCTCTCAAAACACCAAGAAAGAGGGATATTGATTTAGGCATCTAGGTCAACAACTCCCTGGTGATTCTATAGCATGATTCATTGCATGGTTTTTAAAATTAAGTTTATTTTATTTTTAATTTATGGAATAAAACAAGCATTTCCAGAACATAGTATATTAAGAAAAGATGATTGTATGTGAAACTACAAATCTATTATGTAAAACTTACTATTCCATTTAAGTATGTAATAAATTTATCATGTAAATTTCATTTTCTTCCTCCCCCTCACTCTAGAGAGGACTACCACTAGACACAAAATTATATATGTGTGTATGTATATTATATATGTATACATAAAAATCATTCTATACATACTTCTATTTATCAGTTCTTTCTCTGGATGCAGATAGCGTCTTCCTTCATAAGTTCTTTATAGTTAATTTGGGTATTTATAATAGTCAAAATTACTTAGTTACTTAAAGTTGTTCTTAAGACAATATTGCTGTTTCTATATATAATGTTCTCTTGGTTCTGCTGTTTTGCTTTTCCTCATTTCATGCAAGTTTATCCATATTTTACTAAAATCAATGAGCTCATCATTTCTTATAGCATGGTAGTATTTCAACACAAAAGTGCCTATACCCTTTGACCCATCAATAACACTAATAGGTCTATTTCCAAATATGACTACGAAAAAAGGAAAAGAACCTATATGTTCTAAAATATTTATAGCATCTCTCTTTGTGATGGCAAAGAACTGGAAATATGCCCATCAATTGGGGAATGGATGATTCATTGTTAAAAGACTGTGATGCATTTATATCAGATTGCTTAACATCTTGGTGAGGAGGGAGGAGAGAGGAAAAAAATTGGAACTTGAAATCGTATAAAAATGAATGTTGAAAACTATCTTTACATGAATTGGAAAAAAATGAAATACTATTTACAAAAAAATAAAACAAAAGACTGTGATTTGCTTAATTGTAAATTGGGTCCCTGGTCTAGTGTGGTGACTAAAACTATACACCTAGACAAGACTCGGACAAAAGGTCTAGTATTTAGGCTCTCGATAGTTATGAGTACTGAAGTATTCTTGCTTTTCCTCAGAAATTTAATGATGCAACTATGACAGGAAGGCTTTAAATCAAAGAGGCTTCCAAACAGTCCTGAATGCTCAGTTATTAAGAGAGAGAATTGCTTTGTTGGAGTGAGACAGAGTACACATAGCCTCCAAACAATTATGAAGAGAGGAGTGTTCTAAATCCCATTTCAGAGAGGGGCCGGGGTCAGATATGCGCCCTCCCCACTCTTCTACAACCACTGAAAGAGAAGGCTTAAAGTAGGCTCTTGGGCAGGAGCTTTGGTGTTGGTGGAGGCCCCCTCCTACCCAGGTATTGGGCACTAAAACAGAATAGTCACACTGCCAAAAACATTCATGGCAGAGACTGTACAGCAAATATCTGAGGCAAATTCTAGGACTGTTGGGTTCCCAGGAAAGAAGACCTCCAAACCTAATCCCTAAGTGAATCCCAGTTGATCTATCTCTGCTCTAATCTATCCCCCACACAACTGTCAAAATAATCTTCCTAAATTATATTTGATCATGTCACCCCCATGCTCACAAACCTTCAGTAGCTCCCTATTGTCTCTAGGATAAAATGCATACTACTTAACCCATCATTTAAGATCCTTTATATTCTGGGTCCGATCTGGGTCTTTTCTCAGAATATTCTCCTTAAATCACCATTCATTCCACCCTAACTAGACTAGTAGCTTTTCTCTAGTCATGCTTAATTTTCTAGACTTAAAAACCATACCTCAGTTGCCTCCTGTCTCAATTCCTGCAGGTTCTTTCTCCCATTGGCATGTTCTTTTCTGGAGCCTCTGTTTTGGGGAATGGCTCTAGACAAGCCATCCTTCCTTCTCAGGACTTCCTCTATGCTGTCACCAATGTACCTCTTTTTCCCTATTCCCAGAAGTCCCCTTCCCCACATTTCAGCTCCCCTTTTATGTATTATTCTCCTTCAGTGGAATGTAAGCTCCTTGAGGGCAGGAACTGCCTTTTTGCTTGTATTTTTATTCCCAGCACTAAGCACAATGCCTGGTACACTTGAGGCACTTTGTAAATGCTTTTTTTCTAACTCCAAAGTTAATATACCATCTCCTACCTCTGTATATTTGCACAAGATTTCCCCCACATGTAGAACATGCTTCCATATCATCCCCACCTTTCAGATACCTAATCTTCCTTCAGCACTTAATTCAGGTCTCACTCCATCTGTGAAGCTTTCCCTGCTCTGTCCCTCCCATTTGCTAGTGTCTTCTTTTTAAAATTTCATAGAGCACTATATCTAATCTCTCTCTTGTTTATTCCCCATCCCCTCTTGTATTTCCTGTTCTTTATCCTTTAGTTGTAATTGTTTGTGTATATGTTGTGTCACCCAGTAAAACGTAAGCTCCCTGCAGACAGGTATTATCTGTATTTTGTCAGAGGCTTGTACACAGTAGTCTCTTCAAAGTTTTCAAATTATCTTTATGCCTTCAGATCATGGACTTCATGTCCATTTTAGGATGCCAGTAAGAGCATGCATGCTAGGAGCCTAAAGACTAGACTGGTCTCAGAGTCAATTAGAAATATAATTTGCTCTCTCATAGGGCTATAAATTTAGAGTTGGAAGGGAACTTAGAGGTCACTGAGTACATCCACTTCATTTTACAGATGAAGAAACTGAGGTCCACAGAGGATAAGTGAAATGTCCAGAGGCATATAGCTAGCAAATGTCTGATGCAGGATTTGAATTCCGATCTTCCTGCCTCCAAATTCATTTAACTTTATAGTTGGTTTCTGGGGTTCCCAGAATAGGTATCACAATTCACAGTTCTAATCATTTCTGGCCAAAGTTCCAGAGTGGCTTCTTGGCCACTAGACACCTGCCTGGTATCTCCAGCGGTATTCCAATAGAGAAGGTTAGAAAAATTAGGAAGGGGTTCTCCCTATCTTCCAAGTTCTGGAGTAATGACAGATACACAGAGAAGCTGGGAGCATGGAGCGAATGCTCAGCCATTGGCTAGAAATATCACCTGCCAGTTGTTCTCGGGCTTAAAAAGAGATTTTGTAAAGAAAATGAAATACAAAATGACTGCCATGTCACGATGCGCTCCATTTCATCAGTCGCTGGCAGGCAGGACATGACTTGTTTTTTATCACACAGTATTTCAAAAGCTCTTTAGCATTTTCTGAAGAGCAATGTCATTTGTCACATGTAGAAAGACCTTATGAGAGTCAGTACTCAAGGGAAGTCATCCCATACAGCAACTGAAGGCCTAACCCAAACTCCTAAACTTCTGAGAGTAGGCTCACTCCTGGTTCCTGGGTATGTGGCTGGAACTTGGCAAAAATCTGATGTTATAAAGTTGGTTTTCAGAACCTCCTCAAAATCTATGAATTCTTCCCCCACTAATGGCACCCCTTCTCAACCTTTCAATGACCAATGGCTTGGGCTTTCTCTTAATAGTCACAAAATTATATATGTGTGTGTATGCATATTATATATGTATATGTAAAATCATTCTATACATACTTCTATTTATCAGTTCTTTCTCTGGATGCAGATAGCATCTTCTTTCATAAGTTCTTAATAGTTCTGAATACTTGTTTTCTATCCCTTAATTTGAATTTAAGTTGCTGTGTTTCCCTCTCTCCAAACATTTGCATTTTTCTTCTCATATTACTGTGGAATAAAGAGCTTTGTTCCCCAAATAAAGAGCTATGTAACCACAATCTGAAAATGGGTAAGTTATTTTGGGGGAGCAGAGACATATGTCCAGAATTCCTAAAATCACACCATGTAGGTGGCCATAGCTATGTATGTCAGTGAAGTAGTGTGGAAAGATTATTAGACTAGATCCATCAGACTTTGATTTGAAGCCTGCCTGTACTTCTCAGCTCAGTCTCTCCGAGTTTCAGATTCTATATAGTTATGATGATGATAATGATACCCAGTCTGTCAGCCCTTCAGATTACTGTGAGGACCAAACGAGATAATAGATGTAAACTGGAAAGCCCCAGGTGGAATACATTATTCCGATGTGTTGTTTGCCCTCCTTCATAGGGCAAATTCATTTACTGCATCTCCTTTATTGCCAGGAAGACAGTAAAAACAAGCTTAAATTTTAGACCCTAAGCAAAACTTAGCAATTCTCTTTGCCAAAATTCCTTCAAAAAACCCCTTCACAAAAGCCACAGAATCCCCTTACCAGAAGGGACCATCTCTCTAGTCTAACCTGTGCCTGAAAAGGATCTCCTCTTTAATATCCTGACCAAGTAGACATTCCTCCTTTTCTTGAATACCCTAAATAAGGGGGAACTCAGGACCCACCAATGCATTTCTTTTTATTTTTAAACAGTTATAATTGTTAGGAAGTGTTTTTGTTTGTTTGCTTGTTTTTCTTCTGACATCAAGCCAAAATCTGTTCCTTTGTTTCCAGTTGGTCCAAGTTCTGCTCTCTGGAGCCTAGAAGAACAAACCCACTCCTACTTCCACCTAATACACTTTCTGATATTTAAAGATAGCTATCCTGTCCCCTCTCCTTTCCCCTCTACCCCAGTGTTTACTTCTCCATGTTATAGGTTATTCCAGCTCCATCCAGTTTCTTTAACAAATCCCCTCGTAGCCTTTTACTGCCCTGATTGCTCATCTGTGGAATGTCTCCAGTTTATCAGTGTTCTTCCTAAAAAGGGGAGTCTGGAACTGAACATGAGATTCTGAATGTAGCTGATGCTGGCCAGGGCAGAGAACAAATGATCATCTCCCTAAATCTGGGTGATTCTCGCAAGCTCTCTTGATGCAGCCTATGATTGCATTCATTTCTTTTTTAGCTTCCAGGTATCAAGTTTGCTCTCCACCAAAATCCTTTGATCTTTCTCAAATGAGCTCCTATCTAGCCATGTCTCCCACATTTTACATTTGTAAAGCTGATTTTTTTAAAACTTTTATATTGGACTATACATGTATCCCTATTAAGTCACCTTTTTTCCATTCGGCCCAGTCTTCTAGTCAGTTGAAATCTTTTTGACTCTCCACTCTTCTTTTCCTGGATCTCCTTTTTTTTTCCCACTTCTATTGACATATGCTTCTAAAATCTTTTCAAAACCAAAGTAGTCAAGTATAATTTGTAAAACTAAAGGCGTGATATAGACATCCTGCTGTTTATTCCAGCTTAAAATCTATGAGCCTCAAAGCAGAGAAAAATTAGAAGGGAAGGAGGTTTGCATAAATATGGACTTTCTCTCTCTAGTCTCCATGAAGAGTCTGGTGACTGCTTCAGTCTCACCATACAGGGTCTACAGCAAGATTTGTTTTGCTAGAAGTGAGGGAAAGAAAACAATCAAGAACAGATACTGGTGACCAGTCCTCAAAAGAGGGATCCAATGGAGCTCTTATGGAATGGCAATCAGGCTGGGTTCCTATACATATCATAGGATCTTCTGAGGACAAGACTTGGCACAGATGGGACAAAGGAAAAACAAAGGCTAAGGTAAAAGAAAGACACACTGATTATTTGGGGGTCGAAAGTTGTACAGAATTGTGTCTGACATAAGCTCAGTTCCTTCCCATTGGTTGGAAAGAGCTATCGGCAAAGTCCAAAGTCTTTGAGACTTCTTCACTTCTCCCCCCCACACACACCTTTTTCTTTCCTACATTTAATTTGAAAAAGAAAGTAGAACCAGGAAGAATTTAAACTTTGGCTTTGGGTCCCACACCTGCTTTTGTCACCTTCACATAGGAACAATGACAATAAAGAAGCACTTTCATATCCCTGCCCTTATCTGTGTGCCCCTCCCCACAACTTCAGAATTTAAGCAGGTATTAATCCTCCCCATTGAACAGATCAGCAAACTGAGGTTTAACATTACACAGCTAGGGAATGCTAGTGAGAGCATTATAGATCAGCTCTACCCACCATACCAGAAAGAAATAATAATGATAACAGACATTGTTATAGTCCTTTAATGTCTGCAAAGTATTTTACATTTTGTTATTACATTTGAGAGGCCCAACAATCTGGTGAGGCATATGCTACACTAAAGGTATTGCTTTTCTTAAATGAGAGGTGAGGAAACTGGCTCAAAGAAGTTAAATTATTCACCCGTGGTCATAGAGCTAGAAAAAAGTAGATGGGACATTTGAACCCAGTTCTTCCTGGTTCCAGGTCTAGCACTCTCCATCTTCTTTGCCACCCTGCCTCTCTGATAGCATTCCTTTCATTAGTCAATTGCAGTGCAGGATTTTAAACACCATCAATTCATAAAGATCAAGCAAACAACACTGAAAACCAACACAATCTTCCTTTAGGTTCTCTCTCTCTCTCGTCTCCTGCTCTCTCTGTCTCTCTCCCTCTTCCTCTTTATCTCTGTCTCTGTCTCTCTCCATCTCTCTGTCTCTCTGCCTCTCTCTGTCTCTGTCTTTCTCTCTCCTCTCTGTCTCTCTTCCCCTTACTCTCTCTCTCCCTCCTCTCTCTTCTCTTCTCTTCTCTTCTCTTCTCTTCTCTTCTCTTCTCTTCTCTTCTCTTCTCTTCTCATCTCTGTCTCTCTTCCCTCTGTCTCTGTCTCTGTGTCTCTGTCTCTGTCTTTCCTCTGACTCTCTCTCTCTCTCTCTCTCCTCTCATATACACAGATACACAAACACACACATATAAATCATGACAGTCAGCTAACCATATCTATTGTCTTGTTCTCTAAGGTCACAAGAGAAGTGATCAATGCCTTTAGCCTTGCATCAGTTGTAAGCACATCACCAAGATACATAGATATTCCTTGATGTCCACCCTGATGATCAAAGAAAAGTTCATTTGGGGTTATAGTTCTTTCATCCTTTGGGAAAGACCAAGCACTTGACTTGGGAAAACAGTCTTTTCTGAGAACTCCATCCTGGATTGAGCCTGGATTGCCAGGATGTGGAGACTAAAACAGTCCTTCTGAAGAAAGTTTTGTCTCCTAAACTTTTCTTATGGAACCTGAAATCATGAAATTTAAAAGTGTCCTTGGAAAATTTTTTTCTGATGCAAAAGACCTGTCATCTGGAATTATACTTAAAAAAAGTTCTTAATAGTACTGAGTGAGGGCATGCAGGTATAAATCTGGCTCTTCTACCTTCTCACTATGTGATACTACTAATGGTTAACTAAACTAATGGTTCAGTGATGGTTACTAAATTTTCCTGGGCCTCAATTTACTCATCTCTAAAATGGGGAAATCGGCCTAGGCAATTTCTAAAGTACCTTCTAGCTCTAAACCTATGGTATTATGATACAATATTAGAAATGAATTTGAAAGACCGTCTAATTTAGCCCTCTGTTCTCAAATAGGTGTATGTCTAGGATATTCCAGATGGTGAGCTTTTCTCTTCCTAAGAACTTTCAAGCATAGAGATACCACGATCTCCTTTTGCCTCTTGTTCTCGCTTTTAATACTCAGGACTATCAAGATCCTCTGTGCTGAACTCTGAGAAATCTGATATAGTGTCTGGAAAAGACAAAAGAAACCTCATGGATATGTTACATTGTGTCCTACACCCCCAGTTTTGCTTTACTGGAAGTGTTTACTTAGCTTTACCTGGTTGCTGTGTTGGAGAAAACTAGGAATTTTGTTTTAAAACTTTCTGAGAAATGTATTTTTTATTATTTGGAAAAAAGGCAGCATAGTTTTGTGGAAAATAAGCTTGCTTTGAAGTGAGAGGATCAGGGCTCTGATATATGTAACCTTCGGCAGGTTACTTTTACTTTTTGGATCTCAAGTTCTCATCTGTAAACATGTTGGTGATG
>CM053589.1:158187630-158201043 GCA_028646515.1 Pseudochirops corinnae
AATATGAAAGAAGAAAGATTAATTTCTGCTAATTTTTTAAAAAATTAGAAATCAAAAGGCATGGGGTACTATTGCTACCACCACTGCTACTACTCCTACCACTACCACCACTATCACTATCACTACCGCTGCCACCACCACCAACACCTCTACTACTATAACTACCATTACTACTACTATCCTCACCACCAATACCACCATCATCACCTCTACTGCTATCACTACCACCAGCACTACCACTATGGCTACTATTACTACCCTTGGCATCTAGGTAGCACAGTGGATAGATCACTGGCCTTGGAGTCAGAAAGAGTCATCTTACTGAGTTCAAATCAAGCCTCAGACATTTATTAACTGTGTGATGCTGGGCAAGTCACTTAACCCTATTTCCCTAAGTTTCCTCATTTGTTAAATGAGATAGAAAAGGACATGGCAAACCACTCTAGTGTCTTTGCCAAGAAAATATCAGATGGGGTCCTGAAAAGTCAGATATTCCTGAAAAACAACTGAACAACAACAAAATAAATTACTATTACTACTACTGCCGCTGCTGCTGCTACTACTACTACTAGTACTACTACTGCTACTGCTACTGCTACTACTACTATTACTGCTACTATCGCACCACTATCACTACCATTACTGGCATTTATATAGCACTTATTTATTTATTTATAAATCTTATACACACACACACAGCACACATATATGGATATATAAATATTTATTTATAAATCATGTTACATATCTCTTTTGATATCTCATTTAATCCTAATAACAACACCCTGATAAAGTAAGTATTACTATTATTCCCCTTCCAAAGTGTAGAAACTGAGGCATAGAGAGATTAAGTGCCTTTGCCCAGGTAACTCAGATAATATCCTTGACAAGATTCATTGAGGTCATCCAAAGTCCAAGTTCAGTACTCTATCTCCTGACCCATCTAGATATCCATTATATAGCCTCTTTTCCCCTTTTTCCCCCTTCCACCTCTTTCCAGCATACCAGGAAGGGGATCATTGACATATCCTTCAAGCATTGGTGAAGTGACTATAAAAATGCAAGAAATGGAGAGAGAAAGAAGGGAATAGCTAAATCCAAATAATATGGATTTCTCCTATCTGGGGAGTTTTTAGCTAGGGCTTCAGAAAGTGGTGCAAAAAACAGGCATAGGGTAGGGGAGACTCAGCCAGACAAGAGTTCATGTGAAAAACACCTGAAGGTTTTAGAGGTTAGCAAGCTCAATATGATAAGTCAATAGTGGGACATGAAAAAAAAATTTTTAATTATCTTGGGCTGCACTAATGAAAATGTAGTGCTTAGAAAAAGAGAGATGAGAGCCTCAGTGAACTCTCCTCTGGTCAGAACATATTTGGAATCGTGTGTTCAATGTTAGGGAGCACATTTCAGGGTGGAAGGGGGTGGGGAGTGATGAGATGAGCACATTCAGAAGAGATGATAGTGCAGTCTAACATCTCTGCTGATTTAATACAGAAATACATTGTAGATAAACCATTTCAACAGACTTCCAGTCCCAGAGGAAAAGTGAATAACATGAATTTGGCTTATATCTGTTTAAGAGCACTCCGATTTGACTAAGGTGATTGATTGATTGTTAAACACAAATATAAGAAGTCATTCAAAAAATTGGAAGGTTTCCATCAGAAGGTACTTCTACAGTTATCTAGTCCAGTGATATCAATGTCAAATAGAAACATAGGCCTCAAACCATACATAAGGATCTCTGTGAGTTGCATATTGATTTAAGAAGCTGCATATTAACATTATGTATGTTCAATTACCCATTTTCAACCTGGTTCAGTTTCTCCTTATTTAGGTGGCCTTCCATTTCCAGGGTTCACTATATTAATGCCAAACCCAGTAAGGACAGCCAACCAAATTGGTCCACTTCAGCTCAGGACCCCCAAGCTCAAGTCTTCCTAGGATTACAGGTATATAGGTTGCCACAGCTGACTACCAAGCATTATTAATTTTCATATTGGAATTCATATAATAGGATATATATATATAAAATAGGATAATAGCTAGTATTTTTTATCCAGTCAGTGTCCATTTGTGTCTGACTCTTTGTGACCCATTTGGGGTTTTCTTGGAAAAGATACTGGAATAATTAGCAGTTTCATTCTCCAGAACACTTTTGCAGATGATGGAACCAAGACAAACAGGATTAAGTGACTTGCCCAGGGTCACACAGCTATTAAGTGTCTGAGGATGGATATGAACTCAAGAAGATAAATCTTGCTGATTCCAAGCCCAATGCTAATTTCACTGTGCCATCTAGCTGCACACCCATGCTTGTGCATGCACACACACACACACACACACACACACACACACACACTTGTGTGTGCTAAAATATAAAGCACATTTATATAGTGTTTTAATGTTTATGAATCATCTGAAGTAGATGCAATTACTATCATCTCCATTTTGCATATGAGGAAACAGGTTGGAAGAGGCAAGTTAACTCACTTGTCCAAGGTTACACAGCTAAAAAGCATCTAAAGCAGGATTCAAACTCATCTTCCTAATTCCAAGCCCAGCACTCTATCAACTGTATCACCATTTAGCTGCCTTAATATAAATCTGAATTCCAGTAGCCATGCCATCAACACAAAATAATGAATGAATGGTTCTAAAAAAAAAAAATTCTCCTATGAGGGTCATCCAGTATATCCCTGAATCTCAAAAACCTTTCCTCTCATTTTTCTCATTAATTGTATCCCTGTCAGGGAAAATCTGAGTAGGGATTTGGTTTTTAAATAGTTATGATGAGTATTGTTGTAGTCAGTCACTCATCCAAGAAGCATTTATTAAGTCACTCTTATGTGACCCTCTGTGTTAAGAGGTAGGGATTCAAAGAAAGGCATGAAGAAGAAAAAAAGACCTTGCTCCTAGGGAGATTACATTCAATTGAGGGAGACAAACAGAACCCTAACTAGGTTATAGAAGAAAATTTATAGAGCACATGAAAATTAATCTTAGAGGGGCGGCTAGGTGGAGCAGTGAATAGAGCATTGGTCCTGGAATCAGAAGGATCTGAGTTCAAATCCAGACTCAGGCACTTAACATGAGAACTAGCAGTGTGACCTTGGGCAAGTCACTTAACCCCAAATTGCCCTAACTTCCCCCCTCCAAAAAGCAAAAAAAAAAAAATTAATCTTAGAAGACAACAGCATGGGGGTGGAGGCAGGGAAAGGGTCTAGTAAAGGCTACCTTCAGAAGGTGAGATTTGAGCTCAGATTTGAATTCAACTAGATAAGCTAAGAGGTGGAATTGAGGAAGAGGACTATTCCAGGCATGGGAGACAGTCAATGCAAAAGAATTGAAAGTAGACGGAGTATCGTATATATTAAGAACAGTAATAAGAAGGGGAAATATGAAGGAAGTCTCGAGTACTTGTGAAAGTGTGTCCTAGATTTCTGAAGGAATGTTTTGTATTTATCATCTATGCAGCTAGGTGGTGGAGTAGATAGATCACCAGACCTGGAATCAGGAAGACCTGAGTTCAAATCTGACCTCAGACATTTATTAGCTGAGTGACTCTGGGCAAGTCTTGACCCTGTTGAAGGAAGTCTTGAGTTGCCACCAATGATTTCCCAGCAATAATCAATCTCTCAGCTATCTCAATTCTCACCCTACCTTTTTTATCCTAATAAATTATTTTTGGAAAAATCGTTTTTATTATTATTTTTGCCCATTGCAATTCATCAACAAATTTTTAATTAGCATTAATTTGTGTCTAGAGCTAATTCTGACCAGCAAGGAGGAATTCCTTGGAAAAGTGAAGAACAATGATATCTCAGAATTCTAAAAAACCTGGATAAGCCCTTAGCAATTATAGGGCACTGTGCTAGGAGCTAGGGATACAGAGATAAAAAGTGACTCTGTCATTGTCCTTGAGAAACTTACAGGCTATGTTTCACTTGGAGTAGGACAAGTATAAAAGACAAACACCAGGGAGTAAAATTCCAAGCTGGGTGTGACTGGGATAGTGGAGAGATTCAGATTAAAGTACTTTAGAAAAAGGTAGGGATAAAAAGAGTAAGTCTAGCCAAGAGACATAGAGAAGACTTTGGCCCAGACCCAAGGCTTGAAGGAAGAGAAGGATTTTAAAAGTTGGATATGAGGCAAGAGTATTTTAGGCATGAATGAGTAGAGGAAACAGCTTGTCAAATTCTGGGAACAGCCACTAGTCAAGTTTGATTAGAACAAAGAGTGCGTGAAAGGTAGGTTAAGGCCAACCTGTAGTGATCCCTTAAATATCACACTAAGGGATTTGAATTTTTTTCTAAAGGCATTAGGAAACCACCAAACTTTTTTAATGAGATCAGCAATATGGTCAGATTTATGCACCTATGCTTTAGGAAAATTGTTTCTAGTAACTGTGTAAAGAATAGAAATATGAATATAAAGAGGATAAACAGTATTATTGACAGTATCATTGAGTTTGGGGTGTGGGGGAGGGCACAGGACTTATAACTGGAATATGACTATGGAAAGGTATGTCTGGTCCATAATAAAACATAATACTTAAAAGAGTGCTTAGGTAACATTGTAAATTTTTTAGGGTTCTTTTTATTTCATTCAAAATTTCCCAATTACATCTAAGAAATTTTAACAATTGCAAAAAGAAATTTGAGTGCCAAATTCCCTCCTTCCTCCTAGCCTTTTCCTCTCCCTGAGAAGACAAGCAATTTGATTTCAATACATGTGAAGTCATGCAAAACATGTTACATGTTACAATGTTACAAAAAACACAAACAAAATGAAACCATAAAAAAGAAAGTTTTAAAAAGCGCGTTTCAATCTACATCCAATATTCATCAATTCTCTCTCTGGAGATTCATAGCAATTTTCATAAGTCCTTTGAAATTGTCTTGGATTCTTGTCTTGATCAGAGTAGCCAAGTTTTTCACAGTTGATCATCCATTGGTTCTGCTCACTTCCCTTTTCATGAATTCATGTCTTCCCAAGTTTTTCTGAAACTGACCTGCTCATCATTTCTTATAGCACAATAGTATTCCATCACAATCATCTACACAACTTGTTCAGTCCATTCCCCAATTGATGGACATTACTTCGATTTCCAATTCCACAAAAAGAGCTGCTATAAATATTTTTCATGATTGGGCCTTTTCTTTTTTTCTTTGATCTCCTTGGGACACAGAATTAGTAGTGATATGTTTGACTCATACACAGTTTTATAGTCCTTTGGACATAGTTCCAAATCATTCTCCAGAACATTTGGACTAGTTCACAACTCAATCAAATGGGTATTAATGTCCCAATTTTTTCCACATCCCCTTCAGTATTTGTTATTTTCCTTTTCTGTCATGTTAGCCAATCTGATAGGTCTGAGGCGGCATCTCAGAATTGTTTTAATTTGCATTTTTCTAATCAGCAGTTATTTAGAGCGTTTTCATGTGATTATTGACAGTTTTGATTTCTTCTTCTGAAAATTGCCTTTCCTAGTCTTGCATTGTGAATTTTAAAAGTATCCTTATGTGACAAAGTCTAATAATCAGAGAAGGAAAGTATGTAGAAAGCCATTTTAGTGAGTTATGGAACAATGGAAAGAATATTGGTTTGGAATCTTTTTATTTTGGGCAAGTCACAAATTCCTTGGGTCTCAGTTTCCTTATCTGTAACATCAGGGGTTAGATTAGGCAGCCTCTAAGGCTCTTTAGAGTACTAAATCTATGATCCTGTGACAATGTCATGGAAGTATACTATACCCCACCCAGACAAAAGAAGAAAACTTGCAAGTAGTTACTAGCTATCTGATCATGGACAGCTCTGTCTTCCCCTCTAGTGGTCTATGTTCTTCATCTGCAAAATGAAAAATATATATACTAGCTATCTCATAGGGCTATTGGATTGAAATGACTTTTGTAAATCTTAAAGCACATGCAAATGTAAGTTAATATAATTGGGCCAATACTCAACTTGGAAAGCTTTTTTTTTCTGGCATTGGGTTCCAATAGCAGAAATGCTATTAATACTAACTGTATAAACTCTAGCAAATCACTTAATGTCTTTAAGTTTCAGTTTCCACATCCAAAAACTGGGGAAGTTGGACTGTGTTATCCTTAGGGTTTCTTCCAGCTCTAAATCCAATGCTCCTATGATTTCTGGAAACCAATCAGAAATCTGGTACAGAGAGATAGGGGATTTCAACTATTTGTATGTCTGCATGAGTCTGCCTTCTGCCAAAAACTGCCAGCTGCTAATTTCCTGAATTCCTTAATGATAATTTCATTCTTTGAGAGGTGGCAGAAGTGATGAGAAAAACTGCTACTTTGGGTCTGATTCTGACCAATTAAGAGGAACTAGTTGATGAAGTAGAAATGAGGGGAACTTTGGGAGGAAGCAGCTATACAATCTCAGAGTTTATTATAGCAGAAAAGAAGAAAGCCAAGCAGTGTGACATGGAACTAAGATATCATAGGAAGTGCCCCATGGCTTCAAATGCCATATGGGAAGCCAACCAACCCAAGACAATCAAGAATGAAATCCTAAAAACAAAAAGCAGATTATTTTGATAAGGATGATTTTGAAAAGGGGCCTGTCTAAAAAAAATTGTTTCAATATATTAGGAAGTCACAGCTGGGCCTAAACTTTTGGAGAAAAGATATATATTGATGTGAATATTAATATCCATATTGATATCAATATAGATACATAGATAAGAGAGATACCTACCTAGAATTTTTTTTCAATATTCTAGGAAGTGATGGTTGGTTTTAATTTGGGGGGGGGATTAAAATGTGCATATATATGATGGTAATGGAATTTAAAGATCCCCCTGTATTGGCTTAATTTTTGGGTTGAGTGTTAAAACCCTATAGAAGACATACCAAAATCTTCTTTTTTGTCTGGGGCAAAATTACTTTGTACATGGGGTGGCGTGAGAAGGAGGTAGTACAGAGGACAGTCTGATCATAGGTGTAGTCTCAACACAAGAGAGGGCTGTCTAATCCTTGATATCATGGCACTGACGGAGGGGAAGTAGACCTAGGAAAGGGACACAATAGTGATGAAACCCAGAGTGGTGGAAGATCTTGAGATTAGGTGCCGAGATAGTTGTCATCATGGGAAGAAAGGGTACCTGTGGCCAGGTGTTGGCACCCTGGGGCAACACTCCATACTCTCCATGCTAGTTAGTACTGATTGAAGATGATAACAAGGGCAGGTAATTAAGTATAAGTATAGAAAATGCCAAGGTCCTATAGTAACAGCATGAGGAAGAGTGCTATTGTTCAAAAGAGGTGAGGTTGACAATGAACACTAAGAAGAACAACCAAAACCAAACCAAAAACAAAAAAAAGCTTTTCTTAAAGTTATATTGAGGATAAATTGGAGAGGGAGAGCCAAGATGTTAGAAATTCACCTCCAAACAATTATAAAATAACTCCTCCAACAAGTCCTTCAATCTACAGATTAGCAAGTTTGATTCTGATTCCTAGCAAAATTTTAAAATGCTTTTTTAATGGAAATGGATTGTAACCACTTTGAAGAGGAATTGTGATAACTAGAACCAATATGGCTTCATCAAGAATGTCATTTCAGACTAAACCTCCCTTCCTCTGTTGATGATATTACTAGATTAGTACATCAGAGGAATGCCAGTGCCATAACATACTGGAATTTCATTAAAGCAATCCATAAAATATCCAGTACTTTGTGCTATAGATGGTAGTGTTGTTGGATGAATTGAGAATTAATTGAATGTATCTGGTGTGAAAGATGTGTACTAGGTAATATTGTTAGAGGGATTCATAACAGTTAGTTGGTATAGTGGATAAAGTTCTGAGCCTGAGGTCAGAAAGACTTGAATTCAAATCCAGGCTCAGACACTTACTAACAATGTGACCCTGGGAAAGTCACTTGACTTTTGTCTGCCTCAGTTTCCTCTTCTGTAAAATGGGCATAATAATAGCACCTACTTCACAGTGTTGTTATGAGGATAAAATGAGATATTTATTAAATGCTTTGCAAATCTTAAAGCACTATTTAAATGCTATTATTATCAAAACTGCTTGAATAACCATACTGAAAATGTGCTGATGAACATATGTGAACATAAAACATCATCTCTAATGGCAGTACATGCTGGACTGCTTGACACAGTTCAGAATGACTTAGATCATCATCCATACCTCACTCAGTAATTGGAGGAATTCTCCAAGGATACTGATGCTAGAAATGTCATGGAATTAGAGCTGATAAAACTTGGCAATCGATTGGACATATGGAGTGAGGAGGTTAGGAACTGAGGATGACTTTGTAGCTATGAACTTGGGTGACTAGAAGAATGGGGGTGCTCTTGACAGAAGTAGGGAAGTTCAGAAAACAGGTGTATATAAAGGGAAAGAGTTGTTTAGACATTTTGAGTTTGAGATGTTTATGGGATGTGCAGTTTGGAATGGCTGATGATGGTTGGTTATATAGGATAGGAGCCCAAGAAAAAGAATAGGGCTTCATAGATAAAGTCGAGCATCATCTTCAATGAGATGATAATTTAAGCCATGGGAGATAATGACATCAAGGGAAAGAAAGAGTATAGCAAAGTAAGAAGAATCAAGGATAGAACCTTGGAGAATTCCTCCAGTTAGTGAGTGGGGTGTGGATGATGATCAAAAGAGGGAAACTCATTGAAAAGAGAGTACCCATGGAGAGAAGAATGGGTAACAATGCCAAATGCTGCAAAGAGGTTAAGAAATATACGGATGGGGGGGTAGGGGGGGCAGAAAGGATATTGAATTTACCAATTAAGAGATCACTTGTAACTCTAGAGAAATTTCAGTTGAGTGTTGAGGTCAAAAACCAAACTGGAAGAGGTTGAGAAATGCAAGGGGAGGAACTGAAGGAAATAAGTAGATAGCTTTTTACAGAAGTTCAACTGTAAAAGAAAAGAAATAAAAGTATGTTGAATATTAACTTGAGGGAATAGTGAGATCAAGTTAGGGAGTTTTAAAAAATGGATTGGAGATATGTGGGCACGTTTGTAGGAAGAAGGGAATACACTGATAGAGAATCAGAAACCGAAGACTGAATAGAAAGAAGGGATGATTGTGGGAGCATTTTATTGGAGGAAGGGGGTGGGGGAGATAGGATCAAAGGTACCACTTCATCCAGTGCACATTTATCAATTGTCTACTGCATTCTAGGTGTAATAGAAAGATACAGTGATGAATTGAACACATTTACTACCTCAGAGAATTTATGCTCAAATAAGGTAACATAATAAATAAAATATAAATTTGAGTAAGGTAAGCACATAAAAGAATTGTTGATGAAATGATCTCATCATGATAGATTAATTTTGATGGCACTTGACTTACCAGAAATCCTAAGACTTCTTTATAACCAACCAAGCAAATAGAAAAAGGGGAATGGCTAATGATTGAGAGAGAAAAAGGAGGTCCAGTGAGAAGATTTACTGTTCTCCTGTGGTTTAAAGAATAACCCCAAGGCCAGAACCTTGAATGTTCTATTGACAGCTACTCAGTTCTAAATAAAATAAGTAGACACAATGATAAAGGAAACAGTAGGGTACATCCTCTTGAGGCCCAATTAGAGAAAAGAGCTCATGGGACAGTTAGGTTAGTTATTGCTACGTACAGTCTCAGTATTCTAGCCTCTGACATCTTGATTGATTCTTACATCGAGCTTCTCTTGAAAATCGAGGCTAGCAGGAATGTGGGTAAAGGACAAAGACAAGCAGATCTTGAGTCAGGGTAGAAAAGTGACCATGACATTTCTCCTCTGAAGGATCCATTGAAAATTGTATCCAAATGAATGGAGCTGACCTTATCATTCATAATATTTTTTTAAATTATAATTATAATTTCTCCTTGGTAAAATTGCATTTAAATTTATTCAGGTTCATGCAACTGTCTAAGAGGCAGGCTGTGTATATACCTCTTACACACATATATTATAGATGCATGCATGTATATGTGTATATATACATATATGTATTACATATGCATGTGCATATATGTATATATGTGTATATACATATAGGGAGTGTATATAGGTATATTTGAGCACACATATACACGTGTTTATATATATGCATATAGACATATATAAACATACATACATATATAATACAGACATATAGATCTATATACATTTATGTGTATATATACATACACACACATATATATGTAGATAAAATATAGACATATAGATATGTATCTATATCTATCTATCTATATGTATGTATGTATGTATGTATCCTGTGATTCCAGGGACTCTAATAAAGAAACTGTCTCTAGCAGGGCACATCACCACCTTCTTTGCCACTTAATGCCTGACTGAAGTGATTTGGCATGTGTAGATTGACTGGCAAAGGACCATGACACCAGGATCTGCTGGAGACAGAACTTGAACGCTGACTTTCCTTAATCTTAAAACCTGTTCTCTAACATGGCAGTCAATCTGTCATTGTCTCTCCATATATTTTTCCATGTTTCTGTCTCTGTGTCATTGTCTCTTCCTTTCTGTCTCTCTCTGCCTTTCTTTCTGTCATTCTCAAAAGTATATGGAAATTCTACACAAAAGCATAGAGCACAGTCAAATGCAAGGAGAGACAGATGAAGAATGGAAAAGCCTTGATCCTGATCTCAAGGCTGACAAACACCATTGTGTAAAACAATTTCAACATCATCACTGAACAGAAAAATAAAGAGCACAGAAGTGCATTGAATAAGAATTATACTTAATCAATTTTTCCATTAATAATTCAATTCAATTCCATCAGCATTTAAATGCATAATATGTTCCAGGTGCTCTGCTAGGCACTGGAGGGGTGGGAGGACAGCCCCAGTATCATGAATACATCTTTCCAGGAGGTAGAGAAACACCTATAGAGAAGTTTCATTGGAAGTTCACTCAATCACGTTGACTTTGTCCTCAGCAACACCAATATGTGAATCTTCTTTGAGCTGTCTGTCACTGAAGAAAGAATCATCTGAAACAGATCAAGCCATCAACTTCTCTGAATGAGAATAGTCCTGGACATGAAAGAAGAATGAGAGAAACAAGCGCAGAGCACCCTGTTGAGAAAGCTGCTTCATGTGGGAATTAAAGCCATCAAATTAGAATTAGGGGCTCATCCATCCAACAAAGAAAATGGAATCAATAGGAGATGATGCAGCTAATCTCAGCCATGAAAAGATCCAGTGAAATACTTCTTCCAACTTGAGAAAAAACAAATGAGTGAAGGGAAGGGTTCTACTCCTGTTTATTGATAATCTTCTAGATTATAGCTCATGGTGACTATTCCAAACCTTTTAAAGCCTCCTCAAAATCCTCTCACTCCTAGACATCTCAGATGACCTGGACTTCTAGCTGAGAAGACTGAAACCCTTGGATAGGAACTTCCTCCTCTCCCTTTCGTTATTTATCTTTGGTTTTTCAAATAACAAAGAATATAATTAGGACAGAATTGGGAAGTAAATGACAAGGGAATGCCTTAGTTCCGTGCCTGCTGGCAGAAGAGGGGTACATTCTATTTCAAATTTGTTCCCCCTGAAGGAAGGAAGGTTTGCATTATGATTGAAACACTTTCAATGCCTCTGTTTCCAAGCAACTGACCATAACTTGCTGCTTCTCAGTTCTGCCTCTCACAGCTCCTTTGTCATGGTGCTAAAGTTCCTCTTATCACAGGTCTCCTAGGCTATGGTTTGTTCTTTCTCCAAACTAAAGGAGTTGCTGCTGATGCAGCTTTTGCTTCCACAAGACAGAATCTAATCACTTTTGTGAGCCTGCCACACCCCCACCCGGAGCCAACAGGCACTGAATGAGATCTAAACAACACATTTTCAACTCTTTTGTTATTTAGACCAATCAGACTTGGAAGACATAGAAAAGAGAGCTCAGGAAACTGTGAAGACCTAGCTGATTAAGTGCTCCCCTCACCCCAGAAACTTCTCCCAGCCTTTACTATTACCTAGATTAAGGAGAACAAATGTCTTTTAACCCCCATTAAGCCCTTGAAAACTTGCAACTGGACATGCATATTGCCTTGACACTTCAAAGAAGGATTTAGAAACCTTGACCCTTTCTCCATTTCTCAAAATGTCTTCCTATCACCCACTGTCTCCTTTTTCCTTCTGGCTACAGAAGTAAAAACCAAACCCAACCTCTCACTCATCACTTAGGCTAACCTGTGTCTTTGATCCTATTCCTCCCTATCTCTTCCAGGACCTTGTGCCAGGAGTCATCTCCTTTCTATCACACACATTCAATTTTTCCTTCTTCAATGATTCCTGAATCCTAAAAGTCTCCCATCACTTAACCTTTCTACTCTTCTAGCTCGTGTTGCATTTCTTCCTTTCTCTTTCCTACTAAATTTCTGGTGCCAAATTCCCCTCCAACTTCCTCCCTCCATACCTCTCTATTGAAATTTCCTCTCAAAGTCCATCAGTGACTTCCTATTCAGCAGTGATCTTCATCTTCCTTGGTAACATTAACTACTCTTTCTTCTTGGTGGCCTACATTCCCTTGTCTTCAGAGACACCACTCTCTCCTAGATTTTTTATCACTTCTCTATCCACACCTTCTCTGTCTCATTCAATAGCTCCTTGTCCTCTTTCTAGCCACTTAGGGTCCATGGTCTCCATAGTTCTGTCTCTGATACTCTTCAGTTCTTTTTCTATACTTCTCCCCCTAGTATCCGTTCATTTCTATGACTTCACCTACCAAATCTATGCCGATGACTCTCAAATCTATTCTAAGATCCAGATCTCCATTTACAGTGACCTTCAAGGCCTCACTGCCTAGTTATCTAGCTATTATTATAAATTCAACATGTCCAAATTGATATTATCATCCCTCCAAGTGCATTTATTTTTATTAATATTTTCTTTTCTATTACTGTGATTTCCTAGTAATAATAATCTCTAGTAAAAATCATTTCTTGTAACAAATAAGTACAGCTAAGCAAAACAAATGACCACATTGGCCATATATGACAATGCATGCTTCTGGCTGCCCCTGTAGTCCACCACCTCTCTGCCAAAAGGTAGTAAGTATATTTCATCATCAAAGATATTCTATCTTTGAAACATCTCTTATATATACACCTATACATATCATCAACCCTCTGATGTCAGTTAGACACTACACTGATCAGTGTCCTGAGATCTTTCCGTTTTCTCAAAACCATATTTCTATTTGATTTCATGATTTCTATTTTAGGAATTGCCATTTATCATGTATCATAAACTCAAAACCTTGGAATCATCTTCTACTCTTTTCTCTATCACCCCTCTTATATCCAAGTTTTCACCAATGCCTGTATATTCCACCTCTATGGCTCTCTTGCCTCAGTTCTCATCTTTTCTCTCCCACTGAAACTACCTTAAGATGTCCCTC
>CM053589.1:158201143-158250930 GCA_028646515.1 Pseudochirops corinnae
CTGAAAAGAATTACAGGCTCAGCTGTCTCTTGGCAGATTAAAGTTTATTTTGCTAGTCAGTGGCCAGGAAAAAGGGAATCCCACCCAAGGCAAGTG
The DNA here is from genome assembly GCA_028646515.1 of Pseudochirops corinnae. NCBI lineage: Eukaryota > Metazoa > Chordata > Mammalia > Diprotodontia > Pseudocheiridae > Pseudochirops > Pseudochirops corinnae. Next base: position 158,201,240 of record CM053589.1, read on the forward strand.
ATAGGGATACAGAATTTAAAGAGACAAAACTGTCAATCACAGATTCATTAGGCTAATGATGTGTACATAGGTGGAGTTAGGGAGGGACCAGGGAGGAGCCAGGGCGTGACTAATACTTAAAGGGACATTCACCCTTCACATCAACTGTGCATGTGTTTTACCCATAATACACTGGGACAAACAGCAGGAGGGAAAGGGCGGGGGGTGTGGTTTGAGCCCCAAAACATCATAAAGTCGACCAGTGGTCAGATTGAGGTCAAATTGAATGAGATGCACCCATCTTGATTTCTTGATTTGCAAGTGGATGGGTTTGGTTTGCTAGAACAAAAAGAGGTAGTACCTTGAATGAAGAGTTAATGGTTTGAGAGGAAATACCCCTAGGCTGGGAAAGACAAGTGGGGGGGGGGGGAAGGGGAGAAACAGTTAAAAAATGTGGCTTTTAACACAAAACTCAATTAAAGTTACCCCAAAATATATTACATAGGCCACTCAGCACCTCTTCACCTCCATTGTCATCTTCCTGCACCATTGCAATAGGATTCTAACAGGGTAGTGTCCTACTTTCAATTCATTTTTATCATGCTTTCAGACTAGATCTTCTGGTACATGAAGCTTTAGTCAAAGAAATCCAAAAATCTTGAATAGTTTCCTGATGCCTCCTAAAGTTCAAGCTTCTTTGCTTAACATGCAAAAGCATTCATTTTTATCTCCTATCACTTTGCTCTATACCTGAACCAAACAGAACTATGCTCCTTAAATTTGACTTACTCTTTTGGACCTTCATTCTTTGCTCATACTGTTCTTGAATATTGACTATCTTTCTTCCTAATGACAAATTCCTATCCATTAATTATTGCTAAATTCCTAGTAATCCTTTAAAGATCAATTCAAAGATCATCCATTTAATCGGTTGCTAAAACCTTCTAATTCTATCTTTGAAACATCTCTTATACATACACACCTATATATATGATTGCAAGCAGGGATGGGCTAATTAAATAAGGTATTTTGTTTCTTTGTTTGCTTGCTTTTAAGAATGGAACACCAACTTTTGGGAGCCAAGATGGCAGATTAAGTAGTAAATTGCTATAACTCTCCCATATTCACCTCCAAACAACCATAAAATAGTACCCCAAATGAATCCTAGAACAGCAGAACCAGCAAACAGATGGAGCAAAACAATCTTTTAGCCCAAGAAACTTGAAATATTTGCTGTATAGGTCTGTCTCATTCATGTACAAAGGGAGCTCAGTCCTGGACAGGAAGCAAGCCAGCAACAAGCTCCACCTTAGCAAACCAGGGGAAGATCCTGAGTGCAGTGGAGCAGACAAATGTCAACACCAGGAAGCCCCATCTACCTCAGCATAGCCAGGGAAATGGCAGACTCTAGCTCTGAGAACTACCACATGCTTTAATGTAGCTCTGGGCAAATAGGCAACTCGGTGACCAGACCTCCTTATGCTTCAGTATAACCCTGGGGAAATGCAGAAACACCCCAGTGGCCTCAAAACATGCCAGACACTAGCATTCAGACCACAGCTCAGTACCAGGTAAGCTCTCAGACCACTATGGCCTCCAGTAGCACCAGCAACCACCCTTCACTCCATCCCCTCAGCACAGCGCTAGACATGAGGGTCTCCCATGGGTTCCAGGGCAACATCAGTGTAGCACCAAGTAAACAGCCAGGGCCTACAGCCTCTGTCACAAGAATCCTGAGGCATCACACCTTCCACTCTGGTAGTAGAGTTCAAATTTAAAAGATGGGGAAAAGACCCAAAAAAGATGAGCAAAAACAACAACAAAAAAAATCTGACTATAGAAAGTCGTTATGGTGGCAGGGAAGATCAAGACACAAACTCAGAAGAGGACAACAGTGTCAGAACACCTATAGGCAAAGTTCCAAATAAAAACAAGGAGTGGTCTTAAGTCCAAAAGCAGCTCATGGAAGAACTCAAAAAGGAACTTAAAAGAGGGGTAGAATAGAAATTGGGAAAAGAAATGAGAGTGACATGACAGAATTATGAAAAAAGAGTCAACAGCTTGGAAAAAGAAAACAACTGCTTAAAAAGTAGAATTGGCCAAAAGAAAAAGGAAATGAAAAAAAGCTAACGGAGAAAAACAACTCCTGAAGTTACAATTGGGCAAGTGGAAGTTAATGTGTCTATGAGACACCAAAAGTGAATCCAACAAATTCAAAAGAACAAAAAAATAGAAGAAAATGTAACAAATAACCTGGAAAATGGATCCAAGAGAGACAATATCAGAACTATTGGACTACCTGAAAGCCACAATTAAAAGGAGGACCTGGACAGCATCTTTCAAAAAATTATCAAGGAAAACTGACCTTACATCCTGGAACAAGAGGGCAAAATGGACATTTAAAAAAATTCACTAATCATCTCAGGAAAGAGATCCCAAGATAAAAAATCCAAGGAACATTATAGCAAAATTTCAGAATTATCAGGTCAAGGAAAAAAAGTACTGCAAGTGGTTAGAAAGAAACAATTCAAATATTGGCAAGTCAAAATCAAGATTACACAGGACTTAGTAGTTTCAATGTTAGAGGATCAGAAGTCATAGAATATGATATTTCAGAAGGCAAAAAAAAAAACGAGGATTTCAACAAAAATTCATCTCCCAGAGAAATTAAGAATAATACTTCAAGGGCAAGTAACTTCAAGGGAAATGACCATTTTTGATCATTTAATAAAATAGAAGGATTTCAAGCTTTCATTAGAAGTCCAGAATTGAACAAGAAAACTTGACCTCCAATATCAAGACCCAAGAGAAGCCTTAAAAAGTAAAAAGGGAAAGGAAAACATAAGGGATTCAATGGAGCTGAACTGTTTATATTCCTATATGAGAAGATGATAGTTATAATTCTTAAAAATTGTACCACTAATACTATAGCTAGAAGGAATATACATAGACAGAGGGTCCAGGTATAAGGTGAATTGGAGGGAATGACACAAAAAATAATTAAGGGATGAGGGAAAAAAGTACATTGGGTGCAGAAGGAAGGGAAAGGTAAAATGGGGTAAATTATTTCACATGCAGAAGCGCAAAAAAAAAAACCCTATTAAAATGGAGGGAAAGATAGGAAAATGGGCAGTGAACATCTCTTGAACCTTACTCTCATCAGTACTGGCTCAAAGAGAGAATGATATACAATCAGTTGAATATAGAAATCTAACTTACCCAACAGGGAAGTAGGAGGGGGAAAGATTAAATAACAGGGATGGGGCTGACAGAAGAGAGGGTAGACAGAAGCAAAACGCTGTTGAGGAGAGAAAGGGTGAAAGGAGAGAGAGTACACACAAGAGAAAAAATTGGATGGAGGGAAATACACACTTAATAATCACAACTGTGAATGTGAATGGGATGAAGGCTCCCATAAAATGGAAGCGGATAGCAGAGTGGAGTAAAAACAGGAATCCTACAATATGTTGTTTACAAGAAACACACAAAGCAGAGACACATACACAGAGTAAAGATAAGGGGCTAGATCAGAATCTGTTGTGCTTCAGCTGAAGTTTAAAAAAAAATAAGCAAGGATAGAAATCCTGATCTCAGACAAAGCAAAAGCAAAAATGGTTCAAATTAAAAGAGATAAGGAAGGAAACTACATCTTGCTAAAAGGTACCATAGACAATGAAGTAATATCAATACTAAATGTGTATGCGCCAAGTGGACAGCACCTAAATTCTTTTTTTTTATTTTAAGATTTTAAAAATTTATTTACTTTTAGTTTGTATTCAGTTCCACAAGTTTTTGAGTTCCAAATTTTCTCCCCTTTCCTCTCCTTCCCCCACCCCACTCATGGCAGCATGCAATACACTATAGGCTCTATAAATACCTTCACATTAAATATTAGTCAAGTTGTAAAGAAGAATTATAGCCAATGGAATTAACAATGAGAAAGAAGAAAAAAAACAAAAAAGAGAGCAAATAGTTTGCTTCAATATGCATTCAGACTCTGTAATTCTTTTTATGGATGTGGAGTCTTTTGGAGTTGTCTTACAACCTTGCATTGCTGAGAGGAGTCCAGTCTGTTAAAGTTAGTCATCACAGATACAGTGTGTCTATAATTGTGTACAGTATTCTCCCGCTTCTCGTCTTCTCACTCAGCATCAGTATATATATAAGTCTCTCCAGGCTATTATGAAGTCCATCTGCTCCTCATTTCTTATACCATGATAGTATTCCATTACATTCATATACCACAACGTGTTTAGCCATTCTCCAATTGATGGACATCCCCTTGATTTCCAATTCTTTGCCACCACAAAAAGAGCTGCTATAAATATTTTTGTACATGAGAGTCCTTTTCCTACTTGTATGATCTCTTTGGAATACAGACCTAGAGGTGATAGTGCAGAGGTAAAGGGTATGCACGTTTTTATAGCTCTTTGGGTATAGTTCCCAATTGCTCTCCAGAATGGTTGGTTCTGTTCACAACTCCACCAACAATGCATTAGTGTTCCAATTTTCCCACATCTCCAGCATTTGTCATCTTCTTGTTTTGTTATGTTAGCCAATCTGACCAGTGATATGTGATACATTGAAGTTGCTTTGATTTGTCTTTCTCTAAGACATAGTGATTTAGAGCATTTTTAAATATGATTATAGATATCTTTAATTTCTTCCTCTGAAAACTGCCTGTTCATATCTTTTGACCATTTATTAATTGGGAGGTGACTTGTATTCTTATATATTTGACTCAGTTCTTTGTATATTTTAGAAATGAGTTCTTTATCAGAGACACTAGTTGTAAAAATTCTTCCCAATTTTCTGCTTCCCTCTTATCTTGGTTATATTGGCTTTGTTTGTTCAAAAACTTTCCAATTTAGTGTAATCAAAATTATCCACTTTGTAATACTCTCTACCTCTTGTTTAGTCATAAATTCTTCCCTTTTCAATAAATCGGACAGGTAAACTATTCCTTGTTCTCCAGGTTGTTTACAATATCAGTCTTTATATCTAGATTATGAACCCATTTAGACTTTGTTTTGGTATATGGTGTAAGATATTGTTCTATACCCAGTTTCTGCCATACTATTTTCCAATTTTCCCAGCAATTTTTGTCAAATAGTGAGTTTTTAGCATCCAAATTCTTAAACGATGGAGACTAATATGACAAAAAAGGAAAATGACAAATGTTGGAGAAAATGTGGGAAAATTGGGACATCATTGCACTGTTAGTGGAGTTGTGAACCAGTCTAACTATTCTGGAGAGCAATTTGGAGCTATGCTCAAAGGGCAACCAAACTGTGCATACCATTTGATCCAGCTATACTACTATTAGTTTTGCATCCCAAAGAGATCATAAAAAAAGGGAAAAGGACTTACATGTGATCCAAGACAAGTACAAAAGACTCATGAAGGAAAATGCTATCCACATTCAGATAAAGAACTGATGGACTCTGAATGCAGATGGAAGCATGTTTTTTTTAAACTTAATTCATGCTTTTTTGTAATTTTTTTTTCCTTTTGATCTGTTGCTTCTTTCACAACTGTGACTAATACGGATATATGTTTTACATGATTGCACATGTATAATCTATATCAATTTGCCTACCATTTTCAGAAGAGTGGAGAGGAAGAGTGGAGGGAAGGGAGAGAGGGAGAAAAATTTGAAACTCAAAATCTTTTAAAAATGAATGCTTAAAGTTATCTTGACATGTAATTGGAAAAAATAAAATACTATTTTTTAAAAATTAGAAATAAAAACTATGGTTACTATCTGAAAAAAAAGAATGGAAGAGCCTTGAGAATGTTTCTAGGCAGCAAGGAAGCACCTAGTAGACAAGGAGAGTGAGAGAGTGGGGATCATAGCACAGACAAACTGATGGAGGAGTCAGGATGATATGGGGTCATGGATGCATGTGTGGCATTTGGTGGATCTCTCCTTGGATTGTGACCAGGGAAAAATTGATTCAAATATTTGAGAATTACAAATGACATGCTCTGAGACCAGATGAGAGAGGTCAAATGGAGAGACAAGATATAAACACACACACACACACGCACACGCACACGCACACACCATACATAGAGATTAGTGAATAAGAGAGTATATTACTCAGTATTATATACTGCTAATATAAAAAGTATTCATGTAAATGTTCGGGCAATAATTGAAAAGTTATTGGAGAAGGATGGAAAGGCTTCACTAAGGAGGAGAATGTCAGCTGGGACTTAAAACATGAATAGGAGATAGAGAAGAGGGGCCAGCAGACAATAGTTGACAAGCTTTTATTAAGCACTCACCATGTGCGAGGTGCTATCGCTAAGTATTGGAGATATAAAGAAAAACAAAACACATGGAATAGCAAAACCACATTGGAAATAAGGTTGACTAGCAGAGTGATAGCAAGGAGGTAGAAAAAAGCATGGCTGATCACAGATAGATGAAGAAAAGAAAAGAACATAAGAATTAGGCTGGTGGAGGAAAAAGAGGAGAAGAGGAAAAGACTAAAGGGCTTAATTCATCTGATATTTAAGTGGAAGCTGAATAATCATATGTTGGGATATTGTAGAAAAGACTTGGGCATCAAATAGGTGTAGAAGCATAGGTTCCCAAAGTGGGCAATACCCCCTGGAGGCACTGGAACAACTGAGGGGGGTGTAGTAGCCTCAAATGCAATTGGGGAGTGTTGAATAAAAATAAGGGTTAAAATAACCTAACCCCAAAGGGGGCACTGAAGAATTTTTTTTAAATGGGGTCCTAGGTCAAATAAGTTTGGGAACCTCTGGATGTTAGTTCTATAGTTCTATGAGAAGAGAATTCTCAAGAGGCCTTCTGTCTTCAACAAAGGTTTTGTATGAATCATCAGCATCAATAGATACATATATCTATCTTAAAAGTAGTAGTTGAGCCTAGCTCTCATCAAATAATAATGAACCAAATATTTAGTATTAAGACATTCATAACTGAATCCACTCCCTGGCTTTCAGCCTTTCTTGATGTTATCTCCCTGGATACTTCTGTGCACACTGATTCTTACAGAGTAGAATCCCTTCCCTTTGGAAAACAGAGACAAGCCTGCTATGCTTTGGCCAACATCTGGCAGCTGCTCCTGCTGGCTATGCCTCCTGGTCTTCAACCACAGTGATCAAAGTGACAGTGATGTCATTGAGAAGTTTGTTGATGACACTCTTTGAGATGAGCTTGATTATGACTGGGCTGTGTTCTGTGAGGGTGTTTGGGAATTTGGCTTCTCCCAGCTCTGGTCCAGAGAACATGCTGTTACAAATACCATAGAGCAACAACAATGACAACTCCACAAACCAACAGCTGTCAGGTGGAAAGAAGATCCATTTGCAAAAGTCACCTCAGAGAGGCAACCTCCACTCCCTCCCCCATTTCTCTTTTTCACTGTGCCTAGACTATTTCAATAACCCTCTAATTAGTCCCCCTGTCTCATCTCTTCCTACTCCAAACTATTCTTGACTCAGCTGCTAAAGTGATTTTTCGTCAATAGCAGGTTGGACCCTATCTCTTCCCTGCTTCATCAAAACCAGTGACTCCTACCTCGCCGGTCAATTATAAAGTCCGCAGCTTGGTATTTCAAGTTCTTTCAAAGCTAGCCCCAACCAACACCGCTGGAATCTTGAATTCTAGACTTAGAACCATCTTGGTTTCTAGGCTTAGAATACAGCTGAACTGGGCAACCTCCCTATGCCCAACCTGTCCTCAGGGCTGAAAAAACACCAAGTTATTATTCAAGTGGGCAGACTCTTTAAGTGGCATTTTAAATATAGTGGTCAGAGAGTCTTTTAATTTGCCTTTAAAGAAACTTTTCATTTCTCCACAATGGATGGGAGCAGAAAAAGCAGGGGAGAAGACCTTTGAATGGTATCTTCCTGTCTCAGCAGCAGCCTTCCTATCGTTATCTTCCTTGCTCACTCTCACTCTCTCTCTACCTAGATATTCTCATTCTCTCTCTCTCTCTCTCTCTCTCTCTCTCTCTCTCTCTCTCTCTCTCTCTCTCTCTCTCTCTCCCCCCCCCCCTCTCTCTCTCACCCTCTCTCTCCCTCTCTCCCTCTCTCTCTCTTTCTCCCACGCTCCCCCTGCGGCAAGCTGCAGAATGGGAGCTGCGAGTTGGGAAGCCAGCCGGCAGCTGTCACACAGTGGAGGCAGGCAGCCTGGGCAAAGAGTGAGTCTACTCTGTCATTTAGGATGAATCACTGGGATCTGGCAATAATCTCTATTTTTCTGGTCGTGGTCGGGGAACAGCCCAAAAGCTACACTGGACCAGACAAAGGTAAAGAAGCTTCTTTTTTTTCATTGTTTATTGGTTTCTTCTTTACCTGCTTTTCTTTTCAAAGTGTCTTCAGGGCTGGGCTGCTGGGAGCTGTGGGTTGCTGCCAGGCTCGGGCTCAGCCTAGCATGAGGAGACTTCCAGTGGGTGTTTCAGCACCTGGCACGGCATGCCAGCAGGGTGCCTCCCAGGCATTAACCATTTCTGGGCTGGCTAGGGGAGGAAGGGACCAGATGCTGTGAGACACATGGTGAGCTTTGTACATTGCAACCTAGATGCAACTTCCAGATGCAATTTCCATACATACCTGTGCTTGTGAATGAGAGTGGGATTACACAAGTCTGGAGTGGTCCATGGACTCTGGGCTTGGCTCCAGAGACCATCCTTGCGTGTTGTACAGGCTCCTGGCAGATCTACTCCCTGGAGATTTATTTTCTTCAATTTCATCACTTCACGAGTTGGTCTCATGGGTTTCTATAAGCAGCATAGCATTTAGTATTTTCTTCAGGAAGCCTGCAGGATACTAGCTGTATAGCTCTAATTAATTTTTTTAGAGTTACTTAAAACTATTTGTTAAATCCCCAAGACTTGTAAGGTACCAAGGCCATCCAGGGATGAGTATTCTAAGTCCCTTCTGGGCTGCTTATACTTTAGACAGATGTCTCCTTTTGGCAAGGGCAGTGTGCTTCTTTAATCCCATTCCCTAACCACTGGCTACCCTGACCAGCAGCCACCCCACTCCAGAGCTCATGAACCCCACTCTTTACCTCTGTAATGGTGTTCTTTCATCTAGCTGGGAAGGCATGTCACAGGAACAGGCAGCTTTTGGTTGCTGCAGTCCTGCACTTTGCCTATTTCTGTCTTCTAATTGGAGCTGCTGTCTCCCTGTCACGGCCTCCTCATCCACACAGTGCACACCTCATGTGTTTGCTTTAAACAGGCTCTAAGAGCTAAGGATCTGCCTTTGTGGGGGCTGGGAGACTAGAGGAGATTGTGCCTGCTCCCAAAAGCAAATCTGGCAATCTACTGTGCTAAGCAAGGTGCTGTTTGTGGGATATTCAAACAGGTATGGTTTAAACAGGAGGGAGACTTGAGAGAGATAAGGACCAGGTTGGTTCAAGCGCCTCAATATGGTGTTTTCAAATGAGTCCTCCACTCTTGCCTCCTTGTTTATAAAAAAGAAAACTAAATTGCCTGTTTAATTCTGTAAATAGAGGAAAGGATCCAGTCTATCCCAGGAAGAGGGCAAGTTATATGTTGCTTCTATCTGGTAACCCAGCTAAGATCTCTACTATTGCTGTGGATTCCAAACCCAATGTTTATAAGAGGTCCTTGGCTAGTGGAAAATCTTGATCAATTGGGGGTGTTTGTGAATTTTGTACTCTTTTCCTCCTTCCCCAGGGAATTGTTGAATTCATTAGCCTTACCCCATCATCTCTAGCTCTCCATGCCCAAATCCCCAGAGCCATTGCAAGGCTATTCTATGTTTTTCATGATACATCTTCAATGCTGGGCAGAACTAGAATAAACTTGACATTTGAGCAGATGTTGGAAGCATGCTGAGATGCTTAAAATGTTATGGTTGTGTTGTTTCTAGAATTAATGACTTCTCTAGAGTCTTATAGACATACTGAAGCTGTCACCTTCTGTGGTGAGTGAATGATGAGCCTTCTGTCTGGCGAAATTGCTGGGACCTTAGCCCTCTAATCTCCCATCATTGCATTTGCTTCTCCCATGCTTTAAAGTTGGCCTTTCCCAAAGGATTAGTTCCATTCTCTAGAACTCAATGCCTTGAATAGGCAACTCTTGGCAAAATCTCAAGGGAGAGATTTGGATCTTCCTCATCACTAGAAGACTGTGTCACCTGTGTTCTGTGGTTTTAAGGTAGAAGCACATTTGGGCCTTGCAGTGGAAAAGAATTTTCCATGCTTCTTACCTAGTTATGCTAAGTATATTGCCAGGTGAGCTCCACACCCTCATCCGGAGGCTATCTTGTTCCCTTGTGCTGTTTTGCAAGCATTCTAGGTTTGGGTAGTGATAGGGGTATAGCTCTAAGTAGGAATTCTTTTAAATGGGACAAAACAATTGTGTGTGTGTTGGGGGGGTGGTATTGATGACAGAAAGAGCAGTAAGATGGTAGTGAAACTGATCATTGGTGATAAAGAGACCAATCCAGTTGTGGATGTAATCATGCCAAAAGAAGGGTAACCTAAGCACCACCACCCCCTTCCTGAGAACTCATCCTTTCCCTTGCCTTTTGCAGGAAGGCAGGCCCAGGCTATAGACTCTAAGCACAACGACCTAGTGATGATTATACACATGATTGTTCCGGGGTAAGGCAAGGAGGTGTCAGGACAATTGTCACCTCTTGGAGGAAGCACACTCACTTTCTTGGATGTTGGCACCCTTGATCAAAGTCCCATTCACCCTATGCTACTTAAAGCTCCAGAAAGGAATTACGAAGTAGTGAGCACGGGACCTAAAGGAGTGCTCCTAATTTCATGGTTTGCTAAAAGGATTTAAATCAACAAAAACTATAACTCTTTCTCCTATTCCCAGAACCAAATAATTGCATTTTGATCATGTATATGTATCTGGGTGCATGTTATTTCAATGCAATAGAAAGCATGTTCCCTGAGGGTCTTTGTCTTCAAAACTCAACAAGTTGTATGGTGTCTGACACACAGGAAGTACTCAATGGATCCTCGTGGAATTGAATAGAATTGTTGGCTCCATGAAACATACTGGAATATAAGTAGTAATCCTAAAACACACACTTGAATTAGGGGTTGTGTGTGTGGGTACAGGTTATACAATTTCATAGCAAGTAGTAAATCAATTAGCCTCTGGTATAATTTGGACAAGTGGAAATTGCATTTGCAATAACTACCTCAAACATTTGCTAGCTAGGTGGTGCAGTGAATGGAGCTCTGGGCCTGAAATCAGGAGGATTCATCTTCATAAGTTCAAATCTGGCCTTAGACACTTACTAGCTGTGTGACCCTGGGCAAGTCACTTAACCCATTTGCCTTAGTTTCCTCATCTTCAAAATGAGTTGGAGAAGGAAAATGTCAAAGCACTCTAGTATCTTTGCCAAGAAAATTCCAAATGGGGTCATGGAGAGTCACACATGACTGAACTACAACCTCAGATATGTATGTGTCATTACCAGTCTCCTTCTTTCCTCTGTATAGACAATTTCAGTGGCCTTCTAATTGGTCTCCCTGCCTCGAGTCTTCTCTCACTCAAAACTATCTCTTACTCCACTACCAAAGTTATTCTTCTCAAGCTCGGGTCTATGTTACTCCCTTACTCAATAAACTCTAATGGTTCCCGATTATCATTAACATCAAATACAAAGTCTGGTATTTTACAATTAAAGCTCTTCATAATATTCCCTCCCTATATTTCCAGTCTTCTTAGCCCCCCCTACAGATTTTTTTGCTTTCTTTGCATTCCCAGACTTTAACACCACGTCTGACACATAATGCATGTTTAATAGGCATTTGTTGACTGACTGACTGACTGTGGGTCTAGCGACAGAGTTGGAGGGTTACCTGCATTTTGGAGGCTGAGGTGGAATGGTCTTCACCAGCTATTGGGTTATGCAGTCTATCAGTAAACTGTCCTGGAGAAGCACTTACAATTGTGAATGCTAGGGCTCTCCAGGCACAACATGGGAGCTGTTTATTCCACTGCATGGGGCATCAGTGGTTTTTGCATTTGAGAAGAACTCCTGAGAGCACAAACAGACTCTTTCTGGCTAAGTCAGGGATACAAAAATGCCCCACTATTAAGTTTATTTTGTCCCTGGGAGACATCATAATGTCATCAGCTTCATGGCTTCTTTCTACCTGGAAAATTATTTAAATGTAGACAGTTCACACAGAGACAGAATATTTTTGGTGTAACTTAGCAACAACATAGAGAAGAGAAGGAGGGGAAGGAGAGAGAGAAAAAAAAAAAAACCTCAGGCCGACATCCATAGCTTATGCAAATCTTGAACTGAAATAGTCCCAGCCCTAGTGGATTCAGTCCCTAGAAGGATTCTTGTTGGATCATGTCAACCTAGTTCATTTATTATAATTAACTATATCAGACAGCTTCCCTAATTACCCAAGTCAGGGACTTGGGCTATCAGGTTCGAAAGGTGTGTAGAGACAACTGCTTTCGGACTAAGAGCTGACTTAATGTGATTGCCTTCGGAAAGCCACATTAGCTTCTAATTAAGGCCAGCCATCCAGAGCCCAAGCATGAAACTCAGCATCAAAGTATGAGAGAGGAATGATTACTGTACCTCAGCTTCCAAGGTGACCATTCTTTTCCTTTGCATTTCATATCTTGGGATCACTCCATAGCTGTGTCTTGGTGAGATTCCATTCTTTGTGAGATTTATCACTAGAGGTAGAGGTGGGGAGCACTGTTATATCCATAGAAACCTGAATGACAGTCCTTCGGAGACCTGGATTCTAGTCTTGCTATTTATATTAATTATATCTAGAACCTAGAAGAAGTCATTTAATTTCTCTGTATTTCCTTCATCTGTAAAGTGGCATGGTAGGCCTAGATTTAAGGTCCCTTTCAGCTCTGTTATCCTAAAATTCTAAGAATTAGTCTTTCCCACCAGAAGAAGAGGGAATCCAGATCTTAGTGCTTTGGGGATAACTGTGGCATTGGAAATCTCAGAGAAAAATGTGACAGGAGCCATCAAAAAAGAGTCAAGGAATTGTAAACATTTGCCAGAGCATTCCTGAAAACTATTATTTCCCTCAATGTAACAGTCCTGGAAATGAAGCCAGCATTCCAATAGTAACCAGTGGGAATGAGCAGAGACAAGCTCTGTCTTAGATATGAAAGTTGAGGGTAAAGGAAGAGTGGAGGATGATTTTGAGGTTGTGAACCTAGAGGACTTGGAAGAATGGTGATCTCCTGACAGAGATAGGTGCTGAGTGGTACTTTATATTAATGTTTCATATAATAATGAGTAGTGATTTTTCCTTGTTGTTGTTTAGTCATTTCAACCATGTCCAACTCTCCATGACCCCATTTGGGGTTTTCTTGGCAAAGATACTGGACTGGTTTGCCATTTCCTTCTCCGGCTCATTTTATAGATGAGGAATGGGGGCAAATGGGGTTAAATTACTTGCCCAGGGTCACATAGCTAGTAATTTGAACTCAGGTTCTCCTGACTCCAGGTCTGGAGCTCTATCTGTTGTACCACCTACGTGTATCTAGTAAGGAAATATTGTTCTGGTTCTGTTTTGGATCCCTGCCTCTATTGTCTTTTGAGAGCAATTGATAGGTGTGACCACTGATAATATGCCTTAGGCAGAAGGTGTGGTTGTGATCAGAAAGGATAACCAGAATTCAGAGAACAGAAATGATCAAGCCAAAAGGTTCTCCAGTATGTCAGCTCATCCAGAGCGCTAGGCAGGGCTCATCATATGGAGGTCAGAGCAGCAGTCAAGGGTGATAGTGTGCATATGGTGGGCAAGGGAGAATAATGTGTGCCCATCACAGTACCTGTTAGGTACTAAGATGAAAGAAACAGCACAAAGCATGGGCAAATAGCCAGTCATCTCATGGAAGTCTATTTCAAGAAGGGATTTCTTCTGGTGGCGACTTTCTAACCATATCCCTTCCTTGTGCCATTGGATTTGGTGCTGGCAGATGGCTAGGAATATGGAAGTATGGGTATGACTACAAGGGGACTTTGGAAATAGCAACCATACAACACAGGTGAAACTTGCCTAGAAATGTTTTTAGCTTACATGCACAGTGTTATTCATTATCCATGGAGAATTATCCCTTCTCCATTTCTTCAAGTTCTAGCTTTGGAAACCCAGGCTACACTCAGACAGAAAGAGGTTTGAAAGTTTTCAGTGACTATATTTATTAGTATCAACTTCACCATTAAAAATATTCTTTAAGCATCTCCTTGGGCAATACCCAGAGTCAACAAGGATAAACACTGACCCTACCCTCAGAAAGCCCTTTGCTATCAGATTGAAATTTAGGCAGGCAGAGAATGCTCGAAGCCTCTCATATCATACTACAGTGGAAAGAATGTTATGTTTAGAGTTAGAGGATCTGAGCTCAAATCTCAGATCTGCCACTTATCTTTCTAACTTTGGGAAAGTCATTTCATTTTCTAAGCCTTGGTTCCATTATCTATAAAACTGGGAAACCGCATATCCCAGACTCAAAGGTTCGTCCTAGTTTTATGATTTCCCAAACATTACTCTTAAATACGTCTAAGGATCTTCTCCATGATGCTTCCTCCTTTCCCCACTCCCCCCAAAATATTACCTTGAATCATACACATACACATATGCATACACATATGGTAATTATCTATGTTTATACTTTCTTCCCTGATCAAATGTAAGCTCCTAGAGGGCAGGCATGATTTTATTGCCATTTTTGTGTCCCTAGTACAGTTCAGATGCACAATAGACTTTTATTAAGTGTTATTGATTGACTGGCTTATTGATTTATGGTGCAGGCACTCCTTTCAATAATGCAGATTTCAGTCCCTCTACAATTTAGTAGATGGTCATTGAGAGTTGTTTGCTATCTCTCCTCTCTTGACCCCCACCCCCTACCCAAAAAAATGTCCAAACTGATGAAGAACTTCTGTAATTTTTCAAAGCTGGACTTCAGATAGCAGAAACACAGTATATAATCAATCAGTGGGTATATTCTTGAAGCCTAACCAGTTGTTAGAATGTGCCAAAACTTGCGTTTTTCAGCCACTGACTTCAAGATCCCATGGTTACTTCTGTGCCACAGTAAGAAATCAAAGAAAGACTTTAACCAAGTAAATTAAAAATATAACATGTCTGGGCAATGGAGTCAGGGTGTTTGACATGATACTTAGGAGGGCCACCTACTTGAGAATGAGGATGAAATTCTCCTTCCCATGAAAAAGATTCCAGTTACAACAATATGGAGATAGTCAAAGCAACATTCCATAACTCCAGAATCCTAGTTCCTGTTACAAATGAGTAACTTCTTTTCCAATCCAAACAAAGCCAGACAGTGGAGAAATCAGACTCCAAACCCCTAGTGCATTTGATGGATACAACTCATTTGGGTGGTTGGGTTTTTTTGTGTGTATTTTGTTTTATTTTGTTTTTAATTCCTCATAATTTTCCCCTACCCAATAGTTTTGAAAAATTTGTAAAGTCATTTTCTCTGGCACAGAACTTTGCCCCTTAGTGCTTAATTTCAGTTCAGATTGAATTTTTATGGACAAATGATAAGGAACCCCCGGCAGCCTTAATTACCATATAGAGTACAGTCCCAGCAGTTTCAGCCAAAGTCTTCATATTAATCAAATGAGAAACATTTTCCAGGACAGGAAGCAAGAGAATTTGATTTTCTAGGGAGCTTCTACCTAGAGAGAGAGAGATGCCACTAACACACCTATGCATACGTCCCTTTTTCCCTCCCCTCCATCCAGACAATGTGATCAGTTTCTGTAACTGTGAAGTTCTTGGGAGTTTAGGAAGGCAAAGTGCAGACCTCGGAGTCAGGAAGATATGGGTTTCAGCTGCTACCTTTGATGCATACTGACTGTGGCACCCTGGACAAGTCACTTCACTTCTTACTGCTCCAGGCAATGTTGTGATATTATAAATTGAAGAGCAAGTACTAATTTGCATCAATGAGGAGAGTTTCTTTATTACAACTTCCTCATACCAATGAAATCACAGGACAGCCTCATCCTGCCCCACAAACCAAATCAACCCACCTCTAAAAATCAAGACGAAAGCTAAATTTATGCTTAGGTAGAGTAGGCTTGCCTAGTATGGATTAGAAAGAAGCTTCATATCGGAGAGAGCTTAAATGACTTGTTTTGCCCAAAGCTAGACAGGTCATAAACAGCAGAGATGATTTAAACCTGGATCTTCTCAATGCAAATCTCCTACCCTTTCTCCTCCACTGTTCTGCCTCCACAAGCCTTCTGAAGAGCTTTTCCCCAAACATTCCCCAAATGTTTTCCCCATCTTTTTTCTAATGCAGGAACTTCCTTTAAAACCTTTAAATCTATGACATGGGAATCAGACTCAAAGGAACAAATACTCTCAGGGGAGAGGAGGGGAAAGCACATTGATTGACATTTCACATAGGAGGGTAGAAAATTGCTAACAAAGTCTTTGGGGAGAGAAATATTTGTTAAGGGCTGAGAGATGCGGGGCACAGAAAGGGAAGTATGACAGAGTGGCATGGGAGGGGGTAAAGTATGCAAAACATTTGAAAATCTTTGAAAATGACTGTGACAACTATCCTTGCTTGGGACCCAGGAGCTCAGGGATGGGGACCATCCCTAGAGAAGAACTGTTTTAAGGAAGTAGAGGGTATTTCCCACTACCACCACCCAGAGTTACCATAGTAGAGACCTGGAGCATGCAGCCCAGAATTTGCTTCCAGAACTAGTCATTTAATCATCTGGCTTCAGGAACTTGATAATTGGATCAAAGAGCTGAGTACCAGAACTACCATTTCCTATATCCCTTTGGGATCTGAAAGGACTTTCCATACAGTAGTGTTTTTGCTTTTTGATTTAGCTTGCATTTTTAATAAAATGTCCACCCAGAAAAAGGGAGAATCCAGTTACGGAAGATGCTGGATTTCCTTAACTGCCTAGCTAAAGTAATAACAAAATCCAAGCATCATAGAATTCGACAGTACAAGGCCCCTCTGAGGCCAACCTGTGCCTGAACAAAATTTCCATTTATGACAAATGGGCATTCAGTCTTTGTTTAAAAACTTATAAGAAGGGAAAACCCAGTACTACCCAGAATGGCCCATCACACTTTGAATAACTGGAATTATTAGGAAGTTTCCTCAGATATCAAGTCTAACTTTGCCTATTTCTACTTCCACCCTTTGTCCTCTGGGACAAAACTTCCCTCTTCCAAATGGCAGCCATTCAAGCTCTTGAAGACAGATATCATGTTCTGCCCTGTAGCTGTTTTCTTTTCTAGACTAAATATCTCCACTTCCTTTAATGGATCCTCATGTGGCATAATCTTGAAGTTCATCACTATTCAGATTACCTGTCTATGGAAGTTCTCTAGTTTGTCAATATCTTTCTAAAATGGAGCACCAGGAACTGAACATAATGCCAATCTCAGTTAATCATTCAACATTCACAAAATACTAGGTGCCAGTCACCGTGCTGTGCATACAAAGAAAGGCAAAAGACAGTCTCTGCTCTCAAGGACCTCATAGGGAGACAATATGCAAGCAAGACAAATATGAATAAACAAGATATATAGATTTAGATAAAAAGATAAATTTATACATATATAAATATATGTATATATGTTTATACATATATACATACATATATATGTGTATATATATATGCATATATATATATATATATATATAATTAGAGCTAGTCTCAGAGTAAAAGACTAAAATTAAAGAGGATTATGAAAGGTTTTTTGTAGGATATAGGATTTTAGCTGGAACTTGAAAGCCAAGAGACAGAGATGAGGAGAAAAGGACCAACATTAGGCAAGTAGGTAAAATGTTAATGTATAAGATGTCTTGGTGTTTTATCACGTCATCATGCTAACTTTCTTTTCAGAGAACTATTCCTTTGAATAGCCTCAGAATTATCCTCAGGAAGCCAGAAACATGGTGGAATTTCAGACATTCTCCAGTTAGGCTCATGAAAAACTATATTTTTTTTGGGGGGGGGGGAGGAGTAGGAGAAAGAAAGCAATGAATTCTCCCACAATCCTTCTACTCTGTCTATGTACCAGACCTGTAACTACAGCAGAGCAAATGGGACTTTGCCTCAGGGAGCTGAATTTAGAGAACTTCAAATTTAAAGGATGCTGAAAACAATGTAGAAACAACATAATTTAGCACCTAGTTAATTATGATAATCTAGCATATCAATGGCTCCCACTCTCTTCATCTTCTTTATAGAGTTTCTATCTCTCACTGGCCCTCTAAAGTAGAGAAATGTGCCCACCCACGCCACCCCCATTGAAGTGATGGCATGATTCATGTGGATTATCCTGGACATGGTTTGTGCAACTTCTCCAGGCATAACAATTCCTAGGTATGCCTCTGCCACACATAACCATTCTCACCAGGACTCATGTCATGGAACCTGAGTGCCTCCATGTGTAGGAAGTTATTGAGGTGATTTTTATTCTGGAATGGGATGTACTATGTGACTCTCTACCTCTGAGAGTCTGAGATTCCTTTAGGTAATTATTATGGAATTGCAATGTACCAATACCTATATTATTGATTGTGAATAAAAAGTCACATATTAACCTTTTAATCACTATCATATATATCCCAGACACAGCAAAATAGCATACTTCTTTATTTCCCTAAAATCACTTCCTTTTCCCTTTTTCTTTTTTTTCTTCTCTTCCTTCTTATTTTGTCTTGCTCTATATCCTATAGTACAATCAATAGAAAATGTTTTCCAATCCCAATGGCAGTGGGGAAAGAAAGAGAAAGAAGGGAAGTGACCCATCTTCCAAATCCATGCATTTGAGGATTGAGGGAAGATGGTAACATGGTGTTAAACTCATGGCCAGATTGCTGCCTACAAAACTCACAAGTACTGCAAGCACCACAATGAAATGTAATTGGGAAATGCTTAACAAAACAAATAAAAACACAATGTGACATTGATAACATTAATTTGTGGTTTTCTAAATCAATGTGGCCCACTGGGATCCATTTCTATTTGAGTTTTACACCAGTGCCCCATAAGCATCTCTGTGAACTTCTAAAATTCACCAAAAAAGAGTAATGATAAATACAATGAAATAGATTCATCTATAAACTCCTCTATTTAGTCTAAGACTACACACACACAAAAAAAAACTGTCAAAATCCTAGAGACAGTTGGGATAGGTGGAAGGTATATTAGGAAGCATCTTATTCCCATGACAGAAGACAGACCTGAGTATAGCAAGGAAAGAGACCAGGATCAGATTCTGACATAGAACAGACCCAGAACCCTTACCACAATGGGAGCTAGGCCCTGAGCAGTGTCCACACAGCCTGCTACTGTCCCAGAATCCAGGCAGCCTGCGGCTAAACCACAGCAGAAGATAAAACCAGATTTCTTTTTTTTCAGAAGGTTGAGTCTTAACTTTGCTATTGTGCTGAGGACCAAGGAAGGCCTTCCTTCATCATGCAGAAGTAGGAGAAGGGAAGTTGACCCAAGCACATGCTCCCGCCCCAGAAACTAAGGCTGGAGATATGAGTACAAAAACCAAAATGCCAAGCACAGTGAAAAAATAACTTGGACTGAGAGATATTCAAAGAATAAGACCTTGGAAAGAGAGTAACTACATAAGTCCAAGTAGTGCCTCACAGAAAAAATGTCTTAGTCACAATGACTATCAGAGTACCTGGAGAAAGTGGGGAAAAAGAGAGATACAAAATGGAATACCCATGGAAGACAGAATAGCAAGGATAATTTCCCAAAGAGATATAAGGTTTCTGAGTTCTGACAGCAGGCAACTGGCAGATGTATAAGCCAGCAGGCAGCTGATAGCATGGTGGTCTGGCAGAAGGTGATTAAGAGCTGTCACGAGGACATGAGTGAAGTCTATGTGTGGAAGCAACCAATGGAAAAACACCTACTATGGGCCACACATGGTGTCAGAATGAGGTTACAAAGAATGATCCTGCTCTCAAGGCCTTTATATTCTATAAGAGAATGACCAGAAGGGGGCAGGACCCAGTCTTGTGGAACTGGGGTAGTGGTCAGGGTACCGGTGTAGACACCGGTGTAGACACCAGTGTAGACACCAGTGTAGACACCAGTGTAGACGGTGTGGAACCATCACAGTAGCCACGGTCACTAGAAGTGGACTATAAGTGAAGGTGTGGTCACAGGGACTAAGGCAAGGACCTAGGGCATTCAAACCAGAGAATGAGGTAGAATAACCCCCAGAAGAAAGACTGCCATATTCCCAAGCTTTCCATCCAGAGGTCAAAAGATCATAGGATCATATATAAAGCATTAAAAGAGAATTTCTAGTGTAGCCCTCTCATTGAACAGATGAGGAAACTGAGGCTCAGAGAAGCTCCATACATTATCTAGGATCACACAGATAGTAAACAGCAGGGGCTGGAACCCCGGTCTTATGGCTCCAAATGCAGCATCCATTTTCCTATACTATCTATCTCCCTTTCCTAGGTTCTGATTTTTCATCCAGGAATGAAAGGGTCCTACCTGTGAGACCCAACAAGACACTGGACCAGGGAACAATGTCAATCATTACACCATCGTGCTCCCTATGTTCTCTGTTAATCAACTGGGCTCACCATTACCTACTCAGGATGGAGTTATCAACATCCATCTTCCAGGAAGTGATGTTGAGCGAGTCAATGAAACCACTCACGCCAATATTTGTGTTTACTTTGCTGTCATTCTCTTAGCGTGTAGTTTAAATTCAAATTGGTCCCATCTTGGGCAGGAACAAGTGGAGAGAAAAGTTGACAAAAAGCAAGTAGGAAGCCGCCTATATTTCAACATGGCATGAAAGCAATTTGTATCAAAAAATCAATTCCATCTACACAAACAGCAAATAAAAAGAAGGAAGGGAAAGGAAAACAAGGCTCGATAGCCATGCGGGGGGCTAGTTTCTAGAGCAGACAGTGTATTTACTTAGACCAGGACTGTGTCTCCCATCAAGCCTGGGCTGACTGTATGACAACATTCTGGTTTTGCTTTTTGTTTTCTTGAAACCATCCCCCCGATATTCAAACAATCCTCCCTGTGTGAAACACACTTCCCCCAAACTGCCTAATAGTGTGTGGGGGTGATTGCAACTGACAATACATGTCATTTTCCACATTTGTGATTTACCGTTTACCTATCATTTACTAAACAGAAGGACGTGCTTTGACTTGTTGATATGGTGACGATTCGATACAGTAAGCATTTACCAAGTACGTCCTTTGTCCTACGCACTATGCTGGGACCTGAAAATACAAGGACAAAAATAAAAACAGTTCCTGTCCCCAAGGAGTCTGCATTCAATTATTAGCAAATTCTTTCAACATTGACTATTGGCTGTGACTAAAGTTTTGTGGCCTCGCTGTTTAGTTCTTATTCATATTGCCATAATTTTATATACTGTTTTCTCCATCCTACTTCCCTGACTCTATATCACATCCTACAAGAATTCCCCTGTTTCTCTGGATTTTTCACTTTTTTTTTTTTTATTCCCTGTGGTGCAATAATATTCCATTCCATTTATAGACCATGATTTGTTCAGCCATTCTCCGATTACAGGGCACATTTTTTTCCTCTCGCTTTCTGTTATAACAAATAACGCTGCTGTGAATATTTTTTGTCCATCTGAGCTTTTCTTGCTATCAATAACCTCCTTGGGTAATAGTCCCAGTAGTGAGATCTCTGGGTCAGAGGCTAGGAATAGTTTATTAACCTTCCTTGCATAATTCTAAATTGTTTTCCAGAATGGTTTAACTAATTTTCAGCTCCATCAAAAGTGAGTGTTGATAACTGCAAGATTTTTTAATGCTCCCTCCTCCGTGCCCCCCACCTCCCAGCCAAGTAAATCTGTAGTCAATTTCTGACAGGTTGCATTCAGCTGCAAAAAAAAAAAAATGGGAGACAGACTTTCAAACACCAATAACAACAACATACAAAGATTCAAAGGATCTATGAGGAACTCCTAGTACGGGAATGCTTTCCACAGAGATGATAATAATCTGTCTATATCTCAGCCTATAAATCTTGTGGAGTTGCTTGAGGCACATAGAAGTTAAGGGTCTCTTGCCTGGGCTTATAAAGCAAATGTAAGATTGAACCCATACATTCTGACTACAAACCTAATACCAGCCACTCTGCAAGATTATCTTCATAGGAAATGCAATAATAATTTATATTTGTATATCATTTTAAGCACAAAGCACTTTTCTCATGACCTATTGATGGATGATCAGTGCGAATGGTATTACTTCCTTTTTGTGGATAATAAAAGTAGCTTTGTATGGTAGGGTGGATGGAGCGCTAGCCTGGCCATCATACAGACCTCAGTTCAATCCCCCTTGATGGTTCTGACCTGTGTAACTGGTCATTTATCTTCTCTAAATCTCTGACCGCTCCCTAGGACCCTGATGATGTTACTGTTTTTAAAATTTCCACAATCAAGCCTTTTCTTTCCCCTACCACCTCTCCTCACCCAAAGCAAAGAAGGATGGAAGAGAGCAAAGAAGGAAAGGAGGGAGAAAGGAAGGAAGGAAGGAGGGAGGAAGGAAGGGAGGGAGGAGGGAGGAGAAGAGGGGGAAGAGAGAAAGGGAGGAAAGGAGGGGGAGGGAAGGAAGGAAGGAAGGAAGAAAGGGAGAGAGGGAAGATCTTTGAATTATATAACCATAATCAAGTAATGCAAATTCTTATGTTGACCATATCCAAAAATGTATTTCTCATTCTGCATATTATTCCGTCATTTCTCTGCCATGAGTTGGGCAACATTCTTCTTTCTGAGTCTTTTGGAATCATGATTCATCATTTAATTGATCAAAGTTCTTAAGCTTTTCACAACTGTTCATTTTTACAATAAAAGCTTTTAAACTAATTCATATATCGGTCGTAGACGACATTTGTGTAAAGAATTTCTACACTGGGAATTCTTCATAATGCTAAAATCATCAGTGCTTCAGGTATTAGCGTTCACAGAAAAAGAAATCATCTCAGAGAAGGGAAGTGACTTGTTTATGATCCAACGGCTCGTGTCAGTTCTAGAATTTAAGGTTCTAAACCAATAATTAGTTTTGACTGAATCCTCAGTTTTTATTTACTATCTTTCTGAGATCTTGGAAAAGTCTCTTTATGTCTCTGAGCCTGTTTCTGCAGCTGTAAAATAAGAAGATTGGACTTGGTTGGACTATTGATCCATGATCCTCTCTAATTGCCCCCAACACCCCCCTCCATTATGGCACCATAGGGAAAGAACTCAGCAATAACTGTGTCCTGGCCACTAGCTGGATCTGCTTAGCTACTACAGAATCTCCTTTAAGTGTGGATAATAAAAAGAGTTATAGGTCTTCCCTGTGACTTGATGGCTTTGAAAGCCACAGGTGTCCTCTGAGAGGTCCTGCTGGACTGCATGTGGGCATTCAATCACATTGGTACATTTGGACCAGCCCAGGAAAAGAGCAGATGACAGCCTGAGGGCTTTAGTTTCCTGGTTTTGACCATAGCACATTCTGGTAACCTAAGCATTTCATTAAAAACCTAGAACTCTAGCAATTGTTAGTGGGATCGAGCAAAAAGAACTGACAGGGGCCAAGACATTAAAAAATCAGATGGAGTGCCCTTAAGTCATTTAGGTGATCAGAGTTAAACAACCACAGAATGCATAGTGGGCATTTCAAGGCGAAAAATTCTCCATGATTGACATGACTCATGGAACACTATAGAATTTGAAAACCAAGAGATCTGAGTGCCAGCTGAGTCCAACTTCATTGTTTTAAAGATAAGAAAGCAGAAGTACAGAGAATAATATTAATGACCCAACTTATGTAATACTTTACACTATTATAACCTCCTACTCGACAGATGAGGAAACTGAGGCTCACAAAGGTTAACTGATTTACCCAAGCTTTAGTGGCTTCAGGAGCTGAGTCAGAAATTGAACTCTGATAGTACAAAGGAAAGCACCCAGTACTTGGAGGGATGTGGATTTAAATTCCAGCTTTACTATTTACTACCTGAGTAGCTCTGGGTAAGTCACAGCCTCAAGCCCTCAGTTTCATTTGAAAAATGAAAGAGGTGGTCTAAATCAGGACTTCTTAACCCTTTTTGTCCTGGACCCCTCTGGCAGTCTGGACCTCATCTGAGAATTATGTTTTTAAATGTATAAAATAAAATATATAGGAAAACAAAGGAAACCAATTATATTGAAATAGTTATTAAAATATTTTTAATGAGTTCTTGGCCCCCAGAAAAAGAAATGCTGGACTAGATGAATTTTGTGGCCCCTACTAAGCTGATGCTCCTGATTTCATAACCCATCTTTCAACTTTGCAACATTGCTAGCATCACAACTTCACAGCTAACACAGCACTTTCCTCACAATGACCCTTAAAGGAAGGGGTTTTTGACCTTCTGTGAGTCATGGACCCCTTGGGCAATCTGGTGATGCTTATGGACCCCTTCTTAGAATAATGTTTTAAAATGCATAAAATCAAATACAGAGGATTACAAAGGAAAGCAATTATGTTGAAATACAGTTATCAAAACACATATTTAAAAAAAAAAACAAGTTCAGGATCTTGGGTTTTAAGCAGGATATTATATAGAGAACTAGCCTTGCAGTAAGGAAGGCCTGAGCTTAAATAATGCCTTCTGACATATTACGCTGTTTATGTAACAGTGGACAAGTTGCTGGACAAATTCATAAGACTTTAAGTTGCAGAAGGGATGTGATTTGCATTGGGAGAAGGAATTTCCAAACCTAGAGTTCCCCCCTACTAATACAATCACTAGGGAAGAAGAGAAAGAAGGGGAGGAAGAAGGAAAGGAAGAAAGGAAAGAAGAAAAAGAAGGGAAAGAAGGAAAAGAAGGCGGAGGAGAAGGGAGAGGAGGAGAAGAAGAAAAAGAAGAAAAAGGAGGAGGAGGAGGAGGAAGAGAAGAAGAAGAAGAAGAAGAAGAAGAAGAAGAAGAAGAAGAAGAAGAAGAAGAAGAAGAAGAAGAAGAAGGAGAAGAAGAAGAAGAAGAAGAAGAAGAAGAAGGTTACAGATGAAGAAAACATGAAGTTAACTAATATCTTCCAGGTTAGTGGCCAACTTAGCCTAGAATCCAATCCTTCTGACTCTAGTCTTTTCCATTTGTCTCCATGGCTTCTCATCTAGCCAGACAGATTCTGCTTGAATGGCTATTTGGAAAACATCCACATCGCAAGATCCATGAGACTTTAAATAAGTCCCAAGGTATGTGGCTACTGTTACTACTGTCAGATTTCCAAATTGCAAGGACAGAATCACACGTCTCAATCTAGAGGGGACTTGATAAGCTATCCATCAAAGCCCTTTCTCTATTTGACATATAAAGAAACTGAGTAAGAAAGAGGTTAATTGCTTTGCTCAAGGTCTTCTAGTCCCAGGCAGGATTTTGGAATGAATTAGACACTTTTCAGCTAGAGAGGCCTGTTTTTGTTGTTGTTAAGTCATTTTCAGTCATGTCTGTGACCTCATTTGGAGTTTTCTTGGCAAAGATACTGGAGAGGTTGTCCATTTCCTTGGGAGCAAATAAATAAGACTTGAGTTTCATGATGATTTAAGGGCCTCATCTAGGCTGCCCTGGCAGGATAGAATGATCAAGACCTTAGAACTTTGGACAGGAACCAGGGACCAAGTCATCCAACCCTCATTAACAAAAAGTTCCATTCCCACCACAATTCCCAACATCAGAGTCCTTTCTCATTGACCACCTACTTGGAGGCTGCCTTCTAAAATAACTATAGTTCTCTTTTCTACCCCTTTAGCTCTTTATTCTTCACAACAATCCCATGAGGTGGGTGCTGTACCCCCATTTTACAGATGAAGGAAATGAGACAGACTAAAGTTAGCTGACCAGAATGTAAGGGAGGATTCACAATATATAGCAATAAATTTTCATTTCAAGAAAAAAAATTTAAAAAAAAATAAAGTTAGCTGACTTACCCAGGGTCATACAACTAGTACATCAGACAGGCAGATTTTGTATCCATGTCCTTTTTAAGGAGGCAGCCTGGTACTATAAATAGAATGGCTGCCTCCTTAAAGCAGATCTGGATTCAAAATCTACACTGTGACATGTACTAGCTGTGTGATCCTGGGCAAATCTCTGTACCACTCTGAATCTTGGTTTCTTCTTCTATAAAGTTAGAATAATGATAACAATAATCACAGGGCAGAGTTGGGGCTCAAATAAGTTAATGTATATAAAGTGCTTTGCAAACCTTACAGTGCTATGTAAATGAGAATTATCTTGCTTTTTCTCTTTGGAGTTATTGCTGTCACTAATTGTTTGCACTTGATTCAGGAGGGCTCCTTCACCTGGAGAGCTAGAACCTGAGGCCTCTTGACTCTTTGCCCAATGTTCCAAGCTCGATTGGCTGAAGGAAGGCCCACATTCCATATGGAGGCACTGAGTCTGGGAAGGAAACCAGGGCCCCCAGCCAGAGGACATACCTCCAGGATGATCTGGGAAGGAAGCAACATATTTTCTTCCCCTGCCATTGCCACATTCCTCAGCCCCCAGGAAGTTATCCTGAAAGCACTTAGGAGAACAGACTTTCAACTTATCCCCTGAGGGGGGAGGGTGATTGTTAATAACAATAATAATAAAAATTAATAATTGAGAAGCCTCCTGCCCGCTCCCAGTAATCAACACATTAATGTTTGCTTTATTTCCACTGGGGATGGGAGGGTTTTACTCAACAGCCTCATTCTGCTTGGCTCACTTCGGGCTAACACACCAAACTGGCTTCCCTACCCCCATCCCTATCTGTCAGGTCAGTAGCTGCTGTTTCCTTCCTGGAGACGGATTGTCATCATTGCTATAGAAAACCATTCCGGGGCCGTTGTCCACACCTCCACCATCGTCACCGCCTCTGACTGTATATAACCTGATATCTCATTGCTGTTCTCTGCCTCTGCCTGCCTGTCTGCCTGTCTGTCTGCCAGGATCTCTACCCCCCCCCCCCCCACCCTCCCACCCCTAGTGTAGAAGTTATATCACAGTTATTGTATGGGGAAAATTTAGGATTGATACAAAGCTCTGGGACCCAACCAGCTTCACATTTTAACACTGGAAAAACACTCAAGGAGATCTCACAGAGCATCAGATCTGAGAGGGCTCTTCAAGACCATTGAGCCAAACCCCTTCATTTTACAGGTTAGAAATCTGAGGCCTGTAGAAAACTAAGGGAACTAGAGAATGACCCAGTCTGGTTTAGGACCCAGGCCTACTAATTTCTAATACAGGACTATTTCCACTCAAGAAAGGGAGAAGGAAAGGAGGAAGGAAGGGAAGGAGGAAGGGAGGGAAGGAAGGAGGGAGGAAGGAAGGAAGGATGGAAGGAAGGAAGGAAGGAAGGAAGGAAGAAGGGAGGGACAGAGGGAGGAAAGAAGGAAGGAAGGAAGGAAAGAAGGAAGGAAGCATTTATAAAGTGCATACTATGTGCCAGGTACTGTGCTAAGAATTTTTTTACAAAACCTTAAAGATCATTTAGCCCAATCCTTTCATTTTCTAATTGAGGAATTGGAGGCCCAGATAAGTTGTACAACTTACAGGATCCCCTGATCAGAGACCTAGGGTCAGATGGGACGTCAGAAGTCTAATGCACTCATTTTACAGATATGGAAACTGAGACCCAAGAAGCTTCTTTAGCTTAGAAGACTAACAGATCGTAGATCTACAGAAGGAAACTCAAAGGTCATAGAGTCCAAACCATTGAGTTTATAGATTAATAAACTGAGGCAATAGGAAGTTAAGTGACTTTCTCATGGTCATGCAAGCAGTAGGCATCAGGAATGGTTCTCTGACCCCAGACCAAATATCTTTCCCAAAATTCCACAGTGCCTAGCAAACCTCGATTGATACAGAGAAACAGAGCCTCATTTTCATCCCACTACCCATCTCTCAAGGTACTATTTTCCCTTATTAGGAAGGGGAGATGCAGTGGGAGCAAATGCTTAAAAAATCTGAAAGGCTGGTTATAATGGACTGTATTTCTAGACCCACACTTGGCTTGTGGGCAGAGGCATTAATGGCAATCAATGTATTATTCCTTATGAAGAATGTAGCAATCATGCTTGTTTTCCATTGGCATCCAGAGCAAAACAGAGCCAATTAAGGGGATGGCAGATAGGGGTAGGGGCACTGGTGCTGGTGCATGTTCTGGAGATCTGCAGAGTGCCCAGGCTAAGAGAGGCTGACTTAAAGGGGCAGTGCCCAGGAAAACAAAGGAGCTCTGGTGGAAAGGGGAAAGGGGGAGGACTCCCTGAAAATCAGGGCAGCTTTCAGAATGAAGGTGATTTAGCAGCCTTGGCTAATAAAAGCCTATTAAAATATCCCTCTCTCCCCCCTCCCTCACCAAGCCCCAGCCCTTGAAACTCCCATGCAAAGAAAGCCTCTGCCTTGCTATTTGTTAATCAGGTTGCCATGGCAACCAGATCCCAGGGAAAACTACATCTCCTCAAGGTAGAGTCAAAAGTGTGACACTTGGGGAAACTGAAGTGCCAAGAGGCAGCTCTTCCACCCCCTCTCCTGCCCTCCCTCCCAATCCCCACCCACGCCCCCACCTGCCTCCCTGCTGTTATCTTCACAATAGGCAGTAATGACAGCACTCCAGAGCCAAGCTCTTTCTTTGGGGGGGGGGGTGTTTATTTGTTCTTCTGATTTTCTCCCCTGGTATTTTCAAGGGCAAAATGCTTTCAAAGACTGAGCCAGGATAATGGCTCCCTACTTTTTCCTTCACCCTTATCCACAACGTACCCCCCACCACCATCAGTTACCCCACAACCAACTGGCAAAGCCAACTGACCATAGGTAGGATAGATAATTGCTTATGAGCTATGATTTCAGGATATGATTTAGTTTTAATAAAAGCTTCTTAAATATGCAGATACACGATTACAATGTCTTAGAGGCAGTCTTGGTCTTTTTCTTCCCTCTAGGCCCACCCTCTTTTCTCCCCCCAATGCCTTTATGTCCCATAGCCACAAACTATTGTGACTTCTGCCCTCATTGTTTCTAGGCAGAAGAAAACCACTTGGCCATTCAACAAATTTATTGGAATACCCTTCTCTCACCAAACCATAAAAGCATTTTTGCATATGTTTCCAGAATTGCTTGACAGAATCTTTCAAATGTTTTGTGTGTGTGTGTGTGTGTGTGTGTGTGTGTGTGTGTGTGTGCGCGCATGCTCGCACATGTTTTGCAAGTTGTTTATCTCTAACTGTGAACAACTAGATTTGGGAAGGAAGGGAATTTCAGGAAGGGTAATACCGCTGTCTGTTTTGGCATACCTAGCCTCCAGTTCATTTACTTACTAGATAATTCTGGGGATAGCCTGCCATTGGAATGACACTGAGAAAGCCTGCCTTCCCTTTTCATCCAGTGTGACAATTGTATACCTTTGTGGTAGCACATGGAAAGGCAAGCCTGGTATTCGGTTTGTGACAGTTTAAAGGAGCTCCTTTAGTTATTCATAGTAATTGATTACTCCTGGCTATAAAGAAGTGTTCAAGATATTCCCATGACACTGGTAGTTAGGGGAGCAGACATGTTAGGGAGCCAGGTCTTGAGTTCCTATGAGAAACTGTGAAGCAGTTATTGAATATGTGAGGAGAATAGAAATGGGACACTGATGTGAGATCATGTAGCCTATGAGGTAAACGATTGTTTGTTTGGGTGTGGCTCTCTGGGAAGTTTGAGGAAATACGAGATGTGGCTCCCTAAAGAGCAGATTTAAAACAGAAGTTCTTAACATGGTGGTCACAGGCTCTTCATCTGTAGACAGATTTCAGGGGACCCAGAGATTTGGATGGGTGAAAAAAATTGCATCTTTATTTTCACTGACTTCTAACTAAAATTTTGCAATTCTTAGTATTTCATTTAGATTTGAAAGAATAAACCACAGTAACTTCAATAGACTGCCAATGGAGTTCTTTGTACAAAATGGTTAAGAATCTCTGCCCTAGAATACCGTAGAATTTATTATCCTTCAGGTGATGCAAAAAAAAAAAAAGGCAAGGGTAGCAATTATGATCTCAGACAAAGTTATGGTTAAGTTAGATTAAATTAAAAGAGATAAACAGGGCAACTACATTTTGATAAAAGGCACTATAAACAAGGAAGCAATATCAATACTGAACCAAATACTATATTTTTTAAATTTTTTAAAGTTAAATGAATTACAGGTGGAGATAGATAGTAGTACTATAATAGTGGAGGACTTTAATCTTCCCCTCTCTGAACTAGATAAATCTAACCAAAGAAATAAGAAAGAAGTCAAGAAAGTAAATAGAATTTTAGGTAAGCTAGATATGATAGATATCTGGAGAGAATTGAATGGAAATAGAAAGGAATATACCTTTTTCTCAGTAGGTCATGGTGTTTTTACAAAGATTTATCATATATTAGTATGTAAATATTTTTGCAGTTAAAGCAGAAAAGCAGAAATATTAAAAGTATCCTTTTAAGATCAATGAAATAAAATTATATTTAATAAGGGACTATAGAAACATAGATTAAAAACTAATTGGAGATTAAACAACATTATCTTAAAGAATGAGTGGGATGATCAAGGATAAACCTTGCTTTCTGAAGCATGGAGAAAATGAGAATTAAGGTGATACACGAAGGTCACTAGCTAGGATATTTAAGTGAATGCTGGATCCTGCTACTAATTCAAACAGTGATTCTGGTTGTACTGGGCATGGAGAGAGAGTGTGTGTTTGTATGTGTGGGGGCATGAATTGGGAATGGGGATAATAAGAAAGCCATATCATACATGGAATATCCAAATGAAACAATTTTGAGTCCCTAGTAGTCTTCACACAGAAAATGAGAGTGCTGGGGATGGGAGATGTCAATGGACCCAGAGCATTGGAATAGGAATGGTCCCATGACAGCTTATTTCTTTTCAAACTATTGTTGACATATACATAGACTATCATTGCTAGGAAGCATCTGAGATATCATATAGTCATTCCTGTCATTATGAAGATGGGAAAACTGGGTTCTAAAGGGGATGAGCGACTCATCCAAAGTTTAGTTAGGTAGATAGTGGCAGAAGCAGGATTAGGATTTAGGTCTTCTGACTTGCAGCCTGGGCTTTTATTTAATAATCCCATCATGCAATATTCTAGAAACTGCGGTTTAACAGTAATGACCCCTTCCAAATCTAACTTCCTATTTTCTCTGATTTTTAAGGGTCATTGAACCTAAGAGTCAAGTCAAGCTAAGATTCCATTATTCTAATATTGAAATCATGCAGCAGGAATCTATCGTCTCTCTACCACTGATTCCTAGAGTTGTGGTTGGTCATTGTGTTGATCTGTGGTTCAGCATAAGACTGACGCTTTTGGACATAGATAATGTGTAGAATTATTTTTGCTTGACTGGGCTTATTTGCTACTAGGTGTTGTTATTGTTAGTTTTAATGGGGGTGGGGGAGTGGGAAGGGGTACTGTTGATAGTGATGCAAAAAAAAAAAAGAAAGCAAGAAGAAAGGTTCATTGAAGAATTTTAAATGCTCCAAAGAGAACAGAAGGAAGTCCAGAAGGATGCACAGACAAGCAAGACAACTTTGAAACTCACATGTTGAATTTATTATATATATGTACATATGTATGTATATATAGTAAGCTATATATAATTGAGATTTATGGTTTCATATAAAAGCTTCTTTTTCTGTTCTTTGTATTTGAAGGTGCTTATGATTTTTGTTTTGGTGTTTATCACATTAAGAATGACAAAAAACAAAAATAATTTTTAAAACTTGAAGAAATGTAGGTGAACTTGATAGTGGTCCTGCTCTTCGTAAATAATTTTGTTGAGAATTTCCCCTTACCGTTGTGGTAAAAGTTAGCGGACGTTAACCAGCTTGTATGGATTGGGTTGTGAAGAAATAGGATTAGGGATGGCAAGATATCAGGGTAGTAGAGAAAAGATATCTGGATGGTCTGGATTCATGATGTAGCCTTCCAGGATAAAGAAATTCTACTTTTGGTAAATCTGGGTGGTAACCAGAAAATCCACAGACAGATCCAGAATACCTCTTCTATTATGGGCTCATCTAAAATCACCCAAACTACAGAGAAAGGCTTTTCTTACTCCTCACAGGACACAGGATTATTGCCCTCAGAAAACATTAAAGACAGAGAGACCAAAGCTATTGGTAATCAAGGTTAAAGCAAACTACCCCCCAAACACAAAGATTATTGGATATGCCAAAAAAAAGGGGGGGGGGGGAGCAAATCAGCTGCTCCTAGGCAGTCTGATTCTGCAAAGGGCCATGAATCCATTGACCAGTGAAGAAACTTGGCTAAGCTCTGGGGATAAAAAAGAAGAGAGGAATTGGATTCATGAATCTCCATTTTGTTCATGCTACTTCTAGGCACTGGGAACACAAGAAAGCCAAACAGCTCCTGACTCCGTGAAGCATACATTCTCTTAGAGATGGGGAGAGACATATGAAGAAGATTATATTCAAAGAAATTTTCTGAAGGAAGATACTTGTGAGATCAGCATAGGCTTTTTTATAAGAGATGGTACTTGAGCTGAGTTTTCAAGGAAATGGGATTGAAGAAACAAGAAGAACCAATAATGCAATGATCAGTAAAACCATTATGAAGAAAACATTGATTCTACATACAAAAGCTGGGGGTGGGGAGAAGAGGAAAATGACTTAATCAGGCCAGGTTTCTTTTGTCTAATTCAGAAAGAATAGTAGGACTGAAGGAGAGGAATAGTTCTGAATTATAAATGATTGTGGATAGTTTACTATCAAGGACAACTAGGTGGCACAGTGGATAGAGCACTGGTCCTGGAGTCGGGAAGATTCATCTTCCTGAGTTCAAATCTGGCCTCATATATTTACTAGTTGTGTGAGCCTGGGCAAGTCACTTAACCCTGTTTTACCTCAGTTTCCTCAACTATAAAATGAGCTAGACAAGGAAAGGGCAAATCACTCCAATACCTCTAACAAGAAAACTCCACATTGGGTCACAAAAAGTTGAACCCAACTGAGTAGCAACTATCAAGGCTGTACATTATTTAGATCTAGGGAATGAGTTGAGGAGAGACTCTGGCATTTGATTTTAATACTATTGGGAAGTCTGGGTTGGCCCTATGGTCTAACTCAGGAATTCTTAACCTTTTATGTGTTATGGACCCCTTTAGCACTCTGGTGATTCTCAGAATGAGGTTTTTAAATGTACGAAGTGAAGTATATAGTATTTATAAAGAAAAATTCAGCTATAAAAATACTTTTAAAAGTTCACAGACCCCAATTTAAGGACCCTCTTGGTCTAATCCTCTAAGAGCATATGGTCCCATTTACTAGACATTTTCTGCTATACACTGTCCAACCTTTTACTGGGTCTTCCTTGATTTCCTTGTATTTTCTCCTTAATATTCTGAATCCACAAAGCAAAGGGTGTGGGTCTCAGAAATGAGTCATACTTCCATAGAAATCTTTCTGTTGATGGCTCTCCCCCCTCATGAGAGTTTGTAGCCAGGTCTGGGTGGACACTGTGTACAGCATTTCAGACTTCCTTTATTCCACAAGTGAGTGGGTGGTAATTGCAGTTAGAATGACTCTCTCTTTGCCAGTGAAGCAGATTGAAATTGTCTGCAGAGCAAAATTGTCCTCCCCCTAAACCATGGAAACAGTACTTTCTGTGGGGGGGGAGGTCCAAGGGACAAACATAGCCCTGAAAAAGACGTG
The DNA here is from genome assembly GCA_028646515.1 of Pseudochirops corinnae. Lineage (NCBI taxonomy): Eukaryota > Metazoa > Chordata > Mammalia > Diprotodontia > Pseudocheiridae > Pseudochirops > Pseudochirops corinnae. The sequence continues at coordinate 158,234,976 of CM053589.1, forward strand.
TCCAGGGAATACCCCTCCCAATCCATGCCATGATGCCATGCATGCCACGAGGAGTAGGGGAGAGAGAGAGACAGAGAAAGGAAAAGGCCTAAAAGTTTTCATTCTTATTATCTGCCTTCCTTTTCTGGGATATATTCTCTGCTTTCCACATCCCAGTATTGTTCCCATCTTGCTCCTGTCCACAACTAGTATCTTCAAGATCTCCCCCCATTCCTATCACTCTAAACCGTCAGTATGAATTTCACTCAGAATACAGAAGCTCCTTTCTTTGGGAGAGAGCTGAACTTAGGGCCAGGTTCTTACTCTGGAATGAAGGTCATTGTCTCAGAATCATTGATCTTGGAGATTATTTAGTGTGATCCACCCCAAAACAAGTACAGAGTCCCTGAGAAATACTCAGCCAGCCTCCACTACAAACTATCCAGTGGAAAAGTATATACTGCTTCTAGAATAAGTCCATTATATTTGGGGTACTTCTAATTGTTAGGGTGTTTTTCTTGACATCAAAACAAAATCTATAACTGTAATTCCTGTACATTGAATAAATGAATGAATGAGAAAAGCATTGATTAAGTGCTTACTGTATGCAAAGCACTGAGCTAATACTGGAGATACATATAAAATTGCTCTTAGTTATGTCCTAAGGGCCAAGCAGAGTATCTACCCTTCTAACACATAACATCCTTTCAATACCTGAAAGTAGCTATTATTCAGCCCAACATTCTAGAATGTAGAGACCCTCTTGGATTCTCTGTCATTCATTGTTTCAACTATCTCTACAATGGCATGCCATCTTCAAACAGTATGCACGTTATCATCTATTCTTTCAACCAATTCATTGATAAAACTGTGGTATAATGCCTAGCCAATGGAAGAGCCCTGTGGTACTAGAAACCTCCCTCCAATAACCATCAACCTATTATTGACTATAGTCATTGAATCAATTCTGAATGCAATTAACTGTATTATCATCTGACCCACATCTCTCCAACTTGTCAACAAGGAAAACATGACTTTGGCAACTGCTTTACTAAAATCTAGGTGTTCTTATATCCACACCATTCCTTTGATCTTCCAATCAAAAGAAATGAGGTTAGTCTGGAATTATCTGGTTTTGAACGAAGTCATGTGGACTCTTGGTGATTATTGCTTTCCCTTCTCATGAACCGCCTCTTTCTTGTTAAAAGGCTTCCCAGTGTCAGGAGCACATGTGTATGTGTGCATAAGTGATAGGAGGATGAGGAAGGTGTCAAATCAATAAGTATTTTTAAAGTATTGTTCTTGCAATGTGTTGGGCATTGTGCTAAGTGATGTGAATGCAAATGCAGACAGGACAATCCCCTCACCTAAAAGAGTTTACATTCTAATGGAGGAAGAAAGTTTAGAGACCAGAGGAAGGCCAAGGTTGCTTGGCTAATCCATAGTGGAACTCACTCCCTCCTTTCTGACTCCTAGTACTGGGCTCTTTCTGCCATACAGAACTGACTCCCATGCCCTTCCACTGTGGCAGGAGCATCTCACAGCCTTTCAGTGGTGGCATCCAGCACATGGTGTGTTTTGGAATGACCATGGATAAAATGTCTTCTGGAAAAAAAAATCCCTCCAGTTTTTTCCCACTGGCCCACAGGATCCTTTTTAGAAATGCTTGGTCTTATTTCTGATCGATCTTGGTGATTCCCACCACTTCAGCTGGAAGCTTTTTTTATCCCTCAGGCCTCACTGTTTACAGACCATTAACTGCTTGACAAACATTTAACTGTACCTCACTAGTTAGAAGAACCCTGGGGTGAATCCCTTTATGAAGGAGAGAATCTTCCTTTACAGTAGAAAGTCCTTGTATAAAGGGAGTTACCTCCTAATTTGTGGGTTTTCCAAGCTTGCTTTGCCTACAGTAGGGGTTCAGTGAATAGAATCATAGAATCTGGGATTTGGAATGCATTCTGTAAAAGAGCTTTAACAAGAATTCTCTCCATAACATGCTATACAAATGATCATTCAGCTTCTAATTGAAGACATGGGCACATTGGAAATAGTCATGACCCTAGAGTTAGAAGGTCTAGGTTCAAATACAATCTCTGATCTCTGATGTTTCCCAGCACATAGTAGGTTCTGAATAAATGCTTGTTGAGTTGGCCTCGGATAAATTACTGCATCTCCCAACACCTCAGTTTCCTCAATTGTAAAAATAAAGGAAATGACTCCTCAGGACCATTCCAGTAAATTCTAAATCTAAGATCCTATGATCTCCAGGAACAGGGAGCTCACTACCTCCTTAAACAGCCCAGTCTACTTATGGATAATGCCATTAGGAAGTTTTTCCTTACAGTGAGCCTGTTCCATGGCAGTCAATGCTGATCAATATATATTGGTCAATATACATCATCTACATTGATTGACAATGACTCTTGTTGGACTATTGATTATTTCAGCTGACTGCCTCTCCCCTCTGTCTCTTGACCTTTACAAATGGGTTTGGCATAAATTGTTTCACCTTAGCCCATTCAAAAAATAGCCTCAAGTTTGTCCCTCTGTAAAGTTGAAAAGTTGCTCAAGCTTGTCTTCAGGGCCTCCCACCTCCCCCTTTTGGTTCCCCTTCGTCTTAGTGCTCCCTTCCCCTCCCACAAGGAGCACCAGTATTTTCTGCTACCTTAGACTCTCTTCCAGAAGAGGGAAAGCATTTAGTAAACTCTTAATAAGAGTCTTAAGTTGGTCTCTGACCCAGAAAAATTTGCATTTTAAAAGAGGACACTAGAGAGAGCAGAATGAGCTGAATATTTAGGCTTTTCCCATCATGCCTCATCAGTGTCCATATACAGGTGGAAGCAACAGTCTCTTCATCCCACAACTATTCCTCTCAATGAAATGCCTTGGGTTAGGCAGGGTTCAGAGAGAAGCTTTGCTGAACTATCCTCTGAGACCAATGAGCTAAGATCCAAGTAGATTTACATAATTGGAAAGATTATCTTCTCATGCCAATAGGAATAGTGTAAAGAGCCCAAGACTGGGTGCCAGTAGACCTGAGTTCTATCCTAGGTCTGTTCATCTGTCTCTTTGTCCTTGATTTTCTTGCATTCTACAATTTTGTCCTCAACTTGAAATGAAAGAATAGATTGGTTCCAATTCATTAAATATTTACTGTGTGCTAAAGATACTATTACTACTACTACTAGCCAACTAGCATTTATTTATAAGGTACCTATTACATGCCAGTCACTATGCTAAGTACTTTACAAATATTACTTCATGTGATCCTCACAACAGTCCTGAGAGGTAAATGCTATTATCATTTCCATTTTACAGTGGAATAAACGGAGGCAGACAGCGGTTGAATGACTTGCCCAACATCACATAGCTAGTAAAGGTCTGAGCCCAGATAAAAACTGAGTTCTTCTTGACTCTGGGCCCTGAGTTCTATCCAGTGTGCCTAGGTAATAAAGACTCAAAGAAAGGAAAATAATAAATAGGCCTTGCCCTCAAGGAAATTGCATTTTATTGGAAGGATATCTCGTATTCACAGTTAAGTTTAATACAAGGTGGGGAGCAGCAGAGGGTAAAGGAGAGATCTAGGCAAAGAGTGGCATGATTCAAGGAAGAAAAGCAAATATTCAGTTAGGAGAATAGCAAAACCTTCTGGGTGGAAGTGACTTTATCTTTGTATTAGGGTCACTTGGCAGGAATTTGAGTTAGGTCTAGTTCTCGAAACCTAGATATTTTTAAATGAAGAGGAGATGTGAAGCATTTCTTCTACCTATTTTAATAACTATGTTTGGTAGCAAAGGCTTCTCCAAATGAGGGATCATGTGGTAAATTCAAGCCTAGACTGGACAAAGACTAGACTTTGCCCAATGTCTAAAACAAAGTCTGGACAAGAGTCTTACACAAGATTCTTATATGAAATTTGTTTGGCCTGATGTTATATTCAACAATATTCTATACATTAAGTGAGGCCTCAAGATGAGATAGAAACATATAGTCCTGTAGTTCTACAAATCTGTATCTAAAACAGGATAATGCTGTGGCAGCTCCCAATCATGGTGGTAGCGTGGCAGTAGAAGCATGACTTTCTACTTTTCCCCTTTTGTGTAGGAAAAGTCTATCCTTAGAGGTGGGTTAAGAGCCCACTACCTTAATTCAGGAGGCTTCCAGAGCAGTAATTAGTAGAAAAACAAACCAGTATCTCTTACTCCACGAACTTCTCTGTGCTTTGGGATTTTTGATCACAGTAACTAGTTGGGGGGAAAAAGGAGGGAGGAACAGATGGGAGAAGGGAATCTGACTCATCTCATGGCTGACTCTGGGCTTGTTCTCATAGAGAAAAGAGCCCAATATTCATGGTCTTGGCTGGACTTCTGAGAGATTCTCCCTTGCACAGGTGGTTATGAGCTCATGCAAAGAATACAAGTGCCAAAAAGGTTTGTTTATGGCCTGAATTTCTGATTTGACTCAATTCTCCTGAATCTTTATCCAGCTGCTAAAGCTTGCAGTGAATGGGTCAACATTCATGTGAGTATTTTTGTCCAGTGTTTCATATTTAATGTCTTGAACCTATACATGAGATAATAGATAATGAACCAGTACTGGAATAAGCCCCAATACCATGGAAGAGAGGGGAAAAACCTATTCTAAAAGGTAAAGATAAGGAAGGAGTCCATGTCAGGCAGGAGAAATGACGTGTGCAATTGTATGGAGGAATCTAGTTTTGTTGGAACACAGAGTACAGGAGGAATAATGTGAAATAAGGCTAGAAAGGTAGATTGAAACCGGAACATGGAAAATTTTGTTGTTTTCAGCCATTTCAGTCGTGTTTGACTCTTCGTGACCCCATTTGGGGTTTACTTAGCATAGGTACTAGAGTGATTTGCCATTTCCTTCTCTAGTTCATTTTATAGATGAGGAAACTGAGGCAAGCAGGGTTAAGTGACTTACTAAGGATCACACAGCTAGTAAGTGTCTGAAGCCAGATTTTAACTCTGATCTTCCTGACTCCAGACCCGATGCTCTATCTACTTTGTCACCTAACTGCTGCGGAGAACTTAGATGCCAAGAAAAAGAATTTCCATTTTATATAGAGGCAATAGGGGGCTTTTGAAGGTTTTTTAGTAAGGGAGTCAGATGGTCAGGCATGCTTCTTAGGAAAATTATTGTGTTCAACTATGCAAAAGATGAGTTAGAAAGATTATGTACCAGAGACAAAGATCAGAAACAGTGAGAGTCTCTGCCTCCCCGACTGATTTTTTTTTAACTAGGTAAAGAGGCTGTTTTATGCCTCATTTTTTACCTAGCCTTAATCATGGAATGGGAGCTGCCTCAGTCAAACTGAAATCTTAGCTTGAAAAGGCCAAGATTCCCCACTGCATCCTGGGCCATCTCCTGTTGTCCTGATCTATATCTGTACCCAGATGGCTCTGGAGGAGAAAGTGAGGCTGGTGACATTGCAAAGCCTTCCATCACTTAAATCGAATTCACTTGAATGTCATGCCATTGCCTTCCTGCTGTCATGGTCTTCTTGGAGAACAAAGGACAGATAACAATAGACAAGGTACAAGCTGGGGGGAGGCAGTTTGTAAAGAGCAAGGGTTAGATGAAAGAAATACTTTGGAGATGAAATTGACGGGACAGGACAACAGTTTCGATGGGAAGGATGTAGAAAAACAAGAATCAAGGTTCACTCAAAGGCATCAGGTCTAAAACTATATGACTGGAAAGACTGGAAAGTCATCAGCAAAAGTGAGAATGTTGGGAGGAGGGCAGGCTTAGAGGGAAGAGGATGAGTTCTCTTTGTCTCCTGATGAACTTTAGGTGCCACTAAGACACTTCCCACTGGGTTGCTCTGAGAAGGCTTCACAAGAGAGATGGAATTTAAGATAAACATGTAGAATTACATTTGAAAATAACATGTAGAATTTCAATAGGTGAAAGAAACAGAGGGGATGTCCCTCAGCCATTTGGAGACAGAGGACTGGAGTTCATTGAGTTATATTTATATATATAGGAGTCATTGAGGTCATCAGTGAAGTCATAGGAGCTGATGAAATCACCAAGTAAAAAATGTTAGAAAGAAAAAAGAAAATTACATGAGACAACCTTGAGCAATACCCATACTTCTGAGGTGGGATCAGGAAAACAAAATATTAAAGGTCTAGTCAAACAAGGCAGGGGAAAAGCAAAAAGTAATATCACACAATCCAAGCAAGGATAGACTATTCAAGATTGGGTTTCGAAGCATCAAATGATCCAGAAAGATCAAAGTTCATGAGGATTCAGAAAACACCATTAGATTTATCAATTAAGAGGTCATTGGAAACCTTGAACATCACAGTTTCAGCACATCATGGAATCAGAAACAGCATTGCAAAGAATTAAACAGTGAAGGGGTGGGAAGAAAATGGTTGTATCTGGTCCAAACCATTCTTCTTTGGAAATTACCATTCAAAGGGAGAAGAGTTCGGGGGTGATAGGTACAGGGTTTGTCAGGATCAAGGAGAAATGTTTTTGTTTGCTAGCCAGCTTGTTTATTTTTAAGGACAAGAGAGCCTCAAGAACTTTTGATTCTACCATGTTTTGGGCAGAATTAGGCAGAATTTAAGCAGAAACTGAAGGAATAAGCAATTAGGCAAGTACCAAGAAGGAGACAATCTTGAAGTTCACTTTTGGTCATGTTGGATTTGAGGCGCTGGTAATTGATGCAGATGGAGATGTTCTGCTGGTATTTGGATATTTATGCTTGGAGTTATAGATTAAGAAGTCATCTGTAGAGAGAATAAATAAATTTGTACAATTAATTAAAATACCAACAGACAAATCACGTTCACAGAAGGGAAAATGTCCTAGAACAGTTTTAAGGAGCTCTCACTTCTGATGTGGGAGATAGACAAGGAAGGAAGGAATGGTCAGACAGGTTGGAGAAAAATCAAGATGGACCAGAGTCAAAAAGGTAAGAATCACCTATACAGCATCTATGACAGGTAGTTGATCACTCAGCCTTTAACTGAATGCTTCCAGTTAGGGAGCTCACAGTATAGTGATGTAAGTTATTCCATTTTTTAGGACAGTTCCAATTGTTAAAAAGTTCCTTCTTATTGAACCCAAACTTCCTGCAACTTCTAAATATAAATGCTGGTTCTCTCTTCTCAGACACCTTTAAACTAAACTAAACTCTAATCCTTTTTCCTCACATCAGACCTCCAACTATTTGGAGAAACTTACTTGGAGTACTGAGAATGAGCTTTATTCTCCCAGTTTGGATAGTACTTTCCATTACCCAGATGAGAACCTGCTAACATCTTCTCAGGCTGTACAACTCTATCCATATTGCTCTAGAATCCTTTGTTAAGGGTTTACGCAATACTGAGATATCATTCTTATTATTCTTTGTTATCTCAAATATATGAGAATACAATGCTAGTTTTCATTTTTATTTCATTTTCATTTCATTCATCGCTACAAGATAATAAAATTCATATAGCATTTCAAGGTTCATAAAGCACTAAATACGTATTGATTCATCTGAGCTCAGAACAATACTGTGAGGGATATACTGTTTTCATACCTATTTTACAGTTGAGGAAATTGAGACTAAGAGGTTAAGTGACTTGCTCAGGGTCACTTAGCTAGAGGTAATGTCTGAGACAGGATACAAATCCAGGTGTTCGTGACTCGAAGTTCAGCGTTCTCCACATTACATGCCATTGCTTCTCATGCCCTACAAGCTGCTGTTGTTGGCCATACATTCATTTTATAGATCATAAATGTCTTGGCATTACAGATAGGAAGATAGCTATCATCTATAAAAAGATTGGGCTAAATGAGATCATTTCTAAGGTACCTCCCAACTCTAATATTCTAAGATCCTATGACTTTATGCTCTTCCACAAATCTTCTCTTGTCCAAGCTTTTATAGCTCCAGTTTGTTTAACATTTGTCACATTTAAATAGTTTCTAATCTTTTCACAATCTTAGTTTTCCCTCTTTTAAAATGTGCAGTGAAGAGTTGGATTCAGGCCACAAAAGAGTGAAACTATCTCTGTCATTCTCTATGTCTCTCTATCTTTCTCTGACTCTTTGTCCCTGACTCTCTGGCTCTGTCTCCATCCATCCCTTCATCGCTGCCTTCCTCCTTCTCCTCCTCCTCTCTCCTATCTCTCTCTCACACGCACATTTTTACACTTTTACAGTATAACTGTAGTAGACAAGATATGATAAATACTACATGAATTCAGGATCTAGAACTAGAAGTGACAAAGAGAGGGAAGGGAAGAGAGAAAGGGATCACTTCCCACTGAGTTGCTCTGAGAAGGCTTCATGAAAGAGATAGAATTTAAGATAAACATATAGACTTACATTTGAGAATAACATGTAGAATTACAATAGGTAAAAGAAACAGAGGGAGCCACATGAACAAAGGGAGAGTCTTAAGATATGTTTGAGGAATAATAAGTGAAAACATTTTACTAAGCCATAAGATTTTCCTAAGGAATAGGAAAAGATAATAAACTTCAAAATGTAGGGTGGGTCTAGAATATAGAAGGATTTGAATGCCAAGTTAAGGAGCTTGGACTTCATCTTAAAGGCAGTGGAAAGAGTTTGGGGGTCTTGGAGTGGAGACTGACATGATTTCTCCCCAGTTTCCACTGATCTCCCCTTCCTTTGAAATCATCTAGGTCATATTCACTGTACCACTCACTGTCCAGTACCATTTACTGCCTTTTGTCATTGTTCAGTCATTTTCAACTCTCTATGGTCCCATTTGGGATTTTCTTGGCAAAGATACTGAAATAGTTTGCTGTTTCCTTCTCCAGTTTATTTTACAGATGAGGAACTGAGGCAAACAAGGTTAAGCAATCTTCCTAGGGTCACACTGCTAATATATATCTGGGGCCAGATTTGAACTCATGAAAAGTGTTCCTGATTCCAAGCACAATGATCTATTCACTGTGCCATCTAGTTGCCCATTTACTACCTAGTGATCATGAATTAGTTAACTTTTCATGTCTATTTCTCCTCTCTTCAACCACAAGGAATTTCCGTATAGGCAGGAATGGTGTTTTACAAATTTATATGCACCACAGAGCCTAGCATGGTGCTACTTCCATAGTAAATATTCAGTAAGTGTTTGGTGGTGATGAAGGATAATGGTGATAAAATGCCCAGAGTTTCAGGATGAAAGTTAATCACGCAGCTCTTCGCAAGATAGAATGGAAGGAGAGAATCTGGAGGCAGACTTAGCTCTGAAGGCAGATACAACCAAAACCAGACTCTTCTCCTCCAGAATCGTCTGCCTCCAGGCTGCATAATTCCCCAAGCAGAATTGTTGCTGCCAGATCAGAGCAAAGAAAGATGCCAGATCTTCATAGCTGACAGCTCCCTGTGAACTTGAACCATGCCTTGGCTGGAAGCTCAGGGAAGTTCATATAAGTCATCTTCACTGGGTTGGAGCTTTTGAAAACCTCTGTGTCTTGGCCCCAAGCCTGACTGGAACTCAGAGTGTCAAAGTCCCACAATGGGCCCCGTCTGGTTTTCAACCCAACTAGTGTCCCCCCACCCTAGCCCAGAGTCGAGGCCAGCTGAGGACCTCTCCCCAGCTTGGCAGGGTGACTTCCCCACATCCAAGAAGATCAGATGGTTTTGATAAAGCCAATATTCTTCTGTGGCTTTTTCCAGGCCCACAAGCCTTTTCAAGTTCACCCACCACCTAACAAAGTGTGTTTTTTCTCAGGGAATCCTTCTCTTCATTGCATAAGGCAGCCCTAGGGGTAAGACATGTGATTCATGGCTAGACAAAAGACTTAGACTGAGGGTGGTGGGAGAGTGTTTTCATGTTATTCTCCAACCAGAGCCAGCATTTGACAAAATTATTTTGGTGTTAGCACCCTGGCCCATCTCCCTTCCATGCTTCCTCTTGACATTTATCCTTTGACACCATCCAAGAACACCTTTTGTGCCCCATTCTGCCAGGCTTTGCTCTCAGTTACCCGTCACTATCAGAGAGCTGTATGGCTAAGACAGCAACAATAAGCAATACTAATCATGTTTGCATAGTGCCATACAATGCAGAAGGTACTTTCATTCATTATCACTTTTAAACCTCACAGTACTTTTTGTAAAATAGGCAGAACACATGTTATGTCCCTTTTATAGATGAAAAAACAGGTTCAGAGAAGTAACTGGATCATGGAATGTTATAATTGAAAGGAATCTTTGAATTTACCCCCTTTCATTTATAAATGACAAAGATAAGTTTCAAATAGGTAACAGGGATGACACAACTATCCATGGAATGTTATAGCTGGAAGGGACCTTAGGAGTTATTTGCTCCAACTCTCTCACATTAAAGATGAGAAAAGAAATACTGAAAAATAGAGACTTGCCTGTGCTCTCATGCACAGTTAGTGATTGTGGCATTAGCCAAACCAAATTCTCCTGACTTCTAGCCTTGTGGTCCTTCTAATAAATCCAGAAGATGTTAACTGATAATGGATTAAGATGACATCTTTCCAGAATTTGCATTTTAACAGAGCACTTCTAAAAGATCCCCCAAAAAATTCCTTTCAAAAGTATAAATTTCTTTTTTAATATTTTCCCAACTACATGTAAGACCAAATTTTAGCATACATTTTTTAAAATTCTGAATCCAAAATCTATCCTCCCCCCCCCACACACACACACCCCTTGCTGAGATGGTAAGCAATTTGATATAGGTTCTACATGTGTAATCATGCAAAACATATTTCCGTATTAGTCATGTTGTGAAGGAACACACAGACCAACGAAAAAAGAAACACAAAAAAGTAAAGAAAAATGATATGCTTTGATCGACATTCAGACTCCATCAGTTCTTTCTCTGAAGGTGGATAGGATTTTTCATCGAGTCCTTCCGAATTGTCTTCAATTATTGTATTGCTGAGAATAGATAAGTCATTCACAATTGATCGTCATATAATATTACTGTTACTATGTATAACGTTCTCTTGGTTCTGCACACTTCTCTTTGTTTAAGTTCATGTAAGTCTTTCCATGTTTTTCTGAAATAATCCTGCTTGTCATTTCTTTTTTTACAATTTATTTGATTTTTAATTTATGGAATAAAACAAGCATTTCCATAACATGGTACAATAAAAAAAGATGATTGCACATGAAACTGCAAATCTACTACACACAATTTGTTATTCCTTTTAAAAATATAACAAAATTATCATGTAAATTTCTTTTTTTTCTTTCCTCCCCCTTACCCTAAAAATGGCTACCATTAGACGCAAATAGGCATGTGTATGTGTACATTTGCATATATGTATGTGTATGTAAAATTGTTCTATACATATTTCTATTAATCAGTTCTTTCTCTGGATGTAGATAGCATCTTTCTTTATATGTTCTTTATAGTTAGTTGGGGTATTTATAATATTCAAAATTACTTTTTCACTCAGTCATTCTTAAAATAATTTTACTGTTACTGTATACAATGTTCTCTTGGTTCTTCTCATTTGGTTCTTCATTGTTCTGTGCAACTCTATCCATGTTTTTTTTTTTTCTAAAATCTAGAAGCTCATCGTTTCTTACAGCACAGCAGTACTCTATCACAGTCACGTACCATAACTTGTTCAGCCATTCCCCAATTGCTGGGCATCCCTGTCATTTCCAATTTTTTGCCACCACAAAGAGAGCTGCAATAAACATTTTAGAACATATATATTCTTTTCTTTTTTCTCTAATCATCTTTGGAAATAGACTAAGTATGGTATTTTTGGTCAAAGGGTATGAGTGGTTTAATAACTCTTTGGGCATAATTCTAGATTGCTCTCCAAAATCTCTGGATTGGTTCACAATTCTACCAACAATGAATGAATGTCTCAGTTTTTCCACATCCCCTCCAACAATTGTCACTTTCCCCTTCTATAATTTTAGCCAATCTGGTAGGTATAAAATGATATCTCAAGGTTGTCTTAACTTGCATTTTTCTAATCAGTAATGATTTACAGCATTTTTTATATGACAATAAATTGTTTTGATTTTTTCATTGGAAAACTGCCTTTTCAGATCTTTTGACCATTTATCAATTGGGGAATGACTCATATTCTTATAGGTTTGACACAGGTTCTTTATGTATTTTAGATATGAGATCTTTATCTGATAAATTGTCTATAAAAATTTCCCCCAATTTTCTGCTTTCCTTCTGATCTTGGCTACATGTTTTATTTGTACAAAACCTTTTAAATTTAATGTAATCAAAATTATCTATTCTATACCTAACTTTGCCCTCTATTTCTTGTTTATTCATAAATTGGTAACCTATCCATAAGCCTGATAAGTAATACGTTCTATGTTCTCCTGATTTTCTTGTATAATCTCTTTTTATATCTAGGACATGTAACCATTTTGACCTTACCTTGGCATATGGTGTAAAACGTTGGTCTATACCCAGTTTCTGCCATACTGCTTTCCAGTTTTCCCAATATTATTAACCAAATAATGAATTCTTATCCCAAAATCTTAAGTCTTTATACATGTCAAATACAACATTATAATATTTATTTGCTGCTGTAAATTCTATGCCTATATTCTATCAATCTGCCTTTCTATTTCTTAGCCAATACCAGATAGTTTTGATAATTACTGCTTATAATATAGTTTAAGATCTGGTACTGCTAAAGCTCCTTCCTTTACATTTTTTCCCATTATTTCATTTGATATTCTCATTTTTTTGCTCTTTCAAACAATCTTTCATCATTTCTTATACCATAATAGTCATACACCCCAACTTGTTCAGCATTCTTCAATCAAAAGATTCAGACATCCTCTCAATCAAAAGCATTAAATTTCTAATGGTTGAATTAGACAGACAGAGCTAATGAAGATTTTTTTTTCTTTTGTGGGAGGGTATTTTTGGTACCCATCCAAGTAATTGTAGCTTGCTCTGTCATGTCCTAAACCTACCCTTTCTTCAGAGATCCATTTCCCATATAATTTAATCACTAAATCTTTTTTCTTCTAAGTTAGCATAAGGATCAATCAGTTAGAGTAAACAGCTACAGAACTGCTAAGTGGGCAGTGGCGATATTCATTGGGATGCTCCTTAAAATCCCCTTAAGACATTTTCAAGGCAATTGCATGGAAAGATCCTTTGGTTGATTAAGACATACCAGACTCCACGAAGGCTCTCTCTGGGAAACAAATCAGAGAGCGGTCCAAAGTCTTGCCTCTTAGCTCATCCAACCTGAAGATCCTATCCCAACTTAGAAGATATTTATAACAAAAATTAGAAACTATACACCCTCAGAAGGGGAAGAAGGGAGCAATCATTTATTAAATGCCCACACCGTGACAAGTGCTTTATAAATATTATCTCATTTGATCCTGACAACAGCAATGGGAAGTAGGTGCTATTATGATTCCCACCTTATAATTGAGGAAACCAAGACAGGCAGAGGTTAAATGACTTGCTCAAAGTCACACAGCTAGTAAGTATCTAAGCTTGAATTTGAACTCAGTCCAGTAGTATTGAATCGGAACAAACATTCTATCCACTGGACCACCTAGCTGCCTCTGTAAAGTCCCTTAAAGCCTAAGGCAGTTTATCCAGGCCCAGGGTGGTCTGAGTCTTGTTAGCTTCCGTGTTACTATATTAAATAGTTGCATTTCACCGAGAAATTCTGTCAGTATGACTCCACCCTCCACCTTGCAGCCGCTAATTTATTGTTCTCAAACTTCCCATAGCATTCACTGCTGTGCTCCTAATCTCTGATTATCTAATGATCACAGCCTCTCAAAGTTGGAAAGAACCCAAGAAAACATCTGGCACAACCCATACCTGATCAAGAAAGGCTTCTGTGATATCCCTGGACAATGTGCATACAGCCTCAGGTTGAAGATCTTTGTTGAGAAAGAGCTGGCTGTCTCCTGAGACAGCCCATTTCTGAACTTTTACATAGTTCTAATTGTTAGGAAGTTTTTGTTTCTCCTTGTATCAAGCTGACATCTGCTTCTGCTGTTTCTAACCATTATTTCTGGTTTTGTCATCTGGGGCCAACAGAACCGTTATAATTAATCAGCCACATGACAACCTTTCAAATATGGGAAGATAAATCTTGTCCCTCTAAATCCTCTCTCTCTCTCTCTCTCTCTCTCTCTCTCTCTCTCTCTCTCTCTCTCTCTCTCTCTGTCTCTCTCTCTCTCTTTCTCTCTCTCTCTCTCTCTCGCTCACTCTCACTCTCGCTCTCTCTCAGGCTAAAACATCACCAGTGGCTTCAACTGATCCTTACATAACATGGTCTTATAAACTCTTACCCCTCAGTTGCTTTCCTTTGTACGTAATGCAGTTCATTAATTTTCTCTCCAAAAAGTAGTGCCCAGAGCTGAATCCAACACTCTGGATTGAGCTTCTCAGTGTAGAGGCCTCTGGGAGGTATCATCTTATTCATTCTGGGCCCCTTGTCTCTATTAATGCATCTAAAGTTTATACTAGCTTTGGGCGCTGCCATGATACACACTATTGCTTCATAATGAAATTGCAGTATAGTAAACCTCATGTTTTTTTTACATGATCTGATGCCTATCCATGCTTCTCTCACTTTGTACATTTGTAGGTATTTTTTTTTACATTTTAACACATTTCCTTGTAATATTTTTTACATTTTTTCCTTATTAAATTAATATATCATTTAATATAAACATTCTCCCAGGAATGCCATGTGGGTACAAGGCATGGCATATGACAATCTTAAAAAAAAAATCAGTGTTGCCAGTGATCCCCCCAAAAAAGGATGTCTGTCTGTCTATCTATCCATCTACACATGCACCCGTGTGTGTATATCTACCTATACATACACATAGGTATACACACACTAGATAGATAGATAAATAGATGATAGATTGATAGATAGACAGACAGATAGATAGATAGATAGATAGATAGATAGATAGATAAACTTGTAGATAGATAAATAGATAAATAGATAGATAGATAGATAGATAGATAGATAGATAGATAGATAGATAGATGGATAGAGTGTAAGTAGGCTACAGCATATATCCAATGATGCTTTTGAAATGAAAGAAATTGGGTTCAAATCCTGACTCTGATGTCTACAGCCTGTGTGTTTTTAGGCAAGTCAACTTGAAGTCCTGGGCTTCAGTTTCTTCCTCTGTAAAATAAGGGGCTTCAATTCAGTGGCCTCTAAGACCCTTTCCAGATGTAGATCTATGATTCTGTGTATGGCCAAGAACTGGAGGAAGGAATATCCATCAGGAAATGTATGATTGGAAAAGGAGGGGCCTGGCCATGTAAGGAGAAAGAAGAGCAGAGAGGCAGCCCAAGGGCTGGACTTACACTCATAAAGTATAAAAAGTATAGAGAAAGACCTCTAGCATGATCTATGGAGAAACACAAGAATCACACAAGAAGAGAAGACATGGATGGGTGACACCTTACACCAAGGGAGGGAATAACCACATAAATGAGTATAAAATTATTCTCTTCTAGTTTTCGTTTTCACTACAAGATAATAAAACTACATATATTTGAGAATTTCATTTTGTTTTTCTCTACATCCTAACAGGGGGTACATAAAAGGAAGCAGTATTAGTGAACATAATAGCAATAATAATAATGGATCATTTATTTATAACACTTGAAATTAGCAAAGCATTTCATTTTTAGGCCTCGTAACAACACTATGAGGTATGTGTGATTACCCTCCATTTTGTAAATGAGGAACTTCAGGCTTTGAAAGGGGAATAATTTGTTGAGAATCACATGAATAGTAAGTACCTGATGTGAGATTTCAGCCCTAGTCTTTCTGATCTTAAGTCTAGAACTCCTGATCATAAATCTAGAGCTCTGTCCTCTATAATATGGTACCTCTGCAGTCCTGGGTTTAGTACTTGTTCTACTACTTACTAGTCAAGAAAATAATTTAGTCTTTATGGGATTTTTCCAAGAGATGTAACAAGGGGTTAGAAT
>CM053589.1:158251430-158266555 GCA_028646515.1 Pseudochirops corinnae
CAGGCCAAGAGCTCTACCACTGCCATTTTTGAAGTCACCTTTCTCATTTGTTTGAATAACCTTCATCAGATTTGGAGACATTTAATGGAAGATGTGAGAAAAAAATCAAATCTAAGTGCCTCTTTAGGTTGATGCAATAAGGATGCCTGGTGATCTAGATTCATGGGATTACTGATCTAGAACTTACAAGTTCTTAAAAAGCCAACTTCTTCATTTTAAAGCTGAAGAAACAGAAGGAGAAAGTTGAAATGACTTCCATAAGGATTGTGTGACTAAATGGAAGAGTTAGGATTCCTCAAGGAGAAAGATAAGTTTAACCCTTATCCATGCAGCATGGACTACTTTGGGAGGCAGAATCTTTAAGAACAGAAGTAATATAATATAGACTGGGACTTGGAGTTAGTATGATGTAAGTTCAAATCCCACTTCAGAGTAATTCATTTAATTTCCTGTAGCCCAGTTCCCTTCTCTGTAAAAATAAAGAGCATTTGGACCCATTGGTTGAGCTTCAAATCAGTGACCCCTTGTTTTAGAATAGATTGTGTTTCTGGAGATGACTCAGACTAGAAGGCTACTACCATCCTTCCCAACAATCAAATTCTATTTGATTCTGTGATATCTCCATGATGGCACAGGGGAAGTTACTGGGGCCACTGGGACACTGACTACCTTGTGAAAAGAAGCTCCAGTATAATTCAAACTGCTTGCTATTCTTTTGAATGAGAAACCCAAGAAATGATGATGTTTTGCTTTCAAACCTGCCTCCTGCCATCTGCAGAATGACACCAATGAACAGAAGGCAGAGATGAACTTTGCTGACTAGCCACCTCTTGGGTCGGGGGCCTTATTTGAATCAACAGAAGCACAGATGAATCCACAAAGCTTTGGAGGCCTACTGGAGCTCTTCCTTCTCTTTATTTAAAAACAAACACATTTATTTGTTTTCCATTTAGCAAGCATTTATTTTCTCTTTTTTCCCCTCCCTTCTGCATCCCATTGAAAAGAAAAAAAGATAAAGGCAAACCAAAGCCTTAAACAAACATGCATAGTTTGTTTAAGCAAAACAAATTCCCACATTGGCCATGTCTAAAAAATATATGTTTCCTTCTGCGTCTTGAGTCTATTGCCTTTCTTTCAGGAAGTGGGCTTCCTTGTCAGTCTTCTGGAATCAAGATAATTAGGGAATGGCCAAATTATGTATCTAAGGGAATATTATTGTGTCATAAGAAATGATGAAAGGGACAGTTTCAGAGAAACCTCAGAAGACTTATATGAGTCAATCCAGAGTGAAATGAGCAGAATCAGGAGAACAATTTTTATAGTATCAATATTGTAAAGTAATACAACTGTGTAAGTCTCATTTTCTCTTTTGCTTATCTGACAAAGTTAAAACTCTGTCCCATTGGATTAGACAAGAAATATTTACTATCTCTTTCAAATGGTTTTTCCTTGACTTTCTTAATCCTGGAAAGAAACAGAAATCCCATAAATATATGAAAACAGATAATCATGAAGGAAATATACCCATTTCTTAACAGAGTGAGAGGTGTGTACCATTTTCACTAACCTAGGGAGGCAATGTGGCATAGTGGAAAGAGTGCTGGATTGGGAGTCAAAGGACATGGGTTCGAATCCTGACTCTGCCACTTGCTATTTGTGTGACTTCAGGTGAGTCAAGTAATGTGTTGAGGGCTCAGTTGGACTAGAAGAACTTATAGTAGGTTCCTCCTTTCCAAATGTGTGATCCTACAAAAATGAAGAGCTTGGAGCATTAGGTACTTTCTAATGCTAAGATTCTGTAACTCAAACCAATCTCTTTAATTGAAATGTCATGAGAGACATGGAAACCTGCCAACAAAGTCTGGCAGCCCCAGCCAAGAGATTTCTTGAGATCTTTGAAACACAAAAACAATTATGTTCTAAAGTAGACTTTAACATAGATTGTTGCTAAGAAGACAACAGTCCAAAAAGTGAAGGCAGCATGTCAGATTTGGAGGGAGAGGATCTGGATTCAAATTCTAGTTTTGCCACTTATCCCACTACGCAACTTTGATCAACTCATTTCATGTCTCTAGGAGACAGACAAATAGTAGGGTGGGGTTGAAGTAGATCACCTCTAAGGAAAAACCTGTCCCATTTTATCCTTCTCATTACAAGAAAATGCAACTTCCACCTTTTGTTATACAAATCCAAAGGTGATGTGATGGCAGACAGAATCGAAGTAGCTGACTCACTATTGATTCCAAATTAAACTTCAATTAATTCTGTATACAGAGACTAGATCCAACCCCCTCAATCATGTCTCCTTGGTCATTCAGCAGCACCTTGGTCCTTCATCTCCTCAATGAACAGGGTCTACTGCATTTCCCAAAACATTTGGCAAAGTATTTGGAAGATGACTTGCTCTCTGGTGACTGAAATACATGGATCCTTTAGGAAAGTCATGTCACCTTCTTGTTTTGCAAGGTTATTTTGGTTAGACTTTAGCTGTCTCTAATTCAGATTTAATAAGGCAGTTCCTGTGACTGTGATTTAAAGCCCAATTGATCATCCAAATGGTTATTGATGTTTTAACACTCTGAAATCAATGTAGGTGGTATTTTATGAGTTGATAAACTTTAATAAATGACTGTTAAATTTCCCATCTGGATTTATTTCCTTAGGTGTAATTTTTTTTTTAAAAAAAAGGAAAAACTTGGACTGTATTTTAAACACCTGTTTATCAAAGCTTCAAAAATTTCTAGTAAAATGCATATCTAGAGCAATTAAACAGTTGTTAAATCTTTAAGTATACTTAATGAACAGCTATATTTTTTTAAATGTGTAATAACAACTAACTCTTCTCTTTCCCTTTTTCTGATTTAACAACATAATGTTACTATTTTTTCCCAAAACAAATCTAGGTCCTCCCTTTACATGTGATCTTCCATAGAAATAGGTCACTGAACATAGAAAATACCCAAACTATATATCCTGCTTTGCCAGTTTCTCTCAGTTCCCAGGTTTTCAGACTTACTCTGAAACTTCTTTAATGTCCCCGTGCTCCAGTGGTTTGGTTGGTATTCCTTATCCTGATGCAAATTGCAACCCATCCATGGCTATCCATCCTCTATTACTCTCATTCATATCTTCCCGTAGAACTCAGTCACAGGGGGTCTACTCAAATCGTTAATAGCTGCCAGAATGTTTTCCCAACATCTCCCATATTCCAGTGCAGCATACAGGCTTTCTTCTTATCTCTTCCTCTAATCACATGACCAGTCCACCAATCTATCTGTTTTGCTCACATATTTTTTTTGAACCAGACATCCTTTTTAAAACTTCACCTTCATAATTCTTGCAGTTTGCTCACACCTACTGCTTACCTCTCTGTTGCCCTTTGGACATTTTCATCTTCCATAGAAAAGCCATGGAAAACTCTTTGGAGATTCCATGACTTGAAGCCATATTATCATACTATCATACTATAAGTTTAGAACAAGGATAAGGATTGAACCTATGATTTGATTAATGCAGAGGTGAGGAAATTCTCTCTACCAGCACCTTCCCTTCATTGATTAGGCTTAGACTGTTTCCTAGAGCACTGAGAGATTGTGACTTGCCCAGGGTCACACAGCCAGAAGTTACCAGAGGCAGGATTCAAACCCAGATCTTCCCATTTTGAGGCCAGGTCTTCATGCACTATCCCATGCTAACTCTCTGCCAGAATCAGTGATTAAAAGATAGCCCTTTGTTTCCAGGAGGAGGCTGGGCTCATTAAAAATTTTTTACTATTTTCCAAAGGCCATCTAGCCAGGTTTCCTCCTTCTATTCAATTCTGGGCCCAACTCATTGACCATTTTCCATGTCTAAGATCTCTATCCTAATGGTTAAGCTCTGGCTTATCTATCCAACTTCATGTTAGAGTCTGGACAAATACACATTGCTCATCCACGTGGCTTTTCCTACGAGGACTATCTGGTCAAACTTTTTTCCCTATAATTATGTATTTCACCAGAAGGCTCTACCGAGTTCAGGGGTATGATGAAATCAGTCAGTTACCAGTCAGAATCTCTTACATGACAGTGTTGAACCCCTTTAGTGAGCACACATCACCTAGTCATCTGCCTTCCTTGACATGAATAATCAGAAGGTGGTCAAACAAAGTTATCTTTGTCATGAGGTATAAGGAATCTTCTAAAATTCTGATATATACATGGGAGATACAACTGCAGAAGAGCCTATAAGGTACCATTTTACTCTATGAAATCCAATAGGTTTTTGGTCAGTAAATAACAGTGAATAAATAGGTTAGTAAGTAACAGCATGGTAGGATACCACGTTCTCCCCAACTTTGGATAAATGTGTGATGGAAAGGAAAGCGTTGTATAGTAGACAGAGTGCTGGACTTGGAGTCAGGAAGATATGAGGTCAAGTTTCCCCTCAGATACTCTCTTTTTAATGTAGCTCAACAGAAATACAGGTCAATATCCTGAGGTCACTCATAGTGACTCAGGATAACCTAGGTTCAAATGTGACTTCTGCTCCTTATGACTCATGTGCCAGCCTTAGGTAAGTCATTTCATTTCTGTGGGCCAAAGTTTCCTCATCTATAAGATAAGGAGATTGGACTAGAGGATCTCTAAAAATCTAAAGATTTTCCAGATGAAAATCAGTGATCCTATAATAATCCTGCCTTGATTATAAAGACTCTCTGAATTGGAGAAAACATCATTGCCATTGTCAGACAATACAGCATAAGCTGAGCCTTCAAGGACATAGAGGAGAGGAGGTAAGCATTCAGAACACTTCCCAAGATCTTCTGGCCAGGAGTTCCTAGGGTTTTTTTTTTTCCAATTTTATATAACTGATGATGGAGAGGATGTTCCATTCCACCTACACACCCCAAAGGAGAGTAATGGAACCAGCACAATATTGGACAGGTGCTCCAGATAGAGCCAAAGCTACTTTTCTCCCAAATGAAGAAAACATCAAGGAATGACTCCTATTTCCTCACATGGTCCCCATGTTGATAACGCATATATGCCATGGCAGGAAGCAGTGGGTTAAAAGCAGTAGGCAGAATCAAATTTAATGAACAAGATGGCAGAACAAGAAAAATGGGGAGAAGATTGCTGAAAATGGGGGGCTTTGCTTTTGTAAATAGGACTTTTCATCATTTTCATTTAATACGCTATTCCATGAAAGGCTGGGAAAGTCACAAAAACACTACTAATGATTTCCATCTGTGATCTAATCTATAATAACAAGATGACTGATATCATTAGGTGGTGTAATCTTCTATCAAATGCTTTGCTTAGATTTTGAAATCAAACTCATTGAGGCATATGGTTTCTCCCAGTCCTGGCCCACAGAAGATGAATCTGTCATTAGAGCTGTAAGGAAAAGGAACAAAACATGTTTTCCATAAAACTAAATGACTTGGGAAGGGGCAGGAATTGCCTTTTCCCTCTGATTTGCAGACTGGCTAGTTGGCAAAATAGTTGAAGTTTGTGACAGGCAATGAGAGCTATGGAGGAAGGGGATGGCATAGGGGCATCATAGCTGTGTGACTTCCAGCAAGTTGTTTGAGGATGTTTATGGTAAAATAAAGACCTGTGAAGTGATAAGATATCTGTCTTTAAGTATTTCAATATCTGTCACATGGAAGATGGATGAGACTTACTCCACTTGGCCCCAGAGTTGCAAAAAAGCCAATTTAAGCTTAATAAGAGGAATAACTTTCTAACAATTAGAGGTACCCTAAAGTGGAATGGGGTTCTTTGAGAGATGGTGGGCTCCTCATCATTGGATATTTCCAAGAGAAGGATGGCTAAGCATTTACTGCATAGCAATTCCTGATTGGACACAGGTTGGACAAGACAGTTTCTGAATTCCCTTCGAATTCTGCCGTTCTATGATTATGTGGACCTCAGTTTTTCCATCTGTAAATGGGATAGCATATAGGTATAGAAATTGTGGCTGATGGTAGGTCTTGGCAGCTAGTTACCATTTCAATCAACCTGGTAGTTGATTAGAGCAGACAAGATTTCATTCCTACTTCAAGATACTATGTTGATCTAAATTCTTCAACTTAGTGACTCAAAATTCATGTTCCTTACTTAGGATGAGGGAAAATAAACCCATCTACAAATCTGTGCAGAATCTGCATGCCTATACTTGTGTTAGGTGCTGTAAAGGATATAAAGGAAGAAGGAAACATAGTTCCTGTCCTCAAGGAGCTAACTTTCCATTCAGCCCAAAAGGAAAATTTCTTTCTTTTCCTTTTTTTTTTTTTTTTTTTGTGCTTTTTGGAGGGGGGAAGTCAGGGCAATTGGGGTTAAGTGACTTGCCCAAAGTCACATGGCTAGTACATGTTAAGTGTCTGAGGCAGGATTTGAACTCAGGTCCTCCTGATTCCAGGGCCAGTGCTCTATTCACTGTACCACCTAGCCACCCCAGGAAAATGTCTAAGAAGCCAGATGAAGAAGCAGAATTTCCAAGGGATGTGGAATCATCAACTAGTTACTTGAATATAAACAAACCAGCTTCCCAGGAAAAAAGCTGATGGGACCTCTCTGCTATCCCAACTTCCTTTAAATTTGCCCCTATTTCAACTGTGCCATTTGGCTTCTGTCTCAAGCACCATCTCTGAAGGACTCTGTCTGACCTCAAACCTATGGTTCTTTAGCTTTACAGAACTCTGTCTCTATAGCAGACTACAGCAGTCCCAAAAGTGGGCAGAATGAATGTTGGTTGTGCTGGGTTTATTCACTTTGTGCTTTTAACCCTGTCAAAAGGAAGAGGTAGTCAGCTCACATGAGAGGCATAAAAGACAGATAGAAAGGAAGCTCATCAGAAGCCCTGGGGTGTGTCAGGTCAGAAAATCAGAAAACCAATCCTCTACAAGTATTAATAACATTTGAGTCTTTTAAAAGAGATCATCAGAGGCGGCATCTTTTAAAACAATTATTTTTATTGCAAATAAACACAAATAATAAAAGACAGAATGCAGACTATTACAATATAAAAAAAGAAAAATTCTGTTCCATTGCACCTTTGGAACAGGATCAGGATGAGGCATTGCATGGTGAAAACTTGCAATTACAGAAGGCTTTGTTCGAGTTATTTCTAAAGCAATTATTGTTGTCCATCCCACACAGAAGAGGAAAAAGCTACAAGGGCATTCGGAATTGGAAGAAACCTAGAAGTGCTAGGAAAGGGAGGAGATGGGGAAACACACAAGACAGAAAGAAATGTGGTCAATAGAGCAGACTGATACAAAATGGAACATAAGATGTCACCTAGGAGCAAGATGTAGATAAATATCAAATACTTTCTTCCCTTGGCTGCAAATTGGAGAATCTTACCTTGAGACCAGGAAGAAATCTTAGAGATCACTAAAGCCAACAACCTTATTTTGCAGAGGAGCATACTGAGTCCTGGGGAAATTAAATGATTTTCCCACAAGGTCATCCAGGGAATAAGTATCAATGGTAGGATTTGAACTCAGGTCTTTGATGCTAAGTTCAGCATACTTTCTACTGCAGCACACAAGAGGTAGTTTGTATAATGGGAGAAGTGCTCAACTTGGAGTCACAAGTCCTGTGTTCAAGCCCTGATCCTATTGACTATGACTCTAATTGTTCCTGAGTCTCATTTTCACCACATTAATGACAAGAATTTGGCCTACCTTGCGAGAAGATCTCATGATGGTTAAATTGAGATAATGTATATGAAACTCTTTGTCCTATGAGAATGTCAGCTAATGTTAATATTATTAATTATTATTGTCATACTTACTATATGAACCCTACTGTACCTAATGTTAAAACATAAAGGCTGGAATTGCTCACAGTTGATCCAAGGGAACTAATGAAGACCTCCATCCCTTTCCTTTTCTGTGACTTGGCAGAAAAAAATCATCTACTATGGAGGTTACTGTGAAAATACTAGTATATAATAAGACCTAACTATAAAGGAAAGATTGACCTTTTTCCCTTTGGCCCCAGAAAGCAGACCCAGAAGCAGTGGGTAAGAGAAGTAAAACAAAATGAATTTAGGCAGTTTCATAAGAAACTTCCTAACAAGGAGAAAGTTGTCTCAAATAGACTGAGAAAATAGTAGGGTCTCCCTGTCCCAACCTCCTTTCTTTCCCCCCTCCCGACACAGGTCATGGAGAAGAAGCTGGGTGATACAGTAAGAATTCTGATCAGGTGCTGGTTGAACCAGATGGTTATTGAGGTCCTTTACATTCCTCAAACTTCTGTATTTCTGTAATATCCCAGCACAGTGGTATTTTCACATTTTAATCATCAAGGTAAGGCAGGACTCAGTAAAGCCAAGACAGAATTAAAGTCTGTATTCATATGTCATTCACTGTCCTTTCCCATCTCCCTTTGCCTAATCTGGTGCATTTTCTCCCTATCCCATCCCAATCAGCACTAAGCCCTGTGTCTCATTCCCATGGAGTGTTACTTTTAGCAAGTTGTCATAGTTAAAATGGATCTGATAAACTCATCCTCACTAAGGTATTAACTGATAAGGAATTAAAATGCTCTCCTAGCCACTAATGAAAATTGTGATCACCATTATACTCATACTACTCATCAATGAACAGATGACAAATCCCAGTATTGCAAATAGAAATCCCGAATTATCCTTAAGCATTAATAACAAGCTCCATTGGAACTGGCCCATTCTCATAGACAAAACTGTGGTCCACAATCCCTTGAATTTGACATTGACCCATAAAAATTGACATGGCTCCAAACCATTTTTTTTTAACTCGGTTAAGTATAGGATGAAAAATGGACTAAGAATGATGACGAGGATGGTAGTAGCAATAGTGATGACGACCGTGATTATGATGGGGGAATCCTAGAAAGTAATACCTTCAAAATTAAAGAAATTTTTCATTTTTATTCAAGAAAATTTTTAGTCACTTGGTATTAGCAGGCCAATCAGACAGATTTTTTGGAAGGGGGATGCCTGCCTGGAAAACGTCACCATGCTCCATAGACGTCCACCCACTCATAGGATCGTGGGATTTAGGGCTGCAATGACATCTGAGCAATCATCCTCCTCCACAAGCCTTTTCTAATGCCCCCAGCTCCCACCTACCAACTTGTCAGCCCTCTCCTCCTCTCCCAGTAAAAAGCCTTTCTTTTGACTTTGTATATACTTTGCATTAACTTATTTGTGTGAGAGCAGTGCATCCTCTTTAGAAGGCAAGATCCTTAAGAAAAGGAGCAATTATATTTTTTATCTTTGTGCACTCAGTGCCTAGGACAATGCTCAACACACAATAAATCCCTAATAAAAGCTTATTGAATAGAATTAAGTTGAAATTCCTCATTTTCTAGATAAGAAAAATAAAATCTTACAAAGATCCTCCTTGTCTGAAATCACACAGGTAGCAAGCAACCGACCTGGCATTTCATCCATTATTTGACTTAAGCCTCAATACTATTTCTACTAGGCCAAGAAAGGCCAGTCCTGTATCACTTCACCAAGACAGCATATTTTCTCATTCTGTGGCTTCTAATTCTCTCATTGAATAATCGTGTACATTTGCAATATGCAATAGAAGGCCATCACATGAGGCAGATATGACAGACTGTGAAATAGAGGGCAAGGAATCTGCATCTTGCTTTTTCTTTGTGGCTTCTGTTTTCACAGGTCTGGTCCTGCTAATGATGACCCCACAGCCTGGCTGCTTTTGATTGGAACCCGTAAACCAGTAACTCATAGGTGTTTCCATGCATCAAGACTCCAGTGTGGCAACTGCCTGCACTTGCCCACTCCTTCCTAATAAATCGGAGAGAGGCAGGTACAGATTTATGGAATGATGGCCCTCCATTCCTGCCCTCCTGGCTTAAGGTCCACCTTCAGACTTTGGAAAGAAATTCACTTCCCCCTCCTTCCATAATCAAACTAGGTTGGCTTCAAATTGTTTCTATTTTGATCCCTTCTAGCCCACAAGGCACCACTGTCAAGAGTGGTGGGCATCCATTACTGTCAGACAGATGCTCATTGGCCTATATGCAACTCCCTCACACACGGCTCAATTGTTAAAGTCAGGTGCAATTTTCCCTCCGCTCCCTCAATCCCTCTCCCCCCCTCATTTCTTAGTCCATACTCGTATGCTGTCCAGGCTGGCTGCAGAAGTTCTGAACTCAGCAACTAGAGTATGTCTAAATGGAAGAGACCAAGATGTCGAGGGGACTGCAGACCATGCCATGGGAGGAACAGTCAAAAGACTGGAAAATGTTTAGACTACAGAAGAGAAGAGTAGGAGAGGACATGAGAATTTTCTTCAAGTATTTGAAAGCTTACTGGATGTAAGAGAGATTAGATTTGCTTGTTTTGGACCCAGAGGCTAGCACTAGAAACAATGAGTGAAAGATGCCAAGAGGAAGATTCAGATTTGACATGCAGGAAAATCTTCTTAACAGTTAGAACTGTCCAAATTTGACTGAGTTGCCTTGGAAAATAGAAGATCCCTGCTTATTAAAAGTCTTTAAGCAAAGGCATTAGCCTTTAGAAATGTGGCCTCTGAGATACCTTGCAACTCTGAGATTCTGTGGTTTAGTGACCTGGTTATAACCAGGTTTTCATTCCACTCAAGAATTCTGCATGTCTGAGCTAGAATTTCCACTCCCACTCATGCTTCTGCTCCCAGAACAGTAATAACTCCCTTGGATTCGCTCGTTTCTATTTGTCTTTTGACGAGGGAAAAGAGGTCATTTGTTTGCCTCATTCCTAATCTAGTCTCAATCACTAGATGGCCATTGCCTCAGACAAACTGAAACCTGGGAAAGACCTTAGCTTAAAAAAGCCGAGGTCTCCCACTGCATCCGGGGCCCTAGACTGTCACTGATCATTTGTCCCAGATGACTAAGGAGGAGAGGGTGAGGCTGGTTCTTTGTACAGCCCTGCCTCACTTAAATCTAATTCACTTTCAAGTCATGACATCACCTTCCTGACGTCATGGACCTCTTTCAGAATGAAAGACAGACAACAGCAACAACAACAACAAACTTCATACTCCAGCCACAGCTCTGTTTCTTCCATGAATTGGCCTCAGCTTCTCACCTTCCTAGCAATCCAATGATTGACTCCTACATGCCCACCGGGAAGACTGAATACATCATACAACCTTTACTTATCTATATATGGGGGGAATATTTGTGTGACATAGAGGGACTAGCACAGGGCTAGGAGTTAAGGGACTCATTTTCTATTCCTGGCTCAACAAACTCCCCATACAACCTTGGTAAAGTCACAAATGCATTAGGATTTATCTTCTTTATCTTCCTTATTTACTTTCTTTATTGAGGTATGTTGCCCCAAGTCTTCAAAGGTTTAATGCCACCACAAGGGAAAATTGAAGCAAGTCTGCCACTCTGCCATAGATCTTGAAGATGGAATTTCTGACCCTTACTATAAGGTGGGCATGTAGGATTCAATCATTGAATTGGTAGGAAAATGTTGTCACACAGTCTGCCATTGCACCCTCAGGATTTCTAGTCCTTTCCATCTGTCTACAGCTGCCCTCTTATATGAATGTTGCCTCCTCCAAGTAGAACGGGAGCTTTCTGAGAGTAGAGACTGACCTGTTTTTCTGTCTATTATCATCACTTAGCGCAGTACTTGGCACATGGTTAATGCCTAATAAATGTTTTTTTCATCTATCCATCGATTCATTCATTCATCATGCATCATTGCTCCACCAATGAAGTAGTTTTGTATCCTTGGAAGGATACTATTGATGATGATGATGAAGAAGAAGAAGAAGAAGAAGAAGAAGATGATGATGATGATGATGATGATGATGATTGATGATGAAGATGAAGAAAAAGAATTATCTTATTTGATAGAATTCAGATAGAAAGAGTGCTAGGATGAATCACTCTCCTGCAATTATCTTTTATTTATTATTTTTTCACAGGCAGGTAAAATAACTGCTTTTTGTAATTGAATAAATGCATTAGGAGGCAAGCTCATCTTCTATAAACTCACTAAAAGCATACCTGGTACAACTCCAGAAGTGCACAGAAAGAAAGAGAATTTGCACCTCATCCTGTTCCCATGAGATTTAATTTCTTCTACTAGAGTTCTATATTATAATAGGTTTTTTTTATTATACATAGCATGAAGATTATGAGTATTTGGTAACAGTGACATCTATTTAAAACCTCGTTCTTGAGTTTTTATGGGCAATTGTGGGTAACAGTTTGATCTGTTATAATGGTCTGGTCCCAGCAGAGTTTATTGGCTGAGTTCTCTCTGATATTTATTTTTCAGGTCTGCATCTACAGTAAAGCTATTTGTCATCTGTCAGTTTATAAAAGATAGCAAGCTTCTGATGAATAATTCTAGCCACCAGGTTATGTTATGTGAGGTAATAGTCATAGGTATATAATGTTTTGTGGTTTACAGACTGTCTTTATAACAACCCTGTGAGATTCTCAGTTTAAGTATTATTATCATTGTCTTTTACAGATGAGGAAACTGAGGCTCAGAAAGATTAATTTACTTTCCCAACATCATGTGGCTAGCAAGTGACTGAGCAGAGGCTTAAACCCAGAACTTCTGAGTTTAGAACTAGTGTTCCCTCTACTCCACACCACCATGCCATTATTTGGATCACAATATGCTTGTCACAGAAAAGGAACCATTTCTCCTTTGCATTGGGAAGACAATGCTTTCATTTGCCTTGAAAAGCACTTCCTTTGTGAATGTTAGGTGGAGGCATCTCTTTAAAAAACAGGCTTCAAAATTCATTTTTATCCTTCTATCCCCCAATCAGGCTTAGTTTGGCAAAAAATTCTTGGGCATTGTTCTCTGGGATCATTACCACTGGTGTCCATAGTGCCAGCAGTATGGGAGCCAGAAGGAAAATAAAGAGGAGCATTCTCTGGTCTTCTAAGATGTGTTTCCCTCCTCCTCACTCCAATCCTTCCTACCTCTCAACACCAGTTATGGAGCTAATGAGAAAGAAGTGTGTTTGCCTAATGTTTGCCAAGGCTGTATGACTGTTTGTTTGTGCCCTTCCTACTGCACATTCTGTCCTTGAGAATCAAGTGCATCATTTCTGATTTGCCCATTTGGAACTTCTAGCAGCTTTGGCAGTGATACCCTAATCCTCTTGGCATACGTACAGAACACCCTTCTCCCTTCTTGGTTACCATAATGTTCTAACCAATAAATGGGATACATTTTATAAGCTTATCTATTCATTATACTAATGGATGTAGAAACACGTGGTAGTTCTATTTGAGCAGTTGGAGAAATTGGAGAAGAAGGATGACTTTCTTCACTGTGGTTTTGGCAAGTCTTGGGAGATGTAGGTGAAAAAAATTGAAGCCAGATGGTTCTATCAGAGAAATTTCTAATTGTTTCCCTTTGCTTTATTTCTTTGCCACCTTTTAGAATCCCAGAATATTAGGATGGCGAAGTTAGAAGGAGGCTTGGAGATCTTTAAGATCCTCAGTTTACAAATGAGGAAACTGAGGCTTGGAGGAGGAAAATTACCTTGTCCAAGTTGACAGAAATTCAATAGCTGAAACATGGTTTTGTACTTGTCAAGTTATTCTGGAAGAAATGCTTTACTATGATAAAAAAAATGCACCCCTCCTTTTGGTGGAGAAGTAGGAAAGCAAAGATACTGAATGTTACATATATTGTCATCTGGATATTGGTGGTTTGGGTTTTGCTTAACTCTTTTTTTCTTTATGACAAGAGAAGGTTATATGAGGATGAGGAAAAGAATTTCAAGAGATATCCATGGTGTAAAAAGTGGAAGATTTACAATTATTTGCTTTCAGAATGAATCAATATGGTAATAACCACACTAGTCAAGTTACATTCACGATTTGTGGTCCACGTGACATGTAGTGATGACAAACTACTTGGTTTCAACTTCAAAGATTTAACTCATGGTTAACTGATTGAAGAATGTGAAGTACCACGACTAACTGAAGAATAGCTGTATATGGAACAATGGCCAAGATTTGTTCATGTTTGTCTGATAAGTCCTTAGCTAGAAAAATCCAGGGAGGAGAGGGGCAATCAATAGTGGCAAATGCTATGGGGAGATCAAGAAGGATAATAGCTAAATATAGTGTTTCATCAAAAAAGAGAATAAGACTAAAAATGATGATGGAAGCTCACTTCTATATAATATTTCAAGGTTTGTAGAAACCTTTATACATATTATCTTATTTGATCCTTAACAACCCCAAGACATCTGCATTTTGCGGATGAGGAAACTTACACTGAAAGAGGTTAAGTGACTTGCTCAAGGTCATAAATGCATAACAAATTTATGAGACAGGATACAAACTCTGGTCTTCCTGACTGTAAGTCCAGTGCTCTATCCACTGTCTATCTCATTCCCAAGAAGAAAGTTTGAAATCTAAACTAAAAGCCCAAGGGTGCTAGGAGCATCAGGTTGACAGTCAGAATTTAGTATAAAAAATACACTCAGGCTTTTATCACTTGTTTGGGTTAGATATAGTCAAGGAGGTCTCCAAACAACCATGCATGGTGATTTATGGATCTGCAGGAGGAAGAAGGTGTAGTGGTTGGCATTGGTTAGCAATGGTCTTCCAAAGAGGCTCTCTTCAAATTTGACACAAATAGCTGCCCCAGGTCTTCAGGCAAGTGTAGTATCCTACTAGGTGCAGGGATACATGGGTTGCAGTCACTTCACATCAGGGAAGCTCCCTGAGGCAATCCCAGGTCAATGATTTTACTGGGGGAGAGAGTATGATCAAATGCATCTAGTTGGTTTCTCATCTAAGACGTCATCGAAGGGAGTTGCTACAAATCAAATAGAGAGCACAAGCATGAGAAATGGATGTTTCCAGGCAAAGGCAGAACCGGGGCATTATTTGCCCAATGTCCAGGCCAGAGATAGCCTAATACCTGAAAGAAATCATAGAGGTTCAGAGCTATAAATAATTGCATAACCTTTGACTCAGTAATGCCACTTCTGGGATTGTATCCCAAAGAGATCATAGAAGTGGGAGAAAGACCCATATGTACAAAAATATTTATTGCAGCTTTCTTTGTGGTGGCAAAAAACTGGAAATTAAGGGGATGCCCATCAATTGGGGAATGGCTAAACAAGTTGTGGT
>CM053589.1:158267055-158289249 GCA_028646515.1 Pseudochirops corinnae
CATATTCACCTGATGCTAAGTGAGAAGAGCAGAACCAGGAAAAATTTGTACACAATCATAGACACATCATATGTGTGATGACCAGCTTTGATAAACTGGACTCTTCTCAGCAATGCACAGTTATAAGACAACTCTACAAGTCTCAGGATGGAAGGAGATGTCTACATTCAGAGAAAGATCTAGAAAGAACAGAGTTTAAATGGAGACTGAAGCAATCTACATTCTTTTTCATATTTGGTTCTCTTTTCTTTTTCCCCATTGTTCACTCCATTGGTTACAACCCTTCTATACAACCAGACTAATGTCCAGTATGAAAGTATTTGCAGATCCTACACTTGATTGCATGCCGCCATGGCGGGGGGAGTTGAGGAGAAAATTTGAAACTCAAGGGATTATAGAACTGAATCTTGTAAACTAAAAGTAAATAAACAAATCACTTTTAAAAAATAAATCATAGAGGTTGATAGGCTCAAACTGTTTCGAATGATAATGCTGAATATATAACTTAATGACATTTATTAATAATTTTTTATATTTTATTAAAGATTTTTATTCAATTATTTTCATTAATTATTTAATTAAATTTTTGTTTTTATTATGATATTTATTGTTTGTTGTGTCAACTATTATATTAAATAATCAATTTATTTGTTAATTGTAGATAGATAGATATACCTCATCCCTCACAGCAAGTCTGTGAGACAGGTAGCACAAGTATTATAGCTCCCATTTTATAGATGAGGAAACTGGGACTCTAGGAGGTTCAGTGCCTTGCCTAGGATTCACCCAGCTGAGTATTATCTCTTGTGGGATTTGAAACTGGATGTCCTGACTCTAATTCCATCCTCCTCCCCATTATAACAGGTCACCAAATCTAGTTTTTAACCAAGGCTTCACGAAAATAATTCCCAAGTGTGCTACATGCAGTAGACCCAACAGTAGTATGATAATTACTTTCTGGAATAATTCAATTTTTCTATTTTTTTAAAAAGAATCATTTATGGGCAAATTACTCATGTTGACAGCTTGTGAATGACTTGATTTCCTCAGGCAGTTTCTCTGCTGGCCAATCCCTATATACCCAGTTCCAGACAAAGACTCATCTGGGCTCTATTTCAGTTAACCATGAATTCTAATTACCCCCAAAGAGGTAAAACTTCAAGGGGAGTTGACAGAGAATAATCAGGAAGCTATTTATTATAGCAGAATCTGCACAATATCAATATTCAGTATTGCTCTTCCAGGCTTATAAAAAAGGCTTATAGTTCATAAGCCTTTAACAAAGTCTCTTGACCTATGAACCGAAGGATCTAGGCTTATCCTCAGAAAAAGATCTTAGGAGGAAAAAATGACCAATACACAGTGCAAGCAATCCACTCACTACCAAAGACTCCTAGGACTCAGTGCCTTCTAATGTATAAGAGAAGCTCCTTTGTCAATGTCTTGCACACAGCCCTTCCGTTGATAACATTGTTCTTGAGTAGTAAGTTAATGGGGCCTCAGCACCATCTGGAATTTTTGGCTAAGTACTTCTCCAACACCATAAGGTAGGAAGCCAATCATAAGAAGCAATGGTTTCCACTCATTGTAATGTACTAGCACAGATTCAGAAGTCAATAACTATTTGACATTCTGGAAAGAATCCTCGGGCTGGCATTTTCAGTGCCTTGGAACTCCTTTTACTCCAGCAGATGATGCAATGATGCCATGCCTTGACAATGACTGCCTTCTGTAAAAGAAAAATAAACATGTTGGAAATAAAAGAGTCCTAGAAAGGCTTCAAACTCTTGTTGATAGGAAAAACATTGCTTTTAGGAGTAGATATGTTATAGATAGCCCAGAATTTTTATCTTAGGTAGGCCAACTATCAACAGCATTGACACTAAGAATGTGATGGTGGAAACTAAGAACATTGACCTAAGAATGTGATGCTAGAAAGTGTGAATTTCACTTGTGTTGTTTTGTCACTTTTTTTCACAACCTCTATTAATGGCCGATTTTGATATCCTGGAGCATGAAAGTGACTCTGAATTCTTAAAGTTTACGACAGCAGAGGACAAGATCTGTAGGTCCTTCCAAACTGGAAAGGCTCATAGAATCATAGCTCTAGAGACAGAAGAGACAAAGAGGTCTTCAAGCCCAGCTCCCTTTACATTACAGATAAGTGAGTATCAGGAAGGTTAAAGACTTACATAAGTAATAAATGTCAGGCAGCCTTTGAACCCAGGTTTGCCAACTCCAGAACTCATACTCTTTACAGGTTTGGCAAAAGAGCTGTGTCTGTTATCAAAGGGTCTGAAAACTTGCTGAGTATGAAGAAATTTTGGTAAAGGACACCAAAAGGTTGGCCATCAGGGGATGAGTTACTGTGAGGGGAAGAAATATCATCTCCTGTTGAACAACCTTCTGGTGTCATTTACCATAACGTCTTCATAGGGATATCATAGGATCAGTAACACCTGAGAGAATGACTCATTGTCTAATATGGTGCTTTGGACATAGGACACTCTAAATAAACGTTTGTGGGATGGAAATATACAAAGAATGACCTTGTTTAAAAAAAAGATTTCTGGAAATTCCACATTGTTTTGATAACATTATCTACTTCTTCATTTCTTCCCTATTTCAAGTTACATGATTTCCCCAAGGGGTGACAGCCCTCCACCAGCACAATTCTGACTCCCTGGATGCCTAGGAACAGCTTTTCATGGAAATATTTTGCCATGTGTGTACTCCCAGAATGCAGAGGGTACATGAAGCAGTAGGAAACCCACGCCCAAAGAAATAAAGGGCTGGCATGATTAACCAAGAACATCCCAAGAGGACTGACAGCTAGGTTCCTTTGTGGTGTCATTGAGAACAGCTGTTGATGACCTTGGGGACAGACAGGTTTTACACAGATTTTTCCCTCCCATAAGAACAACAGTGATCAATTATACATTAAAGAGGACATTTGTACAAATGTGGGATATACTCAATGGCCTTTGAGGTGAGAACTCTCAGATTCTTTTAGTCTGTTTATTACTGACTACAGACAGTGGATATTAGCACTTCTTAACCCCTGACATCTCCGCATGCTCTCACCACCTCCTTGGTAGAATATAAGCTCCTTGAGGACAGGGAAATTGTCATACTTTTGTATGATAACCCAGCACCCAGAAATTGGGATGCTAATAAATGTTTATTTAATTGAATTAAATAGAATTACACTCCTGTAACATAGAACTTTGCTGAGAACACCTGGTTCAGTTAGTTGCCCAGGTTCTTTGTGCTGTTGTATTCCCTTCCTTCCTTCCTTCCTTCCTTCCTTCAGTCCTTCCCTCCTTCTTTCCCTCCTTCTCTTCTTCTTTCCTCCCTCCCTCCTTCCTTCATTCCTTATTTACCTCACTCCCTCTTCTTTCTTCTTTTTTCTTCCTCCCTCCTTCCCTTCTTTCCTTCCTTACTCCCATCCACCCTTCCTTCCTTCCTCTCTCTCTCTGTCTCTCTCTCTCTGCCTCTCTCTGTCTCTGTCTCTCTCTCTGTCTCTCTCTGTCTCTCTCTGTCTCTGTCTCTGTCTCTGTCTCTCTCTCTCTCTCTGTCTCTCTCTCTCTGTCTCTCTCTCTCTCTCTCTCTCTCTCTCTCTCTGTCTCTCTCTGTCTCTCTGTCTCTCTCTCTCTTTCTTCCTCCCTCCCTACTTCCCTCTCTCTCTCAGAATGGTACATTTCTAATTTTCAAGTGAATTTGGTCTAATGGCTAGATCCAAAAGGAAAGATACTGACAGCCTGTGAAATGTAATGACTTCCTATTGTCAGGGTGTTCTAATGGTTCAAATGCTTACCTATGTAACTAAGTCAATTTCTTCCCATGAATCTTTGAGGCCAGACCTTAGTTTGTTTGGTGGAAGCTTCTCGGCAGAGTCCCACTGCACCTTCATAATAGCATTGCTAGTATCAACTGGGTGATCACTATAATCTTGAAGAATTCAGTGTGACCCCAACAGCTTTGGTTGTGTGTCTCATGAGAAAATTTGTGATTAGTTTGTGACTTATTGATACTCCATAATTGAAGGAGACTTCCATCAAGGGCTTTACAAATATGGGCTGTTCTTAGGTGAATACACGTGAGTATGACAAAGAGAGCATTAA
The DNA here is from genome assembly GCA_028646515.1 of Pseudochirops corinnae. Classification (NCBI taxonomy): domain Eukaryota; kingdom Metazoa; phylum Chordata; class Mammalia; order Diprotodontia; family Pseudocheiridae; genus Pseudochirops; species Pseudochirops corinnae. The sequence continues at coordinate 158,271,180 of CM053589.1, forward strand.
ACTTCAGGTCAGGATAAAACACTGGGGTTGTATTGAGTTCAAAACCTACCTTGGATACTTGCTAGCTGTGTAGCCATAGGCAAGTGATTTTACCTCTTTAAACCTCAGTTTCCACATCTGTGGAATGGGAACGATCATTATGATCTCGAGCAGAGTGGTACAATGAAAAGTACCCTGACTCTGGAAACAGAAAGCCTGGGTTCAAATCCTGCCTCTATGATATTGGACAAGTCATTAACCTAGCTGGGTCTCAGTTTCCTTATCTATAAAATGAAGGCATCTAGATTAAATGGCTCTTGGGCTCTTTTGCAACTCTAGATCTATAATCTTCTACACTAGTTTGCAGAATTATTACGAGTTTAAACTTTAAAGCATTGCACAAAGGAGTTATTATTTTGCAATGCTCAAAGCCTTTTATGAACATTAGTCCAAATTCTATGGTATCCTGAACCATCCTGCCACTGAGTTTCTGAGCAGCATATAACCCGAAGGTTTTACTGTCATGTGAATAATTAAGATCACCTGATGCCAGGTGAGCTGAATTGCTGTGATAGTTCCAGGACTTCCAGTTTCTCTTAATGGCAGTGGCTCTTTAATTTTGCAGAATCTGCACTAGGCCTTCTAAAACCCATGAGCAGAGGTACAGCATTAGCCTCCAAAACCTGAACATACTCTAAATGAGTTTCAGTATTACAGTATGTGTTTCCAGAATTCTGCTGACATCATCAGTATGATCTGTGTCTCTGTGGGATGGGCAGCATTCATATTAGAAGCTGCATCTTTAATTTCTGTAACATGCCCTGATGGAGTGTCTCTGCCTTTGGATGTTATAAATGTCAGTTGTGGTGTAATCAAAAGGGACCTTTGGGAGGTTCAGCTATGAACTCTACAACATGATACCTAAGGAATATCCCAAATCCCAGACTTGAAACAAATGCACCATTCTATGATATAAGTAGCATAGACCTCACTAGGCAGGTATGGGGCTCAGTTTCCTCATAGATCAGTGGTTATATTAAATTATTCCTAAAGTCACATTTGGATTTTCATCACATGAGTCCTATGAAATTGAAATTTCTGAACTGATGATGAGTATGTTTCCAATAGTCCCAGAAATACATCAAATATCTTTGTCCTCAGGAAACTAGAGAGCTACCCCAGTGTCAAGTGACTACAACCCACACATCCATGCATGGAGCCTCAGGCTGCACTTGCCTCAATTCCAGGAGAATCTATCTGGGCCAAGTATAAAGACAGCTTCTTTAAAAGACCGTTGCCCAACAACGTGTTTTTCTTCCTGAAGATCTATAAATCATCACACATTGATGTTAGGGGACCTCCCTGGTTGTTTCTGACCTTAATAAGTGTTCAAGACTTGGTTACATTCTTTGCCCTAAGCCCCTCTGGCTTCATTGCCTCTGATCCTCGCCTGGCTACTCCTAACAAATACCCCAGAGGTTTTGTTTCAGTCCTTGAGCTTCTTCTTGTGAATGAGTTATCTAGTGGATACTGCACAAGACTGGTCATTCAATCCTGGTGGCACCCAAATATAAGCTTATTATTTTACTTTTATTTTAAAAAAAAATGAAAGACCCTGAATTCCTGCATTGTCCTATTGGCTATTTGGAGCACCCAAATACAAGCTTTTAAAACTCCACTGATAGTTAATAGGACAACAAAATAATTCAGGATCTTATATTTCATTTCTTTCAAGGTAAAAGTAAAGTTGTTTTGCAAGTGAATCCCAGCAAGCCAGCTACATAACATCAAATTCTTTAATATGCCTGCAAAACTGTTTTTTTAAATACAAGCACTGCTCAGGTTTGGCTATATTTAATTGCTTATTTTGGAAACATTAAAATGCCATATAAATATAAGCCATCATTATGTGTGTTGTTTTTATTACTTAAGGATAGAGAGTTACATTGTAACATCTCCAATTAAAAAAAAAAAGTCCCGTTCTTGGTTTTTGAATGATGCTATGTTGAGGTATAAGCAGGCAAGGACGACTGGACTTTCATATGATCATACATTATTGCTACAACAGTCCTCAGGGCTGGCTACACTCCAGAAATCACCATAGCATACATTTCTGGATGCAGAGAATGAACAAAATACTAAGCAAATCAAAGGACAGAAAATAACTAACATCATGCCATAGCGCCGCCTGGCACACATGCATAATAACACCCCAGACTTGACCATAATAAAGAGAGATGTTGCCACTCAAAAATGCACTGAAACGAAAGTAGAAACAAGTGAATGTAGAGAACGGCTCAGCTGGATAAAATATTCACCCAAACAGACGTTGTAAAAATCACTGGAAATACACTGATTGTTATTTCTAGGTCTGGTCACATCTGTGGCACCTCTGGGTAGCTTTGATGTGTTTTTTGGTGATAATACTGGATCTGGAAACCCAGTGGTTCTTGAGAACCAAGGAAGGGATTTGTGAGACTAAGAACAGGCAGCAGTGCACCTTGGGGAGGTGTACCAGCCCAAAACAGAAGGCAAGTTCATTCATTTCTGTGCCCTGTGCCCTTGAGTGGAGGCAACCTCTTTGGATGCCATTTTCTTCCCCATAAAAATATAGTTCACCATCTGCCCCATTCCTTATCTTCTCACTGATGACAGAATAGCTATTCTCTCCATAGTTTCTCTAAGATAAGGCTTGTACAGATTACTATTATTGATTAAAAATTAAGATGAAATTGTCTTCGTCTTCCCTGTGGTTTCGGCGTGGGATGAGCTTGAGGCTAAATCGGGCTGCATCTGTGACTCTAGATGCCTTGTGAGTGATGTGCACAAAGTACCACTCTGCTTATCCTTGGGAAGAAGAAGAAGAAAAGCTTTTGTTCTTGTTCTCAGAATCAAGAAGGATAAACTCCAGATGGATTCCTTGCCCCATGGCTATTTCTGACTGGAATATGAAAAACAGCACTGAAATCACTCCGGGAATGTCAATTGTTTGAGGGCTGGGGACATGATTGTGACTGAGACACTGATGTACAAGTTGGAAAGGCACTTATCCAATAAAGGAGCAACTCAGGCCAAGTTACAGAAGTCTGGTGCCCATCTGTCTGTGTCTGTCGATCTGTCTTACCACAGAGCCCAGCTTACATTGAAGATATTTTGTGCACTTGTATCTGACTCTTTTTGACCTCATTTGGAATTTTCTTGGCAGAGATACTAGAGTGGTTTGCCATTTCCTTCTCCAGCTCATTTTACAGATGAAGAGACTGAGGCAAATAGGACTATATGGCTTAGTGTAGTGTCAAGTATATTTCTGAAGCCAGATCTGAACTCACAAAAATGAGGCATCCTGACTGACGTGGGTTCTATCCACTGTGTCACCTAGCTGTCCTTGAAGATATCACCAAAAGGCATTTCTACGTATCTACAAAAATATTTATAGCGGCTCTTTTTGTGGTGGCAAAGAACTGGAAAACAGGGGGATGCCCATCAATTGGGGAATGGCAGAACAAGTTGTGGTATATGAATGTGATGGAATGCTACTGTGCTGTAAGAAATGAGGAGCAGATGGACTTCATAATAACCTGGAGAGACTCATATAAACTGATGCTGAGCGAGAAAAGCAAAACCAGGAGAACTTTGTACACAATCACAGACACAATGTATGTGTGACGACTAACTTCAGTAGACTGGGCTCCTCTCAGCAGTGTAAGGTTATAAGATAACTCCAAAAGACTCATGACTGAAAGAGATATCCACATCCAGAGAAGGAGATACGGAGTCTGAGTGCAGATCGAAACAAACTACTTGCTGTGTTTCTTTTTCTTGTTTTGTTTTTTCTTTCCCACTGATCATTCCATCAGTTATAATCCTTTACAACCTGACTAATGATTAACGGGAAGATATTTGTGGATCCTGTATCCAAGTGCATGCCGCCATGATGGGGGGTGGGGAGAGGGAGAAAATCTGAAACTCGAGGGACTATGGAACTGAATGTTGTAAACTAAAAGTAAATAAACCAATTTAATTTTTTAAAAAATTAATTAAATTAAATTTGAAAAAAAAGAAGATATTACCAATAGGCATTTCTAGGCCAGGAACTGAAGTGACCAACCCCATCGTCCCAGATTATTGGTATACCTACCTTAATCTGAAGAAACAGAGAGGAAATGGTAGAAAGGTATGATGATAGAAAGAGTATGGTAAAAAGCATATTGGAATAGGTACCCCAGGCTCCAGGTTCAGGTCTCAGTTCTGATGCTTCCTGTTCAACCCTGGGCCAGTCACCTTACCACTCAAATTCAGTTCCCTCATTTGCAAAATGAGGGATTCGAACTAGATCAGTTATTCTCAACCTTCCTAATGCCACAACCCTTTAATACAGTTCCTCATGTTGTAGTGACCCCCAACCATAAAATTATTTTTGTTTCTACTTCATAACTGTAATTTTGCTACTGTTATGAATCATAATGTAAATATCTGATATGCAGGCTGTATTTTCATTGTTACAAACTGAACATAACCCACAGGTTGAGAACCGCTGGGTTAGATGATTTATGGCCAAAGAAGGTAAATTGTGCTTCTTGAGGGTATGGTTGTTTTTTTTATCTTTATGTCCTCAACACCTGGCCTAGTACCTGAAGAATACTGAGCATCTAATAAATACTTTAGGGTAGCTGAGCCTAGAATTCCAGGCCCGGAATCAGGAAGACATGAGTTCAAATTCAGCCTCAGACACTTACTGGCTGTGTCACCCCGGGCAAGTTATTTAACCTCATTTGCCTCAGTTTCCTCATCTGTAAAATGATCTTCAGAAGGAAATGGCAAATTATTCCATTACTTTGCCAAGAAAATCCTAAAGAGTCAGACACAACTGGAAGGACTGAAACAACAACAATAATAAATGTTTAGTGAATGAAATAGGGTCTTCTAAGTTTGTGATTCTATAGCCTGAGGGCAAAGACTGGTTTATTTTGAGGCTCCTAAAAATCCTTTGGAGTAGGAAATTGAGGCTTCCGAAGGACAGGGGTTCAAATTCCAGCTCTTTCATTTACTCCCCATGTGACCTTGGACAAGCAAACATTCATTAAGTGTCAGAAATTGCACTAAGTGGAGGTGAAGCAAATGGAGATCACAAGGAATTGACATTCTACCTCAAACCATAAAAACAGAGAGTGAAGGGGCTGTAGGGGCATTCTAGTTGACTCTTCTCATTTTACAGGGAAGGACACCAAGGCCCAGAGTAGTTGAATGGCCTGCCCGAAATCATTTAGATCAGCGGTTCTCAACATGTGGGTTATGTTCAATTTGTAACAATGAAAATACATCCTGCATATCAGATATTTACATTACGATTCATAACAGTAGCAAAATTACAGTTATGAGGTAGCAATGAAAATAATTTTATAGTTGGGGGTCACCACAACATGAGGAGCTGTATTAAAGGGTCGCGGCATTAGGAAGGTTGAGAAGCACTGATTTAGATAGAAAGTATCTGAGGCAGACTTTCAACCCAAGGGTCCCTGACTCCAGGCTCAGCACTCTTCTTAATCACACTCATTGGCACTCAAAAAAATGGGGCTTAATAAGTGTTTCTTGAGACTAATTTTTTCCATTCCCTTGGCCGTGGAGGAAAAGAGGCCTGGGCAGCCTCTGAAAGCAGGTTTCTCCCCATTCCTTCCTATAAAGGAGCAACAGCTGCACCATACCTGGAACTCATGGCAATCACACTTCCACCAGATGGGTTCCACCATCCCCAGCACACAGGTGCCTCATGGTGAGGCTTCAGCCCAGCAGATGGTAGTCATAATGACTCAGAATGTTTAACAACAGTTTGCTTGTTGTATCGTCTCATTCTGCGATGGTGGGGAGCATTCCTGGGCTCTGGCAGGATTCTCTGCTGCATGAAAAGCCAGGGTGATCTTCCTGTTAACGGATGAATCACTGAACTGAGTTGCAAGTTGGAAACTCCAGTAGTATTTGGAGATTTTCAAGGTGATGACCTTGCAGAGGGAGGAGGGTTTGTGTTTTTTTTTAAGTCTGATTTTTCTAACAAGTCCCACAGCAACAATGAGAACCTTTCCCCTCATATCTCCCAAGATGGTTTCAGCAAAAATGGAAGCTGAACTTTGCAGCCCATTGGAGATTGCTGATTAGTACCTTAGGGAAGCAACAGTCTCAGTAAAGGGAGTGAGGGAGTTCTAAGCTTCCTGGTGCCAGAATTCCATTGCAGTCCTCACGCCTCCCCCTTCCAGGCCTTCCAAAGCCCTTAAAAGTGCCTGGACCCTACACTTTGGGCCTTTTTACATGGGATTGCCGTTTAATTCAATTCAACTCAACAATAATAATAGCTAACTATTAATTAGTTAATTGATAAGTTAACTAATAACATAGTTTCAACACTGTGCTAAGCACATTACAATTATTATCTCATTTGTTTTTCAAAAAACAACCTTTCATAAAAGTATGTTTTGGCTGAAATTGGTAGGTTCATTCATTCAAATATTTATTCATACATTTAATAATCATTTACTAAGTGCCAACTATGTGCTAGGTACAGAGGAAGACAAAAATTAAAACACTTTCCCCTCAAAGAATGTACCTTCTAGTCTGTGCTGGACTTGGAATCAAGAAGACCTAAGTTCAAATCCAGCCTCAGACATTTACTAGCAGTGTGACTCTGGGCAAGTCACTTAACCTCTGTTTTCCTCAATTTCCTCACCTCTTAAATGGAGATAATAATAGTACCTACCTCACAGGATTTTTGTGAGAATCAAATGAGCTAACATCTATAATATGCTCAGTGCTTAGTATATACTCGGTGCTAGACAAATGTTTATTCCCTTTGCCTCTTCTCCTCCTCCCCCAATAAATCTGTAAGCTTCTTGGGAGCAAGATGCATGCATTACAGCTCTATGGAACCAACACAGCACCTAGGATAGGACTGCCCACAGCAAAGACACTCAGTAGATATTTCTTCTTTTGATTGTAAGCATGCCATGAACACCTAGTGAACTGAATTCCAAAGCCACCACTCCATCCTCAACTCTATTTCAACAGAATGATTTAGTGGAGTTCCTCAGCTAGGTTAATCCAACATTCTGGTTTTAGCCTTTGCTTTAAGAAAATACTGGAGGTTAATGTGGAGAAGTTTTTGAAGGAGTTTGGGATTCCCTGATGCCTCCTAGTATTATAAATCAGGCCACTCGGGGCACTCTCTTCCTTCAGGACACAGGACAGCACCCTGTCCAGCCTTCTGTAGAGCAAAGCTCCCTGGGTCACAGAGTTAGACTTGAAAAGCACCTTCTGGGCCATAAATCCAACCCCTTCATTTCACAGAGGAACAGAAATGAAGTCATTTTCCCAGCGTCGCACAGCTAGTAAGGGACTAAAGGAAGACTTGAAACCAATTCTTTCTGACCCCAGGTCTGGCTCCCTATTCACTATTGTGTGACTTCTCTCTCATTTGCTTCCAAACAGAAATGTTTCTTTAATTGGCTTATTGTGTCTTTCCCTCTCACTCTCAGGGTCACTAGGAGAGCTGTGATTATGAGTAGGTTTTATCTGTTTGTTGTTTTAGTTTTTACATTTATCACCATCACCATGGCAATACCGAGGTGGCTGTGGTTTTCTGAAACCCTAGGTCCAGAAACATGATCATGGTTTACATCCCTTCCTCAGTCCCCTCCATCCAGGATTTCTACAGGATCTCTAGGAAAAATGGTTAGTCTCCTTTGCTAGCCTTGGACAACTGGCCCTCCTTATGTTTGTCTGTCCTGTGCCCTTTTAAAATCCATTCTAATATGGTGCTGAAAATCTTGATCACTATCCCAGGGTGATTGAGTTTATTTGTACAACAAAGACAGGGAGCTATGGATAACCAAGTCTAATCCCAGAATGTGATTTACATGTATACCTCTAGGCCCAAAAGGAAGCTATATAGAGAAGAATATGGGCCTTTTGCTCATTTCCATGAATAACTGAACTTCACTCAGCTAGGAAAGAATGGATAAGGTCTATACTGAGACCCCCATGCCCCATGGCTCCCTTAGGGATTTCATAGAAGGCAATAGGGAATCATAGACCTGTGCCCTACCTCACAAAAAATCAATTTGCAAAATTTGCTGTCTACTGTGTATCAGACACTGTGCTAGGCAGTGGGTGGGGGTGGAGGGATCTAAAAGTCAAAATGAAACAATCCTGATCCTCAAATTCTGTCCTGTTTCCACTGAGTCATCCTGAAGGGAGAAGGTGATCAGTCCCCCCTTAGCTACCCAAAGTCCTAGAGGAAGGGAGGGACTGTCAGTATTTCTTAACATTCTTCACTGGGAAAAGAGAGACAGAGACAAGGACAGAGACAGAGACAGTGACGGAGAAATACAGAGATAAAGACAATTACAAAGCAAGATTAATAATTTTCTGCCAGAGAATCCAATGGAGTTTGAGATTTAGAAACTCTGAGAAAACTATGACAATGACCTGATACAGTACCCTAGCCTTCAGAGAGTGCATGTGTGGCCCAGGGAAGAAGGATCACACACGCTTAGCCCAGCCCTAATTGTCTAGTCCAGACTCATGGGCTGGGAATGGGTTGGCAGCTCTATTCTCAAAAATTGAACAAGTAACTAATTTGATAATGATGTAGGCTCCAGAAGTCAGACAGTGTGAAGCCACCAAGTGGAGAGGAGGTCGTTACATAACGGAAAGATGTATTCTCATCCATGATGCTCCGAATGTTACTGGGTCCCTTTTTCTCATATCTTCCCACAGAAGAGGCTGGGTAGGTAAGGGTTAGGCAGAAAAGGGTTTTCTTTTTGTGGGTAGCCTCTTGTAAATGTCACCAACACCTCATCAATCATACCCACAGATCCCCCATCATCATATGGGAATCTTCCATCCTATCAGTGAACCCAACATGTGGTTAGTGAACACTTCTTGTAAGCCAAACCTCAGAAACAGACACAGGAACAGAGGTTTTTAATTGGAGGTTATGTGTGGATGCTGTGGTGGGGGGAAGGAGAGAACGAGTTGGGAAGGTTAGTGCCAAGAAAGAAGTTCCTCCTCATCAATATGTTATTGATCCCAGAAATTCGTTTCTCTCCAACATCTTCCTTTTAAATGGCAAAGACCCCAAACAAGTGAAGTCATGAACAACCAGTAGGAATTCACATAACAAAAAGTCATAGAGTTACAGTTGGAAGGGACACTAAAGGTCATTTAGTTTACTGAGGCCCAGGGAAGTCCAACAACCTCCCTAAGATCATGTAATAACAAAGGGCAAAAATCGGTTTTGAAACCAGTTTCACTGTTTCTACAACCAAGATCTTGTCCATTGTATCATCACACTTCTCCATCAGTGATTCTCAACTTGGTTTGTACCCCAGCCCCCTTTGGTAGTCCAGTGAAGTCTATGGACCCCTTCTAGGTATAATGTTTTAAAGCAACTGAAGGAAATGCTAAATTTCAATTAGAAATTAGGGAAAATAAAGATATATTTTTCCCATTCAAGTTCATAGACCCTTTGTGAGTCCATGGATAGTAGTTTATGAACCCCTTCTCTAGATTTTCTGTTACCAAAGAGAAAGATACAAAAGAAAGGTGGCTAGAAGGAGTAGGATTCTAAAAGTCAAGAAGAGCTACATATAGAGGAGACGTGAAATGCAGTGAACACCAATATCCCCTGTTTGCATAAAGGGGCAGGAAGGTACCAAGAAAGCAGAAGGTCCTATCTTTCTGCCAAGTTCTTCACAGACACATTGTAAAGGGAAGCACATACACACATACACACACACACACACATATCCTATGTAACCCAAATGTGATGTCACAGTACAATTTATGGCCCTGAAATATCCCACTGTTAGCTTTTGAGTTACTGAGCCATAGCCAAGAATTGGACCTGTCCCAGAAAAGCCATCGTAATCAGCCAAGCATGGCACATCAAAGCTTCAGAGAAGGCATCATCATTTCGCTTGGGTTTTATAATGTGACTGGTCTGTAAATATCACACTCTCTCCTTCCCATTTAAAAAAAACAACCACTAAAATAAATCTTTCAGCACTTTCTTACCCTTGGGTCAAGCCTGGGTGGTCTGTTTCTCACTTTAAAAATACCTTCATTTTCTTTTCCTCAAACACCCAAAATGAATGATAGCTTTTGGCTACAACTGGAGTCTTCTGTGGAAACATAGCAAGTATGGGATAGCCTGATGAAAATGGCTACTGGAGCATCCCCAGGAATGGGGAGATAGGGACTGAAGGTCAGTTTCTGATTGGAAGAGTTCGTTTTCTATGGTCCATCCGCCAAAGTCCATAGGTTATCTTGACATAAATCCATCTGGTCCATAGCTCCAATAAAATGTACTTCAGGCCAGAGCACCTTGTAAAGGAGATTATAGGGAAGAGTGCCATCAACTATTGGTCACTGACTCAGAAAACTTGAATTCACATCATAGCTCTTATACTTACTAGCTGTGCAATCTTGATTTAATGTTTTCTCATCTTCAAAATGGAAATAAAAATGCTTCTATTATGTACTTCACAGGGATATTATAAGGATAAAATTAAATGAGATAAAGTATGTTAAGTGCTTTACAAACCATGATTTACCCTGGATGCATACAGTAGGCATTTATAAATGCTTACAGAATCAAATGCAAGAGTTATAGACCTATTTCTCAGTGACTTGGCCAAGTCATTTTGCCTGTCTAAGCTTCAGATTCCTCATACATAAAAACAAGATTTGGATTAGATAATCTAACAATTTATGGGTCGGAGACAAACCATTCTCAATTCTATAGGTTCTTAATATTTGACATATAGCTGCAAAATACAATACCCATGTTCTGACTCTAATCTCAGCATTTTGTTGTTGATGAGTCCCTATATAAGGATATTCCTCCTAAACATGTGTAACTCAGATTCCATGTAAGCCTGGGATGGAAGGTAGAGAATTTCTGCATGCTGCTGCATATGAAAGGGAGGTGGGACTGTTGATTGGCAGAGAGAATTCTATGTATCTGTACTGGATACTACAGAATTAGTGCCATAGCTTTTCAGGAGAAACACATGGACAGAGGATGCTAAGTAGGAGAGAGACAGTCACAAAGAAGAAACACCAAGATCTCCACAGAGTCCCTGATGTAGGAAAAGCTTGTGCTTCAACACTTTGGATTTCCAGGGCCTGCAATCCAGAAAGGATTCCCTTTGGATGAGACTAGCATCTATTTATTTGAGCTGAGATATCATTTCACACTCAGCTTAAGAGCTCATTTACTCTTGTGTATTTTCTGGCGTATTCTACTCTGTAGAACTCCAATTTCTGTTTATTGTTTTGTCTGGTTAAGTGGGTTTACTCACTATTTGACATTTTGATGGTTTTTGTATAACCAGTATTTGGTGGGAAGGAACTGGTGAGTGTAAGCTAAGAGCTATACTCTCCTTAAGAATGACCCAGGGAAGTAGCTTCCCATTTTAACTCAGGTTCATACCCCTATGCCAGAGATATTTGAGGAGGGCAGATAGATACAATTCTTGTCTGATACCTCTTGTGCAGCACAAAAATGAGAAGATGCTGGATAGCTACAAGTTAGGGAATTTACAGAGGGGATTTCTACTTACATAGGGCTAGTTGACCTCATAGGTCCCTTCCAGCCCTGGAATTCTATGAGTTTTTAAAAAGTTTAAAGTGCTCACATTCTTGCCATAGATGAGACAGGGAACTCAGTTCATTACAAAGCAAAGAGGACTAAGTCAAATATCTTCCTCTTATAAAGTTACAGTGGGATATATAGAATACAGATACAGATAGATAGATAGACAGATAGATAGAGAGATAGACAGATCAATCGATTGATGGACAGACAGATAGATAAATGGAGAGATGAGACATAGGTCTATATCTTATCTATTGAATCTCATCTATCCATTCATGTCTCTCATCTTTCATCTGTCTCTCATCTTTCAATCTATCCATCTCTCATCTATTTTTCCATGCCTCTTATCTATTTATCTATCCATTTATCTCTTTTCTACCTATCCATCTCTCATCTAGCTGTCCAACTCTCATCTCTCTATCCATCTATCTCTTAGCTATCTATCCCTCATTTATCCATCCATCTATTTCTCATCTATCTATTAGCAAAAGAGCATTCTTTTTCCTGCTAATATTCCTGTCTCCTTCCCTGGCATTTGGGTGGCAGAGCCTAGTACCCAGGGGCCTGAAACAAAGGAGAGAAATTTGATACTATCAGCACCACCAGTAGAAGGATTTGGAGAGGTCAAGTGTTCTTTGTCTCCTCTCATCCCCGCAACCTGACCACAGCCTGATCAAGATTTGAAATCCTTTCTTTTAGCCCTATCAAGAATGCTGTTTGGGGGTGGCTAGGTGGTGCAGTGAATAGAGAACGGGCCCTGAAGTCAGGAGGACCTGAGTTCAAATTTGGCCTCAGACACTTAACACACATCAAAAAAACTAGCCATGTGACCTTGGGCAAGTTACTTAACCCCAATTGCCCTACCTTCCCCTCCTCCAAAAAAGCAAAAAAGAAAAGAAAAGAATGCTGTTGTGCCAGCTTCATACTTTAGAACTATGAGTCTTTGTCTCTGAGGTTAGTAGCACTGGAATTAAAAGACCTGGGTTCAAACATTCACTCAAGTCCCATCTCCAGCATTTTGTGTGTGACCTTGGGCACAATTAACCTCTCTGTCCTTCAGCTCTTCACTCAACACATTGCCATTCTCCTGGGTCTCCAGTCTCTACCTCCCACTAGGTACTCTAAGCTACTATCCTGGCTCTCCGAGCTTTTGATTGAAAAGTATTTACCATATATGGTCTAACCCCAGGCCCAGCACAATGCTGTTCCACAGGCACCTGCACAGCATATTCCTGCCCTCCATTATCCCACTCTGGGACCCTGCCCTTCGGTTTGGCAGCATTCACCATGTGTAGCCTGGCCCCAGACCCCCATCTCAGTACTCCCAAGCCATTCCATACCATCTTGCCCCTGCATTCTAGCCTCCACCTCCCAGTGGCAATTCTAGGTTCCCACCATGCATTGCCAGGCTTCTGATTAATGAACATTTAACTTATGTTTACCTAGACCCAGAACCATAACTTATTCCTCAACCTTTTGCAGACCACACATGAGTAGCTTTCTTCCCTCTACCCCTTCCTACTCTAGCATTGAGAATAATAATCGAATCAATACTATCACAACACTCCCTCCTGACCACCAAATGAGACAATATTTGTAGAATATTTAGCACAGTGCCTAGCACCTAGGAGGGACTTGTTCTTTCTCCTTTCTACTTCACTATATATGTTGCCACATCTCCTAGAATATAAGCTCCTCAAGAGCAGTGACTATCTCTCTTGTTTATATTTAAATCCTCAAGATTCCAGTGTCCAGTGCTTAGTTAGTACTTAATAAGTGCTTTTCCATTGTATCCCATCATCTTTTTCTCCTTCCCATCTTTAGATGAAGAAAGGCTAGAGAAGAAGGTCCCAGAAGGAGCCCTGTACTATCATTGGGACAAAGCCAGTTAATCACTTAAAAGAAAAACAATTAAGGAGTCAGAAATAAAGAAAAAAAAACTGAATATGTCTTTGCTGGGATGCTTCCCCCAAGCACAGATGGTGATCACTGACTCATAGTTCTTGCTTTGTGCATTCTCTGCCCACCCTGTCCCCCACACTGAACTTATCATAGCTGTGCCAACAGCCTAACAGCACACGTTTACAACAGCTGTCAACTTTGAGAAAATATCAAACAGGCTACCCAGAGAAACAAGATTTCATTTCAGGCAAGTACTTCTCTGGCCTCCCCACCCATGGACAGGAGCTTCTCTTGTGGGCAGAAGCTTGTAAGTTGGTGAGAATGCTTGCCATTTGGTTTGATTCCAATCAGCTTTTTATGAAGGGGTGGGTAGAAGAGAAAGTACATGCACACATAGTTTGTTTGGACTTCTGCTGATTTTAATCTGCTTTTAAGACCTTAATCTGGAGGGACAAGGGAGGTTTAAAATTTTTTTTGTTCCTAAGTGGCTTCATTGTAAAAGGGTTCCAGTTTTCATGATTTTGATCATGTTGGCCCTAAAGGAAGCCAGTGATGACATGAGTATGATAGAGTCAGATGTGACTGGCCTATGGGAGGGTAGTAGACTCTTGAAGCATTTTGCCCCTAAATGAGAGGTAGAGTCTGTGTTGTTGTGGAGTTGTATCACAAAATCTCAAAACTAAAAGCACTGAGGTTTTCTAGTCCAACTTCATACCCACTTCAGGAACTGACATCTCAGCATCTTCAACAGGGGTATCATCCAGTCTTTGCTCAAATACTTTCAGTGCTAAGGAGTTCACTGTCAGTCCATGTTGAATAGTGTGACCAAGTACAAAGTATTGCTTTCAGTCCCACTGACCTTCCTAAGATCATTAGAATGGAGAGGGAAGAAGGAGGTCTGAGGGCTTCATGACTCATCCCAGAATCTTTTGGCCCCAGATTTCATGGCTCCAAAAATGAGAAATCAGAATCACGGGATCTCAGAGTTGGATGGAAGCTCAGCTATCAGCTTAAATCATACCTTCATAAGCATTCTCTTTACAATATACTCAATAAATGGTCCCCTAGCCTCTGCTTGAAGACTTCAAGTGAAGGAGAATCCCACCCCCATTCCCCATACACATACTTCCTAACTAATTGACAAGGTCTAATTTTTAGGAAGTTTCCCCCCAACTTCAACCTTTAATTTTCCTCTGAAATTTCTAACCATTGATTCTTAGTTTTGACTTCTGGGGACAAGCAGAACATTTCTAATCCCTCTATCACAGAATCACTGAATCTCAGCAACAGAAATGACCCTAAGAGGTCACCTAAGATAGCTATTTGGCCTGGTAGATAGAGTACTGTGCTTAAAGTCAGGAAGCCTACTTCAACCACTTACTAGTTAGACAAGTCACTCACCTTCTCCCAGTCTCAGCTTCTGCACCTTTAAAACTAAGATAAGAATAGCGCACATACCTCAAAGGGTTGCTGGGAGGACCAAATGACATCACACATGGAAAGTACTTCTAAAACTTTCAGTTCTATAGAAATTCAATCTATTCTTATCAGCTAGCTATTATCTAGTCCAAATTTCTATATCCTGCATGAATTCCCTCTACAATGACCTGGATAACTTGTCATGCGCCATTTGCATGGTGAGAAATGCACCACTTCCATTTGTTTTTTCCATTTTGACTCTTACGCTTTCTAGTTTTGTAATACTGACAGGAAAACGGACTTGGGCCCACACATCAAATTTATCTATCTATCCATCTATTTATTTATAAATTTATTTTATTTTTAGTTTATGGAAGAAAACAAGCATTTTCATAATAGTATAATAAAAATACAATTGCCATGAAATGAATCTTTTATGTACAATTTGCTATTCTTTTTAAATATATAACAAAGTTACCCTGTAAATTTCTTTTTTTTTCCTTATTTTTTTCTTCCCTCATCCCCCTACCCCTCCACCCCTCTTTGCATGAAATGGTGAAGAGCAAAATGAGTAGAATCAAGAAGACATTGTATACAGTAACGGGGATATTGTTTTACACTGCTTCCTTACTTGGCATGAACTGTTGGCAAGTTCTTCCTTATATTAAGGCTGAATCTACTTCCATAAGGTTTCTGCCTGTCGTTCACAGTCTCCCACTTCAGAACTAGGCATAAAGGGTATAATTCTTCCACACGACATGCCTTGGAATATTTGAAGGTATTCATCATTCTCTCCCCAAGTTGTCTATTCTCCCTCCATACCAAATGTGCTCATTTCTTTCAAATCTCATATAGTCCTATTTTTAGTGGCATCCTCTGAGTGTGAACTAATTTCTTACTGTGCTTAATGTATACAGCATAATATTGAACAGTACAATGTGTGCTTAATGTATACAGTACAATATTGAAAACAATGCTCTAGTTATGGTCTGATAAGTATAGAATGCAATAGGACTATTGCCTCCTGACCATGGGAGGGACTCTATTAATTTCTTTCATTGCTTATTTTAGCTTAATTCACTAATTTATATTCATTTCTTCATTCAATATTTACTGAATGCCTGCTATATGTAATTCAGGTCATAAGATAATCTATTTAAAGTGCTCTGTAAACATTAAAAAACTATATAAATGTCAGCTATTATTATGATAGTTGGCACTAGTATTAGCATTCAACTTGAATAACTATAGGATACCCAAAGCTATTCCTGGGGTTTAATTTGTATGTATGTCCTTTTGCCCAATGAGGGAGAAGGACAGGATGTGGTGAGGCTTTGGAGTGCATCTCTGGCTGAGGATCATCTGCTCTTTCTACACTTTAATGTCTTAGAGGACAATATAATCTCACAATATAGATGATCCATCTAGAGACACAGATCACAATCCATCCCTGTATGCCCATCTTGAGTGACTCTTGCCCATGTTGACCCAAAAGGCCAGGGACTTTCTTCTAATTATCCCATTACTTCATGGTACCAGTGGGGCACACAGTTAATACATCAGTTATCCCCCTCTTTGATCAGGTGGCTATCCCATCACTTTAACTGGTCATACATTCCTCTGATGGAGTTCTTGTATGCCACTTCTTTCTTATATATCTTCATTGGTGATCTATTTCAGTCTACACCCACCCAGTATGGTCCTCTCTGTTGCCCCTAACTTCAGTTCTTCAGAGACTATAGCTTGTCACCATTCAACATCAGTGCAAGGATATTAACATTAAAAGATTGACCTTTGTTTCAGTGAGACACAGGGTCATCAGAAGAACTGTATAGTTTTCCAAAGGCAATTATCCTAACAGACTCTAAAGATATTCAGCTCTACTCATCTCTACAAAACTCCTATAAAAGTAATTTACACACACATGTTGAGAATCCTTCATGAAGGTCTGAGAAGGAAACTGATAGGCTTCAGCAAGTTACCTCTTTATGGTCACTTCATTGACTGAAATGCATAGAGCCCTGAAGATACAATAAATCTATTGTGCTTATTGTTTGTTGACTACAAAAATCACCTAATTCAGTACAGCAAAATGTCATCTTAAAGGACTTTGTCCAACCAGGCATCTCCCAAACATGTCAAAATCATGCAAGATTCAATAAGGGAGACTAACATTTATGAAGCGTTTACTATGTACTAAGCACTGGCCCTGCTCACATTCTTGTCAGTGAGACAGCATATAAATGACTGTATATAAAAGACATACACAGAGTTGTTCAGTTGTGTCCAACTCTTTATGACCTTACTCGGGATTTTCTTGGCAAAGATACTAGAGTGGCTCACCATTTCCTTCTCCAGCTCATTTTATAGATGAGGAAACTGAGGCAAACAGAGTTAAGTGACTTACCTAGAGTCACATAGCTAGTAAGTTTCTGAGGTCGGATTTCAGCTCAGATCTTCCTGACTCCAGACCAGGTGCTCTATCCACCCCACCACCTAGCTGCCCAGTATACAGAGTCAAGGAAAAATAATATTAGACTCTGGGCAAGTAGAGCAGGACTCTGGGAAAGTCAGCATCACAGCTGATGAGAGAAAGCAGTCTTAGCATGTTCAGAAAGTACTCAAGGCATGGATTGAAAGCCCTTCAGGTATGGAGGAAAGTCAGTGCAAATGCCTAATCAAATAGGCCAGCCCAGTTGGGTTATAACAACTGAGACAACATTGTTTGATGAACTTTTTCTTGTTAATATTCATTGTGTGTGTCTTAAGGGAAAAAAGTGGATTGTTGTCATATGCTTGAACTTGGGCATTGCCAGGAAGGAATGAGAGATTCTACATTGTAAACCCCCAAAAGGAGTCCCTTTGACTCACCCAAGCTCACCCTGAGCCAAAGGAGAGACATGGATCTGTGATATTTCAGAGTACAGTCAGAAAAATAGCATCCTTTGTAAGTTCCTTAAGGATAGGACTGGGGGGGCGGACACAAGATGGCAGCGTAGCAGCAGCAACATATCGCAGCTCTCACATAGCCACCCCAAAATACCCATAAAATAGGACTCTAAACCAATCCTAGAACCCCAAAACGCACACAAGGATACTTCCCACTAAAGTCAGCTCGGCTAC
>CM053589.1:158289749-158311940 GCA_028646515.1 Pseudochirops corinnae
AAAAAAGGAATCTAAAGTTGGATTGCTGTGCTTTCTTTGCTTCCTTTGCTTGCTCATGTTGCCACTCAATTACTTAACTTTTTACCTCTTTGCCACAGTAGAACTCTGCTTCCAGAGGGGAGAGCTTTGTCCCAAATCACTGGTGTTTTTGCAATGCCAGAGCTATTAGGAGGATGCCATCTCTGCAGCCCCCACAAAGTCTGGCTCACTGGTCACACACCTCAGGATCATCAACCAAGACCATGATCCAGATCCTGGCAGGTGAAAGCAATAGCAATTACCCTCTGAATGTTCGCTTGCCTACCCCCCACCCCCACCCCTTGCAATGATCTGCAGGCCAGGAGCTCTGAAGCAGCCACATGGAGGCAGCTGCAGGGCCCCTGCCCCTCTGCAACTTCTAGTTCCGGGGCTGGGGCTGGACCTGCTCTTCCCTCCCCCCAGTTCCAACAGAGTTCTACACTGACCTCTCATTTTTTCTTTGGCATTTATGGGTTGATAATTCTGGAAACCACCACAGCTGCTGGTGATCCACTCTTGTGAAGTCCACTGCAGCTACTGGTTGGGGGGCTAACTTGGGACTAAAACCAATGGCTCGTGGAGCTGGTCTCTGCTCCCAGAGTGCTGCAATGAACTCCTGTGCTCCTGTCTGCCTGCCAGGCTACCTTCTGCAGAAGATTTGTTTCTCTCTGTCACTTTGTGAGTTCTGGAGCTCTAAAATTGTTCAGAGTCATATTTTATAGGTGTTTGAGGTGATTATGGGGGGAGCCACAGAGTTCTTCTGCTTCTATGCTGCCATCTTGGCTCTGTCCCCCAGGCAGAAAGCCTCAATAAACATTTATTAAGTACCTACTGTGTACCAGAAACTATGCTAAACCTTAGCAGGGGGAGGCAAGATTAGAGGTAAAAGACAGTCTCTACCCTCAAGAAACTTGTAGTCTTTATATCTCTGGTATACAGCACAATACCCTGTACATTTATTTTTGTGGGTAAAAAGTACAAGTATTATTAATAATAATAATAATAATAATAATAAATATAGCTGACATTTTCTAATGCTTTGAGCTTTGAAAATTTATATATGTATGTGTATACATCTCTACATATGTACATAAACATATATATACAGAGAGAAAGAGAGCAATAACATACATATTTTCTCTCAAGCCTCAGAACAACCCTTTGAGGTAGGCACTATGGGTTTTATTATTCACATTTTTATAGCTGAGGAAACTGAGGTACATTAGAGATTAAATTATTTGCCCATAGGCACATAACTAGAATGTCAGAATTAAAATTTAAACTGGAATGTTTTCTGATCCCAAGTCCAAAATTCTCTCTCTACTTCCTCTCTAAGCATAAACACTAGCTTCATTGAAATTAGACTCTATATCATTCTTATCCCTTTATATTGCTCATTATAGCTGATATATTTATGTACATATATGTATTTGTATGTTTATGTGTTTTATACACATATGTATTATATGTGTATGCATATATGTATGTGTATATATACAGGGTGGCCCCAAAGGCTTAGTGCAGTTTAAGCTTTAATAGCTTAAACTTCACTGTTAATAAGCTTCAGTGACTTAGAACTACATCTCGTATGTAGTACTTTATGATTTACAAACCACTATACACCCATCTTCACAACAGCCCTATGAAGTAAATAATGAAAGTATATCCACATTTCTCAGATGAGGAAACAAGCTTAGAGGGATGGACCAAGTTCACATAGCTAAAAAGTGGCAGAATTGGAACTCTAACCCAGTTCTTGTGATCAAGTCTCATGTTATCTACATATAGACTATACTTTGAAAAATCATCATGCCTGAAGTAATTTTATGGTTGTTTTCTTTTAATGAATGACTTGTTCAGCAATTGTAGGGGTGGAAGGAGTTGAGACAGTCTATGTCACTGAAGCTGAGCATTAGGAACATCGGGAGGTAGGCACCCCTTATGTCCTGCTCTATGGTGACTGTGTTCCATCATACCAAAGTTACCTAGTGTATAGGTCTATTTGCAAGGCACATGCTTTGATTAGATATATTGTCTTGAATTGAATAGGATAGGAAGATGGCCCTTGGTTTTACTGTAATTATCTAAATTAGTACACTTATTCAGCATTTGCTTAGTCTCTTCAACCTGCTTTGGCTGCATGCTTGAGGAATTAGGATTTATGATTAGCCTAAGACATTACATTGTCAAAGCTTTATCTACATCAGGACAAGATATAGTCCCACTATATAATCTGGTCTCATCCTACCTGTTCTAGCTTTCTCTTTCTCCTCTGCAACACTCAGGCTTCATTCTAGTTAGGCCTGTACCTTGCTTTTGCTCCTATACAAATCTCATCCATCCTTCAAGATCCAATTAAAGTTCCACCATTTCCAAGATGACAAGTTATTTTCCTGATTGCTTTCATACTTGTATTATGCAGATAACACATATTGTATACTATATCCTGTATAACAGGTACATTTAGCAAACCCATCACTCTGCTGTACAGATATATAATGCCTTTTCCTTGATTGCAGTCATACTTGGATGCCTAGCTAGGGCACGGAGGTAATCCTGGCTTCTTACACTCCATCAGTGCAGTAAAACCTCTGACAGTTTTGCAAAACTAGTGTTACACAGGCTCTAAAGCTATTCTCACAACCCCACTTATACTGAAAAGTTGAATCCTCAGAGCTTGGCTTCTATAGCTCCACCCACAGGGTCTGGGAATAACCCAGAGGGGTTGGGAGATGTCTTTATAATGTTATATCTCAAAAGTCCCACCAATGTGCCTTCTCTCTTGATTATCTGTTGATATCAATTAGACAAACATACTTAATTAATTTTTTTAGGGGGTATTCACTAAGGTGGCATTAGAAATACAGTTGACATAAAACATCTCTCCAAAGGTATGTGACACACTCTCAACCTAGTACATACAGATTCCAAGGAAAAGTGAGCTCAGGGTTAGAGCACATGAGGCAAAAGGTGTAACTCATAATTCCTGAAAATCATTCCACTGCAGTTCTCAAGATATTTCTCTTGGCCATGGTGTAGCATTTCTGCTGAGAAAAGAGCTGAGAAATGAATCTACCCTTCCCCAGTGTGTCCAGTTGTTTCTCTGCCCACAGTGCATATGCTACCCCCAAGTCATTGTTAGACTCAAGATGTTGCTGCAACATCAATGAAAAGTCTCAAATTTTTGGGCCACAAATGTTCACTAGACCCTGTTCTGGTTAAGAGTGGGGGTGATTGAGACATGATTCAGAGGCCCCTTTCTTCCCTACCCCCATCTAAGTGATTCTTAGGAGCTTGGCTAGCAATTTTCATCACTAAGCTTCAAGATGTTGGAATTTCTGGGTTTAGAACTGCTCTATTTTATGCAAAAACTTCAAGGAGTGACCAAGTTTTCTCAACCAATCCAAATACATTTCTTATGCAACATCACTCCAGTTTATCCAATAGACTTCAAGATTTCATTGATAAAGGACTCTTTCTTCTACACTTAGTCTTTGATTTGATTGATTCAGTTGAGAAATGTTCTTACCTGGTTATGATATCACCTTCTTGACAGTTGTTTTAAGTGAGGATGAGGTCATTTGATTGATTGAATTAGTTGAACACTCCCCTCCTCATTAAACCAGAAAGACTTTGAATATAGGACAGGAGATGGCCTGGTGGGGTGTCTAGAGTCTGAAAATCACCTTAGGGTTATTGAAAATATCAGGCAGGTCCTCTTCATCCCAGAGATGAAGCCTAGACTGTCAAAGAATGGCTTTGTTATCACAGACTCACCAATAATGAAATAATCAAAGATGAGGTATGAAACAGTCATAGGACACAAAATGTCCAGGAAAAGTGGAAATGTCAATATTCAGTCACTTTACCTATACACCTTCCCACATATCGCCCTTGTTCAAAGAAACTTTAAGTTTCTTTCTGTTGTCTCTCTGATTTAAATTCAAAACAAAATAAAATTCCTCAGCCTGATATTTAATGCCCTTCTCAATCTAGGACCGCTCTAGTTTTCTAGTATTATTTCATATTACTTCCCATTCATGCCCTCGATATTCCAGACTTGCTAACTAAACCATTTCCTCAACTTAATATTCCATATCTTTCTTTGTGCCTTTATACATGTTATCTCCATACTTGGAATACACTTCATCCTCCTTTCTGATTCTTAGAATCTCTAGTTTCCATCCAAGTTCTACTCAGACACCACTCCCCTACTGAGTGGGAATCTCTTCTCATATACTTCCCAAATTATCTTATATTTACTTATTTATATATATATGTTGTAGCATCCCATTAGAACACAACTTTCTTGATGGCAGAAAATGTTTTGTTTTTGTCTTTGGATTCCTAGTTTCTACCGCTGGACCTTGCACATAATAATTGTTTAATAAATGTTTATGCGATTGAATTTACATACTGGTAGAGATATACAGAGAAATAGCCACATCAGGGCATAAACTCATTCACATAGGAGAGATAACTGGCCTGGAGCTCTATAGGGTAATTGTTTCTGCTGCTGCTTAAAGATGAATGACAATGTTAATAGCAGGCTCAAATAGGCATTGGAGGTTTCAGACAATTGCAGCAGTAGCTGGGTGGTCATGATGACATGAATGAGTTTTTCTTGCTTCAACACTCTACACACAATAAGGCTTTGCCAATTATAAATCCTAAGCTTAGGAATAGTATGTGTCAGGCCCTCTGAGTGAGAGAGGAGTGGGATTCATGGTGCCAGGAATACTGACTTATTCATTTGCCTATAACTCCCCCACTACCCCTGGCCATGGTGCTAACATGAAATTTGGAGAACACCATAGGATGGCTACTAGGTGAGCATTGGGGGCAGTGGAGGATTGAGGAGGAAAGCCACAGAAACTCAAAAGACATATACTAAGGCATGAGTGGCCACAATTTGCCTTAATGGAAGGAATACTTATAATGACACAATAATTGATCTTTTGAAATATTAAAACAAATGTAATGCCATTTGAATGAAATATTTACAAACCATTTCAGATAAGTAAGCTCTATTTTTTCCTCCAATTATAAACTCTGACATTACAAACCAAATTATAAGTTTTGTTACTACCTATATGATGTTTGAAAACTCATTTTACATCTCTGAGTATCAGTTTCTTCATCTATAAAAGGGGGGGAAGCAGCATATGGTGTAGTAAAGAGAAACAGGCAGGGACAAAGAGAAAGGGGGAGACTTTTCCCTAGCCCCTCTCTCCATCCTTGAGGAAGCAAGGAGAAGGAAAAGAGAAAACTCACATTATGTCTGCTGTCAAGACTACAGTTAGACCAAGACTGATGGTAGCAGCAGCAGTGATGTGCTAGAAGAAAAATACTAAAAATACCAAAAGCCTCACTGTGAGAATAATAATGTCCAACCTCTCAACACCTTTGCAGGGACATACCTAACTGAGGTAGACATAGGAAGAAGCTAACTGGCATTCTGCATAAGAAGGGCAACTGCTGAACCACCCAGGACTCAGATGAATGGAGATGAATGGAGAACTGCACACTATCTGCTAGGAAATTGAAACCAAATCACAAAATGGGAAATGCAAAAGGAACCTTAGAAATGCCCTAGTGCTAATCCCTCCATTTTACAAATGGGGAAACTGAGGGTCAGAGGAGGGGATATGACTTGCTCATTTTCCCATTTGCCCATTCTCCTCATTTGTGAGGTCACACAGATCTATCAAAATGATAAATCTGGAAGGGTACTTAAAAAACTTAAAGAAGTCTGACTCCCTTATTTAACAGATTCAGAAACTGAAGCCCAGAGATGTAACATGACTTGTTGAAGTCCACATGGATAACTAATATCAGAAGAATACAAACTCAATGCCTCTGACTCCAAAGCCAATGCTCTTTCTACCACAGCTGAGCTGCCATCAAGTAGGAACCAAATCCAAGCACTGCTAAGGATACTTGTATTATTCCATCCATGAACTTGGCAATCCCTTAATGCACTTCTTCCCTACAATTACTGGGAGACAGGAAAACTGGCACCCCAAATTTCCCCTTCATTGGAACATAACTAGCCAAGATCAGCCTCTTGCCTGACAACCTAGAAGGGACAGAGTTCTCTTCAATGTAGTTCAGCTGGGACAACTAGATTAATGGAGACTCCTCACCAAGGGAATTAAGGTATCAGAGAACCTGGATGGCTAATAAGATTGCCAATTAAAATTCACGGCAGAGGAGAGCCAAAAGGCTGCCTCACCAATTACAAATCACATTACCTCTGCACAAGTTCCAACATCCTATCTTGGGCTATCTTCCCAGCCTCTTGCTTACTGAGTTCCCTGGGAAGTGTTTGCCAGCCCTATTTTTAGAATTCCTCTGCAAAAAAATCTTTGAATGTGGTCTGCCAAAAGTGTTCTTGTTTGTGATAATGCATTGAGTTGTTAGAATGGTGAGTGGTCTCCCCATTTCTGATGCTTTCTTCTTCTCTCCAGCCATCCCCTTGCCTTACATTTCTCTTTTAGAAGACCACATATAGAATAATTATGTTTCAACTTCTGTGTTCATTCCAACTCTCCTGATTCTTAATTTCTTCCTTAACCATTGCTCCCATCAGAATCCAACTCACATCAATTAGCAGACAAAATCACATTTTTTTAAAAAAGTTATCTCCCAACTGATCTTTTTTTTTAATCCATGAAACTATATGATTTTGTTCCATCTCTAGTATTGCACAAGTGTCAAATCGGTTCTCATTTCAGCATCTAGTCACACAAAAGGTTAAGATACTCATAATCTGCTTAGGAATTTCTCCTAAATTGAGTTGACTGCACTCTTGAGATAATATATCTGGGGAACTATGATCTACAGTCTCTGACTTTATCTCCAAACCACTCATAATAGGATTAATGCCTGGTTCAGGGACACTAAATAGAGCATGACTAGAATATAGTACTAGTGAGAATCACACCTTATTCATACACATACACACATGTGCACAATACACATACAAAGGTATCCTGAAATAGGAATCACTTGGCTTCAGTTATAGATGCAATTACATGAAACAAATACAAACAGGACTTTCAGTAATTAAAGCCACAATATTTGAGAGGTCTTGTAAGAAATGTTTCCCAGTCATTTGGTGATTAAAATCCTATTTCGGGAATCTAACAACCTGTTTTAAATCAAGGCAGTCTCCAGTACAAGGGAATCTCAGCATTAACGTGAAACTGTATCAGGTGAGAGCAAATTTGTACTTGATCCCTTAAACAGAGCATCACTGGCCCTGGATAAGCTTAGCAGGTGAGCCAGAGACATGCAGACTGAGAACAGCAGAAAAACAGAGATAGGGAAAAACAAATATAAGAAGGAGAAAACACACTCCTCAGATTCAAGAACTAGCCAGTCTCTTCTCCAAGACCTTGAAGCCCGCTCTCCCAAGAGGAAAATGTTCAGGGCCTCTAATTGAAAGCACCTTTCCTTCTGACTGCCATGGAAGTGAGCCGAGCAGAATAGATAAAGCCAAGAAATAAGGATTTGCCAAGTGAACAGCTCTGTGATTTGCTGAGTTATAAGGAGTGTTACAGGGAAAGAGAAAGCTGACCCTGATTTAGAGAGGAGACTCAGGACACCTGGTATTTATGAAATTTTAATGAAAACAGGCCTGGCTTATCCTCCCCAGGGCCATCTCTTAGAGGATTCTGGCACAGATACATTCGATGAGCAGCGGTTAAAATCATTTCCTGGACATTTAGTGACCTCGTGCAACCTACTCAACATGCTGTCAATTACTGCGCAGTGAAGCTGCTGACTGCAGCTGGGTGTCTCCACTAGTGTGGATTGGAGAGGGGTCCTTAAGAGAGTGCGGCCATGCCCACTTCTAGGAACTGTTCAAGGAGGTCGGCTCCTGCAGACTGCCCTCATGTAAAATTGCTTTGTCAATCACACTCTAAGCAAAATCCCTGGGTGATCTGGATCTCAGAGCAATAAATGACTTATGTTCCACAGAGTCAAAATCTGATAAGCAGTTTTTCAAAGTCCCTTTTGGGAAAACTTGCTTGGCCAGTGACAATTTTCCATTGGACCAAGGTTATAACCTCTGCCATGAGCACACCTCAAGAGAAAAAGAACTTGTCTTGAAGGTATCAGAATCCTTTTTGTCTGACTACATGGATCCTACCATCTCTTGCCTGGGCCTGTCTGAGAGAAAAGGGGAGACTTTGAAAGATGATTCCCAAATTATAACCATATCTAACCTTCTAGCACAATCATCACTGCCCAGCCCTTAACTGGCTACTACTAAGAGCATTAATCTTGGAGTCAGGTTTGAATCCTGCCTCAGTCACTTACTAGCTGTGACCCAGGGCAAGTCACTTAATTTCCCATGGGCCTCAGTGCTTCATCTATAAAATGAGCAGGCTGAACTAGATGGCCTCCTCTTATCCCTGACTGATCACTTATTATCACTACACTGATAATATGCAAGACATAAACAGACACTATAGAGAAAGTCAATCCAATGATGAGACCCTCCAGGAAAATGCACTGCTCTGCCATAGAGAGGTCCCAGCTGGCTCCCTTGATCTCCCTTCTGACCCCTTAATCAGGTCTACAGTACGAGAAGAATGGGCTAATTCTACTTTGGATCACTTAGTGCTTGGCACAGTGCCTGGTACATAGTAGGTACTTTTAAAATACTTGTTAACTTGACTTATTGACTAGAGGCAATCGGAGAGAGAGCACAGTGCCCTTCTCCGGACTATTGGCAATGACCACAGCCTTTCTGTCCCATAGACTACTCACTAACTTTTCTAATTATAATAATAGGTAATGCCCACAACCACCACTGCCCTCCAAGATATACTTTCTTCCTTTTCAGGTATTTTGGGCATGAAAACCCCATTTGGGGAATCTAACAACCTGTTTGAAATAAAGACAGCCTCCAGTACAAGGGGATCTCAGCATTAACATGAGAGTTTCCCTGAAATTGATCCCTTAAGCAGAACATCAGGGGCCCTGGAAAAACATAGTGGGTGAGCAGGAGATATGCAGACAGAGAACATTAGGGAAATAAAGTCAGATGGGTACAGAGAAAGCAAGGCAGAGTCAGGAAATACACCTGGGCAATGACCCTGCCAGGACAGAAGAGGTGATTGTTGTGGGACCTCTTATCACCTGTCACCCAGGACCACAACCTCATAGGAAGGGAATGGGCTTCCTTACGTCTACTTGGGGGGATTATGTCACACAGACCAGCACATATTCAATCTGTCTCTCTTCATTGGCATGTCATACAGTTGCCAATATTTTCATCCATTGTCAATTGGGTACCTTCCTAATTTGAGTACTTAAAAGCCTACATGGCATGTCCAATATTCAGCATTCTCTTCACATAGATCTCCCAAGAGGAAGATCTATCTCACTCTGCTCTTGAAAGGCTGGTTAGTGTTAAGAGCCGCGGTAATCATTCCCTTTGCCCTTTGCATACATTCAGATCTCTGCCTGGAGCAGCAGCATACCATCTTTGTTATTTTCTTCTTGGTGTAGAAGTTTGAACTCAAAAGTCCATTTGACAAGAGGTGTTCCTAAACTAAGAGGTAGCTGGGTGGCACAACAGATAGAACTCTAGGACTGGAATCAGGAAGATGCATCTTCATGAGTTCAAATCCAACCTTAGTAGCTGTGTGACTCCGGGCAAGTCACTTAACACTGTTTGCCTTAGTTTCCCCATCTGGAAAAGTAAATGGCAAACCACTCCAGTATCTCTGCCAGGAAAACCCCAAATGGGGTCATGAAGAGTCAGACATGACTGAAATGACTGAACAACAGGTTTAGGAAACTAATCGGGTAATGGTTGATAAAAGCCATCTCCTCAAGTTAGCTTGTCTCACAACTCTGCTATTTTCAGTGGGGGCGGGGAGGATTGAAGCCTTGACACTCCAGGGTAAGTTCAAGAAAAGTTCCCTGGCTAAGTGTCAATAAAGGTGGAGGGATTGTGTTGCTAGAGCCAACTTAGCCCAGACATGACCCTGAGGAAAGTACAATCACCACCCACCAAGCTATACAACCAAGAATGACCTCTCCCAGGAAGGTCAGTGTAATGTTTTCCTGACTTACTCACCCTCCTCCCAAAGGTCTCCCTTCAGCTGTATAATCGCTGGTCTGGGACAGACAATTGTCCTCCTTCTACCTCGCTTCAAATCTAATTTGTACAGATGATGAGAGTTTCTGAAACTCCAGAACCAATGAAGTCTTATTATACATGCTTTCCATTCTAACCCCTATTCCTTGTTGCCCAGCTCCAAGTTAAGACCCCCTTAAAAACAATCAGAGACAAGATCTTGGCTAAATTCCCAGGATTTCTTCTCTAGGCATAGGTTACCATGCTAACAGTCTTTGAAATTCTTATTTAAACTCTTGTGAAACTTCCTTCAGCACTCTTTCTGCCAATATAAGATGCCTCTCAATAGGTGAAGTTCATTAATAAAAGCTAACAAGGAATATCCTCCTCCCACCCACCCACCCCCACCACTGTAGATGGCTATAAGCACATTCCATTTGTGATGAGGGTATCTCAAAATATCCAGGACCCCTCTCTTCAGTTTTTAATAGCTCTCCCCCAGCAAGGGTGATCCTCCAGGGCATCTCCATAGACATTCACAGGATGATGTGCCTGGTGTGCCAGAGGGGAACAAAAGGCCACTCAGTCAGTCTACCAGCATTTACTAAGCACCTACTATATGCCAGGTACAGTCCTGAGTGCCAGAGATGCCAAGAGAGACAACACACAGCCCCAACTCTCTGTGTACAAACAAGTTGGAGATAACCCACGGGGGAAGGCATCTTGCAGAAGTTGGGATTTTAGCTGAGATTTGAAGGATGATAGAGAAACTAGAAGGTGGAGGTGAAGGTGGAGAGTATTCCAGGTATGGGAGCAACCAGTGAAAAATGCTCAGCAAAAGCAAGAATAGAGATTGAGGTGACGTAATTCCAGATAGCCTTGGCCCAGGAGAGGTAGACCCCATTAGGAGATCTAAATGTTGAACCAATTCGACTTGCATGGACTAAGTATCCTCCATTTGTGGGGCACTACTTGAGGTCATAAGGACATATAGATTGAAAAACAGTACACAGAGCACTGGCCAGGAGTCAGGAAGTTGTTCAATCATGTCTGACTCTTCATGACTTCAATGGACCACAGCGCACCAGGATCTTATATCCTCCACTATCTGCTGAGGTCCATCTAAGCCCACATTCCTTGCCTCCATGACACTCTCTATTTATCTCATCCTCTGCTGTCCCCTTTTCCTTTTGCCTTCCATCTTTCCCAACATCAGTGACTTTTCCAATGACTCTTTGACCTGAGTTCAAATTCTACTTCAGATACCCTCTTGCCATATGTTATTTTTGAGTCATTTTAGAATCTCCATGACTCCATTTGGGGTTTTCTTGGCAAAGATACTGGTGTGGTTTGCCATTTCCTTTTTCCACTCATTTTACAGCTGAGGAAACTGAGGCAGACAGGGTTAAGTTACTTGCTCAGGGTCACACAACTAATACATGTCTGAGATCAGATTTGAACTCAGATCTTCCTGACTTCAGGTCTGGTGCTCTATTCACTGTGGCACCTAGCTCCTCTTGACAAATCACTTAAGCTTCCTCTGCTTCAGTTTCCTTATCTGTCCAGACCTCTATCCAGATGCTTCCACTTTTTGTTTATTTATATTATATTTATAACATATAATATTATATATGATATATAATATGATATAATAATATATAAAATGATATACTATATATAATATCACATATAATATAATAATATATAATATATTTATGGTAGATTAAATTACCTCAGTGAAAAATCCAGTTACATCAAGTTGGCTAAATTCATTGCAGTAATGGCCCAAATATCAAGACACGATTCTCACTGCTGATTCAGCAAAAGCTTCACTATTAGGTCTCCCACCAACCACCCCAAATCAGGAACACTTTAGATCCATGAGCAGAAGGTGCGACCATTATGTTGGGGTTTTTTTTTTTTTTCATAAGGCTTTCTTAGCTGCTGTATGAGCTCTGTCAGGCCCTGTTACACAATGGTAGAGGAACACCTCACAGACAACGGTCTTGTCCAGGATGTTGACATTTCTAAGAGAAGCCTGGGGAGAGCGACCTTCTCAGGAGGAGGGGGCGTTGTACAGGCAGAAGTCACTAACTCAATGCTCAGCCAGCATTCTGTTTGCTTTGTCTGCTATAACAGTCTGCATTCATGAGCTCCAGACCCTGAAAGGGTGAGGCATTGGCTGCCTTTCCCACACTGTCCATTCCAATCAAGCTGGCCTGCTAGCTGATCCCCATTCCCAACATTCCATTTCCCATCTCGATACCTAAGGGGTCCTCCATGCCTCGGATGTACTCTCTCCTTTACCTGGAGCAGAGCTCCCATGCCACCTTCTACATCAGTCCTTTCCTACTGAGGGGCAGCGAGGTGGTGAGGCAGACAGAGTGCTGGCCTTGCTTGCAGTCAAGAAGACCCGAGTTCAAATCCCACCTCAGACACTTGTTATCTGAATGACCCTGGGCCAGTCATTTAAGCTCCCTCAAGCTCAGTTTCTTCATCTGTAAAATGGGTATAATAATAATAATAACAATAATAATAATACCTACCTCATAGAAATTTTGTGGGAATTCAGTAAGATAACATGTGAAAAGGGCTTTGTAAACCTTAAAGAGTGATCTAAATGCTAGGTATTTCTTTATCTGTCCCTCCTGAAATTATTTTGTATTTATTTATATGTGGAAAAGAACAGGGATACCTAGGTGGAGCAGTGAATGGAGTCAGGAGGACCTGAGTTCAAATCCACCTTCAGACACTTAACACTTAATACCCTTGTGACCTTGGGCAAGTCACTTAACCTCAATTGTCCTGCCTTCCCCCCTCCAAAAAGAAAAAGAAAATGAACACTAGATGTAGAGACAAAGTACCTGGCTCTGTCACTTACTAGCTAAGTCAGCCTGGCAAAGCATTTACCCTTTATGGGCCTCAACTGGTTCATCTATAAAATGGGGTTGGACTCTAATCGCTAAGCCTCCTTGTAGCTCTAAATATGTGATTGTGTGCTATAAATAACTTCCCCAGGGGAGGGACAGGCAGGGACTGTTGCATTTTTCTCTTACCTTTATGCTAATATCTAAATGAATTCAATTATTTATTATTATGCTGGGTCATTTCATAAGATGGATTCCAACAGCATTCACGGCCCCCCCGGGTAGGAACCACAGTGTTGTAGAAATACTATCTACACACAGAGTTCTTGTGTAATAGATACTTTGTACGTGTGGAGGTGTTAAAGAATTCTGAATGATCGTTATTAATTTCCCATTTACACCAGCCAACCCCAGCCCTGGGACGTACACACCCCTCTTGCGCTGCTCCCCTCAGAATCCTTCAAGGCTCTCATCAAGGGCCGCCTCCTCCATGGAGCTTCCCTGACCTCTCCGTTTATTACTCCTCCAGAGTAACAGTGAAAATGACCACTTCATTGCTGAAGACAGTAACTTGGACTGGGATCAATGACCCTTTCCCTTGGGACCTCTTTGGTATTTTCTCTTTCCGTTAATATATATACATTCTATACAGTGTCTGATTAAACCACCAGACAAATTTATTAGGCTTTTTTTCTTTTAAAAGTATTCATAAATAATGAGTTTCTACAGATTTTTTTTTTAAAAAAACTGCTTCCTTGTTACCCCCTCCCTCCTTAGAGGAAATGATCTGAGGCCAGGGACTGCTCCTTTGTTTTTTATATGCCCTAGAGGCAACATACTACACCAGTGGGTAAAAGGTAGGTACTGGAACCAGAAAGACCTGGATCTATATCCTATTTGTCTTACATGCCAGCTGAACTACCCTGGATCGGTCACTTGGCTTCTCAGCATCCCCAAGAAACAGTGGCCAATCTGTGTTATTATAAGGAGTTTCCTGCACAGTGATATCAAGGTGAATTAAAAAAAGAACCTGACTCCTAGTCCAGTGCCTTGGTTACTGTTAGATGTTTGTTGAATTGAATGGAATTTTTTCAAGCAATTAAGCCTTGTATGGTACATGAGTCTTGTAAGAGGGCACTTGAAGATAGAAGAAGGTGTGTCCAGGCACACAGGACAGTGTGAGCTACAGAAGGTGTGGGGCAGATGAACATCCAACTGGAACAGATTTCACCAAACTGCTGAAAATTCCCTAGGCCTAGAGCAAGCTCAGCATATGCTCACAGACCTACTGTTGAGGTCCTAATTGGTCCTAGTTTTTAAAGGATAAACATCAATGGTTACCTCCTAGGTCATAGTTCCTTCAAGGCCTGTGTGGGGTGCACTGTTAACTGCTTGGGAAAACACTGCTGAGTTCCTCCTGTCTTTGGGGAAACAGCATAGAACCCTGGGGGGCCACAGCTGCTTCCTAGGAGCCACAAGGTGGCACCATTGTCCACTGTAGGATTGCCTGAATCCTAGGGGCCAGGATCCTCAGGAGCAGGGGCAGGCACTGAGCCCTGGCATCTCTCTCCTGATCAGAAATGCTCCCTGGGCAAGTCCTTCTTGGTAACTATGGCCCAAAAGGAAACCACAATTCAGGTTGCAAATACTATTTAGCTTGCATATTTTTATTAGAGCTTCCCAGGGTACTTGACAGGGTCCAGGATACCTCAGATTGTTTTCTTCTCTTGTTAATTTAGGTACAAAGCTAATCATCAGATTCTGAATCCATATACAGGTGACACATTCCAGACCTCATCCGTCCCAGGACAATTCCACTTTTTCAAATTTAATTTCCTTTTTTCAATTAAAAATCAATTTTCTGTCTCTTACGTCCCCAATTGTGAAAGAAAGAAACAAGGAAGGAAGGAAAGAGAAAGAGGAGAAAAGGAAAGAAGGAAGGAAAGAAGGGAGGGAGGAGGGAAAGAGGGAAGGAAGGAATAAAGGAAGGAAGGAAGGAAGAAGGAAGAACCTTGTGACAAATATGAGAGGTCAAGCAAACAAATTTCTCCATGTCCAAGAACGTATATCTCATTCTGCAACCTGAGTCTATCACCTTTCCGTCAGGAGATGGGTAGTATAACTGATCCTCTGGAATTCTGGTCAGTCATTGTACTGACAGGAACACTCAAGTGTTTCAAAGTTGTTTGTCTTTACAATATTGTTGTTATGATATAAATTGTGCTACTGGTTCTGTGTACTTCACTCTACATTGGTTCATACAAGTCTTCTTAAGTTTCTCTGAGACCAGCCCTTTCATCATTTCTTATAGGAACATTGTATTCCATTATATTCACATACTGAGCCCACACAATCCAAAAGGCAGTGTGCTCTAATAGGATAGGCCCAGGGCTTGGGATGATATAAACTGTGTTCAAATCCTAGTGAAGATACTTACTAGCTGTATGACCGTGAACAGGGATTGGACCTCTCAAAACCTCTGTTTCCTTGTCCCTAAAATGGAACTAATAATACTCACACTACCTATCTCACAGAATTGTTGGAAGACCATTTTCTAAACCTCCCACTGTTAGACATATATTCCACAGAGATCAAATACAGAAAGAAAGGCTTTTTTCCAGTGGCAAAGAATTGCAAACAAAGTAAATGAACATAAACTGGGGAATAACTAGGGCAATTTTAGTAAATGAATGTAATGGAAAATTACTGTGTCATGAGAAACAATGAACATGAAGAATTCAGAGAAGCATGAGAAAGCCTAAGTGAATTGATGCATTAATGTGCAGAATCAGGAAATCAATATACCCGATGACTAATAAAAATGGAAAATTGCTTTTAAGATAAATGTAATGCTATATAATGACCCAGGTTGACTCTGAAGGAGAGAAAATGTGTCTTTCTCCCTTCTCTGTAGAGGTGGGCAGCTCTGGGCGTGGAGCACTGTATACACCATCAGACATTTCATTTTACTAAACTGCTTTCTCTCCCCCTCCCCACCCCCTCTTAACATTTTGTTACAAGAGATGGATGGCTCACTGGGTAGGAGAAGGGGAGGAATATATGTGGAAGTGAACATGACATTAAAAACAAAAAGGTTTTGATAAAAAGAAAAGTTGTTTCCCACTTCCACAAGGCAGCAGCACAAGGGGAACATGGCAGGACACGCTTTTGCCAGCCACAGTTTCTTCAAATATTCATCAAAAAAGTACAATGGGAACTGAAACTGTGTGCAATGAAACAATGGGAGACAGGTTCAAAAGGTGGGCAGAAACCTTGTAGGAAGCCAAGAAATAGGAATTCAGGCACCTTTTTGAGGGCTTTTCTATCAGCCTTCTCTTCCCCATCCCACTCCCCAAAATATGGAATAAATACCATAGCTAAGTGGACTAACTGCTTCACATTTGTATGACACTACAGTTTAGAAAGTGCTTTACTCTCAGCAGCCCCATACACAAGTCACTTAACCTCTCTAGGTCTCAGTTGTCTTATCTGTAAAATGAATGGGTTGGATTAGCTGGCCTCCAAAGCCCCTTCTAGCTTTTGATCTATGATCTTATCACCCTAATTATTAGGAGGCAGCTAAGTGGTACTGTGGATGAAAGTGTGAGCTGTGGAATGAGGCCTGAAATGACATTGCAATCCTGCCTCAGCTACTAACTAGCTATGTGATTCTGGGCAACTCACAATTTCTCTGTGTCTCACTTTCCTCACCTATGAAATGGGCAAATTATAGCCTCTACTGTAAGTAGCTACTTTGTGGACTGAGTATATACACACACACACACACACACACACACACACACACACACACACACACACACACACACATACATAATGAGCTTTGCAAACTTTAATACAAACATTATTATTGTTGTTGTTGTCTTTGTTTTTACAAATAAGGAAACCAAGGCTTACCAACGTGTATCTATATGTTTTTGTTGGCAAGTCAGGATTAAAACACAGGCTCCAAACTCCAGACCAAGTGACTTTCCCATCAACTCCAAACCAAACTCAACAAAGGGACAGGTAGATAAGAGAAGTTTTAAACCATACTGTGAATACCTAGGAGGTCTTGTGAAAGCTGTTTGCCTAAGAGATTGAAAAGGGGAGCGGCTAGGTGGCACAGTGAATAGAGCACCAGCCCTAGAGCCAGGAGGACCTGAGTTCAAATCCAGTCTCAGACACTTAACACTTACTAGCCATGTGACCTTGGGCAAGTCACTTAACCCCAATTGCTCTGCCTTCCCCCCTCCAAAAAAAAAGCAAAAGAGAGAGAGAGAGAGAGAGAGAGAGAGAGAGATTGAAAAGGCCTGGTGGCATACAATTACAATCAATGATAAATCAAGAAGCATTTATTAAGCACCTATTATATACAAAGCACTGTGCTAGAGTTAGGGATACAAAGACAGATGTGAAAGTCTCTACCTTCAAGGACCTTGCATTCTATCATAGGGATAAGAGATATATAATATAATATATATATATATATAATATATATATATATAATATATATATAAAGTATATATACACGTGTGTGCATATATGTATATATCTATCTACATATGTGTGTATGTGTGTGTATGTGTGTGTGCGTGCGTGTGTGTTGGGGCAAACAGAGCAGTACTATTTCCTGGAAGGACCAGGATGGCATGAAGTAGGCAGCGGCACTTTAAGTCCGGAAAGAGATACATCTCTGGCTGCACTTGAAGTCAGTAGGAAAAACAGCTGAGGATTCCGGTCCTGACCTCCCTCGCTTCACAATCCCTCCCCAGGCAAGAATAAGTTTACCTTCCCACATAAAGGAAGAAGTGGTCTGTCCCCATTAGATTAGATCAAATTAGATCAAATCAAAGGAAGCTAGTGAAATAATGAACTTTGATCAGTCTCAAAGGATTGAAGAAATGGGATCAGTAGGGGCAGCTAAATGGTTCAGTGGATAGGGCACTACTCCTGGAGTCAGGAGGACCTGTGTTCAAATCACACCTCAGATACTTACTCTCTGTGTGACCTTTGGCAAGTCAGCCCCACCCCCAAAGAAAATGGGGCATCTGTTATTAATTAAAACAGTTATTTGTGGTTTTAGAGACTATTCAGCTGTATATTTTTTTCTTTCATTATTCACATGCCTTCCAAAATAGCTTCATAACTACCTTTAAAAAATCCCATTGACTAAGCTGCTGAAAACCACCTGACTTTTCTTTAAAAGTCTTGGTAAGATTCATAAACTCAGTTGTTGCTCCATTTTTCATTTATTTATTTATTTGTTTTTGCCATTTCAGAGAGACCATGGTATTGTGGTAAAGGCATTCCATATCACGCTAGAGCTGCAGTCAGAAAACCTGACCTGGATTCAAATTCTGACTATTGTATCTACTAGCTGTGAGATCTTTGGTGAATGCAAATTTCTCTGATCTTCAGCTAAATGGAGTCCTCATTGATTGCTACCTCTTCTTCCAATTTTCCTAAAGAATTTTGTTGCAATGTCTCCTTTGTCCCTATTCAATTCTACCTTGCATCATACATATGTCCATGTCCTATCCCCACTACTAATAAAAGACAGGTAGATCCTGGGTTGGATTTTTTTAAACTTTTGTATTGCCTGAAACTACCCTTATGCCCTATGTATAGACAATGCTTAGTGAATGTTGAATTGAATTTGAGTATCAAAGGACATAATGAAAACATGTTCCATAAATATACGTTATATAGATCTATGGTATACATCTACAAAGCATGATTAAAATATGACTCATGGACAAGTCACTCCAGCCTTCAAAGCTTCATTTTCCTCACCCATAAAGCAGGAATAATAATTCTTATACTACCTAAACTTCCAAGGGACTTTTCAAACCTTAAAGCACAACATAAATATAACTTATTTGCTTTGTAATTATTGTAATTATATTCGACTTTTGAAATTCCCTTTTCCCACTTGTAGAATTTTAATAATAGTAGTTAGCTTTGAGGATTGCACAACACTTTTACAAATATATTATTTGATTCTCACAACACCCCTGGGAGGTAGGTGCTATTATCATCCCTAATTTACAGTTGGGGAAACTGAGGCAGACAGAACTTAGGTAACATTGTCCTGGATGATAGAGCTAGTATGTTGCCAAGGCCAGACTGGACTCAGGTCTTCCTGTCTCCAGCTCGAGCACTATTTCTATTAGATTACTTAGCTTCTTGAAAACAACTGGACAAAAGTTTACTCTTTATAGAATTTACCTAACTACTAATTTGGGGGAATAGGTCTGGAGGGTTCCCCCCAATTGGTATGCGTACAGTTCACAGAGAATCTTTCCTATACTCAGCAATGCCACCTCTTTCTCAAGCCACAGGTATTCATCTCTATCCTCAGCCCAATGGATACCTCCTCTTGGTTTCCAAGTGGAGATTCTTAGAACTGATGATACTACACAGCATTCATTCAACTTGAGCTGAAACTGTCAATCTTGCTGAGATGCAGAAAATGGGGCAATTTGTTACTGGGGCCAACCAAAGCTACAGCCCAAGGTCAGCATTTTTTTATTTAAAATACTCATTAAGTATGAATAACTATACTTATGCTTTAGATGGATATAGAAAAATGAATATATATACATATTTATGCATATATATTTATGTATATTCTTATAATATATACATCTATATATTTATATTCTTGAATACTGGTAATCCTGAGGAAGTCCCTAAATATCTCAATGTTCAGGTGACTCTCTAAGACTGTAAATTGCAAACTAATTCTCAATCTTCAGTTTGGGAGATGGACGTTCTTCACTGAGAGGTAGGTC
Source organism: Pseudochirops corinnae (assembly GCA_028646515.1). Classification (NCBI taxonomy): domain Eukaryota; kingdom Metazoa; phylum Chordata; class Mammalia; order Diprotodontia; family Pseudocheiridae; genus Pseudochirops; species Pseudochirops corinnae. The sequence goes on from CM053589.1 coordinate 158,309,528, forward strand.
TCTACACCAGGTATATCACATGTTTGGCCTATGATGGACTGTAGGTAGAGACAGATCAGTCAGTGAAAAAACTTCCCCTCCCAAAGTACACATTGACATGTGGGATATATTGACATTTGGGTATATGAATGTATGGATGTACTTATGTGTTTACATGAATATGTAAATACATATTGCACCCATATATTCATATATGACTATACAGAGGGAATGTGGAGTTATGGATAAAAGCACAGTGTCAATCATGCAGAACTGAGTTCAAGTCTTGTCTATATCACATACTGGCATTAAGTGGTGGAGGAAGATATCTGAGTCACCCAAATGAAGTTCTAAGGATGGGAGATACTTAATGATCATCTCTTACTTTCTCCTTTTCCCCCCCACTGTCCCAAGAGTGGCCAAAGCTGGGGGGAGGGAGGAGCAAAGACTTGTCATGACTCAGTCAAGCTTCTAATAAGTGATTGTTCATTAAGAATCTTTCTACTAAGTCAAACCCACCACCGAGTCATCCTATGAGTTGTGTACATATATACACACACACACACACACACACACACACACTTTCCGAACATGTACACTCATACACATGCAAAAGCAAAACTTGTTTTTAGTTCTAATGTTACAGAATAAGAAGATCTAGAAGAAAAACAAAAAGCCATCTTACTCAACAAATTCGTTTTACATATAAAGGAACTAGTACAGAGGGGTAATGGTGTAGCAGCAAACACCCTAGTATACCCAGGATGGCTGCTAGCACAGGTTCTTTGATCTGCTTTAAAGGAAAGCAACTCAAAAAGGGCTAACAATCTTACTTTAATCCCAAACAAGTATATATCATTTACCTAGTTTAGGAGAAAAAGTTAGCACCCTGAACTTCAAAGAATACAAACAGAAGTTACAAGCAGAAAAAAATGCAGAGAGAAAATAACACAGTTCAGCAGACAGGGCTTCCAGCTGTCTGACCATTACATCCATACCTAGTTAATCACCAGAGAGGGAAGCACCAACATCTGGGTTTTCAAAGCGGGGGGCTCAAAGGCTGCCCAGAATCTCATCTGGTCAAATCACACAAAATGAACCCCAAAGCAAAACTGCCTCAGAAGTATATATAGCCTTCTCCAGGGTCAGAGAACATCACAACTCTTGCTACTCACTCGACTACAAGGTAACAAAAGTTGTTACTTCCTGAAAAATAAGCCTCCTACCACAGGCTCCAGGTGAGCACATGCAGCCTATTAGGGAGCAGAGTATATTTTCAAATCCGGAAAGGTCCTCAAATTCACCTAGGCCTATTAAGAGGCAGGAGAGATCTTCAAATTCCTATTAACATTACAAATGGCTTACACAAGGACCCAATGGTATTAAGTTACGAAGACAATATTCACAACAAGGCTTTCTAGTTAGATACAAGGATTGGAGTCAGCTCTGACCAGTTTACTGTCAGATTGTTTAAATGTGAGCATTTATACCTCAGAAATCATTAAAGATAACAAATCAGAGATTGATTTATCAATTTTTATTGGCTGGAATTAAGGCAGTGATGGAGAAAATGTTAATAATGCAAATTGAGAGAGAGCTGCTCATAAATATTGACCAGCACAGCTCAGGATAAAGGACAGGGCTTACCCTTAGACCTCAGCTTTCCTGACTCTAAGTCCTGTGCTCTTTCCATTACAGGACATACTGGTTGAAAACTCAGCTCTCTATGCATGTCTTCATTTGTCCTGCCCCCTTTTTCCCTACCCCCACCATGAAACTCAGTTTCCTTAGTTGTTAAACTATGAAAGAGAAAAATACCAGCTAATCTATTTTCTGAAGTTATGGAGGTCAAATCAAATGAGATATTGTTTGAAAAGTACCTGGTAACTGCTAAGCCTATGTTAATGTAAATATAAGTGATTCTTCCCTGTTGTTCTTACCCTTGAACCACCAGAAAACCCAAGTTTTTGAGGAAGCTTTCACTTGATATGGTTTGGGAAGGAATATGTGGGTCGTGGTGCTTAAAGGTTTCATCTTTACAGGAGATTGTGGGTCACACACTCTCATGCAATCTGCTTCAGCAGAACTAATCATGATGTCTGCCCTGGGGTGATGAAGAGGGTGAGAAAAGCTGGCTGTTTGAGGGACCCCCAAATGAATCCCTTGAGGGTTCTAGTCTGGAAAGAATTTTGCAGAACTCAAGCAATCTTGTGAGTCAGGATTGTAAAAGGTTATTGTTACATTTTACAGTGAACAGGTGGAGTCTTAGGAAGCCTGCAAGCCTACAGGAGTTAGGGGTATAGGTTATAAAGTGATAAAATTGTAAATCAGGTATCAATTATGCTAACTAGGTGAGTAAGGGTGGGATTAGGGAGGAGTTAAGGAGTGGTTAGTACTTAAAGGGACATGCACTTTTCATATCTACTGTGCAGGT
>CM053589.1:158312440-158353639 GCA_028646515.1 Pseudochirops corinnae
TATTAGTCAAAATAACTTATTTGATTAAAGTCCTTTTCAAAATAATATTGCTGTTACTGTATACAATGTTTTTTTGTTTCTGCTCAATTCACTCTTCATTATTTAATGCAAGTCTTTCCTTGTTTTCTAAAGTCATTGAGCTCATTGTTTCTTATAGCACAGTAGTATTCCATTACAATCATACACCATAACTTGTTCAGCCATTCCCCAATTGTTGGGCATCCTTGCATTTTCCAATTCTTTGCCACCACAAAGAGAGCTGCTATAAATATTTTAGAATATATAGGTTTTTTTTCCATCTTCCCTAATTATCTTTGGAAATGGACCAAGGAGTGGTATTGATGGCTCAAAGGGTATAGGTAGTTAATATCACTTTGAGCATAATTCCAGATTGTTCTACTACAAAGTATATTATTAAAATGTGATTCCTTAGAATGGTAAGGCCAGGTACTACTTCCAAAAGTGTACTTTCTTTAGTAGCTGGAAAAGTTGGCTTCATAAGTAGCAGAAGGTAGCTTCATAGAAGTCATTGCTAGTGGGTTTTGTTCTGTTCAGAACATTGCCCGTGCTGTACAAAAATGTGAGCCTCAAGAGGGGCTACCCAATGGCAATTCACTGATCTTATCTCCAGGAAGCTTGTGGGAGGGGGTTAGGGACAAAGGCCCACCTGTGAATGTCTTCACTTGGTTATGTCCCAGGTGGTTGACCTTAAAGGTCAACACCACAAACCCATCTTTCCCAATGGGCTTATTCAGGTAGAGTGACATTCTGAGAATGTCCATTGGCCATGTAGTAACTTCTTTGTTTGCATCGGTTTTAATTAAAGTTGCTTTAAAATGGAGATCTCATATCTGTGAAGTGAGCTGGAGTTATTTTGTAGAGGCATGAAGTGAAGAAAAACCAAGTAAACCGTAGTAAACATTAGAACAGAAAATTGCATTTGGGGTTTTGAAGGATAGTGTGGATTCTGACTTTCAAAATTAGGTTGTGATCAACTTTTGTACTAATTTTTAAAAAAATCATTCATTTCAATTCAAAAGTAAAAACACGTCCTCCTGTGTATAGGTTATAAAACTAAATATGTAACAACATTTTGATATTTGGATGGACTTGTGATCTCAGTGTGAGGGTCTTCTTTCTTTTGATATTGATCTTAAGCAATCTCATTGGTTAATTTTAAAAGAACTTTTGGAGTCTTTAGGAAACTTGTAAAGAAAAAAAGTAACAAAAGTCCAGTAAGTTTTTAGGAGAAAAGTCTGTCTTCTTTCCAGTAGCATAGACTTTATATTTATGTTTTGCGTATTTGAAAAATTCATTCTTTCCTTATCCTTGGAACTCCTTGGAGTCTCCGTGTTGAGATGTTGACAACAGTCCCCAGAGGTCTTCTTCCTTCTGTTACTGACAGCTCAATTAATTTATTACCATTAAAGCCCATAACAGACTTAGTCAACATCCTCTGCACAAAGGTGGAAATGAGAGGTAAGGATTTTATAGACAGTATGAAGCTTATACTCCTTTTCTACCTCCCCAATATGTATTGAACTGAATAATGACTTGAGGTCCTCTGAAGGCTTTAAATATATAATTTTTCTGCTTAGTGCTTTAATTTCTCCCTTTCTAATACGAGCAGTCTTTACATCCAACTACCTTCTGGGTATGCTGAAAGACAAAGGAGAGAGTCAAGGAATTCCAGAGAGGCAGGCAGTTGTTAAAAGGACAAGTGTTTTAGCAATATGCATCAATTGGTCAATTAATTAGTTGACTGATTTATCTTAGGGAAAGACAGTGACAAAATTTAGAGGGTATCTATAAAGGGGTAGCATATAGTCATTTTCAATGTTAAGTCTGGAAAATTCTGACCTCATAGTGAAAAAAGGAGATGGGAAACCTGCACAATGTAGTCTTGAACAGAGACACAAAGATAATTCAACTGTTGAGAAATTGGATCCAGGAGAAGAGAAAGCAAGTAGGGTTATTTTTTCCTGAAGAAAAGAAGATGAACAGAATAATTTAATAAAATATTTAAGTATATGAGGGCTTAATATATAAAAGATGGTGATCAGCTGCTCTCTACTTTCACTAAGGACATAAAAGGAAGGCACATTCTGCTATTCTGTGCTTTGGTTCACACCCTTTCTGTCACCCTGGGATACCTTCCCTCCACTTATGCCTGATCAATTTTTTCCTATCTTTCAAGGCTCAATTTGTGTTTTCAAAGTATGTCATTTTGGATTGTTACCGGAGCTCCTTTGTTTTGAATATATATTATTCCACTCTTCCTTCTATAATTTATAGTGGACATAGGATAATTTTGCATTGTGAGAATTTACTTTTCATCATAGTTGAAGTTCTTTCACTGGCTACTTATGAAATTTGTTGTTTGTCATTGGAATTGTTGAAACTTGTTTATAGTATAGTGGTTTTTATTTTTTTCTGGAGTCAATCTGTGGATTTTTCAGTAAGGGTTTTGGTTGCCATATTCATAAATTTTGGACAGTTTTTTTCTATTATATTCTGAATTATGACATTTACATTTTTTGATTTCTCATATTCTTCTGGGAAACCTGTCTTTGAGGTCAATGGCTTTGACTTATACAGAAATAATAGTGTTACCTTTTGTGTCTCTTCTGGCAGATTTTACTTCACTTTGGTATTTTTGTATTCCACATCTATCATTATCTCTTTCACACCTTTGAATAAATTATCCACCATGGATTTGAGTTTTTCAACAGACTAATTATATTTTTACTGCTATTTTGAACACTGAATTCTGATTATATGTATATGTTTGTATATGCATGTGAGTTTGTATATATATATATATTTATACAAACACACATTCCCCATTTTTTCCCTTATAAATTTCATCTCTCTTTTGAATAATTTTGAATTTCTTTTTGTTGTTAAAGGTTCTCTTTAGATTTCACAGGATTCCTTGTTCACTAGATGCTGGTTAATTTTTTTTTCTATTGTAATGTGTGTTAAGAGAGATTTGTAATTTCTTTGAGAGTTTAGTTCTCATTCTTCTAGTTTTATCATCCTTTCTGTTTATTTACCTTTATGTACTAGGTTTCTGTTCAATTTTCTTCCTTTTTAGGTCTTTGTTATTTCAGCCCTTTTCTCCTTATAATCTCCATTACTCACTTACTGATTCCTCCTTACTCTTGTTGGTGAGTATATCTCTGGGACTGTAACAAAAAGCTGAAAGTTTCTTCTCATGTTGGGGGATTTAGGTTTTAACATCTTTGGTTATTCCTCTAAGTAATGTCTAGGAAGATAGGATTGACCCCAGCTGGGTTTCAGTCTCCTTTATTTCAAGGCCAGCCCACCCATGAACGCTAACAACTTGCACCAATTATTCCCTTAGATCTCTTCCTTTTATTCAGTGTCTAGATTTAATTATTTACTGTTTTGTCATGGCTGGAGGGTGGTCAGATGGTATTCTGGTTGTAGTCTCTGCAATCTTTGGGATGTCCCTAGCCACAGAATATTGTACTCTCTTCCTTCTCCCAGCTTTGTCCTCCTTGACTAGGTAGAAATAGTGTTTGCTTCTTGTTCTGGAGTGAAAGGAGGGTAGTGGATGAATTGTGCCATCATAATCTCTATATCAAAGACAGTTATGAATATAAGTCTTAGGCAAAAGGCACTGAATCAGCTTATGTGTCTCTACCAGAATAATGAAGGTTGGTATAGGAGCGGTGTTAAATGGTGATTTAAGTATTATATTTTCTGGTGTTGATTCATAAGTATTTTACCTTATTGGGTCTTTTTCGTTCTTTGGCTTTGGCTGACTTGGTTTACATCTGATATGTAAATTTTCTTTTTTTTTGGGTGTGTGTGTGTGTGTGTGGTGGTTTAAGAGTTAGTGGGGAGAAAGCATTCAGTCTGACAACTTATTGGTCCCTTAGGTCTACATTTATAACAGTATTACCCTGGGAATATTTAATACAACTATGAGCCATGGAATAAATGAAAAAGTATTTATCGAAAACAAACAAAAGCAGCAAGAGAGCCTCCGCTCTCAAGGAGCTCTCACTCCAATTGGAGAAAGAAACATGTTCCCCTGGTATCCATATAGTAGTAACAAGAATACTAGAAATGGGATTCAGCATATTCACAGACTAGATTGTGGAGGATTTATGGGAAGACATAAACTAAAATCACACAGGATGGGTAGGTAAAGATGGGATACAGAAAGCATCACTTGAGGACGTCATCAGAGGGGTCATTGATCCGTTGTGTTATTAAAATTTACATGGACACTCATTTATGGAATAAGAAAGTCTCTGTGGCCTTGGATGTCTGATACCATTTGTCATTAGGGCTATATTTTAACCTCCTTTGTTGAAATGACTCCAAGTGTCAGCTTAGGAGTCATGAACATCAAATAGAGATGTGTGTTTCAATGTTGGTTTTCATAAGATTGGCAACTGAGTTTGGTCATGTCAGACAATGCTTGTCTGAATTCCCCCTGCCTTCCTAATCTCTTTTTCCTCTAGGAAATAAGTTTCTCTTCCCTGGCCTTTTAATAAGCATTTGTATTCAGGGCACTGCGCAGCCAAACAGCAGGAGGGAGACAAATCTCAGAGTGTGTGTGTGTGTGTGTGTGTGTGTGTGTGTGTGTGTGTCTGGCAACAAGCAGTTGAATCTGGTGGGGTAAACTGATGGATTTCTGAATTTACCTATGGGAGCCACAAAACTGGGAGAAATCAATACCACATTTCCAGGTCCATAACTCAACTTGCCACAGGAACACAAAGCTCCTTGCGTTTCCAGAATGGGCCCTGTTCATTCCTTTAAACACGACAACCCAACGGCTCACACCAGGAGATTCTCTCTGTGCTAACTGAGTTATTTAGCTCAGTTGTTTGATGCTTTTTAATCACTGGAAGAGCTCCTATGGATACTTTAATGTACATTTTTATTTTATTATTATTATTTTAAAAGAGGAACCCTACCGGATGTTTTTAAGTAGTCCCCTTTTCCCTGCTCTGGGTTATTCCCTGCCTTGATACACAGGCACAAAGTATGATGCTGTGGGGAGCGATGGTTTCAAACTTGATCCCTTTGGAAAAGATGGACTGTTGTTGTAAGTTGCTGTCACCAGTGGCAATGCTGTGGGCCAGTAAGTGTTCTATAGGAAAATTTATTGCCTTGGTGGGATGACCTTGAAATTCTGCATTAACTGAAGCAGGCTACAGCTGGGACTTCCTTATCACAGTTAACCCTGATGGATATCTGTGTTCAAATGCTTCTCCTGTTGAAGAATCCCATCACTGACTTTCTGTACTTTTTAAACTCTGTTGTTTTGAATTCCACATGATCTACTCTACCCATTAAGTAACCCAATCTAGCAACAGGAACTCTTTTTTCCTTAACTTGCTCAGAGTTCACTCTGAGGGAGGAATTACTAGGGTTGACTTCTTACACAAGCCAAGTTCATGGCAACAGATTTTGGAGGCACAAAAAAAAAACCCCAAATACTCCTCACCCCACAAAGTATCTTGTTTTGTTTAAGTTCCTATCAACAGACCTTTGTTTCTGTTTTTTTTTTTTTTTTTTGGTTGAAGCACTGCCGACTGTGGAAATGTAGTAGAGGTAATAAATTAATCAGTTGTTCACAGCTCAGTATGAATTGGTGACTCAGATCTTTTTACTATGAGAACTGGTTGAGAGCAGATTTTGATAAAGGAAAGGAGAAGAAAAATGGCATAGACTTTTGGAGGAGCAGAAGGGAGTTCATAGATCATCAAATCCAACCCTATGACTTAATCTCTTCGATCACCTTCAACATATACTTGATACCATTAATGCATGTATGATGTGTACTCTTACTACTAATGTTGAAGCAGGAATGTTGGAACTTTTAGAGGTAATAGATTAATCTATTTTTGAAATTTTTTCGGTAGAAATAAAGAGGAAAATTGGGCATAATCTCATATGCAACAAATTTTAGAGAACAGATTTCAAAAGGTCCTGAGAAAGAATTCCGTGGCCTAAAATTATTTTTCTTCCTTTAAAAATATTTATTTTTTATAAGCATTTATTAATTCTCCTGCTACTTCTTCACTGGACATTTTCTTAAAAGATGAAAAAAACACCTGATAGCAGATATGCTTAGTCTAGCAAAATGAATTCCCACATTGCTCCCATTCAGAATATCCAGAGAAAGGGGACCACAATGGCAAAGTTCTTGAGTTCATGACATATGACTATTTGTTCAATGAACTTGGATGGATTGAGACTGAGAAAAAGAAGACATAGGCTGGATATGTAGTTGCCTTCGAGTATCTGAAGGACTGTTATGTTTGGAAAAGTGATTAGATGATTTCTCTTTACCTCAGAGGGAATAATTTAAGAACAAGAGATCACAAAGAGGCAGATTTTTTTTAAAGTAGAAAAGTAAAAGAAAAGAAAAACATCAGATAATTACAGTTTTCCAAAATAAGGAGTAGACTGCTTCTGCAAGTAGGAGGTTTATCTTCCCTAGAGATCTTTAAGCAAAGATTGGGTAGTAGACTCCCTTATTCAGGGAATGGTTGGATGAGATGGCCACTGGGGTCTTTTTCAACTAAGATTCTGATTCTGTAATGCTATCTATGTATATATACATACATATGTGTATATTCCCTTCTACCTGTTCACAGTGATGACATCCGACTATATTTTAATCCATGTAACACGAACAATGGAGCTCTGATAATGCAGGTAGAGATGTATAACCCAACCCACATTTCTAATTCTCAAAGTAACAACTTTTGTGTATATAGTATTGTAATAAGGTACTTTACTTCCAAGATTCCTCTGAGGTAGGTACTTCAAATATATTTATTTTACAAATGAGCAAACTGGGGCTCAGAGAAAGTATGTGTCATGGTAACATGACAGAAAGGTACCCAAAGAGTCTTTGGATCTGTCCCCTTCCTGATCAAGAATCCCTTCTATACTATACCTGACAAGTAGACATGCAGTTTTTGCTTGAAGACCTCTGGGGGAGGGGGGAGCCACACTACTTAGGAAGATAGTCCATTTTTCTTTGGATTATTACTTTGGTGTTATCTGTTGCTAGCCTTCAAGGGGAAACATTCTCATACAAAACTGTAAATTGGGTTTAGGTAGGTGGTAAATTCTTTACCAAACCAGCAATAGCGTTGATTAAAAAAGATGAAATAGACAGTTTTGTTCACAAAATCAAAAAGTTTTTGCATGAACAGACAATATAAATAGGGTAAGAAAGGAAATCTCTACTGGGGAGAAAAGTCTGAAAAGGGTCTTATGTCCAGGATATACAGATAGCTAATAGAAGCCTATGGTCAAAAGTCATCTCCCAGTATATAAGTGGTCAAAGGATATGAACAGTTCTCAAAAGAAGAAATTCAAACTATGAATGAAAGAAATGCCCAAAATCACTCTTAAAAAGAAAAATTCAAATCAAAACAACTCAGAATTTTTATACCCAGAGAATTGGCAGGTTTGACAAAAGATGCTGTAACAGGGGTTCGGCTCATGTGCAGACTACCTACAAAGAAGTACCAACTTGGGAGATGCCAGGGACCTGCTTCTGGGAGACAAAAGACTGGCACAGGCATGGGCACTCTGTGTTGACCTACCACATGGGTTGAAACAACCTCTTTCCTTTGGCTGGAACTGCCTGTGGTCTTTAAAGCTGCTTAACTGCTAGAGTTGCTCCCTTTTACCCCCTATTGTGTCCAGGGGTGAATAATACTTAAACCAATGGCACTATGTAGTAAGTGAGGAAAGAACTGAAGGCTGTGCACTTTCTCCCCTTAGACCATGTGTCCCCAGAAATGGGCTTGGGGTTTTGGTCTTGTTCCTATTTGTCCTTATTTCTAGGTACATATATTATAACCATCCCAACAAGGAAGCTTTGAGGATCCAGGGTACTGGGAACCTGTATGTGTGGATCCCCCTCTTTGGACTTGGAACTTGGTGGAACTAATGCTATATTAGGTACTGAGCTAAGATATGAACCTAATCCCCCTCTCCTTCCAAGAAAGGAGTGTATGGGGGTGGGGACAGGGGAAGAATTGTGACCCTGAGATTTTGAAATATTTCTATGTTTGTTCTGGCTATACATTTTAAATCAATATTCCTATGTAAGAAGTAATCTAATAGTTAAGTGACTAAATGAAATTAGAGTTGCTTGGTAAAATTGGAGGGGACACAATTGATGGGGGATCCAGCCAGTATTATAGATCACCCCAACCCCTCATGGGTACCAGAGAACCCTGGGAGACAGGGATTTGAAATATAACACTTCTAGCCTTCAGGCAATGGGAGACCAAAGAATCACTATGACAACAGGCATAATAAATGGTGGAGGAGTAGTAGAATGATGGGTATACTAACACATTTTTGGTGGAGCTTTGAATTGGTCAAATTATTCTGGAAATCAATTTGCAATTATGTAAGGAAAATAAATAAAGTGCCATACCCTTTGACCTAGAGATTCCATATACTCCAAGGAAGTCAATAACACAAAGGCATCATATATGCAAAAATATTTATAGCATCACTTTTGTGGTAGCAAATAAACAGAAACAAAGTAGTGGCCTATCGATTGGGATGAACAGAACCAGAAAAGTAATATACATGATGACTACAACAATGTAGATTGAAAGAACAATAACAAAACAATATTATAATATTTCAAAGAGAAACCTTGACCCCAAACGAGAGATGTGAGATGACATTTCTGCCCCAACCTCCTCTCTACTTCTTGGCAGTAGAGAGGACCCATAGCTGTGGAACATTGCACCTATGTATGGGTTTTTTTTTCCTATATGTTAATTAGTTTTGCTGAACTTTTTTCTTCCTATTTAAAAAAATCTTTTTATATTTATATAAAAATTATTTTAAAATTCTTTTTTATAGATTTTTAGATTTTTAATAAGAGATAGTTCTCTAGGACTGGGTGGAGAAAGGATAAATTGGCTGTGAAAACAAAGAATAACAATAACATGTATAAAAAACAAAACAAAACACAGTCTTATGGATGCTCCCTTTAAAAACTCATTTTTCCACGCACTTCTCCTATCATCACAAAGAAAAGTAAAAGGAACCAAATCTGACAGAGCACACAGTGTTCTGCCTTCTCCCATGTTCCTTCACCTCTCTACTAAGATGAGGGAGTTGGATGTCACAAGTCATTTTCTGGGATCATGATTGGTCACTGAAATTAATATGAACTCATGTGGCCTTTAGCATTGTTTCCTTATTATGTATATATGTCCTGGCCTATATGGTTTTCTCATTGAGCTTTTAGAATCATAGAATTTAGAGCTGGAAGAGTGTGTGGAGGTTATATAGTACCTCATTTTATAGATGAAGAAACTGGGGCTCAAAGAGACACATCCAGACTTTTCAGTACATGTGAAAATAAGCATCCTGGCTACTCTTTGTTGCTCGTTTGCTCTCAAGCATAGCTCTCATTTAAGCCCAGAGTCCTTTGATTGGATTGTTACTATCCAGCTCTCTGTCAATGGTGGCTCATTCCTTTTGGAAGCTGTAATCTTGTCTCATTTTGACTGTGATGTGACAATCATCTGTCAGATGACAGGAAACCAAAGGGGGACAAAAAAGTAAGTCTTTGTTCCTTTAGAACTAAAAATGCCTTTGTTTGCAACCAGGCAAGTTAATAATGGGTAGTATATGAAAGGCCTGGGAGAACAACAGGCTTTACCAGAAGTCCTTGGGAAGGCAAACCACATTAGTTTAGCAGGGCTAACCTGATGGAATATGCATATGTAAAGCTAAACACTGGCTTTGCTTATCTTCTTTAGTCAAGCGATAATTTAGGTGAAGATGGACCCAGCAACTGTGAAAATTGAGATGTCAACTAAGCCTCCACACACATGAAATTTCACTTCTAAATGTTGTCAGGGCAAAAAAAAAAAATTACACTCTTGCTAATTGTGTGAAACCTGCCTAGACTGTGAAATGTACTTGATTTGGTAGCTGGAGAAAGTTATTCCCATCAGGATTGTCAAGAATCTAGGTCATTATCTCAGTGCTCTGGGGCTAAGTAAACACATTTATGAGAATAGTAACTCTTTTAATTATGTTTAAAAAAAAATTGGAAGAGCTGTAACCAGGGTGGGGCTACTGATCTTTTTCCCCCAGGGGCTGATATTTAAAGGGCAGAAAAATGTATACTGAGTGATCTTCTGCCCACCCTGCTCCTCCCTGGGCAGCTTCCCTTCCATCAGTGGCTTCATAGCATCCCGGAATCTCCCTCTTAGGAGGATAATCCCTCTGCATATCTTTCTGAACTCTCATAGGATCAAGGTTTTGAAACTTTCCCCAGCACAACAAAGTCCCAATATTTTCCCACCCATGACCAGTAATTAGGGTCTCTCTCCACTCCCTGCCACAGTTTATCTGAGGGTATGTTACCTTTTGTGTTGCTTAGCATAGACAACAAAATTCCTAATACTGGTACTTCATATTGCATCCCTTTCTCTCTATCCCCTTATTTTCTCTTTACCCCACTGTGTCCTTCAAGGAAAGGATTTTCAGAGTAATTCATTGTCCTGGCTGTTCCTAGGTCTAGGTAGAAGGGCATCATGGGATAATAGCAAGACAGAGACACAGCTGAGTTACTGCTTGGAGGGGCTCACACAGTGAATTAGCAACTTGTTTATTATCTCATGCATTTGACCCAGATTGGTGGTTAAATCCCTGTAATGCCCTAGTTTGGAACCTCCGTGTAGTGTGGTGTTGGTCTTATATTCTTGAAGACCTTTTTTAGCTGCTTACAAGCCCTAGCACTGACGAGTTTCATTCTTTAACCTGGTGCTGGTTTATAAACCTCAATCTATGGTGCTTGTTGTCTGAAGATTAGCCTAGCTAAATTCTTAGAGGTAATATCATCACTAGGTTGGTTGCAAGAGTGTTAATTTTTCAGCCTCAGTATCTTGGTGAGATTGTCTGTTAAGTTACAAAGGTATTTGTAGTCTCAAATTTTAGTCTCTTGGCATGCCTATTTCCCTTGAAACACCACCTCCTACATGTCCAATCTGCTCACATGCTAGCATACCTCCCAGCCCCTGAAATGACCTTGTATTTTTTGGTAAGTATTTTGTGTGTACTTACATGCACACAAATCATTTCCCTGGTAGCACAAGAGCTTTGAAAGGTCAGAGTTTTTTTTGTCTTTGTATGTAGGAAATGACTGAAAAATGACTGAACAACATTCCTAGCATCTAGCACAGCATGTAGTAGGTGCTTAATAAAACCCTGTTGATTAATTTATTGTGTTGGGAGATGGAGCATCCACACAGATAGAATTGCAGGTATTGAGAAATCACCCAATCTCAAGTTCTGATGGCACCATCAAGGCCTTCTTCTTTAGAAGCTGTGAAGATAATAACTTACCTAGATAGTGTAGACTCCAAAACAGGATTTAAAGCTGCCTAGTTAGACTTTGGAAGAGGATTCAACAGGTTGATTCTGCAGAAAATCTCTGTCACTTAGTGATATGGAGAGACAATTTCAACCCATCTTCCACTGACTTAGCGTTCTGAATGAATAGGCAGTGTCATACAGGGGAAAAAGCAGATTTGGGCTTGTGTTCTAATCCCAGATCTTCTTACTACCTGTGTGACCTTGATCAAATGATTTTCTCTTTGAGTCTCAGTTTCTTCATGTAAAGGGTCCTGTTTGGAGATGTTAATTCCTGTCCCAGAGTAAGGGGGTAGATGTCCTACTCTAGTTTGGGGTTGTCAGACCTGTCCTCAGTATATAGAGGGAAATTGTCTCTGATTCCTGCCCTGAGATGCCTCCAGATAAGCAACACAGGCTCCCCTTCTGGGCCATGTCTAAACACATTGATTTCAGATTGGCTCATCTGATTCTTCTGAGACTATTGGAAAGGGAATGGCTAGATGAGATGGCAAATGGGCTCTGGGACCAGCAGAAACTATAATAGGATGGTCATCATCTTCATTCTGGACACCATGCCTCTCAATATGGCCTAGGATGGTATTAGCTTCTTTAGCTCTTCCCTCTCACAGCTGGGGCAGCTAGGTGGCATAGGGGATGGAGAGTTGAATTTGGAGTCAGTAAGACCAGAGTTCAAACCCTACCTAGATATTTACTAGCTGTGTGATCTTGGGCAAACTCACTGGACTCAGGATTTAGTCTTCTTATCTATAGAAGATGGGCAAGAGCTGGTCCTGGGAGCATATTGATCTAGGCAATTCCTAAGGTGAGGAAACTCTCTCTACCAATGGAGGCTTGCACTTTCTCTGAGACTATTAGGCTTAGCATTGCCTAAAATACTGATATTTTAGGTGACATGCCCAGGGTTGCACAGCCAGTTCCTCATCTTCAAAACAGGGATTGTCATAGCACCTACTTCTCAGGGTTGTTGCAAGAATTAAACGAGACAACAGTGCAAAGCCTTCTGCAAACTTTAATAAATGCCACTTATTATGACTAGGACTCTGTTGCCTTGTACTGAACTTAGTGAGTGAACTAACAAGAAACATGAATCCACTGCTAAGCAACAGAATTTAAAAAAGAGGAGGAAAAAGTAAAGATGATGATTTGAGGGAATAGAGCCTCTAATCTCTTGTTGCTGGTAAATTTTCCTTTGGGCTGACCCTTCCCTTCTAGAGAAATGCTGATTGGACACAGAGTTGGGAAGTTTCAATTAGTCATCTGTACAAAACTGACTTTCCCAGAAGGAAGTGGTGGGCACTCCTCTGGAGGCAGCTTCTCCTTTGCTTGAGGATTTGGGTACAAGTTTGTGTTGCTGCAGTTTTGGTGGGGTAGGGTAGGTTCTGAGGGAGGTGCAGCTTCCTGGGCTCCTGTCATGGACTGTGAGGTCCCTTTCTCTGGAGTACGGCCACTACAGGAACCTTAGTGGGTGTAGATTGGCCCTCACAACACAGGAGGCCATGGCCTGGATAAACTGAAGGAGGGAGAGGGAGAAGAGGAGCTCCTGGGACACCATGAAAAGACCTTCAAGTAGGTAACTGAGGCAGCTAGATAGCGCAATAGACGGAGCGGTGGGTCTGAAGTCAGGAAAACCTTAGTCCAAATCCATTCTCAGACACTTACTAACTGTGTGAGTCTGGGTAAGTCATTTCATCACTATCTGCCTCAGGTTCCTCATCTGTAAAATGGGGATAATAATTTTGCCTACATCCCAGGGTTGTTGCGAGGATCAGTTAAGATCCTCATGTAAAGCACTTAGCACAACACAGTAGATATTATGTAAATATTAACTATTATTAGCTATTATTACTAATTTATTCATAGATAAATAAAGATTGACTGTTATTGGGAGGCAGATTGCTGCAATGGATAGAGGGATAGAATTGGAGTCAGGGGACCTGGGTTGGAATCCCATCTCTGTCTTACTACCTCTGTGACCTTGGTCAAGCAGCTTTATCTTGATGACATTTAATTCCTTACCTATAAAATGAGGGAGATGGACTTGATACCCTCTGAGGTCTAGTCTAATTCTCAAACTGTGACTCAGTGGACCTACTCTGTGCTAGGCACTGTACTAAGTATTGGCGGATACAAAGAAGGGCAAAGGACAGTTCTTGCTCTCATGAAGCTTACATTCTAATAGGGAAACAACATGAACATTAGGTTCTGGGTTTGGAATCCAAAAGACTTTGGTTCAAATCCTACTTTAGGCAAATACTGTCCAATTTTTAGCATAGTGCCTAGCTCCACACAGTAGATATGTAATAAATATGTATTGCCTTGCATTATATTTATTATATGAACTGTGTGACTCTGGCCACGTAGTGTATCTATCCTCTTTGAACCTCAGTTTCCTCATGTTCCCAGGACATTTTGGGGATGCTAGAAGGGCCAAGATCTTGTTCATATAGCCTTATTGTGAGTCTTGCTTTTCTACCTCATTTACGTCATACGAAGTGGTGCCAATTCTCAGGGGGATTAAACTATCTCGCTGGACCTACCAATGAGATCTGACCCAAAGTGGAATGCCTATCACAGGTTTGAGTAGAGGCTGGATGAGCCCTTTTGGGTTATTACAGAAGGGATTCCTGTTCAGGTGTAGTTTGGACCAGAAGAATCCCTTCCAAGTTTAAAATTCAATGATTCTGAGTAATTTCCCACAATGTATTAAACTGGTGATGGAGGTGGGGAGAGGGAAGTCTGGAGAACCTGTTGGGGACAGAACCATTAAGATATCCTTGTATAGTGTAAGAAACATTGGACTTGAGGTCAGGTAACCAGAAATCTAATCTTGCCTCTTCCACTAAGTAGTAAACATGAGTTTCCTCATCTAAAATCTCTAAAATGGGTATGATATTACCAAGTCTTCCTACATCATAGGAGTATCTGAAAGATCTCATAAGCTCACAGGTGTGGAAACACTTGGTGATACCCAAAAAGAAAAGGTGAATATTTTGGCTCTGCTTTTGTAATGGCCAGTCTTGGCTCCCAGAATAGATGTCTCATTGTGAAGGCTTTAGCTTTCCAGTCTTGTGGGCAGGCTGCCCAAAGCCTCACGGACATAAAGGAACCAAAATAATGATCCTCTTTGCCCTGTCCCTCCTGCCTAAGAGAGGCCAGTCACTTTATCAGAGCATAAAGAGCAAGCAGTCTCTCCCCAACTCTCATTAATGGAGGTGAATGCTACTGTTGCCCTGAAACTTGGCTTTCTACACCCTGACATCCGTCATCCTAGCTCCTTGCCTGAGGAATAGCTATAATTAGTGTATTCTTTTCACCTTACATTTCACAAAAAGGGCCATTCTCAGTTCTGAGGTGCTGTCTGGAAGAGGAACCTTATGAAACATGAGATTTTACAAGACATCTGATGATACCATCTGAGTAGACTTCGTTAGGATGTTTATACTTTTAGGGTTCACTCCTTTACGTGGCAATTCTCTTGCTCCACAAAGAAATCATTATGATATGTTGGTAAAATTGCTAGACCAAGAGTTCAGGCCCCAGCTCTGATATTTCCCAGCCATGTGGCTCTGGGCAAGCCACTTAAACTTTCTGAGGGTCAGATTTCTTATGGTTTTGAGCAAAGTGCTCTGTAGACAGTATAGAGTCATGACAAAGTGAGTTATCACTTTTTACTATCAGCCACTGTCATTTGCAGGAAATAAAGACCCTGACGGTTCTTCTAGTTTTTCTAGTGAACTCCTGGGGGACAAGCATGTGTATGATGATAGAAGCTATATTACCCAGATTGGGATTTTGAAGGTCACTGCCCTGCCTCTTCTCCTTCCCATAGCAACCACAGAGGTTAATTCATAGGGTCATAGGTTTAGAGCTGAAAGGGACTGCTGAGGTCATTTAGTCCAAACTCCTCATTTTACAGGAGAGAAATTGAGGCTTAGAAAGGCTGATGACTTGCCCAAGGTCATACAGTCATTGGGTGGCAGAGACAGGATTCAAACCCATGTCCCTAACTTGAAATCCAGGGCTCCTTCCACTGCTGTGACATCTTCTGGAGGTAACGGAAATGCCTCAGTCATATCCTACCCACCCCTGCAGAGCAGTATTCAGCTTGAATTGAGTGCTTTAATGCACTGGGCTCCCAGTGTGCAATTAAAGCTTATTTCCTTCTCTCATTTGGGGGCCACTAACATGAAAATTTCCCCAGGGTACTTGCCCTATTTCCCCCCATGGTGCAACTTCTGTTATTTGTTTGTTTTTTTAACTTGCATTAATCTGAGAAACCTTTTTTTTTTTTTTTGAAAAATGATTTTGTACACAAGGACCCTAGTGAGTCAGAGCTACTGCAACTATTATCACAATGCCCATTCTGTAGATGAGAAAACTGATACTCAAGGAAGTGAAATGACTTTCTGAGAGTCACATGACTGGTAGATGGCCTGGCTGGGGTTTGAATTCAGGTCTTCTGGCCCCAGATCCAGTGTTCAATCCACTATCCCAGATTGCCTCCCATAGTACTTGCTGTATGACAGTTTGTATTGTATAACAGATAATTTGAAATAGAATTCGAGAGTGAACTTTAGGTATTATTGTTGTTATTATTACTGTTAGCCATCCTAGAAGATGGACAGGATGCAGCAGCTGGTTCTGCTATGAACACTAGAATTTGTTGGGTGTCATTTTGGTTTTTGATAATGGGAAGAGTTTAGACTAACATCTCTGAGGCTCCTTCCAGTTCCAACTCTATGAGTCTGTGGTCCTGGATCCCAAATCACACAACATAATAAGACCAAGATGCTACCACTTCCACGGAGGAATCAAACTCCCTCTCTTCCCACTTGTTCCCTGGGAGATAGCCCATTTCTTCATCTCTCCAGGCATGAGTTTTCTCATTTGGAAAGTGGAGCTAATAACATCTGTCCTGCCTATGTCAAAAGGATGTTTTAAGGATAAAATAAGAAAAGCGCTTTGAAAAATATATGTACATCATATAAATGCAAGATGTTATTACTACAATAAAAGCTGATTTATCTAGCCTTCAAGGGTTGTTCTCTATTTGCTTTGGTCCTCCTTTCCTTTGCAGTAAAATGACAGTAATTCATAATGATGAGGCCAAAACACTTGCCCCCTCCCAAGAATCTGAATTGTGAAGGACCTGAGGCCAACCCCAGGAACCTGTGCCTAAACAAGAATCCTTTCTACTTCAACTCCCACAAACAGTTACCCAGCCTTCCATTGAAGAAGTATAGTAAAAAGGACTCCGATACCTTCCATGGTAGTTCATTCCATTTTGGATACATCTAGTGGACAAGAAGTGTTGTTTGTTTACATCAGACCCTTATATCTCTGCAACTTCTACATACTGCTCCTGGATCATGATGTGTGCTCTGCATCATAAAAGAGGGATTAAATTATGCTGTATTAGTTGATTTTAAATGTATTTTATTTTACTCTAATTTTCTGAAATGTATGACCTGATTCCAATCTACCTTTCTAGCCTTATAATGCATTACTCTCTTTCAGTATCCATGTTGCATTTGAGTAAACTGAGGTAAACAGAGGTTATGTGACTTTCCCAGGATAACGCAGCTAGTAAGTATCAGGGACTGTATCATTTTTTGTCTTTGTGTCCCCTGTCCTAGGTACCTAAAAGGTACTTAATAAATCCTTGTTGATTGTTGCATAATACGAACAATTCATCTTTATATAGCTCTTTACATTGGCAAGTTACTGTTCTTTCAACAACCCCACAAGACAAATAAAACAGCTATTATCATCCCAATTTTATAGAGGGGAAAACTGAGGGTCAGGAAGTTTAAAAGACTTGTCTAACATCACACAGCTAATAAGTGCTGGAGCTAGGTACTACAAAAGTGGGGTGGAAAGAGCAATCAATGTCTTTGAAATTAAGCCCCCCTGAGTTTAAACTCTGGGCGTTTCACTTAATCATAATAATAATAATAATAATAATAGTCAATACTTACATAGTGCATTAAGATTTGCCAAGCACTTTGCATATATTATTTATTTCTCACTGTAATTCTCAGATACAGGTGCTATTAATATTCTCATTTTCCATGTGAGTAAACTGAGGCCGAGAAAGGGTCTATGATTTGCCTGGGGCCCTACAACTACTAAGAGTCATAACTAGGATTTGAACCCAGTTCCTACTGATTCTCTGTCTAGCATTCTTTCCATTGTTATTGTTCATCCTTTGTTTTTGAAGGGGGCCAATGGCATCACTAGGTGATATGTTGATTCAAGCATGAACTGAATGTAAGTGAGGCAGAGTTGCACAGTCATCAGCCTCACCATCTTTTCCAAAGTCATTGAAGTTCAGGGGCAAGACAAAAGTCCAGATGACTGGCCATTGGCCCAGGATGCAGGGATGACCTTGGAATCTTTGATGAGTGACCAAACTCTAAGCACTCCACAGCTCCTGCTTCAGCTGCTGTCATGACTATGGGAGCAAATTATTCTCATCTACCCATTCTGCCAGGGGGAGTCTTCACATGCTTGGGGCAGACATCCCCTTAACTCACCGACAGATTTGGGGCTTGTTGGTTACCCTCAGCTTGGTTTAGCCTTTCTACTGAGACTGTTTTCCTGGGGTGTGACTGCTGTGCATGCTAGAGCTTCTTGGGGCCATAGGTGAGAGTTGGGTGAATCAGGTGGACACTGAAGGTGGATGAACAACCCTGAAAAGGGCTTGGCAAGCCCTCAAATCAGAGATGCTAATCCTCCCTGAGCACCCCATAAGCCCCACTCTTTCCATTACACATTTACTGGCCATATAACCATGGGGAAGTCACTTAAACATCTCCAAATCTTAGTTCTCTCTTTTATCAAATAATTACAATATTACTTATATTATCTCCCTCACAGGGTTGTTGGCAGGGGATTGGGGAGAGCACTGCGTGGGTGGTTGAATGCTATATCAATGTATGCTATTTTGTTAAATTGTTACTAAAATGATCATTGAATTCACAATTCCCAAGAGGCAACCAGGTATAGACAGTAGAGTCAAGAAGACTTTAACTGATGTAAACTAATCGGTCTCTTAAACTCTGAGTACTCCCACAAAGTTCTCTCAGACTGTGATCTGCAGAGGGATGAGTGGCTGATTTGAATTTGTGGAGGGAGTTTTCCTGTTGGGAGTTTCCGGTATTGATGTAATCTTAGGTCAGACCAACAAAAACAACATCCCATTCCCATACCATTGCTGACACCAGAGAGGTTATAGATGGTGTTTCTCTTAGCAGTTTGACCTTTGTTATCAATGATAGTAGAGCTGCAGGCAAGGATTACTAATTCTGTGGAAAAGATTGAGGAATTGGAGGGAGGCTGATCCCCTGGGAGAACTGGGCAGGGACAAAGGAAGAGATAGGCAGGGCCATGTGGTAGGAAGCAATGGTGGGGAGAGGGGAGTTAGAGTGGGAGAAGCTGATAGCATCTCACAGCAAAACAAAAGAAAACACTAGACCTTGATGTCAAAAGACCTGGGTTCATGACTCAGTTCTACTACTTACAAGCCGTGTGATCTGGAGTAATTCATTTAAATCTCCTGTGCCTAGGTTTTCTCAAAAAAAAAAAAAAAAGAGTTCTAATATTTCATAGAGTTGTTGTGAAGAACAAATGGAATAATGTGAGATGATGTTTTGTGATGGTGAGTCACTGTCAAAATGTTAAGATGTCATTGTTCCCAAGGTAGTATGAGATACAACCCTTGCTCTCGAGGATCTTACAAGTTAGAGAGCTAGGATCTGCATGCTTGCATCAGACATGAGCAACATTAGAAGACAATAAAGTAGGGGGCGGCTGGGTGGCGCAGTGAGTAGAGTACCGGCCCTGGAGTTAGGAGGACCTGAGTTCAAATGTGACCTCAGTCACTTAACATAGAAAACTAGCCACGTGACCTTGGGGAAGTCACTTAACCTCAATTACCCTACTTCCCCTCCGCAAAAAAAGACACTAAAGGAGGCAGGATGATGCATTGGAAAGAACCCAAGAATGTGAGTTAGAATGCTGGGGGTGGAGCCCCAACTCTGCTGCTAGCTTCCTATGTGAGTCGCACGCCAGGTTCTCCAGCTATGAAATCAGGGGTTTGAACTATTTGGTCTCCAAGGTCCCTTTTAGCTCTCATGCTCTGTGCCAAGTGCTAAGTGGTAAATTGCAGACTCTACATGCCATGGGGATGCTGAGGATTAGAGGGGTCAGAGGATGCTTCAAGGGGAGCTTAGATTTCATGCAATAACAAGGTATTGAAGCTGGAAGGGAACCTCAGTGGTGTCTAGTCTGCCCCCTCCGTGGGCAGGCTCTGCAATGTCTCTCCAGGTGGTCATCCATTCTTTGCTTGAAGAGTTACAGCAGCAGAAAACATTCTGCCTCCTGAAGCAGCTCAGCCCACTTTGAGAACGCTCTAAATTGTGAGAAGGTTTGGGTCCTTTTTCTTTTTATATTAATCCTAAACAGCCCTTGGGCAACTTCTACCTATGGCTTTTACTTCTATGCTCTAAAGCCTAGAAAAAGAAAGGTAAGCAAGCTTTTTGCAAATGAACATTCCAATTTTTGAAGTTAACTCATCTGAGTCCTCTCGATATTCTCTTCTTGAAATATACATCATGAGTTCTTTCTACCTGGATTCCTCCAGCAGCATCTCCTTTTCTCTCACATCTTAGTCACATTCTTTTTTGTGCTCTTACTTCTTAATATTTTTTTCAGAAAATGTGGCACCCAGTAGTGGACATACACTCCAACTGGCCTGACCAGAGAAGAATGTCATAGAACCATAGCCTTCCTTGCTCAGGACATTTTGTTGATGTTTGATTGTTCCACAGTCATGTTTGATTCAGTGACCCCATTTGGGGATTTCTTGGTAAAATACTGGAGTGGCTTGCCATTTCCTTCTTCAGCTCATTTTGAGACTGGATTTGAACTCACAAAGATAACTCTTCCTGACTGTAGGCCCAGTATTCTATCTACCATGACAGCTAGCTTCCCCATGCTTCTTTTAATGTAACCTGAGGTTATAATAACTTTTTTTTGGTGCCATCTTATGTCATGGTTGACTCATATTTAGTTTGCAGTCTGTCAGGGCCCTTAGGTCTTTTTCACATGTTTCAAATGCTACTAGCTCATATTGTAGAGTGACTTTTTTGAACCCTAGGGTAGAATACTTTTAACATTTATTCCTATTACAATTTCTATTATGAGGCTTAGCCCATTATTCCTTTCTTATTTGTCCTGGCCTACCATATTAACACAATCTTTCTAGATCCTGATTTTGCTGCCCATTGTGGATTTGAGGCAGACCTTGAAAAATGTGGCTGATTTGAGTAGCAGGACGAGTAGGTAACAGGGAGGGTGTTCTAGCTAAGGAGAATGACAGGTGCTATCAATGACATGCTAATGGCAAGAAGCAAAGTCATATCCTTATCATCCTTATCACTTTGGCTCGTGCCTTGGCAGCTTTCTTGGCAAATTGACCAGCTCTAATACAGAACAGAAAGTTGTTTTCCAGGAAGAGCAGATGGTCTGAATGAATGCAACCCATCACTAAGGTGTGGCCAAGCCCATGTATCTCTTTCCTGTCCTGGTCACTCCAGGGCTGTGAGAGCATTCATGCCACGGTGGTCAGTCATCTCTCATACGCAAAGAACACACCCCATAGCCTCTGTGTATTGTTTTTTCCAGGGATAAGATTTATTGGGTGAATCCTCTTACATGCTTTTGTCTGATCCCCTTCATAAGTGAAAGACTAGCATCTGAGAGCTGGTTGCACAGTAAAACAGCTACAGACATGAACAGTGCCAATCCCCCATAAAAATAAGAAATGTGGCCTTCATTTCTCTTTTCTGTCTTTTCTTTGCCCTTGAAGCACTGTCTCCCTTCTCCTTTCCACAAGTTAGGTGCTCTCCTGCTACCTGAAGACCTGAAGTATATGTGTGTGTACATACATATATGTGTATATATGTATACAAACACACATGTGTATATGCATATACACATGTATGCATATATGCACATATATCTACAGACATACGTATCTATCTACATACACATATAGATACATGCATCTATATCTACATGTCTATATATCTCTATCTATAGGCCCCTTTATACTAAAGTGTAAGTGACCGAATGTCCTACCCATCCTGGGATATTTGCATTGATAGACCTATAGAGGTCTGTTCTTGACTGTTAACGAATGACTCATTAATAGTGAAGCATAAAGGATATTGGGGCAGCTAGGTGGCACAGTGGAGAGAGTATCAGGCCTGAGATCAGGAAGACTCATCTTCCTGAGTTCAAATCTGACCTCAGACACTTACTAGCTGTGTGAACCTGTGCAAGCCACTTAACCCTATTTGCCTCAGTTTCCTCATCTGTAAAATCAACTGGAGAAGGAAATGGCAAACCACTTCAGTATCTTTGCCAAGAAAACCCCCAAATGATGTCAAGAAAAGTTAGACATGACTGAAAAAGGATTGAGCAATAACCAAAAAAGGATCTTGAGTTTAGAATCAGGATGCCTAGGTCTGAGATTCAGCCCTGCCATTTATTCTCTTTAACTCACATTCTTTAAAGATGAGGTTGTTTAATCTCCAATTAGTTTTTAAGTTATGTTTCCATAGTTCCTTATTAAATATAATTTTATTGCATTGTGATCTGAAAAGGATAGTTTTAATATTTCTGCTTTTAACTATAAAATTTTTATGTACTAATATATGGTCAATCTTTGTAAAAGTGCCATGAACTGCTGAGAAAATGGTGTATTCCTTTCTATATCCATTCAAATATCTCTAGATATCTATCAATTCTAGCTTATCTAAAATTCTATTCACTTCCTTAACTTCTTTCTTATTTACTTTCTGCCATTTACTCTCAATGTGACCTTGGACAGATCATTTTTCTCCTCTAAAACTTTCCTGATTTGTAAAAGAAAGGGGTTTGACGTCACTTGGGTAATAAATGCAAACTTATCACTCAGGTAACAATCCTAACAAAGCCAGGATTCAAACCTCTGTCTCTAGAGTAACATGGCCATATAACTAGAGAGGAACCTGAGAGCAGCTCTTGTGTATCCCAAGAGACAAAAGGGTGAGAAAATCACCAACTCTCCTTCCCAAGAGTGTCCTGCTACACTGAATTTTTCATCCTCAATGCACTACTGATAATTTTCATTTACCTTGGATTTGGAGTCAAAGGAACTGGATTCAAATCTCAGCTACTTAATGCCTGCATGACCTTGGTCAGCTCACTTAGCCTCTCTGGGTCTCAGTGTCCTGATTTGTACGGTCATAATACTGGACTAAATAACTTCTAACATATCTTCTAGTCCTAAAGCCCATGAAATACTCCTTTGTCTCTACCATGGACAAGTTAACTTGAACAAAGAAGCACCACCTTAATTCATTATGTCTGCTTTTCTTAAATCCCCTAGCTAATGGCAGCCACTAATGAAAGTGATGATGCCCTGTCTTCCTCTTCCTCTGCCTATTTTCTGCCCCAGAGCCCAAATGTCCTGGGAAGTCCCAATTATATAGTGCCTTCTTCAAACTGCATGCTCTGCTTCATTTTCTTCTTCTAAAGTTTGTCACAGTGAATAGGACACTGTACTTAAAGTCAAGAAGAACTGTGCTCAAATCTTACCTCAGATACTTCCTAGCTGTGTGACCCTCCATGAATAACTTAACCTCTCTTTGTTTCACTTTCCTTATCTATAAGGTGAAAAGGTTCCATGGCCTCTAAAGTTTCCTTCTGGTTCTAAACCTATGACCCCCATTTATTGACTCTATACAGGGTGACTTTCTTCACTGATGCATAAGACCTACCTTGTGTGACCCTAGGAGAAAGTGTTAGTATCTTGTTCCTATGGGGATCAAACTCATGACCCTACCCTCCTTTGTCCAGTACTCTAACCCCTAAAGCTAATAGTAGTGCTGGGAGTTATTACAGAACACCTCTTTGTTGGTTCCAAAAGAGCTGACATTTGGTCATGTCTTTTTACTTTTCAAAGCCCATTGAAGTCCATTCAGTCTTTCTGCGGCTTGGAAACTTGAACTTGGAGAGTTCCCTCTTTAAAGTCTTTCTCCAAATCCCTTGAAGCTAACTGGCTCTATGGGAGTGGTTTGTTTGAAGTGAATCAGTGAATGTATGTCTCTTGGACCTTAACTCAGAGTCTAGATGTGAGTTGTAGGTCCATGAGGAGATAGAAAATTGGGGTATGTGTAGGATGAAATATAATGTGTCATTTCCTTGCTCAGAGAGTCTCAGAGTAGTTCACAAGGTGGTAATCCCAGATTAGTGATGTCAGAGTAGGGAAAGCTAATTATCTCAATAATGTAGAATGTAAGCTGTTTGAGGGCAGGAACATTTCCTTTTGTCTTTGTATTCCAGGTCCCTAGTATAGTGCCTAGTATAGTCAGTGCTAAGTAAATGTTTGTTGGATTGGACTTGTTTTGCTGAATTACTCTTTTTATTCCTGTTGATTTGGAGTCAGATTTAGTCGAGTGGTTATACTTGAGGAATCACAGAATTTATAGGGGAAGTCAACCTCAAAAGCCAGCCTGGAACTCTTTAGCTCAAGTTAATTAGTCCCTCCAGGGACACTCTCCAAAAGCCACCTCTTCAATGAAGCCTCCTTTGACCTTCGCTCTACCACCCGCCTCACCCCCATTTCGGGAAATGATCTCCCTTAGATTTTACCCAGCATTTTGCATTTATCTTGTTCTATTAGCTGGGACTGAACAGGAACAAGGATGACAGAGCTAAAAGTCAAGATTGCGTGTCAGAGCTGATGTCCTATGGCGACAAGTTCACTGTTAGATAGCCGATCATTTCATAATCTCGCTACTTATTTTTTCATGTGTATTAAGTTTGCTTCATGCTGCATATATCCCATTGCCCTGCTTCTGTACTTTCACTCATTTTGTTCTTTTCCCTTCAGGAATTCTGCCCTCTTCTAATATTCCTAGCCCCCAAATCACCTATTTGTTATTGTTCAATTGTTTCAGTCATGTCTGACTTTTCATGGAGCCATTTGAGGTATTCTTGGCAAGTAGTTTACCATTTCCTTTCTAGATCTTTTTGCAGGTGAGGAAATTGAGGCAAACAGGGTTTAAGTGATTTGCCCAGGGTCATACAGCTAGTATCTGAGACCAGATTTGAACTCAGGTCTTCCTGACTCCAGTCTTAGCACTCTATCCACTTCATCACCTAGCTGCTTGTTGAGTGAGGGTTGATACAGAAGAAGAATAAGACACAGCTCTTCCCTCAAGGTTTATAAGCTAGGTACTGATCATAGGTCTCTGAAAGGGACCTTAACCACACCTGAAACATAACTCAAGTATTTGGTTACTCAGCTTCCTCCAGAGATTTTTGTTGTTCTTCCAGGGATAAGGAATAGGAAATTTGTTACCTTCTGAGGCACCCCCTTTCACTTTTGGAGAGTTCTAAAGGTTATGCCATTCTGTCTTGTATGAATCTGCCTCTCTGCACATTTCACATAGTATACCTAGAGGCAGTTGCATGGAGTGCTGAACTTGGAATTGGGAAGACCTGAGTTCAAATCCTTTCTCAGATACTAGCTTTGGGATACTGGCCAGAACAATTAACTTCTCCTGGGTTCAGTTTTATCATCTGTAAAGTGGGGATAATCATAGCCCCTACATCACAGGGTTGTTATGGGGGTCAGATAAAGTATGTGTGTGTGTCTCTATACACACATACCTATGTATAAATGCATACATGTGTAGAACTTTGCAAACATTAAAATTTGCCTACACATGTACTTAACATTATTTTGATTGTTGATGATAAAGATGATGCCTTCTGAGATTAAGCAAAAGAAGTCTTCCTCATTGCAGCCCTTCAAGTATTAGAAGGAATCATGCATACCCAAGTCTTTATCCCTCAGTAGAAAATGAACCTTACATGAAACATCAGTCAGCCCAATATAAAAGAAAGAGAGTGAACTGGACTAGGAACCAGAAGGATTTCCATCCATGGCCTTGCTTTGCTGCAATCAGGTTTGTGATTCTGGCCAGGTAAGTTTGCCTCCCTGATGCTCTGTTTCCTCATCTGTAAAATGGCTACTTTTCCTTTCACTCCTTCTTTCACAGGGCAGCTGTGAGAAAAGTCCTTTGTGATTGTTATGATTAATTGCCTACCTATGTGGCAAAGGATAAAAGGGTTAGGGGAACGAAGACTAGAGAGTCCATCTATGGGGCCTGGAATAGCCAAGCAAGACTTCATGAAGGAGATTGGTAGCTATCAGGAGAAAGAGAGTGAGGAGGAGGAGGAATCTCTTGTTTACTAGGTCTGGAGAAATATGTGTGGCAGATCTTTGTATAAGCTCCGTCTGTCTAATTCTCATTGCTTTAGGGAACGTGCTCCTGCCAGTTCTCCAAAGAATATCAATTAACCAATGAATTGATGGACAAGTATTTATTAAAACCACCTGCTATATGCCTGGCACCATGCTAAGTGCTGGGATATAAATACAATGAATCAATGCATGAAGTAATCTCTACTCACAAGGATAGAACTGAAGGGGGTTAAGAGGAGAAGGGAAGAAAATGAATGAGACAGAGAGAAACAGAAAAAGACAGACACAGAGAGAATGAGAGACAGAGAGCAACAAAGTGAGACAGAAAGGGAAACAGAGAAACAGAGTCAGAGACAGAGAGACAAAGAGAGACAGAGTCAGAGGGAGACAGAGAGAGAGAGAGAGAGAGAGAGAGAGGGAGAGATAGAAATAGAGAGATAGAGAAACAGAAACAGAAAGAAAGAGATACAAAGAGGAGACGGAGAAAGACAGACAGAGAGATAGAGACAGAGAGGACTTAAGTATTTGACAGACATCTATTTGCCCCAGTAATTTGCCTCTAAGCCTCCTTGGGTAGAGTGGGGGAAGAGCCTATGATTGTTCTCTAAGCCAGTCTGAAGGAAAGAAGAAATGGCCAGCAGCTTTGGAACCAAAATATCAGAATGTCCCAAGTCATCATTAGTAACTAACTAGCCATGACTTTTCCCACTTTCCCAGAAAATTGGGCAAACGTGAAGTAATGGCAGGTAATGGGAGTCGTCCATCGATACTGCTTATCCTCAGGTAATTCATTTCATGGGCTTCTCTGTTGGCTCCAAGCTGCATCAGTGCTTGATATTAGATGTCACTTCTGTGTTGGAAATGCTTCTATTTACAGGTTATTACCAAATGAATCTGTTTGCTCTTTAGGTTTCCTGGCCATGTGGGGAAGTTAATTACGAGGAAAAGAAAGCCTAGTTGGAGAAACAATAATGCAGCATCTGCAGAAGGAGGCCAGGCTTCTGGAACTCTTCCAGTACCTCTGCAAACTAGTATCCACCATGGACAGCACCCATCCTAGGTATCTGTGTGGCCTCTGGAGAGACAAGACAGGCATGGCTGCAAAGCCCTCAAAACTAGAGTGAATTGGGGCATTAAATTATTTTTAAAAGTCAAAACTTACCCTTCCAAATGACTTCGAACATCAAAAGGAGACAGTGAATTACAGTGGAAAGAGTTTTGAATTCAGAGAACTTGAGTTCAATTGTGCCTCTGCAAATGACTAGCCGCATGACCTTGGACAAATCCCTTCACATCTCTGGGTCTCCATTTCCCCATCTGTGACATGCAGGGAACTGGACTATATAATCTTCTAACAACATCTCTAATGAGTGGTCCACCATTGGTGGCATATATACTTTCACTGATGAGAAACTCACTACTTCACAAAACTGTCCAGTCCATTTTTTGATGGGATATTTGATCTTATTTTTTTAAAGTTCTTTCCTTCATTACAGCACTTCATTTAAAACCACCCTGACTTTTTACAAGTGAATTTTGCTGAAGACTTTTTGTTTAATAGAATAGTCATTTCCAGAAATATATCCCTGGTTCAACATGTCCCTTCCATTGACAATTTCTTTATAACAAAGAAAAACTGTTAATTGGAAACAAAGAGTCCAAAGATTATATCTGATAGTGTGTGTGACATCCTGTCTCCATAGTCACCCATTTCTCTGCCAGTAGAAAGAGGGTATGTTTCATTATCTGTTCCACAGCTCTGCAATTACCCTAATATCTTCCTCTGGGACCCTGTCTTGGTGTTCCTAGACTTGTGGTAGGGCACCTTCATTTATCTCTTCTCTGGGATTTTCTGTTTACCTATTACTCTGTTTCTAACGACTACCTAAAACTCAGAGCTACTCAGGTCACCCCAGCCTGTCACCCACATCACCCACTCCATGCTATTTTCATGTTCCTGACTCACCATAAAGGGGTGGAGTGAAAAAAGAGGGCATGGCCCTAGAGTTTCTCTTCTAGAACAGAAGGGCAGATTATGAAAATGGAGGAAAACAATTGCTAATGAGACTGAAGAATCTGCTTCATGTGGCAGTTAAATTATTAGCCTGAGAGAGAGAGAATGCCCCATGTATGGTCTGCCCAGGAAAAAACTGCACATTGTTAATTGGTTATAAATATTAGCATGAGGTTAAGCAGCTAATTAACTTAGTTCTTTCAAAGCCCATAATGAGTTGGCAGAGAGCAAAGAGCGGGCACTGGTTTACACAGTGTATGTGAATGTGCCCGACAAACTGCAGTTGGCATATGGGTATGTCCTATTTGTCTCAGCCTGCTGGATCCCAGCTTTCCTTTTATAAAGAAGTAAGAATGAGAATGAGAAAGCTCTCACTGATTCCTCCAGCCCTCTTATCAGGACTGGTATATATGTTGACTGGCTTTACTTATCCAAGGAACTGAATTTTTAAGTCTAATAAAAATCACTCACGGTCATTTCTCCTTCCTCATCTCTGACTCTTAGATTTCCTGGCTTCTTTCAAGGCTCAGCAATGGTCTCACTGTCTGCTAGATGATTTTCTTGGTCCTCTTTAATCTTAGTACCTTTCCTCTGAGACTGCATTCAATTTATCTGGCATATCCTTCCTATGTATGTCTTGTTTGTACAACGGTTTGGCTTGTCTCCCCCATCAGACTCTGACATCCTTGAGAGCAGGGATTGAGTTTTTGTTTGTTTGTTTTGCCCTTTTTTGTATCCTCAGGGATTATCATGGTGTTTAGCACATAGTAGGCATTTAATAAAGGCTTCTTGACTTGACAACTAGCACTTTCAGGTTCACAAAATGTTTTCCTCATAACAATCCTGTAACAAAGTATGGATATTATTGTCCATTTTATAGCTGGGGAAACTGAGGCTCAGAAGTAAAATAGCTTTCTCAAGTTCATGGAGCTAGTAAGGAGCAAATCCTGGATTTGAACCCAAGTCTTTTCCAAGGACCTTTCCTACTATGTCATCTAGCTCTTCGCTTCTCAACTCAGGCACCTCTCCTTTGTTGTTGTTGCTATCAAGTCATTCCAATCATGTCCAATTTTTCGTGATCCCATTTGGGGCTTTCTTGGCAAAGATACTGAAATAATTTGCCATGTCCTTCTCCAACCAATTTTACCAAATGAGGAAACTGAGGCAAACAGGGTTAAGCTCACACAGCTAGGAAATGTCCAAGGCTGAATTTGAACTTAGGTCTTCCTGGCTCTAGGCCTGGAACTCTATCTAGAGTTATCTAGCTGCCCTTTCTTTGTTTAGGGGAGGGGTTTTTTACCTGGATTTCATTTTTTTATTTTGATAACTGTATGTCAATATGATTGGTTTCCTTTGTAATCTTTTGTGTTTTATTTCATGCATTTAAAAATATCGTTCTGAAATGGGATCCATAGGCTTTACTGGACTGCCAAATGGGTCCACACACAAAAAGGTGAAAAACCTCTTGCTTTTTAGAGTCTTGCTCTCAAATTTCCCCCCTGAAATATTAAGTGACATGATGTTGTTGCCTACTAACATCTGTATTATATTAGGAACTTTGGAATCCAGAAGAGTCTACCAGCCCAAAGGAATGCACCTCTATTATGAAACTTATAGGACCATAATGGGGCATATGTTTTGGAGGTCAAAGGAATAATGGGATTTAGAACTAGAAAGGATACCTGAGCTCTCTTCTGATCATTTTGCAGTTGAGGAAATTGAGGCCCAGAGAGGTTAAGTGAAATCCCAGAAATGGGATTGAAATGTAGGTTTTCTGAGTCCAAATTCAGTGTTCTTTCTATAACATGCTGGCCCTTGAAGGGAACATTCTGCTCCTCTCCAGTCCTGTCCAGTGAGATCAGGTCTCCTCTAATTATGTGATCCAAGACAATTCAATTATGCTTAATTGGCTTTAAATATCTATAGCTATTCAACCTGCTTAAGAATAAACAACATGGGCTTTGAAAGAGGATAGGAGTGACCTAAATGAATTTGTACCAATTTGAGGTATACATTGGAGCAGCTAGATGTCGCAATGGATAGACTGCTGGCCCTGAAGTCAGAAGGACTTGAATTCAAACTCTTAATAGCTATATGACCCTGGGCAAGTCACTTAACCCTGTTTACCTCAGTTTCCTCATCTGTAAAATGAACTGGAGAAGTAAATGGCAAGTCGCTCCAGGATCTATGCCAAGAAAACCCCCAATGGGGTCACAAAGAGTCAGACATGACTGAAAACAATTGAACAGACACACAAGTGTAGCCCTATTTGCTATCTAGCCCATCCATGTAGTCATGCTGAGTCTTATCTTCAAAATGTGGGTTTCTAGTCCTGCTTCTAATATCAACTTTCTGCTGTATGCTCTTGGACCACCTTGCTCATCTCAGTTTCCTCATCAGTAAAATTTTTGTAATTTTCTTTACTCTGTTTGCCTGGCAGGGATATTGAGGAAGGAAAATAAAATGAGATAATGAAATACGAAGAGGAGTTTTCAAAGTTCAAAGAGCTATTGCTTGTGTTAGAGAGTGTTAGTGTCACTGAATGCAAGGGAAGTCTGGGGATGGGTCCTTTATGTGAGGATCACTTTGAGGCTGCACTAGATTTTAATTAGGAACTACTGGCTTTTAATGGCAAAAAAAGGATAGGCCCAAATAACCAAACCCTGCAGGAAATCCCTCAGATAGTTCTGCTGAGGTCACTCACTTTGAAGGACGGAGGGAAACCTGTTGATTAATTGCCTTATTCTTTCTATTCCTTTACAGCCTCTGAGCTCCCAGATTGGTCTGATCTCATCACCTTCTGAACTTGTCTCCCTCCCTTATCAAGACTTGTTCAGCTATTAGGCTGGTGGAGGGGATTAATAGGCTGTAACTCCTCTAAGTGCTCTGCCTAACTCATGTAGATGGGTTTTTTATCAGCCATTTGAGGCAGGTGAATTCTTCAGAGGGGTTATTGATATTCCCTCCAGCAGACCAGGAGGTGATACCTTTGTTCCACCTCACCTCCCATTACTTGTCATGATGAAAGAGAGTCCTATGGCTGGCAGAAATGCCTTTGGGGGCATCCGTAGGCAGGAGTAGGGACCTTCATACTATCATGGGCGAAGGGAAACCAAGCCTGTCAGGCCGACATTCTGAAGGGAGAGAGGCAGAGCAAGGTACTTTAGGCACACAGTAGGTGCTTAATAATATTTTTTGGGGACAGGGCTTAACCTGTGATTTCATCAATAGGCATTTTTCCATGAGGGAACTCCCTCTGCTGATTCAGTTTTGCACCTGCTCTCCAACTTGTTGCCTAGTAACTTTCCTGGGGTATGCATAAGTTAAATAACTTACCCAGGATCAAGCAGCTAATACACATCAGAGGCTATGCTTGAACCTAGAACTCTTCAACTCCAATGTCATCTATCTGTCCAATATGCTGAACTGCCTCTTGCTCAATAAATACCTAGGAATAAAGTAAGAAGCCTGATTTTTCTTTTTTGTTTTTTTGCTTTTTGGAGGGCAATTGGGGTTAAGTTACTTGCCCAAGGTCACACAGCTAGTTTTGTGGTGTGTGTGTGTGTGTGTGTGTGTGTGTGTGTGTGTGTGTGTGTGTGTGTTAAGTGTCTGAACCTGGATTTGAACTCAGTTCCTCCTGACTCCAGGGCCAGAGCTCTATTCACTGTGCCACCTAGCTGCCCCCTGATTTTTCTTAAAAAAGAAAAACATTCCCAAGTATATGTGTATGTACAGCTAGGTGTACATTTATGTAGAGGGGAAATAGAAGAATGAAGAGGCTACATGCTAACTGAAAGGAGGCTTAAAGGTCATCTTGTTTAACCAGATACCAAGAGAGTCCAGCTGGTGTTCACATAGCTAGTTTCTAGTGGATTTCAGGATTTGAACTCAGTTCTTCTGAATCTAAGCCCAGTATTTTTTGCTCCTACTTATTCCACTGTTGTTCAGAACATTTCTAGAACTTCTTTTGGAACTATCTTTAGAGACAATTTATAAGCCGCCAAAAGGGGGGAGATGTTCTTCCTCCTTTTTACACTTTATTAAATTTAATTTTGAACTCAAATCAGCATTATACAGATCAATCAATCAGACTTGATTCTCAATGACTTTTGGTAATTTCTAGCAATGAGAAACACTTTTAAAGCAAAATAATATCACTAGATAGAGAATAATAATAAATTTATTCTCCTCCCTCTCTGTGTTTTAGCACAGGTATTTTCCATGTCTCCAATAAGCTCCCTTCTCAGCTCCAACTGGTTGAGCCCCTGTCTTCCTTCAAAAGGGTGGCTCAGGGGCCACCTACTATATAGGGCCCAGACTGATCCTACCAGTTGTTTGCATTCTCCCCTTCTTAAAATCACTGTATATGTTCTACATTTGTTTATCTATGTACATGTTGTATATTTCCCACAAAATGTAAGCTCCCTGAGGGCAGGGACTATCTCACATTTTATCTCTGGACCTAGCAAAGGACCTGGCAGTGGTCATTTAATAAATGTTCATTGAATTGAATTGAACAGACCGTACCTTTTACAGGGCTTTAAGGTTCACAGACTTAGAGGTGTTACTTTAAAGTTTTATGGTTTAAAAAGATTTTTAAAAATCTACTTTTTGTTGTTATGACTATTTGTGATCCCATGGACCCTAGCACACCAGTGTCCAAAGGGCTTTCTTGGCAAAGATACTGGAGTGGTTTACCATTTGCTTTTCCAGTCTGCTACTCTTAGGGGTACTCAAAAGAATGTGTCTGCAGGCTAGAAGGGTTATTCCAAGTGAGCAGTTACAGAAAATTTCTATGCAATGGAATAGACTCATGGTCTATTGAGGAGACTGTTTTGAAGGGGACAAAAACTGTATAATTTTGGGTAAGTTCATTTTTTAAAAAATCACTTGTATTCCTTTATAACTACCCTTCATATTTGCTGAATAGAATTGCATGCCTATTTGCATAAAACAAATTCATAGGATTCAGAGGATTCTGGGTAGTTAGGAGCTAATTTTATTATTTGGACATAATTATGAGGATTCTAGGCCTAGGTTCAGAATGGACCGCAATCTAGATTGGAGATCTATGGTACCAGCAAGGATTTTAATGGTTATTCACTATTATTTCCTGTATTTTACAATCATACTGTATGTGATCATGGATCTTGAATTCCTTTTACAAATGCTGATGAATTTTCTCCTCATCTTACTGCTTTCTCCCCCATACCCTGGAAAAGCACCCCAATATTTCTAGCCAGAAGAAAACATAAATGTTATCTAGTCCTGCCCTCTTTATTTTACAAAGGGAGGAAAGTCAGGCTTAGTGAGCTGAGGTGATTTACTCAAATAACACGAGTAGAAAGCAGTGGTGATGGGTGGGATTGGAATCCAAATCCCCTGGCTTCAAATCCATTGCTCTTTCCACATGTTGTCTTTTGTTTTTTTTTCTCCCTAAGGTTGCCCACTGGTGGTACGCAGAGGGAGGAGGCAGAAACTACCTCTTTTGCACCTTTCTGCATGATCCCTAGATTTCTATAGTTACTTCCTTCTGAAAAACTTTGTGCAATGAAACTGATTTAAGAAAATCCCGTAGCACTGGTTTCCCTCTATCAGTTTTCCTCTGGTACTGTATCACTAGGGAAATAGACATTCTTAATCTGTGGTTGGCAATCATTGATTGGGACCTGGCCAGAATGGAGAAGAAAGTGCTTATGTGGTACTCAGGGAAGCCAGTGGCCATGATGCAGTCTGGATCTGGCCAGACTGGCTGCATCCTCCTTCCCATATCAGCACTTGTGATTAATCTGGCTGTTATAACAAGCTGCCTATAGCAACATTCTGCACCAGTGATTAATTATCAGCTGGGATTAATTATCAGTCTGCTTCTCAGGGAGAGGGAAGGGGGATAAATCACTCCTTCAAAGATCCAAGGGTCTTGTCCAGGAAATTATGGGAAAGGGCGGGGGGGGGGGGGGGGGGGGGAGAGGGACTAGGATGCAAAAGCTTCAGTAGCCACTAGGGTTTGTCTCACCTCTTGGGCTGTTTTGAATAAAAGTGAGTCTAGAGGCAGTAAGGGAGGCAGTAAGGCATAGTAGAAAGTTCCCTGAACTAGGTGTAAGGAAATACGGGTTCTAGTCGTGGGTTTTGCAATTAACTCACTGAGTGATCTTAAATCATTCATTTAGCCCTCCTGTCTCTAGGTGTCGATTTCTTCATCTCAATGAATGGAGAGGTTTGGACTAAATGATCCCTAAGGTGCCTCGCCTTTTGATATGAATGAATGAAAAGGAAATTTATCCAGTATTTCCTATGCACCAGGCACTGTATTAAGCACTGGGATACGTGTACAAGCAAACAAGACAATCCTTGCTCTTGAGAAGTTACATTCTAGAGGAAGACAACAGATACGGCAAACACGAGTTGGAAAGGGTGAGCGGTATGGTGGAAGGCATCAGGGTAGCAATATGGCCAGGAAGTGGTGTGGATGCCCATGGACTGGGGGAGATAAAGTGGAAGGAGCTCCCCACTTAGGGGTGAGAGTCACAGGGTGGGAGGTTGAGGAGGAATTGGAACACAGGCAGCATGGATTGGGGATGATCAGAATATTGTTGGTTTTAAGTAGCCCTGTGCTCTATAGTTGGTTGGTATAGGCCTTTGGCAAGCTATCTCGCCTTTTGAAATCTATTACTTTATTCCTTGGAAGAAACCAGCAAGGGTAGAGAACAAATGTGAGGCTTTAGAGCTCTTGGCAAAATGGTGAATTCTGTGACTTTCTTTGGGTGCCCTCACCCCTCTCCTTTTACAGCTTCTCTTCATCCGACTTTGTCTCCATCTGTGTGTTAGTGATATACCGCCCTTCTCCAAATGCCTAATGCCTTCATACTACCCAGAGCAACACCCTACTCATCCCTGTACTATTCCAACAGTGCCTGTGTTCCAGAGTCTCTCTCTCCTGTCTCCTTACCCTCAAACTTTCCACTCCTTTAGGGCTGGTTGTAGGGGGTAGTTATAGATCACATCGATCTGTGCTGGAACGGACTACAGAGGCTGTCAAGGTTCAACTCTGTCATTTTACAGATGAGGAAAGGGAGGACCTGGGACATTAAATGACTTGCCCCAAAGACTAAATAACTTGCCTCAAATCCCCCAGGAAATAAATTCCAGAAACAGGATTCCTCAGTTATTTGCTCAGGTGGAAAATAATGTAGTGAACTATTTCACACTGAGGGATTAATGACTGATGAAAGTTTAGTGGTAATCCTCCAAGGCAATTCACACTTTAAAAGACAAGCCTTAAAGGAGCAATGTCAAGTTGAAGGAATGACTCTTTAATGGTGGGATTTCTGGCACAGGACAAATGTGGGGGGGGAGTAGGAGACAAGAGATCTTTTAGCACTCCTAATCTGATTACAAATATGACCAGCTCTGTTACAAAGCAACACATGACAGAAAAAAAATATCTTGTCATCTGAATAAACCAAACTAGCTTCAAAGTCATCTATTACCGGAAAAGAGCAGGATAGAGAACTGCTTTCCCCAGGGTTATTATTTCATGGAAAAGGACTTCCTTTAGAAAGCACGGAAAGGGACTGGGTCATGTCAGAGAAAGTTGGGGGCTTTCCTCCCAGGATGGTTTCAATCAAGCCGTACTCTCCACATTTCCCAGATTTCCTGGGGAGGAAATACAGTTACACTTACTTTCTGAGGGCTCTATACAGAAAGTTGCTTTTGAACCCAAACCACTCCCCACCTCTCTTGCTTTTTCTCCCAGCCTGGGTCACTGACCATAATTAGCTGTTCTGCAAAGAGCCAAGCCCTGAGTTCCTCTCTGGGCCTTGGCCCAGCAGCATTCTCCCCCTCTTTCTGACTCTTGGATTCTGTCAGAATGGGTTCTGGGGGAGGAAGAGTAGGGACAAAGCAGGTGACAGAAACTTTTTTCCCACACTCCTATAAATTCAGCAAGTTCAACTCATCTTACACGTCACAATTCCTCCATGAAGCCTTCCCTGCCTGCTCTGGGACACTCTGATCTTTAGCACTTAGAATTTGTACCATATACTATCATTCCTTAAATATTTCACTTGGGCTCATTTTCTTTTCTTAAATACACATAGAAGGTAAATTCCTCAAGGGCAGGAAAATTCTCTCTCCCCCACCCAGAACACCCTACCCAGAGCAGAGCACACTCTGTGTGTTCAATGCAAGCATCCAAGTCAAACCAAGCCAATAAACATTTATTAGGCACCTACTAGGTGTAAGACAATGTGTTTAGTTGCAGGGGCCACAAAAACAAAGAGAAGAATAGGGTATGTATGCTCTCAGGAAGTTTACCTATTACTAGAATATCATACATATTTGTCAATTAATTTATTTTTATCTCTTCCAGTGTTAGGCATAGTAGCTAATTTGAATGAATGACTCTGAGATAGCACCTGGCCAGTCTTCCATATGCAGTCATCTTTGGTACACAGTGCCTTAACTGGAGTCAAGAGGGAGTAGGGGCATCTTTTAGGGGTAAGGGCATAGATGTAGGGCTGGGAAAGGTGGAGCTCTGGGAGACCTCACTAGTACAAAGGTACAAATAATATTGTAAAGGGAATATAGCCATCTTGGGAGTTGGAGGGAATGAGAAGGAAGGTCGGCAGCTTTACCAGTTCTACCTGGCCCTTTTTATTCTTGCTCTTGAGTTGATTTATATGGCAACTGAAGGCATTATGGGAGATGAAATGAATCTCCCAATATCAGTTTTACCCAGGTCATTTGTAATTTTGCTAAGAGTAATTAGAGGATGAGAGATTTGGAGAGGTGATAGGCAGTAGAAGGAATTTTTGGTTTAGAATAAGAGACACTTGAATTACAACAGGACAAAAGAAGTTGAAAAGACACCAATAAATGCCTATTCGACAGAAAAATTATTTTTTCATTGTGGAGTTATCATGTCACAATGAAATGAACACTAGTTCAGAGATTCAGGGCATCTGGGCTCAAACCCAATGTTTGCTAGATGTGTGACCCTGTGAAATCAAGTGAATTAGACTTCTTGAGGCTCAGTTTCCTCATTCTAAAAATGAGAATAATAATCTGTGGACTATTTACCTTATGGGGTTTTTGTGAGGAAGTCATTGTGTAAGCCTGAAAGGAGCTTTGTAGAAAGCTTTTGTAGAAAACCAGAGCCAGGTGAAAGGTGCCATCAGCTATGACTGGAGACTCAACCACAGTAGGTCAGAGCATGCTGAAGGAAAAGCCATGATAAATGACTAAAGTTCCCTTTTGGAGGAGACACTTTATAGAGATCTCTGAAACTTTTCCATGTGTTCATTTCCCTATCATCTATGTATTCTAATGTTATTGTGACATAGTTAATGTCTGGAGACAAAGTACCTGGGTTTCTTTTTTTCTCTTTTTAAAACATTTTCACATTAGTCATGTTGTGAAAGAAGAAACAGAACAAAAGGGGAAAACCATGGGGGGGGAAAATGAAAATAATATGTGGGGGCATAAAAGTGAAAATAACATGCTTCAATCTGCATCCAGACTCCATAGTTCTTCTCTGGATGTGGTTAGCATGAGAAGAGCTAAGTCAATCATGATCTTTACACAATGTTGCTGTTGTTGTGTACAATGTTCTCCTGGTTCTGTTCACTTCCCTCAGCATCAGTTCATATAAATTATTTCAGGTTTTTCTGACATCCACCTGCTCATAATTTCTTATAGCACGATAGCATTTTATTACATTAATACTTGTTTAGCCATTCCCCAGTTGATGGGCATTCCCTCAATTTCCAATTCTTTGCTACCACAAAAAGAACTGTTTTAAGTATTTTTGAGTACCTTGTTTTCTGAGAAAGGATATGCAATTACTACTAGCTACTACTACTACTACTGCTGCAGCTGCTGCTACTCCTCCTCCCACTTTTGTTGCTGGCCATACTGTCCGTGGAATTTTTTTGTTTTTTTAGCAAAGATGCTGAAGGGGTTTGCCATTTCCTTCCCCAGTGGATTAAGGCAAACAGGTTAAGTGAGTTGCCCAGGGTCCCACACTTAGCAAGGGTGACAGGAGTCAAACTTAGGACTTACTGATTCTGAGTCCAACGCTCTTATCTTATCTAACACTCTCTATGGTGGTGTCCGACAAAGTTAGATGTTTATTTAAAAAGTCACTAACTTCTTGATGCTCTTTATCCTTTACTTGATACTTTTTAAGATTTCCAATGGGTTAAAATTAAATCTGAGGTCCTCTGTGAATGTGAATGAATGGACTCATAATTAGAAGGGCTCTTCAAGAACTAGAGGGGCTTAATGGACAGAACATAGAACTAGGAGGCAGGACACCTGGGCTCTTTCTTTGCAGATATTTGGCCCTGCTATTTTCCAGCAATATGACTGGGCAAATAATCTCACCTCTCTGGCCTCAGTTTCCTTTTCTGTAAAATTTAAGTGCAGCATGGTTTAATGGGGAAAAAAACCCACTTGACTCAGAGTCAGAGGACTTGGGCTCACAATTAGGTTCTGGGGCTTTTGTGTGTGACCTTCAGTGAGTCCTTCAAAACTGTCTGGGCCTCAGTTCTCTCAAATGAAGAGGGTGTGCTGGATGATTGCTGAGCTCCTTTTGGGCTCTGATATTGTGTACCTCCTTACTCATACATAGCTCAAGACTAATTCCTGTCACTGAACTGTCTCCTTCTCCCTGAAATGCTGGGACCCATTTTGGCAGCAACATTTCTTTCTTTCTCATGTGATAAACAGGAAAAAAATGGCATTGTGAACTTCTGTCCCCCTCTTCATACCAGTTAGAATTCATTTGGGTCAATGAGACTATATGTCTCTTTCCTCGTCTTTCCTTTTCCCAATGACTTAGGGCTTTCTCTCTATTTCACAACTTGTCAGAACCTTAAACTATATCTAGAGTGAGTCACACTTTGATGCTTGTTCATGTTGGACATCACAGACTACACAGATGGTAAGTCAGTAGTGACTTGAAATTTCATGAGAGTTTCTCACCTGGGGTTCCATGATCTTTTTTTGTTTTTTGTTTTTGGTTTTTTTTGAGGGGGGAAGGCAAGGCAATTAGGGTTAAGGGACTTACCCAAGGTCACACAGCTAGTAAGTATGTAAAGTGTCTGGATTTGAACTCAG
The DNA here is from genome assembly GCA_028646515.1 of Pseudochirops corinnae. Classification (NCBI taxonomy): domain Eukaryota; kingdom Metazoa; phylum Chordata; class Mammalia; order Diprotodontia; family Pseudocheiridae; genus Pseudochirops; species Pseudochirops corinnae. Next base: position 158,351,326 of record CM053589.1, read on the forward strand.
ATTCTCCTGACTCCAGGGCCAGTACTCTATTCACTGTGCCACCTAGCTGCCCCTCCATGATCTTTTTTAAATTATAAAACTGTATTTCAATGTAATTGACTCCTTTTGTAATCTTTTAAAAATTTTATTTTATACATTTATATATTACTTTTGATTTTATACTTTTTAAAACATCATTATAAAAAAGGGTCCATATACTTCAACAAATTGCCAAAGGGCATTTTGTTGACATTAAAAGATCAAGAATCCTTGTTTTAGGGGGGAAAAGGCATAACAACTTGTTATTGACTCAATGTTGCAGATATATAAACTGAGGCACAGGGAGCTCAAAGTATTGTGGTTAATAAGTGTCAGAGCTGGGACTTAATTCAAGTTTTTCTGCTGTGTAGTTTACTGATATTTCTACTATTTTTCAAGGCTTCCCAAAATAACTCACCTTACCTTGATGCAAGGAGGGCCAGACCAGATGGTTTCAAAGGTCCCTCCAGCTGTAAGTTTTACAGTTCTGAGATTATAAATAGTAAAGTTGCTATTTCCAGGGTTAATAATAAAAAAGTATGTGGGAAGAAGCAATCATGAGAGAAAAGGCACCCTCACTCTAAGACTGCGATAAAAATAACGGGATTCTTCGGGTCAGAAAGGATACTATCTTATGCTTATATGTCCTTTATCATTTTTTAAAACTCCTTAATGTCCATTATCTCATTCCTTTGAGATTTTATGCTGATATGAATTCAGGCTGCACACTAACCCCAAATCTGACTTATACAAAAACTGAGTATGGTTTATAATTATATTCAAATTGACTTCATCCTCTCTGCCTCTAGCATCATGTCATAAGAAATAGGGGTTGACGCAAAGATAACAAAGAAAGATATACTATATTATATAATATATAAGAAAAATATTTGTGAAAGTTTTTTGTGGTGGCACAGAACTAGAAACTACAAGGAACTGAGGTATGACTGAACAAGTTATGGTATTTAAGTGTAATGGAATACTATGGTTTGGTAATAAATGATGAAAGGGATGTTGTCAGCATAATCTGGAAGACCTATATGAACTGATGCAGAGTGAAATGAGCAGAACCAGGAGAACACTTTATACACAAATAACTTTATTGTAAAAATAAATATCTTTAAAAGACTTAAGAATGTTGATCAATGCAATAGTTGTTGAGTCATATCTGACTCTTTGTGACCCCATGGACCATATTGACCAGTATAAAACCCCATACATGGGGTTTTCTTGACAAATATTGGACATTGGAGTGGTTCGTCATTCCCTTATCCAATGGATTAAGGCAAACAGAGGTTAAGTGATTTGCCCAAGGGTCACACAGCTAGTAAGTGTCTGAGCAAAGATTTGAACTCAGGTCTTCCTGATTCCAGATTTAGCAATCTATCCACTGAGTCATCTAGTTGCCTCTAGTTATAATCAATGTAATGACCAACTACAATTCCACAGGACCAGTGGTGAAGCATGTACTGACTGCACTTCTGACACAGAGCAAGGAGACATTTTTATATGAACAATGGAGGAATTTATTTTTACCTGATGTATATTTGTTACAAGAATTTTCTTTTTCTTTTCTTTTTCAACAGAGGGGGAAGTTGGGAAAGAGAAAAAATGGGAAAGAAAGAAAATGGACATATACACATATGTATACACACATGTGTACACACACATGCACATACATATATACATGCATGTGCATATATATATATATATATATATATACACATATATGTGTAGCTGTTAAGTATGGCATTTGAGTCTTTTCTCAGTCTGGATGTGGATCTGTGAATTTACTAAAATTACCTGGTTGCTACTAGCATCACTACTGCAAGTCTTAGGGTTATTTAATCAGTAAATATTTATCAAGCACTGAACCAATGCCAGGTACTTATGCTTGGTACAGGAATAAAAGACAAAATTTTTTAAAAAGCAGTCCTTGTCTTTAAGCATCTCATATAGCATTAAGGCAGCGGTTCTCAACCTGTGGGTTGCAACCCCTTTGATGGTCTAATGACCCTTTCACAGGGGTCACAAGGGTTGCCTAAGACCATTGGAAAACAGATATTTCCAATGGTGTTAGGAACCGAGACACCGCTCCTCTATCTGTCTCCAGGCGGGTCTGCCCACATGCAGATATGCCCACATATGAGTATTAAAGGGTCACGGCACTAGAAAGGTTGAGAACCACTGTATTAAGGGATACACCAAGTACATATAAGCATAGTGAAAATAATACAAGGTAATTTTGAGGGGAAGGTATTAACAGGTAGGGAAATAAGGAAAGAAAAGTTTCATA
>CM053589.1:158354139-158387772 GCA_028646515.1 Pseudochirops corinnae
GGTAGCCATCTCTAGGGCTGTGGTTGGGGGAGAGACAAGAAAGAAAAAAAGAAATATACATCATAATTTTGTTGTATAATTGAAAGAAATAGCAAATTGTGCATGGTAGATTTGCAGTTTTATAGACAATCATCTTTTTTATTGTATTATGTTATAGAAATTATTGTTTTATTCCATAAGTAAAAACTTTTTAAATATACTTTGTACAACAATTATTTGTGTGCTTCTCTTATCTCCTCCATTAAATTTCAAGTTCTTTGAGGGTGGGATCCATTTTTTGATTTTATATAGCCCTATGGTCCAGTAAATAGAGGGCTATGCTTGGAGTCAGAAAGCTCTTTGGATATTTCCTCTAGTAATTATTAGCTCTTAGAGCCTCAGTTTCATCATCTGTAAAATGGGGGAAATAATACCTATAACACTAGCTTCACAAGGTTGTTATGTGTCTTAAATGTGATGATGATGAAAAAACATTTTAGAAAGCTTTAAAACCAATGGTAGTTACTATTACTCATCTTTGGATCTTGAGCACAGTAAGTGACCAATAAATGCATGTGTAATTTGATTGTAATGTTGCTTAAGTCTCAGAGTACATTGATTGAAAAAAGCAGTGACATGAATCATCCAATTTAAAATGGTGGAAGGAATTGAAATAGTTCATATTTAGGCTTGGATTGTCCACTACCGACATTTGCATATGGGGTTTGGGGTATTGTAGAAATTCATATTTTGAACAGAATACCAAGACCACACTGTTTACTCCAGAGAAAATGGAAAAATGTTCAGCTTTCCTATCCCATTTTCGTTTTCTATCTCTTCTTTTGTTGCATTCCAATCTGGGAACAGATAGCATTGTGTCTTAGACTAATACAAAACACCAGTTTAAAGTCTCTCTAAGTTGGTTGGTCCTCATCATCCCCAGAGCTGTAAGGTAGTCAATTTAACTTAAAAGATACTCTCTTCAAGCTCCATCAGTTAGATTTAACAAAGGTCTTGTTTGTCAACAATGGACAAAAAAAGGTGCAAGGTCAGTAGAAATTCCTAAGATTTTAGATCATCAGTGTGAATAATCAGTTGGCAAATGATGGAGAACTGTCTCTATTAGGATCACTGGAGCAGTCAAGTCCCTTTGATCAGAGTCCTTCACTTAAAGTTAGTCTCAACGTCAGCTCCAATTTGAAGTTTTTCAGCACTGACATTTTGGAATGGTTATTGTGTGTGTGCACACTTGCTTCAAGTACTAATCGGCTAGAAAATTCCCTTAGTTCTAAGCAATGAACAATTATTTTTGACGCAGTGGAAACTTCCACCTTCAAAAAAATCATCCAATAAGTACAGGAATTGTTTTGCCAATAAAAACTAGGAAGGGGAAGGGGAAATCTCATATTCTTTAATATCTTCTTCTGCACCTTCTAAGGAAGGCTCACAATGAAAAGATCTAGGTGAGCAATTGTTACCAGGGCTGCTTTACCTGGGAAAAGATTGGGGAATTGGAGCCTTTAAAATAATGCACATCCACTCAGGATATTCTCTAATAAGAAAAGCTACCTCTGGAAAAATCCCAATTTGAGCTTTTCTCCTGGATGACATCCTGCATCACTACTGCAAGACTGAAATGACTAAAAGGAGATTGGTATCCACCCGTGAATCACAAAAATGGAAAACATGTAATAGAAGGCATGTTTCCAAGTTAGAAGGGGGTGTTCAAAAAAGACATTCATTGCATGTTCCCTTTATTCTCTTCCCTAACTCCTACTGTCTGATAATCAATTTAAACATTCCTTTCTTTTGTAAGCTATCAGCAGGAGCTAACTGGCAGGAGATTTCTGTGCCAAATAAACTTTATGGTTACCCATCAGCTGACTTCTTCTCTGGTCCTCCCCCCTCCACTGAAAGCCTGAGGGCCCTTCTGACATTAGACAAATGAAGGAGAAAAGAGGGAGCTGAGGTGGGAGTCCCACAGGGAACAGAGTACCCAGCAAGGAAAATAGTTTCGGCTATAACTCAGATCTTTACTACTAAGAACAACCTATCATAGTGTGTGACAAAGCCAAAAGGAGGTGGGGGAAGTAAATTGCTTTCTTCTCTCCCTGGCTATGTACAAGAATTGAATTCTGTCAAGCTTACTCTGACTTCACTAGGTACCAAATAATCCTTAGGAAGTGATTGTGTTTCAGAGAAGTTAGGATTTATATGCATATATTCTTCTTCATTCCCTACCTGCCTCCCAAAGATTAAAAAAAAAAAATTTAGAAGCACTGAATACTAGTTTTGGAAAGGACCTTTGAAGTAATTCAACCCATCCTTCTACCCCAGGAAATAATCCTAACTGATGGTAACATCAAGAAAAGTTCAGAGGAAACTCATCAATCGCTCCCTGTTGCTTACCAAATAAGGTTCAGACTCTTTAGCTTATCATTCAAGCATCTCCACAACTTGATACACACACACACACACACACACACACACACACACACACACACACACACTTTTATTTGCTTTTTATGGAGTGGGGAAGGCAGGGCAATTGGCATTAAGTGACTTGCCCAAGGTCACACAGCTAGTAAGTGTTAAGTGTCTGAGGCTGGATTTGAATTCAGTTTCTCCTGACTCCAGGGCTGGCACTCTATTCATTGTGCCACCTAGTCATCCCGCCAACAAAGACACTTTTTAAACTCACCATGGCCTTCTCACTATGTATGCTATATTGCAGCCAAATTAAACTACTCGTATCTCATAATTCCTACATATTTTGCATTTTGTCAACTCCATGTTTTCATATTGCTTCTTATACCCAGAATGCTTTATCCTCCTTTATTCACTGTTTAAAATACTATCCATCCTTCAAAACCCAACTCAAGCCCCACTATGAAATTTCCTTAGGTTCCAATACACAGTTACTTCTTAGGCTCACAGAATAATAGCTTTGGAGTTTGAAAATCCTTAGACATTAGATAGTCCAATTCCATCATTTTACAGTGAGGAAACAGATCCAAAATCCAGAATTTTTTTCAACTGTTCTATACTATCCCTAAATACTCTTATTATTTCATATTTTGCATTATAAATAAGAACAGTAACCAGGTCTAATCTAAACTTTTTATCTTCCCTACTATCTAGCTTAAGACTCTACACATAGTAGGTCCTTCATAAATATCTTTAATTAAATTTTGGTTATTTGTATATGTGTTTTAACACTTCTGCTACACAATCAGATCCATAAAAGCAGTGTCCTAAAGTGATTTATTTTTCTCTCTCTAGCACCTGAAACAGTGCTCTGCTTATACTCAATACTTCAATGGATTCCATTAACTTACCGGAGTGGGTAGTCCTTTTATCAAAGTACATCACAAGTCATTCATGTTCTCTCTTCCTGTGCTAGTCTTGTTTAGTCTTTCATAAATCCACAGAGGATCTGGCCAGTGAGCAAGTGTCTGTACATTACTGGGTTCCAGTAGAGCACTGAAACTGTCAATCTATTATCATCCATCATTCTCACTTCTTGGCTGGCAACTAGGTGGTATATTTGACATAGTATATAACTTGTCCTCAAGATGCTCTGAGTTCAGATCGACCTCAGACACTTACTGGATATATATGACCCTGGATAAGTGACTTCTCATAGCTTCTATTTCCTCAACTATAAAATGATGATGGACTTGATGGCTTCAATTCTAGGACTAACTCGTTGTCCATCTGTAGTATTTGTCTCAAATATTGGTACTAAAAGACTACACCAATGTACTGTCCATCTACCTACATGTCCATGCAATAAGCATTGCTCATCGTGTTTTCTTTTTCCAGTATTTATTATTAGGCTGATCTATCTTGAGTGATGATGAATATCATTGAAAAGTCCATATAGTGTTCTGGGATTTGGTACAGTCAGCACAATCACATCCACAAACAGGAACATTCTGAAGATTTTGCCATTAATAGGATAATGCTCTTCTATTAGAAATCTTGGGAGGCATTCTCTGCAACAGTGTCGAGCACCTCTCTTAAAGATTATTAATCTATATTAATAATCAAAAGGTCATGAACAGAGTTATCTCTGTAGTTACATTTTTTCCTCCTAATTTTTTTTTCTTTAGAACTTTTGACTTTATGTCAGCCCCATTTGCCAATCTTTCCGTTCCCCTCCCAAAGAGGCATCCTTTATAACAAAGAATTCTTTAGAAGGGAAAACAAGTTCATCAAAACTAACCAATATAGGGGCAGCTAAGTGGTGCAGTGAATAGAGCAATGGCCCTGGAGTCAAGAGGACCTGAATTCAAATGTGACGTCAGACACTTGACACACTCACTAGCTGTGTGACCTTGAGCAAGTCCCTTAACCCCAAATTGCCTTACCTTCCCCCTCCAAAAAAAAATTAACCAACATAGCATGTGGTCACAGTTCCCCCCGTCCCCCCCAAGGAACCTTGTATGACCTCAGAATATGCAGAAGATGCTTCTTGTTAAATGGTAGCTCATAAGACTATAGCTTTGCTCCAGAATCTTGCTTGTTTGTTTAGGTTGGGCTTGTTTAGTTGTTTTTTGGCATTACCAATCATTAAGCATTTGAAAGTCAAAAAATTATTGGGGACTAGAGTATTGGATTTAGAGTCAACAAGACACAGGCACGTATTTTCTTTAGCATTTTATGGCTATATGTCTTGAAGCAAATCACTTATCCTCAGGTGGTCACTTTCCTTTTCTGTACAATGAGAATGACAGTAATAGCTACAGCACTTACCTCACAGGATTGTTGTGAAATTCAGATGAAATGGCGTATATAAAATGCTTCATAAACTTTAAAATGCAATAGAGTTGTCCAGAAATGCCATGTATTGCTCCAGCAAGTAGTGAGCTCTCGATCACTAGTGATCTTTAAGTAAAGGTCAGTGGCTAAGTGGTGCAGTGAATAGAGCACTGGGCTTGGAATCACAAAGACTCAATCTTCATGAGTTCAAAACCAGCCTCAGACACTTATTGCTGTGTGACTCTGGGCAAGTTACTTAACCCCATTTGCCTCAGTTCCTCATCTCTAAAATGAGCTGAAGAAGGGAATGACAAACCATTCAATTATCTTTGCCACAAAAATCCTAAATGGGGTCACAGAGGATCAGACTGAACAACAAATGGGATCATTTTTCAGTCTTGTTGCACAGGGAATTCATGCTTCAGGTATGGTTTAAACTTCATGCTGTGTGGTTGAAGAAGCACTAGACAGAATATAATTTGATATGAATTCAGGACAAATTTAGGGGACCAAGAAAGGAACTTTTCCAACTGCACCAACGACCAAGTGAAGAGCTTCTAAGCAGATCACAAAGACCCTGAAAACAATAAGCTGTATCTATGGGCAGAGTAAGACTCTGAGTCTTGAGCTCAAAATTTTAGGAAAGTTGCCAACAAGGTAGTGGGTGGACAGAGAAGAATAGCTAAGGTGATAAAGAACTCTGACTTCATCCAATATGAAAATGAATTGAGGGAGCTGGGGCAGTACAGTGTAGAGAAAACAAGACTTTTTAAGAGAGATATTATAGCTATCTCCAAATATCTTAAAGGACGTTACATGAAAGAGGAGGTAGATTAATTCTACTTGGACCTAGAAGGTAGAGCTAGAGTCAATAGGTAAAAGTTAGAGATGGGCAGATTTCATCTCAAAGTAAAGAAAAACTTTCTAATAATTAAGATCAACTGTAGAAAGGACTGACTAGTAAGTAGCAAGACCTCCCTCACTACCAGTCTTGAAGCAAAGGCTGGATGACCATTGATGGGTATGTGGTAGAGGGGATTCTTGTGTGGATATGGATGGGACTAGATAACTTCTGAGATCTCCTCCAACTGAAACATTCTGTTTGAGTTTGTGTTTGACCTAGGTTCAAAACTCACCTCTGCTTGACTTTGGGAAAATCATTTAAGGTCTTTGGATCTGTTTCTTCTGGAAATCTGTTTCCTCTGTAAATCAATGTTTCTTCCAGCTCTAAATCTGATGGTGGTCTCTGTGGTTCCTTAGGACCCTTGATATTTAATGATTCTGTTAGTAAAGGCTAGGTTGATGGGTCAAGTATGGTTTATAAGGTCATAGTCAATATTTTGGGCAATCCCTGCATCTTTATTATATTTCATTTCTCTACAATAGATCATCTCACTGCTAGAATGACTCAAGGCAATAATAGTAATGGCCACTCCCATAGCATAATTGGGCAACCAGATGGCACAGTAGATAGAGCACTGGACTTGGAATCAGAAAGACTCATCTTCATGAGTTCCAATCTGGCTTCAGATACTTACTAGCTGTGTGATCCTGAACAAGTCATTTAACTCTGTTTACTTCAGTTCCTCATCTGTAATACAAACTGGAGAAGGAAATGGCAAATGCCTCCAGGGTCTTTGCCAAGAAAACCTGAAGGAGGTCACAAAAAGTCAGATACCACTGAAACAACTCAACAAGAACAAGAACAATAACATAGTTTCTGTTACTCTGTCCTAAAAAGAAAACTCTGCTTTAGAATGATGAAAAAAAAAAAAGACTGGCTTCATAAAATAACTCTCAGGAATGTTCTCAGGGAGTCCCTTTTCTGTCTTTATAATCCTTCCTGCAATTAGGCCCCAGGTCACCAGCCAATGAAACTCCACTTCAATTAATATCTCCTAATGGATACAGCAAGAGCACTTAACAAGGGCCTTCAAGCTCTGGGCCTCTGGGGATGCCCCCCTCCCAAACTACTTTCCACAGAGCAGACAACTGAAAAAAAAAGAGTCCACAGGAAATCCCACCACCACCCCTGCAATCACATGTATTCCAATCTTAACTTGAGTGGAAGTGTACCCAGGGCCAAGCAGAACAAAGAGCCAAAGCTAAGGGACCAGACTTGGAGTCAGGAGGAACTACGTGCAAATCCCTCCTTGTAAACTTACTATATGTGTGATCTTGAGCAAGTCACAGTTTAATGTTTCTCTGTCCCTTAACTTCTTCATCTATAGAGTGCAGAAGATTGAACTCAGTGCCTTCCAAGGTCCTCTAAATCTATGATCCTCGTTGCTTATGAAATCTTCCTGACCTGCCATGAAGTGGCATGCAAAGAACAGAGAACATTAGCCTGCACAGAGAAGATGGGAGTTGAGCCGGGCTGCCCGAGATCTGTGTGATTTTCCTAGCAAGGGTGCTATTTATTGTGGGTGGTAATTTACTAACCTACCTACTGACTCCAGTTCAATCTTGCTGAGGCAAAAAGTACTTCTGGTGATATGGAATGTGTATATTTGGGAGAAGGGAGTCAGAGAGGTGCATTCAGACCTGTACTGGCTGGATACACTTGGGTAAGTCATTCAAACTTTCTAAGCCTTAGTTTTCTCCTCTGTGAAATGAAGAGAGTAATCATTGTTTTGCCTTGTCTCACAAATGTGATAAGAAGAGATTTTGATATCTAATGGACTATAGAAATGTAAGGTATTTATTAAATTCACACTAAAGTGTAAATGGCTTACCTGAGAGCAGGGTTTGATGAGGGAAATGAGGATTAAACAGGGGAAGCTTAAGGGAATTGGCACTATAGTATTGCAAAAAGGATGCAGAAAGGAGAGACCTTGGTTCCAAGCTATTTTGCCAAAGGACAGACATATATCTGAATGGATGTGACTCTCTTCTGAGGGAGGCAACTGAAAATTGAGAAGGAAGTAAAGGGAACACACATTTATTAAGCACCTACTGGTTTTCAAAGTGGGTGGTAGTCACTGCTCTTATGGAGGCAGGAAGATGGTGTAAGTGAATAGGGTACTAGAGTTGGAGTCAGGAAGACCTTAGTGCAAATAAAGTCTCAGATGCCCTTACTATCTTTGTGACCCTGGACAAATCACTTACCTTTTGTCTGCCTCAGTTTCCTCAACTGTAAATTGGGAATAATAATTAGACCTACCTCCCAGGGTTGTTTGAGAATCAAATGAGATAATGTTTGTTAAAACTGCTTAGCACAGTTCCTGAAACACAGCAGGTATTTAATAAATGCTCATTTCCTTTACTTAAAGAGATGAGAACTATAACTCTTTATCTCTTTTAATCTTTCCAATATCATGTACCTAGACCCCAGAGACAGTCAGAGCAGTGTCTTTTCAGGCATCTGTCATCATTTCCCATATCTTCCCAGGTACCCAAGACTGCTAGAGCCCAAAATCACTTGATGTTGTCTTCAGGAACATACCATGGAAGCTAGCACTCTCATGCTGGTGCCAAATTAGCTGTCCTGGGGTCCATCCTCAGTAGGCCTGGCCAGGTTCCCAGCCTCGCTGTTATTGGTGGTTCAGGACTGTACAGGGGAGAGAAAAATGAGCAGTGCTTTTCTGCCTACCCTACAGTCTCTGATTCACTGGACATGCTGCAAAAAATCATCCTTCAAGAAACCATTCATGAATGGAATGACTTTTCCCCTCCACGAGTCTTGCTGATGGGACATCACTTCTAATTATTCTACTTGACTAGTGGCATTTGGCTTCCTACTGACAATCAGAAGAAGGAAAGGAGGGAAAAAGTAATGGGAACCGCAGGAGCAAAACAGCCCTCAGAGGGTTTTATGAATTTCTAAAATCCCTGGAGGTTGTTTTGACATCAGCATTTGCTTTGTCATGGAAGATAAAGGGATTGCTTAGCTGAAAAACAAAACCAAGCCCTGGTGTCTGAAAGCAGAACAGAAATGCATTATCAAATATAATTCAACAGTAGCTGGCTAGCTGGCCCCAAAGTACCAGGGCATTTGATCTGTGATTAAAGACCAAATCTTCCCAGACTTGCTAAGGGTACTCTCAAACTGTTGGTAGGAGCAAACTTTAAACACAGAGTAGAAGGTCACTTAGTTGTTTGATTTGATGGGCAATGGGGAAGAATATTCAAATATCTCTTCTATCAATCTATTAGTGATGCCTGGAGTCAGTACAACCTGAGTTCAAATACACCCTCAGACTTTTTCTAGCTTTGTGACCCTGGGCAAGTCACTTGACCTTGATTTGCTCTTGTTTTCTCAGTTGTAAAATGGGGATAATAGTAACACCTATCTCTCAAGTTTGTTCTGAGAATCAAATGGTATATTTGGAAGCACTTGGCCCAGTGCCTGGCACGTAGTAGATGGAAGTTTGAAGAATCTTGCTGCCTCCTCCTTTCAAAGCTTCTTGATAGGAGAATGTACCAGGCAGGAAGTATCCCAGAAAGGCATGTGTTCTCCCATCACTAGAAGTTTTTAACTTGGATGACCACTGGCCAGTGATCTCAAAGGAGTGACTTCTTCTAGGTACATGGTAGTCTACATGGTCCTTGAGCTCTCTTCCAACTCTGAGATGCTAATATTTTTTACTCATTTCCTTGGCCCTTGACTTAGGTCTACCACTGGCTCTCTCGAGGTCTGCTCAACTTTATATGATTATAGATTGAGTGCTGGAATGGGATTTTTGAGCCCATTGAATCTGGTGGCTCTTCCTCCCATATTATAGAGAGGGAAACTGAGGCACAGAGAAGTCAAACTGCTAGCTAGACCAAGAAAACATTTGCTTTCTTGACTCCAAGTCTATCGCTCTCTCCACTCTACTGCACTGCCCTTTATTCAAGGCTAAGGATGCTGCAGAATCTGTCATCTGCAAGACAGAATACTAACTCACGGGTTGCATTGGCCTCATACAGTGAAGTTTGGGCTTTAAAAAAAATCTTTTCTTATTCACTCTCCTTGGAGATATCTTTGATCATTCTGCTGCTGTCCCGGGAACCAAGAGTTTTCCAATTATGTAGTTCAGGTTTGAGAAGGGCATGTGGTTCATACGTCTGGGTGACTAGACAACCTAAAAACCAAACTGATCAATGAGGAGGAAGCCCAAGGTCTGGTTTGGTTAGATATTCCACTTAGGGAAAAGGAGGAACAACAACAGAAGCAGGAAGAAGCGTGCTCAGGACCAACCCTTGTCCAAAATGTACAAGAATCAAAGGGGCTTCTTTCTTGGTCTCATCTTCTATCTCTAATACTAGCCTATTTCCCTAGCTTCAGTTCTTCAGCACTTTCTGTCTCTACAGGCTATCAGAAAAAGGTTCTAGGATCAGTCCTCCAGACATTTAGATAAACGAAAGTCATTGACTTTTCTTTCTTTTAATTAATTCCAAAATTAAATACTTCATTTTACTTATAATAATAAGATATAAATAAGTCTGATGGTAAAATGTATTTGTGAGGTGTCACAATTTCCATTCTTCCTGAAATTCATTCAATTAAATAAGTATTCCTTTAAGTACTTACTATGTTCCAGGGATACAAAGACAAGGACCCAAGAACAAAACACTGTCTTCCCTTACGAAATTTACATCCTATGGGGGTAAAGGGGAAGAAGGATAGACAACACGTACCCAGACACACAACAAGCAAATACAAAATACAGCCAAAATAATCACAAAATAATATGGGATGGGATGAAGAAATGGGGGAATCAACCATGGTCTCTATAGGAGATGAGACTTGAAAGAAACTAGAGAGTGTAAATATCAGAGATAAGGAGGTCGTACATTCCAGGCAGCTAAGTAGCACAGTAGATAGAGCTCTGGAGCTTGGAATCAGGAAGACTCATCTTCCTGAGTTCAAATCTGGCCTCGGACACTTACTAGCTGTGTGACCCTGGACAAGTCACTTCACCCTGTTTGCCTCAGTTTCCTCATCTGTAAGATGAGCTGGAGAAGGAAATGGCAAACCACTCCAATATCTTTGCCAAGAAAACCCTGCATGGGGTCACAGAGAGTCGGACACAACTGAAATGACAGAATGACACAATTGCAGGCATGAAAAATTGCCTTTGCAAAGATACAGAGGTGGGAGATGGGATAGGATGTACAACCATTAGTCCATTTTGGGCAGAACGTAGAATGTAAGAAAGTGAATGATGTTGAATTAGCTTGGAAAGTAAGTGAGAGCCAGGTTTTAATGGGCTTTAATTGCCAAATAGGTGAGTTTGTTTGTTTGTAAGTTTGTTTGTTTGTTCCTTGAGGCAATACAGAGTTACCACAGTTTCTTGAACAGAGGAGTGAAATTTCCAAATGCGTGCTTTAGGAAGATCAATTTGTTCTTTGTAGAGAAGAGAGAATGTAGAGGATACAGACTTGAAACAGTGGAACCGGTTATGAGTCCATTATCTAATTTTACGAAAATAGAACCATTGCAAATCTCTTGAATGGATGGAAGCCTGTCTTTGTGGAAGTAACTTTGGCAAGGTGATGGGTGAAGTTAATGAGTGGAGAGACATAAACATTGCTTTTGTGAAAGCTAGATGGTACCATGGATAGAGATCTAGACTTGGAGTCAAAAAGACCTGAGTTCAAATCCTGTCTTACAACACAACATTTTTGTGTCCCTGGGTAAATCATTTAGCCTTTCTCAGACACAGTTTTCTCATCTGTAAAAGGGAAGAAATAGAAGTATTAAAAAGTTCAAGTGGCTATGTTAGCATTGTTCTTGCTATCATCATCATTATTATTCATCATCAAGTCTGTTCATGAGATAGGTCAAGGGAACAACTTGGGAAGATGCAGATTTCCTAAGGGAACTTCTCTCCCAAGATCATGGAGGGATGATTAAGATTCCCCAATGAATCTCCGCTGCTCTAAAGAACAAATCTGCCCAATCAATGGTTCTACTTTGTCAGGTCCAGAAAATGAGTCCATCTTTCTCCAAAGTAAGTGTGGCCCAGCTGTGGAGCACAGGATGGCAGCAGAGGGCACTAAGGAGCTTTTGTGTTGGGAGGGATTGAGCATGCCCAAGGCAGGCCAGTCACCTGGGGGGCCAGTGGCAAGACTCACAAATCTAGGTTGTGTGGGCAAGGCCCAGCCCTTGCTCCTAGCTATACCCACTGGTATAAGAATTCAGGCCCAACCTTTGCTCCTATCTGTACCCACTGTTATGAGAATTGGTGGGGGGAGGGGGGTGAGATAGAATATTGCCTCAGAAGATAGTTTGCACGTGGCAAGTGGAAGCTAGACCTCTAAGCACACAAAAGTTAAGTGGCTGAACTTGGATTAAAATTATAAATAAAAGGAAAGAGATGTTAGAGATGACAGGACAAGGGGGAAAATCCGCTTCCTTGCCCTCACTGGGCCCATGAGTTTTGTTAGAGCTCAAACACTCTGGATTCTTTGCTGCTCGTAACCTCCTGCATTATCTGAGGGCCAGTAGTAAATTACTTACCACACTTTAGAGAGAAACCAGAACCCAAAGGAAACCTGGAAGGTTGATTGTAGAGAGTTGACAATTGCACAGCTGCCCACAATAGTGTCGCCTTCTGTTCCCCATTTCCTCCCTTCCCTCCCCAGCCCTCCCACCCTTTCCAAGCATCAGCTGGACAACTCAGAGAACAATAGAGTTTTAGAGCTGGAAGAAACCTTCGGCATATATTAAAGAGAACAGCTGACCATGCAATCTCCTAAAAATAGTTTAGACCCTCAAACAATCTACTTTTCATTCATTCAACAAATTTATATTAAGCTTATGAAGAGCACTGTTTTGAGGGGGGAGGAATAAAGCATATGTGAAGAAAGGGGGAAGAAATACAAAGTTTAGGTCAGACATAGTTCCTGCCCTCATGGAGTTTATAGTCTAATAAGGGATCGATAAGAGCAAAACTCTAGGGTTTGAAAGGCCTTCAGAGGCCATTGCCTCTTAGAAGTTTCAATTTTCATTATACAAGTAAGGAAAATGAGATTTAGAGTTCTTAAGAAGGTTGGAAACCCAGAAGGAAGAGTGGCAAGTATTCCCCCGGCTTTTCAGCCTTCTGAAACATCAACTCCAGGCTAAAAGTCACTAAACCTAGCAGAAGAACCATTTTCTCATCAGAAAGGGTTAGAAAGTAGAATTATGGCATAACCACTGCCTTGCATCCCCATATAACATTTTACCATTAAATTCTCTCCCTCTCCATGGTGGAAAGAACATCACTCACAAGCCAACCAGTCACGGATGGAGACAGCACGTACCACCCTATAACTATGTTCTTTAGGTCATCAGGGTTTCATACTTTCTTTTTCCTATTAATTCTGAGTTATAGTTTAGATGGTGCAGACTGATAGCTGGAGGTTTAGAAACCTGTTCCCTACAAAAGAAAAAAAAAAACAAGAGGAGATTAGAAGGATGTCTAAAAGATAGGTCTGGAAAGCTCTCTATAGCCCTAGCTGTCAATTAACAGTCTACTGCTCTTTTTATAAATTGAGCCTAGGTGGACAAGAATGATTCCCAAAGGGAGGCTGATTTGATGTGTCTCAATATCTCTTTTTCTTCAGCATAGGCTTGCAAAGCGTTATGAAACTTAAGTAGTCTTTGACTTAACTCAAACCCAAGGGCAGATAATGGTCCTTGATCCTCGACAACATTCTAACGAAATGAAGGAAAGAAAAAAAGGACAGATGAGAAGCTCAGATTCTCTCTTCTTGTTCCTCCCCTTCCTCCTCACCCCCAAACTCCTGCGGCCCTTTACTATCAAGTCAATGTTCCTGCATCAAACTTAATAGGATAAAATTCCCCAGTGGTTAAATGCCTCCAGGGGTAGATGGATTTCTGATGGGGATGAAAGAAGGGATAGGGGAGATGGAACTGGGTAGGCTGGGCAGGCTGGCAGGAGAGAAAGAAAGCCAACATATGAATGAATCAGTAGTTGCCGTACCATCTCCCATGTTATCAGGATCATGTCTGTGAAGGCAAGGATTCCCAACTAGTCAATCTCAAATCAATCAACTAATCTTTAATACTGATCAGATTAATTTCCAACTGGCACAGTGCCAGGAAGGAGAACTATCTTTTTTTCTGGAAAATTTTCTATTGTAGGTGGAATGGGACACAACTGGACAAAGTAAGTTAGATGATTCCAATTTTGTTGGCAACATCTAAAGCATTGTAGACTGGAACAAGTCAGACATAGGCCTTCTTCTCTCCAACAAGCTGGATTAGTGTGTTGACCTTGGCCACATCAATGTCATACAACTTCTTTATGGCCTGCTTGATCTCATGTTTGTTGGCCTTGACATCCACAATGAAGACTATGGTGTTGTTGTCCTCAGTCTTCTTCATATCAGACTCAATGGTCAAGGGAAACTTAATGATGGCATAGTGATCAAGATTGTTTCTCCAAGGGGCACTTTTCTGAGGATATTTGGGCTGCCTTCGAAGTCTTGGTGTCTTGGGTTGTCAGAAGGTGGGGGTTGTTTGGATCTTCTTCTTTTTGTGGCTATGGACACCCTTCAGCACTACCTTCTTGGCCTTCAAGGCCTTGGACTTGGCTTCTGTCTTAGAAGGAGCAACAGCTTTCTTCTTCACCTTCAGCGCCATCTTGGGGAAAAGGATCCGAAGGAGAACTATCTTAAGTCGCTAATCACCACACCTACTATAGTGCAGATGGCCTGGCCCAAACTTTTCAGGATCTGAGCTCTCCTAGCATAGACCTTGTTACTCCATAACATCCAATTCAGGCTGACTCTAAGCTTTGTGGAACACCCACAATGCACAGTGTACAGCAACAGCCTTCCAAAGTCACCCCCATACTCTGGGATGCCAAGAGATATCCTATAAATAGCTCCTTGGAGAAGTTTAGAAACATGCTCTGCTTTGAACTCCACCACTAACTTGTCAAGTAAACTGAGTCACCACCATGGTCCTCAATTTTTTCATCTGTAAAATGAGGAAGTTGGGCTAGATAGTCTCTAAGCCCCTCATCAGTGATAAAGTTCTGTAAGTCCTACAAACAATTACCTAGCAAGACATAAACCAGTGGTTAGAATTATACATCAGCAGCTCGCTACATTTCGTGGATGTACAAATGATAAATCCCCATGCTACAAATAAAGAGCTCAAAATGTCATCCCATAAACTGGAATGGAATTGGGTCATTATCACAGACTGCACTATTATCCACAACTGCCCACACGTGACTGTGGTTTCTATTGTTCAACTGCGTCCAGCTCTTCATGACCCCATTTAAGGTTTTCTTGGCAAAGATACGGTAGTGGTTTGCCATTTCTTTCTCCAGCTCATTTTATAGATGAGGAAACTCAGGCAAATGAAGTCAAGTGACTTGCCCAGGGCCACTCAGCCAGTAAGTGTCTGAGACCAGATTCAAACTCACAAAAATGAGTCTTCCTGATTTAACGTCCAACACTCTTATCCACTGTACTACCTAGCTGCCCAGCCATGACATTGAGCCATAAAGCTTAAGAACAGAATAGTTTATTTAATAGATGTTTCTATGTCAAATACCCAAAATTCCCAAGATACATGGAATGAAAAGTTTTCAAAATATAGAGACCTAGAGGAGGACACCAAAATCACATGAGATCTGATCGGAGTGCACATCCTCTTTAGTATCTTTGTCTCCTACTAGAAACATACTGAGGTTGCTCTTGGTGAGACTCCAGAGGATGTTTACATCCTAATATGTTTATTTGGCTACAAAAAAAAGCAGCTACTGTATCCACCCATGCAAGAGTCTACAGAACATGAAATATAAAAGAATAATAGAAGGATAGAGACATGTCCTAGGATTAAATATATGATGTTAAATTTCAACCTAGGTCTTCCCACCTCCACATTAAATACTCTCTCCATTATACTATGTTATTCTACGTCTCAAACCAGTGTGTTAATGTAGCTTATCTGACTCTGATTCCAGAGCTCCTTCCACTATATTGTGTTGTCTGATAGTCTATCATTTCTCTAACTCTGAGACTAGGAAATGTAGATATGGTTGTTATGAATTGTGCCAAGGCTAGATCCTCTGGGGAGGCCTATCTATTGTTGTTCAGTCATGTCCAACTCTTTATGATCCCATTTGGGGTTTTCTTTGCAAAGATACTGGAATGATTTGCCATTTCTTTCTCCAGATCATTTTACAAATGAGGAAACTGAAGCAAACAGGGTTAAGTGACTTTTCTACAGTCACACAGCTAGAAAATATCTGAGGTCACATTTGAACTCAGGAAGATGAGTCTTTCAGGCCACTCCCTCCCATACCCCACTCTAACTGTTGTGATCCCTAGTTACCCCCTAAGGCCTGTAGTTTCTGGCTTAAGTGATATGTGAAGCCATCAGGCTGGAAGATATACCAGTGCCAGGACTTACATACCTTTCAGCACATCTCCATCTTGACAGTAAGGGGCATAAAGCAAGACAAAGGAATAAAACAATAAAACATTTCTTGGGCCATGGAAGAGGGGTTCTAATTTGGTTTTACTCCTAATAGGCAGTAGTCATTTTATTCTTCTGGGTCCTGGGTTCCTAACTATAGATTTCTCTCAGTCTTCTTGGATTGAGCTCCTCTGGCAAAATTTGAGAAAATATGTCCACTAGAATGTTGGGAAGGTCCACATCAGCTCTTCACTTAGGTCACCCAAGGGCTTCCAGACTCAGGTTGAATTTATTCACATAAGGAAGGAAGGTACACAAAAAAATTTCAAAATGTGTATGATAAAACAAAGAGCCAACATGCCTCATCATGAATGACATTTACCTAGAAGAGATTCCACCAGGAACCTAGGCAGTAGATGACTGCCTTTATGGTTTCAGGGACACTAAGAAAACCTCCTTGTCCCCAAAACATACCTTTCCTGACTCTGGGTCCTTTTGTTCCCCTCAAAAGGTAACAAAACTTTTTATTCCACAATGAGAGGTAAAACTTAAAGTGAGAATGCAATTCTTGGCCATGTTTCCCATGTATCCACCACTAGATGTTCAGCCAAGGTAATGGGGACTGTCTTCCCATTTCCTAGATGTGACATGGATATGAATGTAGCACATTCCTGTCCTATGTGATAGGTCCTTCTTTTTTGTCTTGGAAACATCCTTTACCCTTTACTTCCCTGTACAATTCTTCCTTTGTAATAAGTAGCAGCCTACTTGGGTCCACCAAGGCCCATTCTATTGCCCTTTGGGTAACTCTCAATTCTAATTCTTCAGAGACTGTGGTATCCTAGAACTCCAGACCCTACAACTTCACTTCAAGAATATTACCATTAAAAAGATGGGCTATTATTTCAGGGAAAAGTCTGGGTCATTAGAAGTAATGACTAGTATCAGAGCCTTGATAAAGTGAGTATTGACACAAGGAAGAGAAGAAAGAGAAAGAGGACACTCATGAGCCATTGGATGGAAGGTGGCCAGGAAAGATGGAAAAGGACATTGGTCAAGGAAGCTGCAGCCCAAAGAAACAAACGTAAACTACTTTTCAAGTTTGCTCAAGGCTTGGGGAGGGACCTTGGCTGAGATCATTTAGCATCACTGCCTCATTTTAGAGTGGAGAAAACTGAGTCTCAGAGAGGCAAATGACATGGACCAGGTCACACAGCCTTGAGAAAACATAGATTCCATAATTCCAGTCCAGGGCTCTCCAACTCCACTAAAGAAATCACTATATTGAGATATGTCCCCAGGGTGGGAAAAGTAAGTTATAAAACAGAGACCCCAAAAGGATCCCTCAATATTTGTTCTCTACCTGCACTCTCACTTCTGAATCCATCATTGTATTGGGCTTCCATAGTCAGCAGCCAAATATAGAGAGCACAGATAATGCCTTTCCTGATCCCCTCAGCTCCTGGTGCCCTTCCCTCTCCAAATTACCTTGTATTCACTGTGTATGGATTCTATATATGCTTATGTATTTGTGTATTTGTATACTTATATGTTGTGTCTACTAGGAGAATGTAAGCTTCTAGAGGGCAGGGATTATTTCATTTTTTGGATTCACATCCCCAATGTCTCAGATGTAGATGTTGATTAATAAATACTTATTGATTGTTTGAATAATGCATGAGTCAACTTTGAGAAGTCTGCTAAAAACAAAATATTGACAAGTGGAAAAGCATTAATTGGAAGGCCATGGATATAGTCAGATTGTTTAGAAACAAATATCATACACAACATCATTAAATTATAGATAAAAGAAAAATACTTGGGACTGAGTGGAGACATCCCCTCCCCCAAATGAGTTGATACTAATTGGGAGAAAGGGAGAGGCCCATTTGTCTGGGAGACTGAGACAGTGTGGACAGGGGCCAGGCTCTTTCTGATGCTTAGAAAGGAATTTGGCTTAGAGATTTGATTGACCCTTGAGGTGAATGACCTCCAGAAAGCAATCTTGGCCTGTGTCCATGAGGCCAGGCCACTAGACAGAATGTCCACAGGCTGAAGCCGTTGCCAGTCCCCCAGTCCCCTTTGTGGAAACAATACAGATTCATGCAAAGAGAGTCATTCATTTTGCCTTTAAGAGAAATTCTCTCAATGCCCCTTCCCCGTTATTACCATCCATCCTATATGACTTGTTATGTAGACACTGATGTCTAATCCAGGGATGAAAACACATCCAGAAGTTTCCTAATCTCCCTCCACCCCAGCTGTATCTTAACTTACACCCAAATCTGGCCAAGCAAATTCTTGGGAAAACTTTTGGGCTGTCTTCAACAACAACAAAAAATTTCCAAAGGATCAGGCAGCCTCTGATGTCCTTGGAGAGTTCCCAGGATGAAGCAGGGAGCAGCTGGTCTATGGAAAGGTTGGGATAAAGTCAGGCATTTTCACAAGTCCTAAACATCAGCTTTCTTTTGGCCTCCATGATGGGAAATAGTGACTCCAACATATTAAATCTTGCAGAGAACCGAAGGCTTATTCGGGAAATCTCCACTTGAGCTATTAAGATGCAACTAAACAAAATCTATCATAGGTAATAGCTCTACTGTAAACACTTAACAAATATTAATTGAGTTGAAGTTACTAAAAATGACATAGCATTGGGGGAGGGGAAGCACCAATAGAGATGTAGCCTTTGTGTATCCACAGGGTAATTATGTAAAAGTACTTTTGGGGAGTTTCCTATGTTGTAAAGTTCATCTCATGCAACCCTCTGCTTCCAAGCCAGACTGTCTGAACCAGCCAAGGCCAGAGGCTTAGCTGTATGATAAAACACTTCTGCAGAAGGAAATTATATAACCTCCCAAAACCCAAACTCAGCTTGTCAAAAATAGAACTCATCCTCTTCCCCCTTAAGTCCATTTCTCCTACAAACTTCCCTCTTTCTGTAGATGGCACCACCCTCTGGCCAGTCACTGGATTCATGACCTCAGGATCGTCTTTAGTTGGTGAGTTCTACGTCTGCCACATCCCTTAAATTTGTTCACTTCTCCCCACTTGCATAGCCACTGCCACAGTTCAGAGAGTAGACTCTTGGTAAGACTATTAGAATAGTCTCCTGATCTGTCTCTATCCTCTCCCTTCTCCCCTCCACACAACCAACAAAATGAGCATCCTAAGCATTGCTCTATGTCCCTCTCTGACCAAGAATGTTGAGTAATTCTCCAGCACCTCAAGGATTAAAATAAACTCTTCAATTTGACATTTAAAGCCCCTTACAGAAGGAATCCAGGCTACCTTTCCAGACTTATTTCACATTACTCCCTTTTACATGCTTTAAACTCTAGCCAAACCAGTTTACTTGCTGCTCCCTAAACTTAACATTCCATTTCTCTCATCTCCATGTCTTTGATCAAGCTGTAGCACACAACTGAAATAGACTTCCTCCCCTACTCTGCTTTTTAGAATCCTTACCTTCCGCTCTGGACTCAACTCAGGAGCTATATCCTATGGGGAGCCTTGTGCTTGCTTGTCTGAATCCCCACAACTTGCAACCTAGCAACAAAATGTGAACCCCTTGAGGGCAGGGGCCATTCTTTTTCATTTTGATTTGGTATAATCCCAGATGTGGAATAAAATGTTGTCCCAGTAGAGACAGACAAACATCCGACATTTTGAAGCCTCATTGTCAGGAAGCACCATCTAAGGAGTTAACCCAAACCTCTCCTGTTTCAGTCTATGCCTACTATTGTGACCCTGCTGGGGAGGGAGAAAACCTAGTCAACAACCTCTGTAAAGAACAAGAGTCCTCAAAGTTTGTCACAGGTCTTCCGGATTAATCACAATATACCAAAATTCCAGCATACCAAAAGGACCAAAGTATTGCCAATAACTAGCCAAGGGCCCATTTATTTCAGTACAAAACAAAGGAAAAACCTCCAAAAAACAGTGTAAGAAAGGGCAGATCTTTGGAGTACATGGAATCCCATTTCTGCTACTACACAACTACCATTTGTGTGACCTTAGACAAGTCACTTAAACTCTCTGTGCCTCAGTTTCCTCATCCGTAGATTGAAGAGATTCACCTCGACAGCCTGTAATCCTTCAAGCTCGAAAAACTATGACCCTAGAAAAGCAATGGTCTACTCTAACCCCTTTGAACCTGAATTTCCTCATCTATAAAAGGAGGAAGTTCGAGTCTATGATATGCTCCTGAATATTCTGAGATTCTGTGATCTGGTGACTGAGACGTGCTGCAGTCATTCAGTCTCATGTATCGGATGGAGAAATTGAGTCACAGAATTCAAGGGACTCTACAAGCATCACTTAGGCCATAATTAAGCTGGATTCTCTGACTGTCAGCTCATGACTTCCTTGTTTCTATTATTTAAAATTTATTAGGCAATAAACAATGAATTAGGCCCTGGTCTGAGCCCTGCCTATCCCCACATTTGACACAATTCCTTCTCACAGGTATAAGGTCAAAAATCAGGCAGACAGATAAGAGGAAGAAGGATGCATAGCTCTGAGGCTCAGCGTCTTCCTCCATGAGTAATTAACATCCATTAGAAACACATTCCTCCTCCAGTTAGGTCTTCCCCGCTCAGGAGAGGGTCTCTACCTTTTGCTTTTCTGTAAGATTTTAACAGACCCTGCCACCTTAACCTTCCAGACCCTCACCATGTAATAACCAAAAGGGAAGAAAACAATTAGAGGTATGGAATGTTAGAGGCTGGAAATGAAGCATTAGAGGAAATAGCTTCTAATTCAGGAGTTCTTAATCTTCTTTTGAATCATGTAGGCCTTTGTGCCAGGCTAGGGAAGCCTATGGATCGCTCTTCAGAATAATTTCTTTTTTTTCTGTAAGTAAAGGCATTTATTGAGAATGATGCCTCTAACGGGCTGAGTTCCAAGAGGAACCAGCCCAGAATAACATTTTTAAAGGCATAAAACAAAACACCCAGATTGCAAAAGGAACCAAATGTTAGGAGAAATAAAGAAAGATGCATTTTTTTTTTCCCCATTGGAGTTCAAGCTGCCTAAAATCAATCCAGACACATTAGGGATCTTAAGGGTCAGGGATCCATATACACTATTTTAAGGACCCCTGTTCCTGTCTAAATTCTTCCATTTTACAGGTGAGGAAACTGAGGCCAAAGGTCACCTACTTAGTTATTGGCAAATCTGCGACTAGCACTCACATCTCCTAATTCCCAGTGCTATGCTCGTTCCAGAATTTAGCATTGTCTTTTACACATAGTAGAAATGTTTGTTGAATTAATCAGAACTGTTCAGAACTGAATTCCACTGAGCCAAAGAGCAGCAGGAAGGAAACAAAATAGACTCTATCAGCAATGTAGCAGTTTATCATAAATTACGTAAGAACCTGTAAAGTCGTGGATGGTTTCAGAAGCAAAATATTTTAATGGATCTCTTGTAAAGGGATCCTGCATTCGTTAACAGAAAATGGCAGAACAATATGGTGGATAAGAGGAGAGATGTTCAGCCCTCTAACTCAAAATAGACTGGTACAGAGGTGGGGAACCTGCAGCTTCACAGAATGGGTTCAGTCAAAGGGACTTGAGGCCCTAGAGGGCCACATGTGCCCTTTAGGCTGCAGCTTCCCCACTTCTGTACTGGACAGTGAAAGAAGAAGATTTAGAACCACAAGGCAATCCAAGATACCCCAAGTGGATAGTTAAGATGAATCCTCTGGGCCAAAAGTCAGTAAGAATGTCCAAGACGATGTATTTTCCCAAATTATGTCCTAGGGAGGGCTTCCTTTTTCCACCTGATTAGGAGCTACTTTGATTCCTGTGCTCAGGATCTCAGGGTGACAGGCAAATAGGGGAAAAGGGATGTGGAGGCATGCATGAACCAAAAAGGACATAGAGTTGTCTACCTCCTCCTCAAGAACTGACACTGGTATACAGCTCAGCTCAGTTACTTCCACAGTCTGGTATCAACTTACTTTTTCATCTCCTTATCTCCCTTTACTACCCTAAACTCACTCTTGCCTCCAGCCAGACTAATCTACTCAGTGTAGCCTCAAACACCTTTAGGGTTTTCCTGCCTGGGCACCTTTGCTAACACCATCCTATTCACCCCTTTCTCCACCCTCTCCACCCCATGCCCCATACTACCTTCCTTTTGCCTTTCCACTAATCAAATCATAGGATCATAGAGTTTGAAGAGACCTCAACCAATCCCTTCACTTTATAGATGAGGAACCAAGGCTTAACATTCAGTGATTTGCCCCAGGTCACATAAGGAGCAAACAGCAAAAATAGAATTTGAAACAGCAAAAATGAGATTTGAATCCAAGTTTTACTCCAAACTTTTCCAAAGCTTTTTCCACAGGCCATGGTAGGATTTCAAGTCATCTCACATTTGACTTCCTTCAGGGAGAGAAATTACTCAATTTGATATGATAAACATGTATTAAACACCTTCTATGTGCAATAGCCCTATGCTAGAAACTAGGAATACAAAGACAAAAACAGAAGTCCTTTGCCCTCAAGAAACTTACATTCTACTAAGGGGTTCAATGTATACATGTATAAGTACAAAATGTAGTAATACATGGAAGTTTCACAAGAGGGAGAGGATGCTAATAAATGAAGGAGTCAGGATGGATCTCTGCTAGGTGATGGCACCTGTGCAGAACTCTGAAGGATTCTGAGGTCCCCTTATAGCCATAAGCTAAACTATCCTCACTGGGGTTGGACTATGTTTTCATAAGTGATTTCTATCTCCCCAACTTGGCTAGAATATAGAACTACAGAGCTGGGAAGAAGCTGAGTAATTATACAGCTTAATCTGCACCAATTCTGCACAGCAGACAGAATATATTATACAATACAGCAGTGTGAGTCAATGAAATGGGCATTGTATTCAAAGTTCCTTCAAATCTTGGCTCTGCCATTTAATTACCTCTGTGATTTCAGGCAGCTGGCTCCATAGGATAGGAGTTGGGGAGACAAGTTCAAATCCAGCCTGAGATACTAGCTATGTTACCCTAGACAAGTCATTTTAAACTCTCAATCTCAGTTGCTTCAACTGTAAAACGAAAGGGTGTGTGTGTGTGTGTGTGTGTGTGTGTGTGTGTGTGTGTGTATAGATAGATAGATAGATAGATGCATATACATATATATGGGGGGGTGAATGTGTACATATCCCTACAGTAGTATCTCTGGATCACACTGACCCCTTTCCTCTTGATTATATTCTAGTCCAGGTCAGACAATACCTGAGTCCCAGGTATTGTGTACTGGGTGCCAGGTTTTTGGGGAGATGAAGTGGAGTGCATGCAGAGGTGGGTTACTGAGACGGTAAGATGAATAAAGACTTCTCCATAAGATTGGCTGAGAAAACTGGGGGTAGTCAGCCCAGAGAATACAAAACAATGGAGACATGAGAATTACTATCAAATAACGAAAGACTATTATATGGAAAAGAGACTAGACGTTCTTCTTCATTGTCCTAAGAAAAGAGAACTAAGAATAGTGGATGGAAACTTCAAATTTTGACTAAATTTACAAAGAAATTTTCTATTCATTAGAGCTGTTCAAAAATGGAAAGGGCTGCCTCGGGAAGGAGTGCAATCCCCATTACTGGAAGAAACGAGATAACCACTTGTCAGGAATGCAATGGAGAGGGTGCCAATCCAGGGAAAAGTAGAAACATAGATAAGCCAGCAAGGGAGCACTTATCCAGTGCTTACCATACAAGCAAACAAAACAGTTCCTATTCTCTAGGACCTTATACTCTAATGAGGAGAGACAACCCATATAAGGAAACTGGAAACAAACGGAGCCAGGCAGCCAGTGTGGAGGAGGAGCAGACTGCGGGGAGAGCCCAAAGAGAAGTGAGAAGCATGGGGATTCGGATGCTCTGGTGGATTCTAGCCATGACTCACCAATCGTCCAGTCAGTTCTAGGATAAATGATCCTCAGGAGGCAAAGGCAGGCAGTATGGAGGTGGGGTAGACAGACAGGAAACTGGAAGGTAAGGTATGGTCTGAACGAAATGATCTCTGGGATCCTTTCCATCTCTGAGACGTTAAGATTCCATCCATTCCAGCACTAAGTGATGCCCAATTTAAGGTATTAACATTTGATCTTTTAATAACAGGTAGCATTTATAAAGCACTTTGTGGGTCGTTCCATTGGGTTCTCTCAACAGCCCTGTAAGGTAGAAGCTATTATTAGACCCATTTTTTTGTTGTTGTTTTGTTGTGGGCCAACCATCATGGGGTTTTCTTGGCAAAGATACTGGAGTGATTTGCCCTTCCTTTCTCCACTTTTATGTGGTCAGGGGTTAAGTGACTTGCCCAGGGTCACACAGATAGTAAGTATCTGAGGTCACTTTGGAATTCTGGTCTTTCTGTTCAGGCCCAGTGCTCTATTCCCTGTGTCCAACTAGCAAACTGAAGCTGAGGGAGGTGAAAAGACTCGCCCCAGGTCACATAGCCAGTGTCTGGGGCAGTTTCTATCCACTAACTGCCTTCTTGGACTCTTCTCAGGTTCAAGTGGGTCACTATTATCTTCCACTGTAAATACCTTGAGGGCAATGAATGTGTTTGCTCCGCTCAGATCCTTCTCCTTCACATGCCTTGTGCTGTTTTCTCCCTTCCTGCTTTTGTTCCCTAGGACTAGAATATTCACTCTCCCCCTGCTGATTCCCTACCCAGTCCTCAAAGCTCACCTCAAATATCACCACCTCCATGAAGCCTTCTCTGATCCTTCCGATCAGTAATAGCCTCCATACTCAGACCTCCCATGGCACTTTGTTCCATCCTTCTCATCCTCTTGTGCTCCGTGAGAACAGTGACTATTTCTTAGCTTATCTTTTTGTCTCCCCCGGAAACTATAAATCAAACACTGACTGATGAAATACCTACTATGTGCCAGGTACAATGCTCAGCACCAGATGTTGTTCTTATACCAGATAGTACAACAGAAAAATGCCTGAGGTCCTGAGTTCAAAGCCACCTCTGCCACTTAGCACCAGTGGAACATGGGATAAGACATTTCTGCTCCTTTGCTCTCAGCTTTCTTATCTATGATATGAAAGTGTGAGACTAGTCAAGGGTTAACAAACTATGTCCTGAAGGTGAAATCCAGGCCACGGCTTGTTTTCATATGGCTTTGAGCTAAAGATGTTTCATTTTCTTTCTTTTTTTTTTTTTTTACATTTTAAAAATATAGTAAAGCTTGATCTTAAAATGTAAAAATTCTTAGCTCTGCTGGTCACACAAAGAGGTAGGCCAGATTTGACTCATGGACCATAGTTTGCTGACCCCTAAACTGGATGGTCTTTAAGCTCTAAACTATCATCCTTAGGAGTCAAATAAATATTTGTTAAATTTGGATTCTATATCCTCTACAGCAGCAGTTCTCAATCTGTGGGTTATGTTCAATTTGTAATAACGAAAATACATCCTGCATATCAGGATTCATATACAATTCATAACAGTAGCAAAATTACAGTTATGAAGTAGCAATGAAAATAATTTTATGGTTGGGGGTCACCACAATGTGAGGAACTGTGTTAAAGGGTCACAGCATTAGGAAGGTTGAGAACCACTGCTCTACAGGTCAGGATCAAGGGCTGAAATTTTAACATAGGCACAAATATTGGCAGAGCTTTGTGAGAGAAGATTGCTTGGTCCTCAAACTTTTGTAGAACAGATACCAGGCCATTCTTAATTATTGAAAGTCAAGATCGAGTAATTCAATCCAATATCTACTTGTTATGTTTCTGCTACCTGCACAGCCCTGTGCTAGGCCCTGAGAAGTACAAAGTATTATAGGAATTCAGGAGACAGAGAGAGATAGATGAAAGTGAAGGGAACGAGCATGAAGGAAGTGCCTAGTAGGTGCCAAGCATCATGCATTTTACAGATATTATCTCATCTGAGCCCAAAAACAACCATGTGAAATAGATACAGCTATTATGCCCATTTCACAAAAGAGAAAACTGAGGCATACAAATCAGTTATGACTTGTCCAGGTCATCAGTCTACCCACTGTGATACCTCACTGTATCCCAGACCAATCTCTGAATGTCTCACAGAAACCAAGTTAAAATTTTAAAATTGGGAAGGGTTTGGGATGGTACAGAAAAGAGTAGGGGACAGCATTTTAGGAATAAGAAAACATCAGTGCGAAAGAAAAAAAAACAATAACAATCAGCAAAGATCCTGAGTGAAAAAAAGTACTAGATGCATTCCAAGGGCAGTGTCCACTGTGGAAGTCCTGAATGCATTTTAGCCAGGAACTAGAAAACTCTATTCTGATCCAGCAAGAAATGTCACTTTGAATGTTAATATATGCCCTCTGCTTCTGCTTTTCTTCCCCAGTTTGCCTCTGCCCTGCTTCAAGCATTTCTGGAGCCCATATCTCCATGGCAAGGCTGTTGACATCCATCCAACGGCATTGTCAGCCAGGCCATGCCCTAGTCATAACCAAGTTCAAGATCAGCTATAAACCACAAGAATAAACCAAACCCATTCACCAGGGAGTTCAATATGCAGTGTTAGTTTAATTAAAGAGTATTTGCTCTACATTAAACAGAAACAAACTCAACATTAGATAGAAACAAATTAAGAAAGGTACTCTGGTATTCAGGAATCATATATCCCCTTCAAAACTAATGATTCCCACAAATAAGCTTTTCTTTCTTGTGGACTTTTATCTCTCTGAGCCCAATTTGTAGATAAATTATCAAAGCACCCATTACTTTCTTCGGAATGACTTCAAAAGGAAGATTCTTCAGAGCTCTGAGCTATCCATTCAGTAGACCCTCAATACCCACCCCCATGTTCCATCCTGATGTGATGGGGAAAACAGCTCACTAAAATTAACTTATTTCATAACGAGATTGTCAACCCTTCCAAAAATAGAAAGTACCCATGGGCATTTGAGAAAGACGGATTTTGAGAAACATTTTAGGAGCGAGAATTGGAAATTCCAAGAACACTGATTCTGATCCCTCTTGCCAACCCCATGACAAAACAACAGGGAATTGAAGCCCACTGAACCAGAGGTGTAATATGAAATCTCAGAGCGTCTAGAACAGTCCTAGAGGGAAAGAGCTGGTTTGGGAATCATAAGACTATAAATGCTGGCTCAGCAACTTACAACCTGCATAACCTTAGGCAACTTATTTCCCCCACTCTAGAACTCAGTTTAGTCACCTGTGAAATGGAGGGGTCAGAGCAGATCTCATGATCCTCAGACTGTATCCAGGATGGTTATGATGTCCCTTTACTATTGGACCTCTATTCCCCCTCCATGCTAAGGATCACAGAAGGACTTTAGTGGAAGAGGTATATAGATTGGCAGATGAATAAATAAGATTAGTAATCCTGACCTAGTGTTTGTCAGTGTTGTTAAAGTCCATTCCTAGATTCAATACAGTGGGGAGCTCTTCATTACTCTGTGGTGATTCGTGACAACAGTTTTAGAGATTTCTTCCAAGTCCATCTAAATTTTAACCTCTTCACTTCTGAAGATGGAAGGTGGAGGGGTGAACCTGAAATGAGCTGGTATGTGCTATTGGTGGGTCAAAGACTCCATCAGAAAATGCCCAAGGCATATTCTCTGTTTGGCACAAATGTTAGATACTGTTTTTGTTTCTTTGTTTTAAGGATAGAAAACACAGGAAATCCAGAGGCTGAGCACACTTTAGAGATCATTAGACAACAATCTTTGCCAAAGAAGCCCAGAGGAGGTATCTTACTGAATCAAAAAAGCTAGATAATGAAAGGGAAAAATCTCGCCTTTCCGGGATGGGCAAGCCCAACTCGGATATTTGACTAGAAAGTCATTGGACTACTGCTGCAACTCTCCCATCCTCCAAATCACCATCATCGCTACATAGATTCATGGCATGGAACCAGGATGGCCTGAGTTCAAGTTCCATTTCTGACCCATACTGGATGTGTAAGCCTGGGCAACCATGACTTCTCAGCTCTCCAGACTTTCTCCAGAGTTTGAAGGTGCTAACGGAGGTGCTGACCTGCATTGATAGTGGGAGGTTCCCTATAGGAATGAAATCATAGGTCCAAGCCTGCTCCTCTACTGCATATGTACACTCAGTCTGTATCCCCCCTTAAAAATTTCAGCAAGGCCAAACCAGAGGAATAATTTCCTCCTCCTCCTTCATCGCCTTATGCTCTAAAATCAGAGAATTGATAAACCAAAGCAGGACAATACTGACCTTAACTGCTCCCAATGAAATAGCTAGGTCTTATTTATAGAAGAGTTTACATTCGTGGGGTTGGCTTTTGTTGTTCATTTTTATCTTGTTCATCAGCTTCCCGCAGTCACATCCTGTGGCAATCAATGGTCGGCATGGTCTCAGGAATCTATACAACACAGGGACACATGCATAAGCATTTTAATTTTCATCACATTGGATCCCTTTGGGTCAGCCTGGAGAATCATTTTCAGGAATCTGGAGTCAATGAAAGTGACCCCCAGAGAGTTAAATTCTTATTGGGTTGCTACCATTCTTTTCCCCCACTTCCAGAAAAAAAATATCCTCTTCTACCTTCCCTGTTCTTTGTCTCACTGAAATGAGCTAATTATTTTCCTAAAGCAAA
This sequence comes from Pseudochirops corinnae, assembly GCA_028646515.1. NCBI lineage: Eukaryota > Metazoa > Chordata > Mammalia > Diprotodontia > Pseudocheiridae > Pseudochirops > Pseudochirops corinnae. The sequence continues at coordinate 158,382,855 of CM053589.1, forward strand.
CACAGTCTGTTTTCTCCCTAAACAACCCCCCCTCCACACACACACACACACAGACACACACACACACACACACTCAGGAAAAGCAAAGTAGAGCTAGAGGATAACAATTGAACTATGTATCTCCCAATTTACCTGCTTTAAGATCTTCCCCAATGCCTTTGCATGGTATGGAGGAGCCAGTGGGTTCTTCAGGGCTTTGCGGGTAGAGAACAAGCTCTGACAAGCCCTACCATGCTTGAAAGGGCTCAAGTTTGGGCCTGGTGATAGATGCATGTTTTTCATCTGATGATCAGTCTAGCTATATTTGGGGAGGCTCAGTGCCATTTTATTCAAGGAATGAGCATTGTTTTAGCCACAGATACTTTTTAAAGATAATTTTTAAAAATTTTCTCTACTACCCACCTTCCAACCCCCATCAACAAAAATAAAATAAAAATCTTATAAAAAATAGAAAAACAAAACAAATTCTCTCACTGTTCACATTCCCAAACATGAGTTTCATTCTTCATCTTGAGTTCATCACTTCTCTTTCAGGAGGTAAATAGCCTTCTTTATCATAAGGCTTCTGGAACTGTGGTCAGTCATTATATTGATCGAGTTCTTAAGTCTTTCTAAATTATCTCTCTTTATAATGTTGTCCTTATTGTACAAACTGTTCTCCAGGTTCTACTCACACAAATAATCATGAACACCACCTTTTAACCCAAGGCAGACAGAGACTGTGATCTGTAACCTCAGATTCTTGAAGTTTTAAATCCTGTCCTTCCACCCAGTGCCTAGCACAGCGCTCTCCACAAACATGGTAGTCACTTAATAAATGACTGATGAATCAATTAATCCAATTGAACAATTTTTAAAAGTATAGTTGCTTTGAGGGTGGCTAGGTGGCACAGTGAATAGAGCACTAGCCCTGGAATCAGGAGGACCTGAGTTCAAATCTGACCTCAGATACTTAACACTTACTAGCTGTGTGACCTTGGGCAAGTCACTTAACCCCAATTGCTCTGCCTTCCCCCTCCAAAAAAAAATGGAACTGAAACGATCTTTGAGTTCAAAAGTATAGTTGCTTCAAAAACTTGCTTGTCCTGATTTTCCCATTTTCTGACCAAAGTGCCGCCATTTGCTCAGACACTCATATTCATGAGGACATAGATTTGGAGGGAGGAGGGAAATTGGGGATCATTTATCCTAACCTCATTTTACAAGGAGGTGAAATGACTTGCTTGAGATCATACAGGCAATAAGTGACAAAACTAGAAATAAAACCCAGGTCTTCTTGCTCTTCCCACTGGACCACACTGCCCCATTCAGTGAATAAAATCAAGAATGGGTTTGTTTTGGTTTTGGTTTTGGTTTTTTAACTTGTCTTCTTCTCTCTCTCATCTCCCACATCCAAAGTCAGTGATCAAAGCCTGTAAATTACATTCAGTTTTCAAGGCCTATGAAAATGGAATGAATGAAAAAAAAAACCATTCACTAAGCTCTAACTTACCATGTGCTAAGCACTAAAGAACTCAAATTAAAAAGCAAAGATAACCCCAGCCTTGGTGGAATTTCCATTCTGATAGGGGAAGACAACTCACCTGGAGGACTGGGGGACAGGGAAGGAGTACTTTGGTCCAGAAAATTACATGAATGGTGATTGTAGACATAGGAAAAATCCAATCAATTCTAAGTCATACCACTTCTACCTGCATAATATTTCTCTAACTCATCCCTGTTCCCACTGTTATCACCCAATTATAGCCGTGCACTCACCACCCACCTAGACCATTGCAAGACCCTACTAACTAGTCCTCTTTCCTGCGGTCTTTCTTCCTTCAAACATACCCTTCATATAGCTGTCAGTTTTATCTTCCCTAGGCACAGATCTGATCAAGTCACTTCTTTGCTCAAAATCTTTCAGGGGCTCTACGTAGTCAACAAATAAAGTATATATTTCTTAGTGTGGCACCTCAACGCCCTCCAAAGAATGATAGCGCTCTACTCTATAAACTTGATTTCACCCTTCTTCTTTCCATATAATCTACATTCTAGCCAAACTGAACATCTTCAGACATATGCTGCTATCTGCCACTTCTTTACCTTTGCCTATGCCACAGCCCATGCCTTGAAAACTCTTCCCCATTGAAATCCTACCTAGCCTTCAAGACCCAGCTCAAACAGCACCTCTCTCTCTTCCTACTGCTTGGAGTCACAAATCATTTTCCCTTGCTTGAATCTGACATAGCACCTTTTATATTTTCTCATACATTTATCATGTCTCACTTTTTATTACAGTTATTTACATGTATATCATCACTCCATAAAATAAGCGGTTGGATTGATGACCTGTAACATGATTTCTAGCTCTAACCCTGTGATCCTATCATCTAATAATTCCCTCTCCTGCTGACTCCATAGTGGCAGAAGGACCCAGAGAGAAGTCTAGAGGACAGAGATCATATTGTATTTATCTTTATATTTCTCCTAGAGTCTTGGGCTACTCTTTGCATAAAGTACGCATCTAATAACAGTCTCTTGAATTGAATTCACTGACTATGCAAGACTATATGTGAGACTAGGTCCTATGGGGTACAAAGAAGGAAACAATGTGGTCTAATGAAAGCAGTGACACCGCAGATAGGCATTGCTCACAGAGAGCTCTCAGAGTGGAATGACCCAGTTGACCATATGTTAGACATGGAATCCTGCCTAAAAACATCTCCAGGCAATACTAATAAGCTGTTTGACCCTAAGCAAGTCACCTAATGTCATCTAATGCAATTCTGCATCCTTTTCTGTAAAATAGAAATAGTAATATCATTTACCTCCCATGGTAGCTGTGAAGTTCCAAAAAGATAATATAGGTAAGACATGTGAAAGACTTAAAATGCTGCATACATAAGAATTATCATTATTATTGTCTATATTAAACTTTTTATTAATTTATTAATTCCTTTTATTTTTATTAGTAATTTTACATTTATATTTTATTTATTTATTACAATTATAACATTGCAAATATGAGTAGCACATTCCCTGCTGCTTGCTAAGGTCACAGGATCATAGATAAGAGCTGGAAGAGTCCTTAGACCTTAGACTTGAGTCTAACCTGAAGCACCAAGAGGGTAAGTTACTTGCCTAGGCTCGCACAGCTAGTTAAGTGTCTGAGGCAGGACTGGAACTCACTTCTTCCTGATCCCAAGTCCAACACTCTATCTACTACATGACCTCTTAATTTCCACTTTAGCTCTCTGCCTAATTTCTCTTGACCCTTCCTTGGTTACTTTTTGGTCGAACCAGGACTCCTTCTCCCAACTACTCTTATACACTCTTCTTGATGGTGAGAGATGGAGGACAGCCAGAATAGCCTTCCTAGTCTCCCCCTTTCCTCCCATGCCTCTGTCATCTCTCACTAACTGTTTTCCTTTCTGGCTCAAAATATTATTCTGAGGTTTCAGGGTTTATTGCTCAAGCCCCTAAACCTACCGCACACAGCCTAAAGCCTGGAAATTATTCATTTCATATTTTCCAAGTTAAGCTGTCAGGCAAGTGATTTACCCATGAAGAGTGGCGTCTGAGGCCGCTTTTCACGAGGATGTTTAACGGATACGCATATAAATGCAGGGTTTTACCCTGGAATGTGGCATGTATTTGCATGATGGTCTGTCTAACTGCTCCAATGGGGCCATTAAGATCTGCTGGGTAAATAAATATGCATTTTGAAAATGACTTATTTACCTATTTAAGTGATTAAAAGTCTATTTCAGGTCAATAATCTCGGTTCTGAAAATGCTTTTTATACAATGTGTGTGGTATGGCATATCCCATCCCTAACTGCCATCCCTCCCCAATATACACAGACGTCTGACAGGCCTCTGTGGTTATCAAAGTGGGCTGTAGCAACAAACCTTCTCTATCAACCTCATCTTTCTCACTGGAGCTTTGTTTTGCCACCTAGTCTCCGGACAGACACAGCCTGTCCATTGATTGGGGAGCAGCATGGAATAGAGCCCAGGGAATTTCACTCAGTCCTGGCATGGGGAGGATAAAAAGGAGGCAGGGTTTCAACCTTTACTGAGCCTCTAGTCCAGTGGTTCTCAACCTGTGGGTCACGACCCTTTTGGGTCACCTAAGACTATCAGAAAACACATAATTCTGATGGTCTTAGGAACTAAGACACTGCTCCTCTTATCTGTCTCCAGGTGAGTCCACCCACACGCAGATACGCCTACATACAAGTATTAAGGGGCTGTAGCATTAGGAAGGTTGAGAACCACTGCTCTAGTCTAATGGGGGAACCACAGGCCCTGCCCTCAGGTAATTCTAGATCAGATAGAGGGAGGCAGGGAGTTTGTGACCCCTTGGGAGAGAAATGATCCCTACCATTTTCCAGACAAAATTTCTGCTTTTATGTGCATAGCCTTAAACATCCTTGTAAAAAAAAAAAACTTTGCCTCAGCCATTCTTCAGGGAGTTGTGTTGGTAATGGAATCTGGAGATGCCCCTGTATTGGCTTGGTTTTGGGGTCGAGTGTTAAAACCCAGAGCTTGAGAATCCCACTTGTGGGATGGACTTGTTGACATGAAGAGAGAGGGCTGAACTGGGAGGAGCTGTGAATTGGGAGAGAGGTCCAAGCTGAGGGGAAGCCAGAAGGACTTTGGGAGAGCAGTATCCAGTATCGCGGAGCCTGAGTTGCTGAGAGAAAGACTGCTGAGAGCCTATTGGAACTGCCCAGGACTTTTGAGAACTGCCATCCAGAACTGCCAAGAACTGAGGAGGCATGGCTGTGATGCCAGTATTTTGTCTGTCTGTTTTGATGTTGTTCTGCAAGATTCACCTGATGGTGAAGGACAGTGCTGCTGTTGTAGAGGTCCTGGAACCTGGCTGTTGGTTCAGAAGCCCTGAAGGAGGATTTTCTTGTGGTACCTGCACA
>CM053589.1:158388272-158453213 GCA_028646515.1 Pseudochirops corinnae
TGTTCTGCAAGATTCACCTGATGGTGAAGGACAGTGCTGCTGTTGTAGAGGTCCTGGAACCTGGCTGTTGGTTCAGAAGCCCTGAAGGAGGATTTTCTTGTGGTACCTGCACAGAAATCCTGGAAGAGGGCCTTGCTGATGTTTTCAGGGGTTTCAGGACTGTTCTACAGGCAGAGAGTGACTTGATGAGGACACTGGCTATGGCTTTGTTGAGCCTTGTCTCCCCAGGAACTGAGATTGCTGAGGGCTTGCCTGGAGTGAAGATGAAAGAAGGCCCTTTCCTTGAGTATTCAATGCTGAGATTAACCTTGTAATTTAAGATTAATCTTGTAACTTTTGTGCTCTCCTGCCTCTTTTGAGATTCAGGGGTAGGAAGCCTTTGAGTGATTGACCAAACGAATGTACTATGTTTATGGTAAGAGACTAATCTCCATTTGAGAAGAGATTTTTGACTGACTAAATGAATGTACTGTCTAGGGGTGGAGTAGTACCTGGACTGAATTGAGAACTTGTTAAAGGAACAAGTTACACTGTATTTTGACTTTTTCTGTTCTGTGAATGTTTGCTCAATAAATGGGGTTCACTATGCTGGTAATCTGAACCTTGGAAGTAGCCTTTCTTTGGCATTATAGGAGTTCATGATGTGATTAGGAGACACACAAATACAGACACACACCTCAAATGATTCCTCCTCAGAGAGATCCTAGAACAGATCCAAGTCTGAAGGATCCAGGGATCATAGATACAGAGCGGAAGAAAGGCCAAACAATGCAACCCTCTCATTTTGTAGGTAAGAAATACTCAGAGAAGTCATTTGTTTGTGGTCACACAGCAAGTGAGTTCCAGAGGTGAAATCTGAATTTGGGTCTTACTCAAAGTCTGGAAGTCTAATGTGAAAAGCTCTGGAACTGGGCTCAGAAAAAAGCGGCTTCTCAGTTCTGACACATACCGGCTATGGAATCATGGGTAAGGCACTTTCCCTTTGGAGACTCAGTTTCCCTATCAGTGAAATGGAGATAATGATTCTATGTACCTCACAAGGCTATTATGGGAAAAGGGTTGTAATCATAAGAGCATCATATAAATGTGTTATTGTGGTGGTAGTGGCAATGATAATGATGGTGGTGATGATGAAAGCAAGGGCCCTGTCTTCTGGGTTCTCCTTCTCTGAGGGGAAGACACAGCCTTCATTCTTGATGATCTCCCAATCTAATGGGGGGGAGGCTGGGTCCCAATCACCCTCCCTTAGACCTGGGACACTTTTCAAGCAAGCAGGTGCTATTTCCTCCAGTATCTCCAACTCACAGGTATGCAAATGAGAGGTAAACAGCTGCATTAAAACAAAAACCAAACTGGTCTGTTATGTCTGTGCACAGGGCCAGAGAGGCATCTGGTGGCTGCTCAGCTTCAGAGACACCCTCCCACGCACTGGAGAGACTGTAGGATTTTGCTGGCATGGTAACCACAGGAAACACAGGGTAGTGGGAGATGTGTGCATACCCTAGCCTGCTGGCACATGCAATAGTCTTCTTTTGGAATTCTGATAGGATAGTTGGAAGAGAGTAGGATAAGGTGGAAATGTTCCGGTAGGACCATAGAGAAGCAGGCTTTGTCTAGCAGAGAAGTGGTTTATAAGGCGGAAGTGTGTGTGTATTGCACAAGGTCTACCCTTGGTGAAGGTAAATAGTCTCTGATGGTCCCAGCTCTGACTTTCTGCATCTTCCTCCAGACAGATGAGAAAGCTGAAGCTTGGTGGGGTCAAATGAAACATCTTGGTCTAAATAGCTGCAAAGTATCACAGATGAGATTTGAATTCAGATCCCCTGCCTGCAGGACCCCCATGCTTTTCAATGCACTCATATCTTAAGGACATCAGCATGGGAAGTTCAGGGCTGCAGCAGATGCAGTCAGCAGCTGGTACCCTTTGCCAGGGTAACAGGACTTTCACTGACAACCTGGAGAACTTCTGTCCCTGAGTGAGGGAGGCACACTGGAACAATGACAAAAACAGATGAAAAATAGAAAGAGTAGGAGGGAATAAGGAAACGGTTACATTGATCAGCTTCTAGTGATCTGTGCCAAGCTGAGGGTTTCTCTGTTCCCCAGATCCTACTTAAGGAATGGCCCTGAGGTGAATGCTTCATCTCCCAGCCTGCATCAGGAGTCCTCACATTCCCGATAAGGCAAGTCTCCTGCAACTAGCTTCTATGTGGCCCAGTGGGTCTTGGCTTCTAAGATTCCCCAGAGGACACAATCCCTCCAGTTATAACTTACATTATCACTTCCATTTTAAGTCCTTCACCTCCCACACCAACTCTTGGCTCAGAGGAGACCCTGAGAGCAATCTCCATTGGGTTCTACAAGGCTTCAAGCATGATATTGTCAGTGCTAGGCTTGGAGTGAAGAAGTAATGAGTTCAAATCTTGCCTCCAACCCTTGCTAGCTGTGTGACTTTGGGCAAATTACTTATCCTAACAGCCTCAGTCTCCTCATCTGTTTAATTAACAGCACCTATCTCACAGGGTTGTTGTAAGGATAAAATGAAAATTAAATGCAAGGATAAATGAAATTAATATATGTAAATTGCTTTGCAAAATTTAAATCTCTATAAATTCTAGCTACAATCATTGTTGATGTTGACTGTTGCTTGACTGATTAATTCTATCTTGTCAGATTCACAAAGCTCAACTAATCAACAAATATTGATTGAGTTGCCTGGTTCTCTGCTAAGGTGGGGGTGGGGGGAGAAAAGGGGAAAGGGACAGAAGAAAAAGACATTGCCTCTGCCCTTCCAGACCCTATAATACAGCAGACAAGACACAAATGCCTGAAACATAGAGAATAATGAATGAAATCATCATTTTATTCAATGTTGGACACTGTGTTAAGACTGCAGTGAAAGAAAGGATATATAATAGAGGCCATAGGGTCATAGATTGGAACTCCAACGGACCTCAGAGGTCCAGTAGGGTCAAACTCAGACAGAAAGGGATCCCTGTGGGGTATATATTGACCAAGAAAACCTCAAATTAACATTATCTATGTTGTATTATATTTTTTTTGTTAAATATTTTAAATAAATTTTAAATAAACAAATATTAAATATTAAAATACACTTTAATCTGACTCCCATAAAAAGATGTTTTGTGGCTAATTTCTGGCTTTCTCTGAGTTTGCCACCTCTGATCTAATCCAGTCCTATCCTTTTACAATAAGGAATGTGGACTATTTGTGCCCAGTCTTTGGAAGAGCCTTCCAAGTTCATATTGGTCTGATCAGTCACAGTCAGACATTCCGTACCTTGACACCAAGATAATGATGTCGTTTTGGTCCTTTTCAAGAACAAAGGACAACCACCACAATGAGGAAACAGGTTCAGAGAATTGAAGTGACCTACCCAAAGATACATAAGCAGTAAATTACAAAACCAAGATTCAAAGAAGATTTTTTAATTTAGAACCAGTAATTATTCCTCTGTACCAGCAGGAAAGGCATTATGAAGCCATCTAAGACTAGAGGGATGGGTAGGGTTTGAAAAGGCAGATGAGGCAAGAACAGCATTGCAGTCTGGAATAAACCAAGCTTCCCATCCAAAGCTGTGACTCTCTTTGTAGCTAGTGGCTGAAACAGCTTCACAGTGAAAGGTGCAGACTCCTCAGGAGAAAGGTTTTCTATGGCAATAAGGCAACTCTATGTACAAGCCATGGCAAATAGAGTCACTATGCCTCCTGGCAGCTGAACGTTGGGCTCTAGCTTCATGTAAAGAAGCCTATCCCTCATTCTAAGCTTAACAGAAAAAATATCCTTTTCCTTCCAGGGCCTAACCCATGTTTTTACTTTCACATTTCTGACCTACACCACACACACACACACACACACACACACACACACACACACACACACACACACACCTCAGACACTCTAAAGTCATCACAGCTTTCCACAGCTGGCTTCCAATCTCCTTGCTGGAGATTTATGCCATTTCTAGGGAAGACTCCCACCTATCTAAGTCTACCTGAGCCAACTCATTTAAGAGTGAAGGACAACCAAGTATGACAGATATTACCACTTCCCCAAACCCATTCAAACTCTGTGGGCCTTGGCTCCAAAGACAGGTCCTGCCCTTCTCTGTGTTATCACTTAGATAATGGCTCTAAAAGAATGATGTCAGAAGGCATCTAACACCTGAAATAGGAATGGACATTTTTCCAGAGAGCTCAGATGGCCCGTGTTGGGGGAGGGTGATGAAGGTGAAGAGGAAGAGGTGGAGATAGGGGAAATGAGAGGAACAGTTCTTCCCTCTTACAGATTTCTATAACACTTTCAGCTGTCTCACTGCCAAGGTCTTTCTTTCCCTAGTATGTGCCTCATCAAGCCTTGGAGACTGAAGGCCAATGAGTGATGTGAGGCTGTCTGAGAGTGGTCAGCCCCATATCACATTCTGTAAAGTTTCTTAAAATATTAAATTACTACATTTTCATGTGAATGCCCTGATTAAGACACTGGTCTCCTAAGCCCTTCTGAATACTCAATTTTTAGAAGTTCAAACTATATTGAACTAATAAGTTGAACTACAGTTTCTGTATCCTCCTAGACTGAATCCTAGCTTTTCTCTGCCTTTTGTTCCAACTCCCAACCTTCACAAAGGTTGACTTGTGCAGAGAGACAAGATCATTGCCCAACAGACTTCACAAGGACATGAAAAAAGCCTTGTCATGAGGACCACTGGAATGTAACAAAGAGAGAGCCAACCTCAGAGTAGAGAAAATTTATGTTCAAGTCCATGTTGCCTCTGATGCCTCTGAGACATATTGGCATGTGACCCTCCTGACCAACTCGTTCAATTTCTAGCAGTCTCCAGGAAACTCTAACTATAAATTAAAGAGGTTTTACTGATTTGCTTTTGGAAAGAGATTTTCATCATTAGTATTGCATTCATCAATGTGATCACAGGTATAACTACAAAAAAGAGGCAGGAAGAAAAGGAAAGGCTCATGAATTTGGTGGCCTTGGGGAGATGGAAGGAAACAATAAAACAAAGGTTATAGTGAAAGGAAACTACTTATTCAGAAAAGAATGGGAAGATTTATATGAACCGATACAAAGTGAAATAAGCTGAATCAGGAAAATAAAATACACAATGACCAGTAAAACAATGTAAATAGAAAGATTTTTTTTTTAAATCCTGAATCCTATGTAACTATAATGACTGAGTTTAGCTCCAGAGAGGAAATCAGAAAATGTACCTTCTTTCCTTCTGTGCAGAGGTAAAAAGCTATGGATGTGAAACATTGCATCCATTCTCAGACTGGGTCAATGTGTTCTTTAGTTTTATTAACTTTCCTTCCCCTCCTTCTTTCTTTCTGATTCTTAATTACAAGGAATGACTCATTAGTTTGGGGAAGGGGAAGGGATATAGTCAGAAATGAAAAGGATATGAAAAACAATGAAATTAAAATTAAGAAGAAAAAACAGAGAAGTAAAATCCATGATTTAGCAAAATGGCCTTGGAGCTCTTCGACTAGCCCAGGTGGATGGAGAAGAAAGCCAAGAGTATGACTTCTTCAAGAAAGATCAAGCCAGGTCAGGGACAATGACACCATCCTTGGCAGGAATAATCCTAACATCTTACATCCAGTGGTCTCACTATAAGCAGCTGCTACTCGCTCTCCTTTAGGAACATGGGGAAATAATGTTCTTTCTCCAGAGTTCTCAGCTGAGAGCTAGGAGAGAGACACACTTGAGTTCTCAGCCCACTTGTGACAAAACTTCCCTGCAGAGAGTTTTAATGAGTCATTTACACTCCTCAACTTCCTCCCCTACCTGATAAGTGAGTTTCCAGCCTTTGTCACAAGGGGATGGGAAGTGTTTGGTTTTATTTTTTTTCCTGATGATTTAATATTTATACATTCACCACTCCATGTAAGGTGGGAGTGGCTCCTCTTCCACCAGGAAGAACCAGGTGCTCTGTGACTGGAGTAGAAAAAGCATTTGATAATGTGTCCTTGAGAAACTCATTCAGAGCATTCTGGCTATGACTACCTCATTTTTGTAAGATTACCGTTTGCTTTTTGTTCATCCACAGCCATCATGTTGGAGGCCCAAAGCTCACTTCCTTCAAGGAGCCTTCTCAAACTAACTACACTTCCATCCTTACCCCAGTTTTAGGCCTCAGCTCCAGTGGAGGCAATTTAGATTCAATTAGGAAGCAAAGTGGTTTCCTGTGCAAAAAGCAGAGGGCTATGGTGGAAATCCTGCCGTTGATCTGCACTATCTGGGTGACCTTCCTTAGGCTTCTCTGGTCCAAGTTTCTTCGTCTGTAAAATGAGATCAAGCTAAACGGCCTCTGAGACCCCATCCCACTTTTTATCTGCCATCCTAGTGCCCTGCATTTGTTCATGTGTTGTTTTCCTAACAGCTATTCCACATGCTGCCTATTAATTCCATAAACATTATTATAATTATTAATAATAATTTCATAAATACTTACTAGGTGCTGAGACCTTTCATGCATTCATTGATTCTATAAACATTTATTAAACATCTACTGTATGCCAGGGGCAGCCAGGTGAAGCAGTGGATAGAGTGCTAGGCCTAGAGTCAGGAAGACCTGAGTTCAAATTCAGCCCCAGATGCTATCTGTGTGACCCTGAGTATGTTTGCCTCAGTTTCTTCATCTGTAAAAATGAGCTGGAGAAGAAAATGGCAAACCACTCCAGTATTTTTGCCAAAGAAATCCCCAATGGGGTCATGAAGAGTCACACATGACAGAAATAACCTTTAGGATACTCTCTACTGGGAGAGATGCAAAAATAAAGGAGACACAGTCCTCATCCGGGATGAACTTGCAATTTTTGGGGGGGAGGGGATGGACCAAGTCATGTACCAAAACCAATGTGATAAATATGAAAATAGAAGTATGTAAGAGAAATAAGAGTTGCTATGAGGTCAGATGAGGTGTATGTGTGAGGGGTGGGGCAGTGCATCAGGGAAGGCTAGGGCAGATATTGACACTGTAGATAGAGGGTTGAACTTGGGATCAGGAAGATCTGAGTTCGAATCCTGTCTCAGTATCCTCATCTGTAACGTGAGGATAATAATAGTACCTGCCTCACAGGTTTGCTAGAAGGATCAAATGAGATGATAAATGTAAAATGTTTCACAAACCTCAAAGCTCTGTATAAATTCTAGTTGTTGTTATCATCCTCGTTTTTTGTTATTCTTATTATTTTGGCTGACCAGGTAGCATTTCAACAGACTTTTAAAGGACAGGGATGGGTCAGAGAAGGTGGAAAAGGAATTGTAGCCCCAGTGAGCAGTGTGGGGAAAAGTAAAGATTTGGGAAAGCTTGTGCTGGGGACATCAGATAGACCAATTTAGCTGCACAGAGACCATCTGAGCTGGAGACTCCCTGATGTGAATGAAACGGCATAGCTAGGTTGCAGCCAGATTCTGGAGGGCCTTGAGTGCCAGGATAAAGAGTGGAGGCTTTATTTATTCAGTAGGCCAAAGCCGGAGCCACTTATCTTGATAGAAGTCCTTCTGTTGACAATCTAAACCCATACTGGCAAGATTAAATGTAAAAGAAGTGAGACAGGAGCTCTATTTGCAGACATGCTGCCTAACGTTCTACTCCCCAGATAGAGAGCATCTGATAAATGCTGCTAAGTGAATGGTAATGCCCTCTCAGGGCATTATTGGCTACAGCACTTGAATGGGCTCTGGCCTGATATGGGAGATACTGGACAATTTTTCATCTCCATTATGTTACCAGGAACCAACACAGTGTCCCCATTTTACATTCCAATAAGACCAGAAATTCCAAAGTTTCAGCTGTACAGGCAAGTCCTGCTGAAGCAACAAGTTTTTCCAAGCATGTAGTAGCAGAGAGCACACTTGTCCAGGAGCCAGGACACACGACTTCAATCTCAGTTCAGAAACTTAAGCTGTGTAACTTCTCTGAGCCTCAGTTTCCCCATTTGTAAAATGGCATTAAGAATGACTACACTACATCTATCATGGGGGAGAGTCATTTGTGGTATTGTGAGCAAAGTGCCTTGTGAATCTTTGAAATACTATAGAAACGTGAGTTATCAAATTATCAGGTAACATTTGTCTGAATGGCATGATTTCAGGGGTAATAAATGAGGTTTTTTGCCCGAAAATATCTTTCCTCTATGCCTACCATTGTGCCCGAAATTCTATAATTAGAAAATGTTTTATTTGGGCTTGACAGCTTATCATCTCAAAGAATCTCCTATTCAAATGGGAAAAACACTTGGGAGGGAAAATACGTCAGACTGATATCCGTGAGTACATCCTTCCTTCCTTCATTCAATGAAATCTTACTATCTGAGGGAGGATCATAGGATTTAGACCCCAGAAAGGACCTTAGAAATCATCTAATCAGACCCCATCATCTTGCGGAGGAGGGAAATGAAACTCAAAGTCGTTAGATGACTAACTCAAGGTCACACAGGTAGTAATTGGCAAAGTTGATATTTTAACCCAGGTCACCTGATCTATTCACACCCACTATGTGGGAAGAGCATTCTGAATCCAATGCTCTTTCTTATAACAAAACATAGTGTTAGGCAAAGAGAGAATAAAAAGACAAGATGGCACAGTCATCTTCAAAAAGCTGATCACTGGGTAGACAGGTTTCTCAATGGAACCTGTGATTGGCACCTTGGGGGAGGAGGGACTATTGAGGATGGAGAAGGGAAAGGGTATATATCTTAAAAAGGGAGAACACTCTGAAACAGAGAACAGTTCAGCCCTAAAGACTTAAATCAAAGAATATAATATCGAAACACTTCAACATCTTCCTTTAACAAGTGAGGAAACTGAGGCGCAGAGCAGTAACTCCAAAAGTCATGGAGCGACTTAATTACAGAGCCGGGATGAAAATCCAGGTCTCTTGCTCTTAGCCTGTTGCCCTATGTGTAACACCAAGTTGCCATTTCATGACATTGCCCATGATATATCCCTGGCTAAAGATTCCAAGATCTTGATGATGGCCTAATGGTTCTTCCCATTCACCCTGCCCTGAATTTTTCTCTTCCCTATTGTGGCCTCTCTAGTGCAAATTCCTAATGCCCACATTCATATGGCCCTGCCAGTGAACAGAAATAATTCAAATATTTTACATTCAGAGACTCGGTCCCTTGGTGTCGCGCCAACAAATATGAGGAAGAAACAATTTTGGGATTCTGGTTTCTTCTGTTTATTATACTTGTGAGAGCATTTAAAAAATATTTAGATATTAAAAGTCCACAGAAGACATGTTTACATTTCTAAAATCATAACGAGAGGATTTGGACTTTGCCCAGAGAAGATGTTTTGTCCTCTGGACTGAAAATGCCAGAGGTCTGTTCCTGAACAGTCACGATCCTGATTAGTGACAAGTCTGGAGTGACCCCAATGCCTGAGCAAAGAGAACTTTTTGTTATTGGTTCTGTGGTCTTTGAGGGATAAATGTTGCTAAAGGGTATGTGGGGAGGAGGGCAGTTTCTTTGGTATTTAGAGAAAGGAGAAATTACATATTCCTAAAACTGATTTATTGACTATGGACAGAGCTGGGATAAAGCATTTAGATAATCTCAGCAAGGAAGAAAACATTTTGCACTCCCAACTTTATCCCATCCAAAAATTGTGTTATTCTCCACCAAAAATTTTGAATTTTCATTCTGAACACCAAGGACTTTGACTTTGTTCAAAATAAACAGCTACGTGTCACAATAAGCAGAATTTTATGGGATTTAAAATGGCATTTATAAAGAATCATGTTAAAATTATTCAGTGTTGTGGACCACACCCTTTACTGTCAGCCCATTCCCCATCTTGACCACTCGTAGAGGTTCTGCCAATGGACTCCAGAGAAGTTGCATCCACTCTGGTTTTCTTGCCCACCTTATTCCTGAGTTTTACAAACTATAGTAATGTCATACAGTTCAACAGACCTCCTCAAGGGTATATGTCTTGCTGAAATCTAGATATATATGAGTATGTATTTGCCTTCAGAAGACACATTCAGTATTCCCACCCCCTACATACAGTCTCATGAGAACGAAAGGGAAAAAAAAAAATACAAGTGAAATACGCAGTGGATTAAATTTCCATTAGGGTAACTGCCCAGTATTTATTTTACCTTCTACTTGTCATCCTATTCAGGGAAGCCAGTGTTTCTTAAGTTTCATTTCCCCTCAAAATGCTGTTCCCCAAATCTCTCTTGCCCCCTGGTTATTGGCATTCCATACCACCTGCCTCCTCTGAAACAGTGCCAAGGAGTTCCAGCTATGGATTTTGAGCTACCAGCTCTTTCTGTAGGCAGATTATTTCAGGAAATAGGAGAATAAACCAGAGGTGTCAAACACACAACCCACAAATCACATGTGGCTTACAACACTCCAAAGTTTGGTCCAAACCAGATAAAAGTATAATTGTGAAATATTTAACAAAATGAATAAAAATACGCTAAAACATAAATAATGTTATGTCTTAAAACGAATTCAGTATGGGACCTACAGAGATCCTTATGTACAGTTTGATGGCCCCTGTTTCTGAGTTTGACCCTCCCTGCCTAAGAGATGACACAAGTTGATCATTGTTGGCCAATGATGACCAAGTTCTTCATTGTCTATTTTGCCCTTTCATTTTCTCTTGATGATGGAAAAGTACATGAGTGATGCAATGGGACTAAGCTCCCGTTATGGATCATTGGTAGATTGATTTGAGATCCCTGGAGGGGGAAAGCCCAACACAAAGAACAAGATCCATCTGCTTTTGAATGGACCTCAGAGGTAGTTTCTGAGGTCTCTTTGAATTTCTGGGATTCTCCATGACCAAAGATAATTTAAAAGTAACTTCTTTTTGTCTCCTTCAGATAAGTTCCATTCCTGGAATTGTCCTAATTTGGCTACATTCCTTAATGTCTTGCTCTGATTGTGGGAGGGAGGTAAGAAAAAAAAAAAAAACCCCGATACTTCAAGCATTTAAACTTCAGGGCTATTGGGAAATTGCCAAATTCCTTCCAAATTCAAGATGTACTAACATCTGACACGAGAAATAACATCTGACACCCTCCAGTTCTGTAGAGCATTCCTGAATGAGAAATGCTTAGGAGCAGTCAGGGCTAACACTCCCACAGTAAATGAGAAAGACTAGCCTGTAGGAATGCTTTTGCACCTGCCTTCCTGAATATCACTTGACTTATTCACTCAGGCATCTGCAGGGAGAAGGTGACCAGGATATGTTTGTTAACTAGAGAAACCAGAATAAGGAAATATTTTGTGACTACCACAAGGGCACATGTCACAACCAGGGATGAAGTCAAGAACATGTTTCCTGACTCAGGCTCATAGAATGTCATTCTTAAAGATGCCTTAGAGTCCTGCCTTCCTATTTCATAAATGAAGAAACAGAGGCATGAGCAAGTCAAGAGACTTGGCCAAGGTAACAGCACAATGAGGAAGGAGTCTGTGAGGGAGTAAGGCCGGAGCCATTACCCATAACCCAAATGTGGGTACCTGCTTCTTTCCTACTCTAAAGCTTCCTGACTCCAGAGATAAAAGCAAAGATCATCCAACTTCCTGGGCTACTGTTTAGCTTGGCCCATTAAGCTGTAGTGATTGAACTACACATGTAGGAAGAATGGGAGAAAGGGAACCTTCTCCATTTTCTCTCTCCACTATTCAATTTCTCCCAAAGATGCAAGACTTCTTTGTGACAGGGCAGTACAGGAATCTGAGGAATCTACAACCTGGGTGGATTGCCTTATGAGTTGTATTTATGTTCAGTTGTGTTGCCCTGGGAAAAGTCTTATATACTGGACTATCCTATAAACTCTTTGATGACTGAGTGTACCAATGAAAGGTGGCATAGTGGACAGAGTGCTGGCCCTGGAATCAGGAAGACCTGAGTTCAAATCTGGCCTCAGATACTTACTAGCTGTGTGATTCTGGACAACCCACTTACTCCCGTTTGCCTCAGTTTCCTCACCCACAAAATGAGCTGGAAAAGGAAATGGCAAACCACTCCAGTATCTTTGCTAAGAAAACCCCAAAGCAGGTCACAAAGAGTCAGACACAAACCAAAATGACTGAACAATACATCAATGAAATGGGGCGGGTTGATTCTGTATGCTGATATCAGTAGGTAACTACATCCTTCATAACAATTTTTGAGTCCTTTCCTATTCTCTTGGGTGTGTCTATGCCAGAGGTCAATGTATGCCAGTCCGTGGTCATGAGATCTTGATGCAAGGTCATATGGCTAGTCAATGACCCCTTAGTTCAGGACTCTTTCTACCACCTTGTATCTCCTATACTATGGTCCCTCATAAATGAATTCACTATGCATGGCAAATCTTTATGAGTTTGTGACTCAGATTTTACACATTTTCAGCATGAATGAACATCTACAAATGGTGAACGTCTACAAAAATGCCCATTTCCATTATTGTTATTATTTTTGCTTTGCTAAGAATAAGTTATGCAAAAATGAGAGAGAGGGTAGCGGATGCCAAAATGCAGATGTAAGTCAATAATTTGCTGTGGTAACTTTGTGGATATGGATGCTGGTGCTGCTGTCTGGCTGATGTTTACAACATTCACATTAGTTCTTCCTTAAACTGCTATGGAGTTTGGATATGGCTGGAAAATGGTGGGGAGGGGTACAGGGGATAGAGCAGTGCTAGATTAACTTCCGGGGGGCTGTAATTTTAACAAGACTGCCTGTAGGAGTCAGGATCACACCCTGGCAAGAACGGGGCTGAGAAGAACCAGTGCCACATTCTGCTCTAGTCCGAGGTGGAAGGTCCGTGCCCTTATTGTAGGCATCTTTTGTCATCCTTTTCCCAGGGATTTCCTTGAGCATCCGTGTTCAATTGCTTCCTTTAATCCCTTCTCTGTTTTTCTACTCTCTGTCTGTATTGATCTAAAGTGTCTCCCCAAATCATCATATATTGATTATGTAGTATATTTACTTATCTAGGAACATATTGTGCCCCTGGTAGAATGCAAACTCCCTCATTGAAGAGGTATTCGTATCCCTACTGTCTGTCACATTAAATGCCTAGAATATAGTAGGTGCTTATTAAATGTTTGTTTCATGATTGAGTTCCTCTATCCTAATGACCTTTCATCTTCATATGGTGGCATGCTATAAAATCTTCCAGGTTCGGGTCAATCATAACCTCCTTCATGAAGCCTTCCATGATTCCTCAATCAAAAGTAAATGGGCCTTCTGTACTCCCATAGCACTTTGTACATTTCTTACAATATTTACTCTATTCTGCATCATCCTTTAGTTATATGAGTATAAGTCTTATCTCTCTTGCTACACTGTAAGCTTCTTGAGGACAGTGACCACTCACTGTACTTTAGCTATATACATACATACACACACAAAAACATACATATATTTGTATGCATTCATATATGAATATATGTGTATATCTAACATCTAGTATACTGTTTCAAATTTTATACGTGCTCAATTCAACATTTATTAAGTGCCTATTGTGTGCAACAAACCAGTTAACAAATAATGACAATGCTTCTCCCCTGCTCTAAAGCTTCCTGACTCAGGAGATAAAAGCTAGGATAGTCCAAGAAGAGGGAAAGTAGAGAAAGGGAAATAGTGAGTGTGGTGCAGTGGAAGGCAGAAGAGACCATTTATAGTCGTAGCCTTACAATGGACTTACTATGTTATCTTGGATAAAGTCTTCTCTCATAGTTTTAGTTTGCTTATGTGTAGAATTAGGATACTGTGCTAATTGATTTCTGTGTTATCTTTGTATCTTAGGCTAAGTGGCAGAGGAGCCATAACACAACCCTCATAAGTACTCGTTATCAAATTTTGCTTCCAGTTTTTTGTACTTCCAGTTTTTTCTCCTCTGCTAGACTATAACCTCCTTGAAGACAGGGGTTGCTTTCTTCTTTTTGCATTGCTAAGGCCTACTACGGTACTTTTCACATAGTAAACAGTTCAAATGTTTGCTGAACATAGTGGGACAGAATGGACAGCTGAGGTGAGGGAAGAGGTACAGAATGCTCACTCAAAATTGAGCAAAGTGAATTCTTTATCCAATGCCTCCAGCATGCTCCGAGTTACTCTGAAGAATAGTCAAGAGCAATTGGCTGGGTGGGTTGGAGACTGTAAGACCATCTGATCTGGGTGACACTTATCATCCATGTAAGTTAAGGGTGGTGGGGGACCCTGTCTTCTGTGGAAATATTGGAGCAAGCTTTAGCACTGAACGATTTTATGAACTAGAATGACAATTGACTTACACTAAATAGGACTGTGCTTACAACTCTTGTCATGCTAACTTAGCTGCCCATCTTGGCTGACTCTGGATTTGCATCAGCAAACTGTCACTCATTCATTCATTCATTTATTCAACAGAGTTCTATTGAAAGCAAGGCATTGTGTCAGTTGTCAGATATAGAAATTTCTAGAAAGGGGGAAGAAAGAGAAAAAGAGACAGAGAGACAGAGACAGAGACAGAGCGAATGTCCAATAATGACACCAAAAATTGGGGATAGCACTATGTTTAAAACCATTCTAGCCTTTCCGTAATTCTCTTACAACACTTTGCAAACATGTTCCCTTCTAAGTAGGAATGGGATAACTCTATTCAGATGGCCATTCTCTTTCTCCCTCTTCTTCCATACCTTAAAGCCACCAGGTTGTTACCTCTGGGTGGAACTGGGGAGTGGCAAGCAATTCTCTACAACCTTCTCTTGAATAAATTCTCTTGAATAAATCATCTGTGTTAAAGGTAATTTGATTTCTCTTATGTTATTTCAAAAAATGCAGACAATCTTCCACCTTAAAAAATTCAGACTTTGGTAAATAATGGTAATGCTGACAACCCCTGGGAATATTTAAAAATAATTATCTGCAGGGCTTTTTTTGTTTATCTTCTTTGGCAATATACTTTTTATTCTTGTTCATCTAACTTAGAGTTAGATTGAAGGGTTCCTAACTAACTTTAGCCAACAGGTGTTTAAATGGGAAATTCCTGATTGGTAGCAACAAAACCATCAATATTCAGTACAACTTCATGACTCCACAATTAGTCAATCAATCACCAGCATTTATCAATTGCCTGACCTTCTTCCCTGTGGAAAATGCCACTCTGAGGTCAACTTAATGATTGGTTAGTTCTTGTCATCTTACCGTTAGAAGTTCCTGCCATGCTTCTTACTCCCCTCCTCTACACTAGTTGTCTTGCCCCTCTGAGAATGACTCCAACTCTAAACCAACTCCTTGATTTGGAGGTCCTTTCTAGGAACTGCCATTTGAACAGAAGTCCACCCCTTACTGCCATTGGAGGTCACTCTCCACACCAGCTGCTTTATCTCCTTTCAGTATCCCCTCCCATTTCCATTTCCCCTTTATGTCATCTTCCCTCATTAGAATGGAAGCCCTTTGAGAGTAGCTACCATGTTGGGTTGGGGTTTTGAATCATAGTGCTTAGAGCAGTACATAGTACATAGTATGAACAAAATAAATTCTCTATTTATCTATCTATTCATTTATGTGCCTGACATTGTACTAAGTGCTGGGGACAAATGTAAATACAAAAAGAAGGAAAGAAAGAAAAAAGGAAGGGAGGGAGAGAAGGAGAGAGAGAGAGAGAGAGAGAGAGAGAGAGAGAGAGAGAAGGAAAGAAGGAAAGAAAGAAAGAAAGAAAGAGAGAAAGAAAGAAAGAAAGAAAAAGAAAGAAAGAAAGAAAGAAAGAAAGAAAGAAAGAAAGAAAGAAAGAAAGAAGGAAGGAAGAAAAAAAGAAAGAGGAAGGAAAGAAAGTGATCTTTTAATAAACACTTATCAAGCGCCTACTATATACCAGGCACTATGCTAAGATACAAATAAGAAAAGGAAAGATAGTCCCTACCCTCAAGGAGCTTACAATCTAATAAGGGAAGACAGCACACAAAAGGAAGCTGGAAAGTGGGGCAGGAGGAAACACTAGATCCCTAATGGAGGTTTCTCATCCCATGAAGTTGAAATCAAGCAGAACTATAGACAGAAAATGGAGGAAGCCGGAAATCCAGGATTTGGGAGGAGTTGAGTGCTCTACTCTCCTGCCCTCCAAGTGAGGGGAGGCTAAGGGAGGTCGGAGGGTGTTAAGTATTCATGGTCTCTCTGCACATGAATATTCTGTAGTGAAAAAAGTTCTGCTTTAGGAATTCAGTAATGAGGATTCTTCTTCCAGTCCTAGTGTTAAATACACCTGTGTGATCTGGGATCTCTTGGAATCTTAGTTGCCTCATATGTAAAATGAAGGAGTTCAACTAGATATCACCAAGTCTACCTGTAAGTTATACCATTCTATGCTCTACCATTCTCTCCCCGAAGGCAAGGGTTCTTAACTCTTTTGTATGTCAAGGAACCCTTGGCAAGGCTGGTAAAGCCTATGAGAATGATATTTTTAAATGAATCCAATAAAATAATAAAGGAAACCAATTTTATTTAAATACACTTTTTAAAATTTATTTTATTTTTAATTTATGGAATAAAACAAACATTTCCATAACACAGTACAATAAAAAAAGTGGTTGCATATGCACATCCAGTACACACAATTTGCTATTCTTTTAAAATACACAACAAAGTTAACATGTGCATTTCTTTTTTTCTTTTTTCCTTCCCTCCACCATGATAATTTTACATACATATATGTATACATACATACATACATACATACATGTGTGTATATAACTATTTGTATCTAATGGTGATAACTTTTTTTTTCAAGTTCATGAACTCTAGCTTAAGAATTCCTGCTCTAAGACCTCTTTCAGTTCTAACACTTGGGGGAGGTCTGCCTCAGTTTCTTCAATTGTAAAATGGAGGATGAAAGAGGAAATTCTCTCACAATCAGGCTCCAGCTTACCTTTCCAAACTTATCATTACATAGTGCCAATAAATGCTTTTTGACTTGGTTTAGTAAGTACTTAATAAATGATTTTTGATTCATTCATTTATGCATGAAGGAATATTATGCAATAGTAAACTTGGAAAGGTAGGCTTCAGCCAGATTGCAAAGGGCCCTAAATGCCAAGTTGAAGAAGTTGTTTCTTATCCTAGAGGCAATGGAGAAGTCAGAGTTAGTGAAATTCCCCCAGCAGGGGTCTGTATCCTAAGAAGATGATCTTGGCAGCTATGGAGAAGATTGATCAGCAAGGGAAAGAATGAATCCCAATCGGGAAACCGTTGTAATGAATCAGAGAACAGGTGATGAGGGCTAAGCTAGGGTACTGGCTACGTGAGTCAGAAGGGACAGATGCAAGTTCTCTTGCTATAATGGTGCCCTACCTCAGACAAACTGAGACCTAGGAAAGAATTCCATTTAAAATGGCCAAGGTCTCCCACAGCATCCAGGGCATCACCAGTCATCTTAACCCATGGCTTGCTGCTGGATGCCGATGACTATGCAGCTCCCTCTCACTTAAATCCAATTCACTTGCAAATCAAGACATCACCCTCCTGATGTCATTGATCCTCTTCAAGAGCAAAGGACCGACAATGACAAGAGGAAAGGAAAGGAGAGAAGAGAGGACAGACAGGAGAGAAAAGGAGAGGAGAGAAAGGAATAGGGAAGAAGAGAAGAGAGAAAAGGAGGGGAGAGGAAGTAGGGGGTAAGAAGAAGAGAGGGGTAGAGAGGAGAGTGACACAGAGAAAGACAGAGACAGACAATGAAAGAGAGAGAGAGAGAGAGAGAGAGAGAGAGAGAGAGAGAGAGAGAGAGAGAGAGAGAAATGAGCTGGCCCTGAAAGCTAAAGTGGATGAGAGTCTCAAGTAGCTATAAATTCAATGAAAGGCTCAAGGCTATAGCGCTTGTCAAAATGAATAGGAGTAAAAAAAATAACATTGAAAATGTCCAGCTTTTGATTTATGTGGTTATAAAAAAGCCTGTTGTGTTATGACTGAAATCAGAATGAAAAACTTAATCCAAGTTTTGTGAAGGATAAAAATCTCAGGAATCAAACTGCTGACATGCTTTCAGGAGAGAAGAAGCAGGAGAGTCTTCTGTTTTCCCATGTTCTGTGGCTGAGGCCATATCAAGGCTGAATGTGGATGAAATTTGGACTGCAGGAGAAATCAATAAACTTAAATAGGATTTGTCTCTACATAGACTCAAGAGAAGACCTTGGACCAAGAAGATTGGTAATCCTGATCTCTCCTGACCTCCTCTGTGTCTACCAGCTGTTCCAGGCCTGAAAAACCATCATGCAAGGACTGGAACAAGGTCTACCACCTCTATAAGGTCTTCCCTGCCTACTGTAAAACCAACCACTTGTATTTTTTTTAATTATCTCATTATGACTCCATACTTTCAGAAGCAGAGCCTACTAATTAAGTCTGGTGTCTCTGGGCTCCTGGGTGATATCTAGAAGAAAATGAAACCACAATTCCCCCCATAGGGAGGGAGGGCTGTGAAGACATTAGTATAACTTGGTAAATTTTGTTAAGTTGTTTTTCAAGAGTACCTGATTCTCTGTGACCCCAGCTGGGTCACATTGGCAGAAATACTATAGTAGTGTACCACTTCCTGTCTCCAGCTCATTTTACAGATGAGAAAACTGAGGCAAACAGGGTTAAGTGACTTGCCCAGGGTCACATAGCCAGTGAGTGTCTGAGGCCATATCTGAAGTCAGGAAGATTAGCCTTCCTGACTCCAGGCCCAGTGCTCTATGAACATCACCCCCTAGTTGCCCCTTGGCAAGTTTGGATGTGGCTCTTCAACCATCAACCACCTGTGCAGATTGAGGAGGGAAATCCCTCCTAGCTCACTGCTGATCTAGCAAAGGAAAGTCTCTGATCCACAGCAGCAACTTGGCCATGCAGGCAGCCCAGTCTAGATCAGCTAATTCACCAGGAGCTTAATCTAAAAAGAGATTAAAAATCCATTTACTGAGTAATCATTTTTACCTTTAAAGAGCTTTCCAGAGGAGTACATTAGTGCAGATGGGCACTGATTTGCAGATGATTGAGGAAAAATATTCATTTACAAGTTATAGCTGGCTGGATCACCTGAAACAAAACACATCAAGTACAGATTTTGAGAAGAAAAACACTGTGTAAATGCTCCAGGGGGAGGGGAAAATGCATTAGAGGATATCTGGAAACGAGAGCTGCCCTCCTCAAGTTGGGCTTTTTTAAACAAAGAGCTGCTCAAAGACATACATACAGAAAGTTCATTAAGTTATGTGGCACAGTTCTAAAGAGAACAAAAGAGAGAGACCAAACACAGAAGACTATGTGGGAGGGGAGGGGTGGAATGTGAATTGTAGCCACATGATAGATAGGCAAAGAGAATGAAAAGAGTACTATCTTGGCACTGATCATGGGAAAATAAGCCCCAAACAATATTCTCTCCAGTTTTTTAAAGGTAGAAACAGACAGTGATGTTATAAGATCAATCAAATATGAAGAGTCAAGTTTCCTATTTTTGAGGGGGGGAGGGTGTCCAGACTTGTGATTTCATCAATCTAGAGAATTCCTGGTGTGGAAATGTCTTCTTCAGATACATCCTGTAAACTTCTCTGTTCCTCATAGCCAGAGAGATTGCCCAGGGCACTAAGAAATTAAGTAACTTGCTCCTGCTCACACAGTATACAACAAAGGCAAGACCTGAATCCAGGCCATCTCTTAGAACAGTTAAATGGCTCAGTGGACAGAGCATTGGACTTGGACTCAGGAAGAACTAGATTTGAATACTGCTCTAGAGATTTAGTAACTACATGACCCTGGGCAATCCACTTAAACTCTCTGGGCCTCAGTTTCCTCATCTGTAAAGTGGGCGTAATAATAACACTTCTCTCCCAGGCTTGTTGTGAGAATCAAATAAAATAACATAAGTAAAGTACTTAGCAAAACTTAAAGCACCATAGAAATTCTGGCTATTAACTATTCCCAACCAGGACTCCATTTGCATGCTCTGTCTTGTATAATTATTTGCGTATATGCTTTATCCCCATATTAGACTCTAAGGTCTTTGAGGGAAAGATCTGGGGCTTATTTTTTTTTCCTTCATGTCCCCAGCACCTAATACAAGAGCCATAGACATAGTAGGTGCTTATTTAGTGTTTGGTGAATTGAAAAGGAATTCATATCTGCCCTCATAAAGCTTACAATCTAGTAGCAAAGATGAAATAACAGATACCTACATAACCAAGATAGAAGATAATTTAAAATAAGTGCCATGTGAGTGGGACAAAGGACTGTAAAGCTTCAGAAAGGGGAGAGAATACTTTTAGCTAGGTTATCATAACTAATGATTAATGCTAGGAATATCACAGGAATGGCTGGACCTTTAGCATTACTTTCATATGTATCCAAGATCAGATAAGATCAGATGCAAGTAAGGGAAAGAAGAATTAGGTACAGGAGGAAGGTGCTCTAGGCAGCCCCAGAACCACCTCTAGGTCTACATCATCCATGTAAGCCCGCCTAGATGGGTGTCCCTGCTTCTCATGTGTTAAAAGCTGAAACACACAGATATTGGCATACTACATGTAGATTGGCTTCATTGCTCCTCGTGCCTCATCTTTCCCCATTGCAGTCCATTTTCTGTTCAGCTGCCAATATTATCCTCCTAAGGTGCAAGTTAGACTGACTCTCTCTCTCTCTCTCTCTCTCTCTCTCTCTCTCTCTCTCTCTCTCTCTGTCTCTCTCTCTCTCTCTCCCTCTCTCTCTGTCTCTCTGTCTCTCTGTCTCTGTCTCTGTCTCTGTTTCTGTCTCTGTCTCTGTCTCTCTGTCTGTCTGTCTGTCTCTCTCTCTCACACACGCACACACACACACACACACATCCCTTCCCAACTACTACTGAATAAATAACCCTTTAGGGGCTCTCTATTATCTCCAGGATCAAATATGAAGCCTTCTATTCGGCATTTCAAGGCCACAACCTGGTTCCTTCCTACCTTTCCATTCTTCTTATACTTACCTCCCCTTCCCATACTCTACAGTCTAGCTAACCTAGCTTACTTGCTGATCCTAACATAGGACACTCCTCTTCCTCACTCCCTGCATTTAACCTGACTGTCCTCTATAACTGGATTGCTCTCTTTCCTCACTTCCAACTCCCAACATCCCTAACTTCCTTAAGACTCAACCCACAGCCTATCTTCTGCCAAGGTCTTTTCCAGTGCTCCTCTTACCCCACTACCCAATCCTGGCTTCTGAAGTTACCTTCCTTCTACACTATGTATATTTTGTATATATACATGTCTATTCAAATATTGTCTCTGTCCTTAGACTGAGAGTTCCTTGAAAGCAGGGACTGTTTCACCTTTCTTTGTATCCTCAGCATTTAAAACAGTGCCAAGAATATAGTAAGTGCTTACTAAATGTGCCTTGAATGCTTGATTGATTAATGTGAAATAACACTTTACCCTCCAGTGTGGGAGTTTTCTTCTCAAGCAAATTGAAGGACTAGTAGAGTTCCAACCATGAACCATTAAAGAGTGGAGGGGACTGATGGGGGAAAGGAGATGGTAGGGTATGAAAAAGCAAGAGGATTTTTGCCAAGGATTGGTGTTGAGCCCTACTAACTCAATTGGAATTAACTTAAACCCACTTTCCTCTTTCTTTGTAGATTGTAGACATTGGTTTAAAAATGACTTCAGAAAATTAAAAATCCTAATGACTGATGGACCAGGTAGCAATGCAAAGAAACAAAATATCCAAGCCTGTTTATAACTTTCTTGTCAGCCCAGCCACTGTTCATTGCTCACTCCATTCTAGCCCCTCAGCACCTAAAATTCATGTCTTAGTATCCTCATGTGTGACAATTTCAGAGTCAGATTTCCCAACAGCCAAAGTTTGGGGGGCAGGGAGTGAGAAAGGAAAGAAAATGGTTTTCCCCTTAAAAAGAGGAAGTATCATCTTCCATTTTGCAAGGTTGTTTAAAAACACCAAGTTCCCCAAATCCAATAACCAAGGATAGCCTTTCATAAATGAATAGAAAATCTCTTGGGTAGAAGCTAACATTTCCTTGTCTTTCACTTCAGTCTAGAGTGAATTATAGGGCCAACAACACAGGCATATGTAATCCCACAAAGCTTTCCTACAGAGAAGAATCTGCATATTTCTCTTCTCCCCTCCTTTTCTAACCAATGTTACTGGGGGCTTTTATTTATCATAATCTGTTCTCCAAAGATAACAAATGTCTGGTGCCAGCAGCACAGAAAGGGAGAAAACAAAGTAAAGGTCTATCAACGTGTGAAAGACGAGCCTCTAAAGTCTAAAGGAACACCGATTGAGTTATGGGTAGCCTCTTTAGTCAGCCCCCTTTCATGTGAAACTAATCTATTTCTTAAGAAGCCAATTTAGTCCATAGGAGGGAGTTTTCTGTGAAGGCTTAAAGGAGCAGATGTACTTTGGGATGCAAAATGACTCAAATAGCCAGTGGCTTAAGGAATCCTATGAGCTGGCTCCAAAGCTCACTCACTTGGGATGCTCTCTGGCAAACTGATTTTGGGTTATGAATAGAATGCAAGGCCCTTGAAGGCAGGGGCTATTTCATTTGTGTCTCTGTATATGGCAGGCACTTGGATGTTTATTGAATTGAAATGAAATCAGGGTCTGCTAATAATATTGAGGACAGAATACCAACCTACTCCTAGGAAAAGAAAGTGATGCATTAGCAGAACTTCCCAAACTCTGAGACAAATAATCTGACCCAAAGTTTAGTCCTGGTGTTATTCAACAAATGAGAGGATATTGCTGCAGCATGTGACCTTGACTCAACAGAGTCACCTTCCTTGGACAAAACCAATGTAGGACTCTGGACTCAACTAAGGAGGTTCATTTAGGGAGGGCAGTCAAGAGTATTTCAAATATGTCCACATCGGTAATTCCAGAATCCTGTGTATACCAGTCAAGTGGCATTTTCATTTCCATTCTGTGGGAATCAGAAGTGAGGCACAGTGAGGGCCTTGGACAGAGAGGGGATGGTTTCAGATGATGTAAGAATTGGAAGAAAACTTAGATATTGACATTCAATCAAACCTTCTCAAAGAGCTTACACTCTTCAGGTAAACAAGTCTATATAATAATCTAATCCAACCCTCTCTCATGAGCTCCAGGCCCAAATCACCAACATTTCCACCCCATTGTCCTCTAAGCATTTCCAACTCAAACTCATCCTGTCAAAAACAAAACTCATTCATCTTCCCCCATCAAAATGAAACAAAACAAAACAAAACAAAACAAAAAACCTTAGCTCTATGGAACTTCCTTTATTTCTGTCTAGGAGGCCACTACCCTTCCAGATTCACAACATTAGAACTCTTCTGGAGGCCTTACTCCTTCTCACTCCTCATTTCTGATCACTTGTCAAGTCTGGCCATTCTACCCCCACCACATCTCTTAAATTTATTCTCTTTTTTCCACTGAAGAGGTTACCACACTAATTCAAACTCTCACCATCTCAGTCCTGAGCTATTGAAATAGTCTCCTAAATGACCTCCCTGCCTCCAGTCTCTACTTTTTCTAACCCATTCTCCACCCAAGTACCAAAGTGATATTCCTAAAGCACAAGTTTGACCATGTCACTTCCAGGATCTACATGTTTTAGGTGCTCCCTATTATATCTAGGACCAAATACAAATTCTTTTTGATAGTTCATAATTTGGCTCTAACCCATATTTCCAAGCTGATTTCACGCTTGCACTCCACACACCCTCCATACCAGACAAATTGATCTGTTCCCCATAAATTGAATGTTCCCCATAAATAACATTCCATTTCCTGCCTCCGTGCCTTGTCATAGGCTGTCCCTCCTACCTAGACTGCTCTCCCTTCTTTTATCCATATCTTGGAATCTCTAACACCTTTCAAGGCTTAATGCAAGTATCACCTACAAAAAAGTGGTCTTTCCCTGTTTGTTAGGGCTCCATCCGTGCACATGAATGACTTTGCATCTTCCTGATAATGACTGAAATTATTAAATGATTTTTTATTTGAAATTAACATTAATAAGGGGCTTAATGGATAAAAGAATGGCCTGGGAAGTCAGGAAGACTTGGGTTCAGGTCCTGACACATAGTAGCTATGTGATCATTAATTCCTCACAATTTCCAAATAAGTCTCTAAGGCTCTAAATTACAGAATGGCCCTTGTACATCAAAGAAGTTCCTCCCATGGGGGCAATACCTTAAATTAATGAAAACATAGGTCCACACTCCTCCCACAAATTAGCATCAATGTAATATTAATGTTATTAATAATATTAATAAGAATATTTATTTATCAGAGGAGGCCTTTGATAAATATTTTCAGTAAGAGAGAAAGTGTACCCCAAGACCCCAGACCAATTCTCACTCCACAAAAACACAAGACCAACAACATACTGGAAGATGGAGATGGTAGATGGAGACCCCCTAGGAGCTCCAAGTCTACCCTGATTTCCTGGATTCTGTTTATTATCAATGGTGTAAATTTATTCAGGAACTTGCCCACACAGTTGGGCATGAGTGAGAGACACTATCACATTGTGGATCTTACACATACACACATACACACACACACACACAGACACACACAGTAAAAGGGGGAAATGAAGATTTCACTAGAAATGGAAGGTGATTCTCACGATGACTACTTCCTTTTCTCTTCTTTTTGGTGTTTGAGCATAAATGGCTTAGAAAAAGCAAAACCAAAACACATAGTAAGTCACTTCTGTGAATTCCCGAGGAATTTCTGTCCTTGCAAAGTCAATCACTTGCCCCTTCCAGGGGTCAGCTTCTTTCTAACAACACGGCAGTTTTGTCGATACTTGAAGGTGTACTTGCACTGTAACGACCCACCTGGTCAGGGAAGTAGTATTTCAGAGTATTTCAAATATGTCCACATATTTTCTTTTTTTTCCCTAATGACCTACTCAGTGAAGCCAGGTTCAGTTTTAAGGGAGCCCAGGGTTTGACCCTAACTCTGCCCTCTCATCTTCCACCATGAGCCTCTACTCCTCACTCCAGATCAGAGTTGTCAGAGTCACTGCATCGGAAATCCAAAGACCTGGCTGGGTTGGCAACCTTAGAGGAGAGGGAGTGGAAAGGGGAAATGAAGATTTCACTAGAAATGGAAGGTGATTCTCACGGTGACTACTTCCTTTTCTCTTCTTTTTGGTGTTTGAGCATAAATGGCTTAGAAAAAGCAAAACCAAAACACATAGTAAGTCACTTCTGTGAATTCCCGAGGAATTTCTGTCCTTGCAAAGTCAATCACTTGCCCCTTCCAGGGGTCAGCTTTTCCAGCTTATAAGCCCCCCGTGCCAGTTTCAAAGTATGTTGAGCAGTAATTACTGCAGACTTTCCTGGAGACAAGAATGAAAAGTTATCCTTAGTATACAATTGAAAACCAACAGTAGCAGTGGACAGTAATCAATCTTCCTGGCCAAGCTGAAAAGATGCCAAGTCAAACCAAGTACTTACTATGAGCCAGGCACTGGACTAGGTTCTAGGGATGCAAAGAAAGGTAAAAACATGATCCTTGCTCTCTGGAAGCTCACATCTGAATGGGTGGGTCACATGGCTCCCTTTGGAATTATGTCTTTGGTCTGGAAACTGTGAACTTACCTTCACTGTTAACTCAGTGGTGTCAGTGATAGAGCTTTGACCTAGGAGACAGAAAGACCTGAGCTCAAGTTCTGACTGACACACACTGACCATGTGACCGTAGGCAAGTTAATTGGCCTCTAAGTGCCTCTAGGCAACTCTTTTTAAGATTTGAATTTGCAGAGGAGTTACCCAACTGCATCAGCAGAAGGAATTCTCATGGATGGGATAAATAGATCCATATCCTTCCCGTACCTGGTCACTCAAACTTAACCTTAGATAAAGATCAGAAGATCTATGACTACTAAGCTGAGCTTTGCTCTCTATGTATGTAGCCATAGCTACTTTTTAAAGGCATAGTTCTATTCTGGAGATATTTACTATTTGGCAAGACCTGAAATGAGTTATCAGGCTTTTTCCTTCTTGGAAAGGACCAAAATTTCCCACAGTTGCCCATTGGCTTTGGTGGAGAAAGCTGCACTTTCCCCTCAAAGCATTGTGTAATCATTGAATTACCACATGATCAAAGGAGTGGCAGCACATTTCTACCTCCTGGCTAAAAATGTTGCCAGTTAAGCCATTTTTGGCCTCTACTAGGGAGGCTGACAATCTGTTCCTGTTTGCCACTGCCCCCAGCCCTGAGTCACTGTGTTATCCCCTTTCCACTCCCTCTCCTCTAAGGTTGCCAACCCAGCCAGGTCCTTGGATTTCCGATGGAGTGACTCTGACAACTCTGATCCGGAGTGAGGAGTAGAGGCTCATGGTGCAAGATGACAGGGCAGAGTTAGGGTCACACCCTGGGCTCCCTTAAAACTGAACCTGGCTTCACTGAGTAGGTCATTAGGGAAGTCATTACAGACTCATTTAGCTGACCCCTGGATAACCAGCCTGTTTACCACAGCACCAGCCAAACATGGGCACCAGAAGTCAGGGGCACAGTACAGGTAGGGTGTTCAGTGAATAACACATCCGATGAGTCACATAGGTCACACTCTCTAGAGCACTGGCTTTTTCAACTCCTGTGTCCATAATCAAGCATGTCTAGAGTAAACATTAAAGATCCAGTGGAGAACTGAC
The DNA here is from genome assembly GCA_028646515.1 of Pseudochirops corinnae. Classification (NCBI taxonomy): domain Eukaryota; kingdom Metazoa; phylum Chordata; class Mammalia; order Diprotodontia; family Pseudocheiridae; genus Pseudochirops; species Pseudochirops corinnae. The sequence goes on from CM053589.1 coordinate 158,414,924, forward strand.
CAAGAAAAGAAGGAAGTGTGGTATGCTAGGAATGGGGGCAGGGAGTGCTAGATTTAAAATTCCAAGGAGCTGGGTTCAAATCCTGACTCAGCTATTTAGTCAATTCAACAAGAGTTTTCCTAAGTACATTGCATATATTATATGTATGTATATGTATATAGGTGTGTGCGCACACTCACACACACAGAGCAGTTATTGTGCTAGCAGCTGGGAATTCAAAGGCAAAAAACCAACAGGTCTTGTCCTCCATAAACATGTCAACCTCCGACAAGGTCAGCTTAGATGGCTTCTGATGTCCTTCCCAGTATACATTTGATCCCAAGAATGCCATAAATAGATAACTGAGAAAGGCAACTGAATGTATAACCTTACTGAATTAACTCAAAATACAAACATAATGAACACTTACATGGTCCAATTTGAAGGATGTGGGAAAGTCCCCTAACCCTTCCCCTAATGTATCCACCACATGGTCTTCACACAGGTGCCTCCCATACAGGGTATTTGGGAGTTGAGCTAGCTGTCTGTTTTGAATGACCCTCTGCTGATCTCTTTTGTTTGTGTTTTAACAGACAAGCCCCACGATTTTTCCCTGGTACGCTTGGGGTCAGTTCCCAAACTTACACCTTCCACCCTGGAATATCTCAGCTGGCAAGCTTGGAGATCCTCAGATGCTCCACATTTCAATATTCACCTGGCTCCAACTATGGGCAGGGTCAAGTCTAGACAGGCCTTGATGCCCTTAGTTAAGTATTGACCTCTCCAGGATCTTAAAACAACAACAAACAACCAAACCTTAACCTGAACAAATTTTCTCTTTCCTTAATGACAAAATGATGCCAAGACAACTTCAGAGCACAGCAGGACTAAAAAGGAGAGAGATTTGAGGGTGTGAAGAAAGGGCCCAGAAAAGGAATTGCCAATGTCACCATTCACTTCATCCATCCCTGACTCCTCATCACCTTGGCTAGGTGACAAATTTGAGGAAGCAGTATACAAGAAAATTCAAAATTTAAGAATTTAGAGGTGAAAGACTTGGCTAGACCTCATTCCTTCACCCATTCACTCTTTCAATAAACTAGAGGTGGTCCATGGCTCTGAAAGAGGAGGAGGGGGAGGAGGAAGAAGAGGGAAGGGGAGGAAGATGAGGAGGAGGTGGAGAGGAGAAGAGGAAGAGGATGGCTTAAAGTGCAATTGTCCCTAAGAGAGGAAACAACATGACACACTCATACTTAAGGGTAAATGATTGATAGAAGAGCCTGTTCTCAAAGTAAATTTTAAGCAGAGGAGGGAAAGGGAAGGTATGAGGCCACCATGACAAACTGTGATAATATAGTGTAGCAAGAACCCACCCACTCTGTTTCCAGACTAATGTAGGAAGTCATGAGTTGGAAGTTACCAGCTGAACTCAAGTAAACCTCCCAGCTTCTCTGAGCCTTCTGTGTGGCTGCTTAACTCAGCAGGTTAGAACACAGAGTGAAGGCCAACGGTTCACTTCCTGTGTGAGCCAGTGAATTTCATTGTGTTACTTGGATATAAACTGCACCCCCCTCCCCAACAACAACAATCAGCTGGCTCACAAACACGTGTCCTTGGTCACAAGGAGCAGAGGATGAGATAGTGGAGATGACTCAGAACGACCCCCTTCTTCCCCCTCCCTCCCCTCGCTACTATGGTAAACACTTCTCAAAGCATGAGATCTGCTGATTGCTCATTCATATATGAAGAATGGCATGCTTTCATTTTTCCCTCTGAGCCTCAATATGCTCATCTATAAAACTGAGACTGGTCTCACAAGGGGGTTGTGAAAAATCAATGAGGAAACATCTGTAAAGTGCGTTGTGGCTCCTGTTAGGAAAACACCCTCTGGATACTTAGCGAGCTCTGAAATCCCCAGGGAGCTGTCCATCTACAAGAGCTTTCCCAGCTCTCTGTAGTTGCAAAGTTGTCCATAGTGAGAGGAAAAAGAAAACCCTCCAATTTCTCTGACATAGTCCCCAGTACTGAGGAAGCAATACAAAACTAAAATACAAAATTAATCCCATAATAGGCCATGGATGACTTTGTAATGGCCTTTTTAAAGATGAAAATTCAACATGAACGATTATTATGCTTTTATGGCCGCTGGATCTAATTTCCAATTATTTGGAGACACTCAGAACCAATCAATTAGCACGCAACAGAGCTCCAGATGTAGGAAGAGAAAATCCAAGAAAAGTAGATATTGGCTTTCATTGAAAAAACATGGCTATGTGTTGTGAGGAGGGCATTGCCATCACGTTGGCAATATAGGGTAGGGACATATACACTTCTGCTTTGATTGATTGGTTGGTTGGGTTAACTGGTTGATTAGATACAGCCCTGTTTGGAAATTAGGGACTGAACAATCAAAGGATTATAGATTTAGTGTGATTAAAAAAAAATGTAGAGATTACCTCTTTCTGTGAAGGATGTTGCCAGAATTCCAGTCACCCAGGCCTGAAACCTCAGTCATCTTCAGCTTCTCTCTCATGTCCAAAGTTATCAAATCTTGTCAATTCCATCACTATTTCTCTTCTCCATCCTATTCTCTTATCTCACATTGCTATTACTTTCCTATTTCAGACTCTCAGATCATCTCCCCAACTCCAGTCTCCCCTCTCTGATCCACCCTCCACCCAGTAACCACATTGATGTTACTAAAGCAGGGCTCTGATGCCCTGCTCAGGAAGCTCTGACTTATTGCTGGAATAAAATACCAACTCCTCTGGCATTTAAAGCCTTTCACAATACTCTCATTTCATGCATAGGACACTATTCTAGGCTTATTGTTCCCCAAATGCAACTTGCCATCTCCTGCCTTTGTAGAAACTGTCCCCTGTACCTAGAATGTCCTTCTTCTCACCTTGGTCTCATAGATTCCCTAACTTCCCACAAATCTCAGCTTGAGTCACTTCCTATAGGAAGCCTATCTGAATCTGGCTGATTGTTGTTCTTCATTCTCAAAGACCAAAATGCCATCACTATGTTGGAATCAAGGCACAGAGCTTAGAAGGCTCTACCATAGGTTGGGCACAAATAGTCTATATGAACATTTGGAGTGGAGATGTCTCTGAAATCATTAGTGTTCTTGTCTCCCCAAAGTACTACATGTCTATATACACATCTATAAATACTATGTTATTTATGCATATATATATATATATATATATATACATGATTTAATTTTCTATGTTTATTTTATTCTCCTCTCTTCAGTAGAATTAAATCTCCTTTAAGACAGGGTCTGTTCCATAAGATCATCATAGATATAGGGCTAGAAGGGACCTCAGAGATCATGTGGTCCAATCCCCTAACTTTATAGTTGAGGAAACTAAGGCAGAAAGCATTTAAGTGACTTGCCCAAGGTCACACAGGTAGTAACAACCAAAAGCAAGATTTAAACCTAGGTCCCCTGATCCTAGAGCCAGTGTTCTTTCCATTGTGCCATACTACCTCCTTTATTGTCTTTGCATCTTCATCACCTAGCATACATAATACCTGGCGCATCAGAGTCATTTAATACATTGCGTCTAGTCCCACTGACTCATTTTCTGGATGATCATCAAAAAAAGGTGACTTATGATATAGATTTAGAACTCCAGGGCACCTCAGAGGTCATCCAATCCAACATCCTCTCTTTGCCATGGTTAAGAAAGCTTTCCCTAGTACATAAGAATTAATTGATCACTAAGCAAGATTTCTTATTTTTCCTTACCTCATTAACAAGGAAAACCAGTGCAGGAGGGGGCAGCTAGGTGGCACAGTGAATAGAGCACCAGCCCTGGAGTCAGGATGATCTGAGTTCAAATCTGGTTTCAGACACTTAAAACTGACTAGCAGTGTGACCTTGGGCAAGTCACTTAACCCCAATAGCCCTGCCTTACCCCCCCCCCAAAAAAAAAACAAACAAAAGCCAGTGCAGTATAGACAGGAGGCTAAGCTCTGTTCCCTGCTTTGCCACTAACTTTGTGACCTCAAGCAAGTCACTTCTACTATCTAATCTCAGTTTTCTCATCTGTAAAGGGTAGAGTTGGAATAAGATCCTTAAGAATATAGATCTAAGGGGGCAGCTGGGTGGTGCAGGGAATGGAGCACTGGCCCTGGAGTCAGGAGGACATAAGCTCAAATCTGGCCTCACACACTTAACACAAAAAACTAGCCTTGTGACCTTGGGCAAGTCCCTTAACCCCAATTACCCTACCTTCCCCCCTCCAAAAAAAAAAGCAAAAAAAAGTTATAGGTCTAAGATTCTATGACTCTAGGGCAGAAATGGCTGTAGAGGAGCAGAAAGCTGCAGAAATCACTCAGAGAATCAAACAGAAGCAAAAATGTCTAAACAAAACAAATTCAATGAAAAAAGAGTGTGCTGAGCAGCACTAGTCCTTGGAAGATATCAAATACTGTCTAGAACATTTTTTTTCAAAAGAAGGATAAGCAGGAAGAAGATAAGAACACGAGGATGCTGGAAGAAGAGCCAATGGGCTCCCTCTAGGATGATTAAAAGGATGATTAATGCAGGCACGAGGAATTGTAGGCTGAGAAAGTGCACTTTGGGGGGAGGCGGGCTGTAATGTCAATGCCACAAGAAGAAGCCCAAGACAGCTATTTAGAATATCTGAAAGGACAGAGGGAAAAGCTCAGAAATGTCCATTTAAAGGAGTTAAAGTGGGAAAAATCACTGAAGAAGATGGTGGCTCATTTTGACAAGCATTTGTTATGTATCCATTTTGTGCAGGAAGCTGGGAATACAAAGACAAAAATGAAACAGTCCATGCCCTCAAGGAGCATACATTCTACTGACAAAGTCGGGGTGGGGGACATATAAAAGATAAACAGATAATTAAATACATAATATATGCAACATAAATGTGGAGTGATTTTTTAGGATGGAGAACCCTAAAAAAAAAAGAGGGAGGGGAACCAAGGAAAGCCTTATTTAGGTGTTTGTACTTGATCTGAACCTTTAGCCAAACTGGGGATTCTAAGAGGAACAGAAGAGGGAAGAATACATTCCAGGCATGGAAGACAGTATGGAGATGGGAGATGGAGTGTCATGTTCAGGGTCCTAGATCTAGAACTGGAAACAACCTCAAAGTCAATCTAGTCCAACACATTCATTTTAGAAATGACAAAACTGAGGCTGGGTGAGTTAAAGTGCCTCACCCAAAGTCACATAAAGACTCATCTTCCTGAGCTCAAATCTGACCTCAGATACTTACTAGCTATATGACCCTGCACAAATCATTTAGCTTGTTGGTCTCAGCTTCCTCACCTGTAAAATGACAGAGATCACTGCTCTGATGGAAGATGACAAAGAAGGAGATGGAGAAAGAAATGGCAAACCACTCTTAGTATCTTTGCCAGGAAAACCCCAGTGTCATAAAGAGTCAGATATGAATGAAAACAACTGAACAACAACAACAAATTTGACATTTAAAACAAAAGAAAGGGAAAGAAATAAGGAAAGGGCAAGAAAAAGTAGAAAAATAGAAAGGGGAAATAAAGAAATATAAGGGAGTGGAAGGAAAAGGGTGGAAAATAGAAGGACTGTAATATCATCCACAATCTTCTTCTCACCTGTGGCCTGTTCATTGCTGGCCCAGTCTGCAGGATTTCCTCCCTATCCCTACCTAGGCAAATCCTCACCATCCTTAAGAGGTCAGCTCAAGCCCATGAAGGCTGCTCTCTCACCAACATTGATTTCTCCTTTCTAATTACCCTGAGTTCCCTTTTTAAAAATCCTAAACCACTTATTTTCCTAAGGAAGAATAGAATCTTAGAGTTGGAAGGAATGTCTAGTTCAATCCCATCCCACTATAACAACACCCACAAGTGTTAGTGCTGGAAAGGTATATAATCCAAACCTCCCATTTTACATATGAGGAAAATGAGGTCTGGATAGTAAAGTGTCTTGCCCAAGGTCACACAGATGGCAGGGTCACTCAGTGATGAAGAACTTACTTCTCCACTCAACCCCATCCCTACCCCCCTACACACACATTCTAATTTTGGACACATCTAATTGTTTTCCCCTTTTTTTGGACCAAAAATCTCTTCTTATAACTTCTACCTAATGGTCTTAGTTCTGCAGAATTTCTCTTCCATTTGACAGCCCTTCAAATATTTGAAGACAGCTCTTCTCTGATCTTCAATCTTCTCCATTCTATATATTCTAATTTCTTTCTGTGGATCCATGTATGGCATGGTTTCCAATGCCCTCACCATCCTAGGTGGACTAGATAGATTCATCCTGAGGTGGTCTAAGATGGGCAGAACTATCATCTCCTTCACTATGGACATGAAATTTCCATGAAGAAGTACCTTCAACCAAATCAAGAACAATCAAATTGTATCCTTAAAAGAGGATGAGAGTGGGGAGTCCCACACTTCTTAAAATAGCACTGCTAGGCAGAACTAAAGTCTTTACTGCTTTGAAAACTTTTCAAAAAACAGAATCTCCCTGCATTCTCCCGCCCCAGCAAGGATAAGGAAAATGAGAGAGGAAAGAGCACAAAGGAACTTTCAAACACCTAGTAGAGTTCTGATTTTTCCTTAATAAATCTGAATTTAGCTGACAAAAGTTAGACATCTGGAGGCAGGGAGACAGAAGAGCAGCGTCTAACATCTCTTAAACAAAGTACCAATCTAGCAGCTTTCCAGTTCCTAGGAACTCAGCAAGAGGCAGCCAATTCTGAAAATCCACATATTCAAGTAGAGTTGTTTTGTACCTCAACTGTTCACAGAGATAGTGGGGTTAGAGTCCCAGCTAGGCTACTTCCTAACCAAGTGACCTTAGGCAAGTCACTTCACATCACAAGGACTCAGTTTCTTCATCTGTAAAATGAGAGGGTTAGACTATCTGGACTCTAAGATCCTAGATCTATGATCTCTAATCTACAATCTAAAGCTACGATTTATAATATTAGGCAACAAATAATACAATGTTAAACTTGAGGCTGGGAAGATGAGTTCAAATCCTGCCTTGAACACACACTCACCATGTGCAAGTTACTTAATATCTCTTGGACTCAGTCTTTTCATCTATTAAATGAGAATAATAATAGCACCTATCTCACATGATTGTTGTGAAGACCAAATGAGAAAATAAATGCAAAGTGGCTTGACAGCTATTATTCTAATTAAGTCACTCTATTGTTCAGAGTGGGAGTTTGATGATCTGTCCTTCTTCCTGAAACATATGTTGCACTTGACCACCAGGAATTCTGGTCAACTGAACCAGAAAGTACCAATAAAAGAAAGTCCATGAGATGAGCCAAGTCCCCATCCATCTGAAGCCTATCTATGCTGGCTTCATCAAGAAAGGCTTCTGAGAACCAGAAATGTCCTCAAATGCAAAGGTTACTTCAGCACTGTAAAGAAAACCTATCCTGATCTCGCCTTCATATATAATATCTATGACAACTTCCCAGGCTGCTCATGCCTGGTTGTACAAAGGGGTGAGTGCTAACAGATTTCTCCTGGTGCTTCTTCTTCATCGTCCTTGAGGACAGAACGGGAATCAATGGGTGAAACCTACTCAGAGGCAAAGTTGGACTCCATATAAGGAAGAGCTTTCCTGTAGAGTTACCTCAGGAAGTAATGTATTTCAGTTCCTAAAAGTCTCCAAGCAGACAATGAATGATGACTGTCTGTCAAATATTGTAAAGAGATCTCTCAATTCAGGTAAAGGTTGGTTAGATTCACCCTATGGTTCTTTCCAAAAGATTCTGTGACTCGCCCAGTTTCATGGTTAGTGTGAGAGAAAAATGGGAACCCAAACCAAGACTTTAATTCTACACATTCAGCAGTAGACCCTATGTCAGCCTTGGTTTTCCTGTTCTGCTTTCCCCAATATCTGTTATTGTTTTTTTTTTACCTTAGTTACTGTCTCCTCCCTGTCTCTTTGACTCTTCCTTCTTCACTCTCCCTATCCCTCTCCCTCTCCCTCCCTCCCTTCCTCCCTCTCTTTCTCTCTCTCTCTCTCTTTCTCTCTTCCCCCTCCCTCACCTCCTTATCTTGTCTCTTTTCCCCTTTTCTTTGTCACTTTTCCCCTTTCTCTCTCTCCCTCACCAGCCCTGCACATACCTCAAAACTCTATGTGTACTCACTTAACACCAAATGAACATTCTGCAGCTCATTTCAGAACTCCTCTTAGTGATTGTGAATTCCATTCATGACAGAGCAATAAAGAATTGGCTTATCGGCAGAAGGAAAACCACTTACTTATCCAAGAACAAAACTGGTAACTGATTGATGGATTCGATTTGATTCAATACAATCCAACAAAAATTAATTAAGCAAGATGATCTCTAAGCAGGACAGTCTGGTAGAGCGAATGTTGGACCTAGATAGAGTGAGAGGACCTTTACTCAAATCCCATTTCTGCCTCTTACTGCTTGGGTGGCAATGAAGAAGGGCCCTCACCTCTTTGGTCTCAGTGTCCTTGTCTATAAAGGAAATGGCTGGACTACCTGGCTTCTGAAGTCCCTTCCAGCTTAAATCTGTGATACAACAAATCTGCTCCGTGCAAGGACTGTGCTACACAAAGACAAACAAGGATACAGACCTTGTTCTTTAAGAGTTTACAATCTAATAATGGTCACAAATCATGGACACAAATAGCTAAGCCACAAGGAAGAAGGTACAAAAGAGAGGTACAAAGCCAGAAATCAAAAGAAATGGATTTTGTCTAAAAAGCTGCTAAAGGAGCAGCCCCTCAAGCTGATCCTCGCAGGAAGGGAAGGATTCTAACAGGTGACATGGAAAGGTCAGGAATAAACTGTTTCAGTTGCAGCCAAAATGCCCAGTTGAGGCACGGCTTGTGGTATTATCTAATAGCAGCAGCTCAAGCAACAAGTCACCAGAAGGCCAGAGAACAGTATAAGTTGTTGCTAGGGAAACCAGTGTACTTGGTAATAGCACTCCCAGAGTCTGACTGCAGTCAGAGAAACACTCTGCCAGATGTTGTGGAAATGCCAGAGACAGAGAAGCACAACCACTCCTTTCCCCAAAGCAGGTGCCTATTTCCTTAAAAAAAAAAAAAAAAAAAAAAAGACCTCTTCTCCCACCCCTTCCCAGGGTAAACATGGCGTAGGAGTGGGTGGCTGGGGACAACATTCAGGGAACTCAGAAGCTTCTTCCTCAGCCACTCTGGCACCCTCCTTCCCTTCTTCCTTTTATTTTCAATATTCTTCATCAAATCCAAGAGCAAAATCCCAAGCATGGGGCCCCTTAGAGCTCAGGAGCAAGATCTCCAGTCAGCCCTCAGCCCCAAAACATGGGGTCTGATGGAATCAAACCAAAATGCATTCATTATGCCCTCCCTCTGGGCCAGGCATTGTAATAAGGGGAGTCTCTCAGTCAGCCCCTGTCCAAACAGATTTTTGTTTATGTGACTACATTTCTATCACACTTGCCCCGTGGCAGAACTCTCCAACATGTAGCCAGCTGGACAGCCTCATCTGGCCAGCAGCACTCCCCAGGGTGACCTGTGCCAGATTAAAATGTAATTGGGAAATATTTAACAAGATAACTAAAAATACAAGAAACTGTAGATAATGCCACATTTTAAAGCTAAGTTAATACTCTGTGGGGATCCTTAAATGTTTCGAGTTTGACATTACAACCCTGTGGCACTGACATGACTTCCCCAGGTTTCATGATATGGAAGGCAATAGAAGAGTGAGGAAGAGAGGGGTGGAAGGACAGAAGAAGGGGAAAAGAGATGAAAGCCTGTACCAGCTGCTGCCATGAGAGTGCCATCCACAGGGATCTCTCTCACTTCCATTTATCCTCATACCTGTCTCCATATCAAAGCTATGGCCACTGCCCAGAAATGTGATACCTACCTCCCAGGCCAGTGGGCCTGGCTCAGTTTCTGCCAGAAGGACTTCTTTCCCAGGCCTGCTCAGCTTGTTCCAGGTGGGTTGGCAGGTGTGAAGGAAGGAACCTCTTCCTAGGCCATATCTCTTCTTCAGGGGCTGAATGGGGAAGTGGCAGGAGTTCTATAATCCGAGAGTAAGTGAATTCTCATATACATCACACACAGCAGGCCCAACATATGTTTATACCATGTTTGTGTTTGGCAAGCCCCAGATAGCCCAGGAGCATGTATGCCTCAGTTTACCCACTCAGTATACTGGTATACCTGCCCAAGGACAAATCAAAGCCAAATTTTAGGCAGCCTGCCTTCACTGAGCTCTTCTAAGGACAAAGAAATGGGCAAAATGTAAGTGTACATCATTCATTTGGGCATCTAATGCTATCCTCTATCACTTTTCTCTGTTACACACATATAATTTCATATCCCCAGCAAGACTGTACATTTCTCCGGGGCAGGGATTAAGTGTTTACCTCTACAAAGGACAGAGCAGTACAGTATAAATAGCACTGGGTCAGGAATCAAGAAACCTGGGTTTGAATCTTAGCTCTGCTCTTTGCTGGCTGAATGACACTGGACGAGTCACTAAACCACTCTGGGCCACATCAGTAAAATGAAAGACCATGGTCTGCATGGTCCTTTCAGCTCAAAATTCTCCACAGTACCTACAGCAATCAGAGAATGTAATAGACATTCAGTTACCCTGAGCTGAATTTTATTTTCTCCTGAGTGAACAACTCAGGTCAAAATTGTGAACAAAACTATGTCTGCGTTCATGGCTGGGAAATTTTCAGTGTAACTCAGTTTTAACAGATTGAAACCACTAGGTTGTCTAAGGAGTGGGCAAAGAGAGCCAGTACAGAAAGGGAGTGGCTCAAAGGTCCCGTGCCAATCAGAAGGAGGACCGGTCGTATGAGAAGTCACATCAGCTTCCAGCGTGGGAGAGATAGAGACCCAGTCTCAAAAAAAAATAAGATAAAATAAAAAACATAACTGTCCAAAGTCCTATTTCCTTAAAGCCCTGCGAGGTGGCTTACTAAATCCAGTTTACACTGAGATAATAATGGCTTTCAGTAGATTTAAGAAAAATCGCTGTTCTGCTTCTGTTGTTTAGTCAGTCCTTTCTGACTCTTGGTGACCCCATTTGAGGTTTTCTTGGCAGAGATACAGGAGTAGTTCTGCCATCTCCTTCTCCAGCTCATTTTACAGATGAGGAAACAGAGGCCAACAGGGTTATGTGACTTACCTAGGGTCACATAGTTATGAAATGTCTAAGGCTGGATTTGAATTCAGGTCTTCTTGACTCCAGACCCAGCACTCTATCCACTGAACCACCTAGCTGTCTATTCTAGCTTCTGGTCCTATAGGAAGGATTATAGCCCTGGCTTCTCCAGGAACCTGAGAAGCAACTGAGAGGTAGGCTCTCCTCTAGTTAGTGCAGATGGCTTCTTCCACTAAAATCTCACTCAGATGCTCCATCATAATGCGCAGGTGACCCAGTGGTTGCCAAAGGCTCACCCACTAAGACACAAACTCTCCCAGATCCTACCCCAGAGAAGGGATGGGAATGAGGGAGGAAGGGGAAGGGAGGAAACTAATATCTATCTTCAAGTACTTGGAAGGCGCTCTTAGAAAAATGCTCTGCTTGGCTGCAGAGGGTAGATCTAGGAACTGTAAGTAAGTGATATAAGGTCAAGGCAGACCTGTTGACTGGAAGACCCAGGAAAGGGCCCACATAGAATATCTGCTCCTGAGTCATGTTATGAAGGATTCCAGACCTTCTCTGAAGTAGGGGCAAGGAGGCAGCACATGCTAGACAGGGAGACCACCTGGGTAAAGATGGGAGGTACGATGTTGTGCGCCAGGGAGAAAGCCCAGCAGGCCAGTTTGACCAAAGTGAGGAGCACAGGAAGGGAAGGAATAGGAAATGAGACAAATGGTTGGTGAGAGCCAGGTCGGGGAATGTAGAGGCTGCAAAGGAGTAAATTCAGGCTTCATAAAACAACAAACTTCCTAACAATTAGAGCAATTCAGAGGGGGAAGGGGTTGTTTCAGGAGGTAATAGATTCCCCCTCCCCTCACTGCAGGTCTCCATGCAAAGAATGGGCAATCACTTGTCCGGTGTGTTATCCTAAAGATTCTTTGGTGTATGGCTTGGAATAGATGGCTTCCAAGGTTCCTTCTTACTCTAAAATTCTGTGATTCCATAATATGGAGTGAGAAAAGCTTTGAATATGGAGCTGCTGGTAGACCACATGTCTACCCTAGCTGTTTGGAGAGGATCAACAGCAGGTTGGCCAGGGGTTGATGAATTTCTCAGACACATAATCCTTAAAGACAGCTTCCCTAGTTTATAGAAGGACTGTGATCTGAAGGGAGCACCTTTAGATCTTTGAAGGATGGATAATGGTGTAATGTGTTAGCCTCTCCAGGGGCATTTGGATTCTAATGAGCAACCCCTGCATGTATAATGCCTCAGCCTACAAGAATGAATCTCTAATCATGGAAGTCCAGTGACCCATGACGGATTGAAGAGGGAAATATTTAAGAGTAAGGGATTCTTCCCATGCTCTTAGATTATATCACAGAGCCAGTCACCTACCCTGCCTATGGGCAAAACAAACTCTGTCCCTGCAGAGGAGGAAAAGATGGGATTTTTTTCCCCCATTTTTAGGCAAAGAGGAAGATAGCTTTGATGAATCTTAGTTTCATTACTCGTGAAACAGGAAAAACTGTTTTCACTGGCCAACTCACATGGCTATTATGGGAAAAGCATCCTGTGGAACTTAGAGCGCTACATAAATGTGAACTACACATCATCATCGTAATTATTGAATTATTATTCTAGAAGCACTGGCTTAAGAGCGATCTTTTGATGCCACAGAATACAGTCCAACTTTGAAAGAAAGAGGAACCAAACGGATGGTGATAACAAGCCACCTGCTGTCACTGCCGTGAGCTGTGATTTTCCACTTCTAAAAATAAAAGTAGAGTTTCATTTTGTACTGGCTGTGGCTTCTATAGGCCCACAGAGCTTGCCAGGACTTTTTTATGCTCCTTGTTTTGTTGCTTTAAGACCAGCGCCCATGACAGACCAGCTGCATTGAGGGAAGATGCTCTCTCTGCCCCAGAGGAGACAGCTGCCGCCACTTTGGCCTTGTATGCAAACTTTCTGTATGGGGCTCTCCCCGTTTCTACTGGGACAGATCCTCCCCTGCGTGTTATTGCTGCTACTAATGTCTACCTCCAGGCTTCACCTCTCCTCTTGTGCCTCTGTACAGCCGTATCTACATGATACCAAAATAACTGGGGTCTTGGGTCATCACCCTAGGCCTCAGTTTCCTCATTTGTAAAATTAGAGGATTAGCCTATTTGGCTTTTGTGTGATCCCAAAGGCTAGAGTCATTGATTTTAATATTCCCTCCAAACTGAATACATTCAATCAACTAACCAGTTGGGTATTAGGAGGATGGAGGGAGGACATATGGTCAGGGTTTTAGTCTTGTTCTCCTACTAATTTGCTGGCAAGCCATGGTTGGGCAAGTCACTTTTACCCCCTCTATCCTTTTAAGGCCCATTTTTCTTATCTATAAAATGACATGGTTGGATTTGATAGATCTCTAACGTATTTGTCGATGTGGTCTGATCGAAGAAATGTCAACTCAATCCATTACCACCTCTTAGGGTAATAGTAGAGAAAACCCTAGTCAGACATCCTTGAACTCTTCTAATTAACTGGACCCATTAGCTATGGGTCTCTTCAACAGAGACTGATTATGTCTGTAGCCTGAGGAAGCTGGGTCACTTACCAGAATGTTATTACAATCTACAAAGAGATTGGATGGGCCAAGGGTCTACTCCTCCTCATTTTCCTAAATTCCCTCAATACAAATCCACAAGGCAAACCCCCAGGCTCTAAGCTCTATGGAAGTGAGAATTACAAATTCTCCTGCTCAGAGACAAAGGAACATAGAAAATACCAAGATCATAGCCAGTGAAGAAGCCCCTAGCCTCAATTTCCCTAACTGGCTGTCAATTGGCAACAAGGTGATTCGGAAGATTGATCACTAGACTTGGAGGCAGGGAGACCTGAGTTCAAATCCAGTCTTAGACACTTACTAGCTATGTGACCCTGGACAAGTCACTTCATCTCTATTTGCATCCATTAACTCCTCTGTAAAATGGGAATAATAATAGCACCTACCTCCCAAGGTTATGGGGATTAAGTGAGAAAATAATTTGTAAAGCACTTAACACAATACCCGGCACATCATAAGGATTGTATAAATGCTGGTTGTTGTCGTTAATATTATTGCTAAGGCAACAACACAGTATTAAGTGCATACTTTGTGCCAAATTCTGTGTGAAGACTGGGAATACAAAGTAAGACGAAAGATAGGCCCTGGTCTCAAGGAGCTCCCAGTCTAAAGGAGCAGACAAGATGCAAACAACCAGGTACAAACAGCACGTGGAAAGGGTGAAACAGAGACAACAGAGAGAAGCCGCAGCATAGACAGTGGCTTTTGACTTCTCCAGAATGAAGCAGAACTGTAGTTAAGAGATTGGCGGTATCAGATCTGAAGCTAACATGACCTGAACATGCACTGGTGCTAGTGAGTACACTAGGGAACTTCAGGAGCGTTTGACCCACCTCCCACCAAGCTCTTCCTAGCGGCTGCTTGGCATCTATCTGTTATGCCTGCCAGCCTCTTCCCTTTCTCTGTCTCTGTGTTAAACATAGGGTGCCCAGATTTCTCATTTGCTAACAGATATGGTAGAAACAGAATTGTTGAACTGGAATTGAGAACCCTGGATTCCAACACTAGTTTTCCTTGACCTTTAAGTAAGCATCACCTTTTTCTCTCTCAGACTCGGTTTCTTTTTTCTTTCTTTTCTTATTTTGTCAGTCTTTATCTTACATGACGTCTCGGAAGTGTTTGATACTATTGGCTACCCAAGCCTTCTGGACACTCCCTATACCCTTGTTTAGGAGTCAGGGCGGCTATTGAAACTCAAGAAATTATGGAACTGAATCTTATAAACTAAAAGTAAATAAACAAATCAAATTTAAAAAAAAAGAGTCAGGGTGGCTAGGTGGTGAGTGAATAGAGCACTGGCCTTGGAATCAGGAGGACCTGAGTTCAAATCTGATCTCATACACTTAACACTTACTAGCTGTGTGATACTACTAGTAAGTGATGTAAGTCACTTAACCCCAATTGCCCTGCCTTCCCCCCTGCAAAAAAAAAAAAAAAAGAGATGACAGTCTTCCCTGATTGGAGGACTCTGCATCTCTAATAGTCCCCCCTGTCTTCTTCATTGGCTGTTGACTCTCTTCCTGGCCTTTTCAGCTAGAGGTTTCTTCCAAATTCTTATCTTCTCCCTCTACATACATTCTCATATGTGGGCATCTCATGTGCTGCCCAATTCCAAATATCTCCTCCCAAGTCTAGGCCTCAGCCTTCTTGTAAGTTCTGGACCCATATGTCCAACAGTCTACAAAAATCTCCACTTAGTTGTCTGGCCAACACCTAAAACTTAATGTGTCATAAACTGAATTGATTATCCCTCCCTGCCCCCAGATCTGATCGCCTTGTGACCTCACTATTTCTATCAAGAGCACCATCATTCATTCAGTTTCTCATGCTTGAAGCTTTGACCTTCTTTGATTTTTCCTTTTGACTTGTCTTCTCAGCTCGAAGGTCCTTTCTAGCTCATGTTTTTTCTGGCATATGTTTCTAAAGAATCTGTGAAGGTCATGGATTATTCTTTTGCCATAAGTCTATGATCAGAGTATACTATTAGGATCTCCTTCTTACATAAGAAAGAAGATGGCTGGCACTGGGCAGGGTAAATAGATTGTAGGAAGAGAGAACTATCACTCTACAGAAATGAGAAAGTTGGTGATCTACAGCTGCCTCTTTCAGTCACTCTTCTTTTCCCTGTTGTAATCACTCTTATACCACCCCTCATTCCCTGGGTCCCTTGCCCAGGTGAGTCCTCCCTAGAGACCCATCTCCAATAATCATATCTTATTAGCACTCTACCCCCATTCGACAGGGTGGGTAGCTCACTTTTTTCTTATTCTTTTTATCTTTCTTAATTACATATAAACAAAAAATAAATTACTTCATTTTTTCTCTCCTATTCATCTCCTCCCCCCTCCTTGGGAAGGCAAGCAATTTAATATAGATTGTATATGTACAATCATGCAAAACAATTCCATATTAACCATATTGTAAAAGAAAATACAGATAAAAAACAAATCAAGAATAATAAATAAAGTTTTAAAAGTATTTTTCAAAATGAATTCAAACTTAATCAGTTCTTTCTCTGGAAGTGGATAACATTCTCCATCCTTCAGAATTGTCAGATTATGGTATTGCTGAGAACAGCTAAGTCATTCACACAGGATCATTGGATAATATTGCTATTACTGTGTACAATGTTCTACTGGGTTGGGGGAAGGGGGCTTTCACTTTTTAATAGAGGATAATGCCAAAGGAATGAATCTCTGTTGATGAAAAATCAGACACTCCATTGGAGGAGATGGGGGTCTTCAGGTGTCCCTCAAATCACATGTGCAAGGGAAAAAGACCCCACCGGCTAGATGCCCATTAATCTTCCTCTCTCCCTCCCACTCTAACACTTATCATTAAAGGAAATCTTAAGCTTTGTCCAAGAGCTTTGAGAGGAGTTGATTACTTCTGAATAGCAGTGACACACACCTAGATCATTAGGGGATTGGAGACTGTGGGAGGAGAGAACACAGGAAACAACACAAAGGGCCCAGCACCTGCAGAGACAGGTGAATAGTGGAAATAAATGAATGGTTGTGCCCCTTCCCACCTGAAGTCTAAGAACTGGCCATTACCACAAGAGCTGTAGAAAGCAAACACCACAACTGAATACTTCAAAGGAATTGGGATCTCATCAGAGACAGCATTCCCTCTGCTGACAGAGATCACCATTCCTCCATGATTTACTGGACAATTTCATGAGTTGCTGTGGCCAAAAAAAAAAAAAATCACTTGACATTCACTTTGTGCTGATGAGCTTCTGAATCTCACTTGGCTGGTCTTCAAGGGACAGTCAATCACTGGGCCTGCACTGACTGTTTTTTCAGGTTGGTAGAACTGCCAGCCCCTTCATTTGGTTGGCATAGCCTTTGAAAATCCAGTCATCTCATCCTATTGAGGCATCAAAGGAAGACTTCTATAATAAGTCTAATGAAGTAGGATTATGGAGCAGTGGGCAGAGTGTTGGAGATGAATTTAGGAAAACCTAGGTTCAGATCCTATCTCTGATCTGCCCATAGGCAGGCAGGTACCCTCACTGAGTCTCAGGTTCCTCACCTACCAAATGGAAAGGAAAGGAAGGCAGTGATCAGAAAGAAAGGAATAGGGGATGAAATGGAAATAGGGGAGAGACAGAGAGCAAAGGAGAAGAAGAGGAGAGATAGACAGTGAAAGAGGAGAAGAGGCGTGAAGGACAAGAAGGAGAGAGAAGAAAAGAAAAAGCAAGAAAAGGAAGTGAGGAAGAGAATAGCTCTAGTACTTACTACTTATGCAATGTTGAAGAATTTACAGTACTTAATACCATTGAACCTCAATGTTTCCTTAAATAAAATGACATGACTGAATTAAATTATTTTTAAAATCCCTTCTGGCTCTGCTTCTGGGGTAACCCTCTTTGGCTCTCATTTTGGCTCTATTAAGATAAATAAGGGCAACTATCCTGAATCTGGCAGTGATGGATCTGGGTTCAAATCTTGACTTTGTAACTTGTTATCTGTGCATATTTGGATGAGTCTATTAACATCTCTAAGCCTCAATTTCTCCATCTGTAAAATAAGGGAGTTAGCATAAGAGATCACTCAGATTTTATAAAAATCTTATAAGAAGGAGGCTAAAGAAGATTGTTTGTTTGTCCTTCATTCCCCGGGATGACCAATGACATCAGGAGGGTGACAGAGTGAATTGGATTTAAGCAAGGCAGAGCTATGCAAAGACAGCAGCCTCACTCTCTCCTCCAGAGTTATCAGAGTCCCTTGGCAAGACATAAGGCAAGAAAGGATCATGAAAGCTGGACTCTGTTATTCTGAACTCAGCTAGAAGAGGGTTTGATGCTTTTGTTATGCTTGGAGAAGGGGAATGTAAGTTGGGGAAATCATACCTTTACAAAAAAGCTTTCAACCCTTGGTGGGTTATGAGAATTGTTCAGTAACTGTAAGGCTTAAAGGAAAACTTGGTGGTGACCTTTTAAAGTGATTCAGCAAAACCTTTGCTCTCTAAACTTGTACTTTTGAGTCTGAAATAAACTCAAGAAAATAGCTTTTAAGCTAGTTCAGCAGAAGAAAAAAAAGGAGGTGTTTCTTCAAACCTAGACCTCCTATGATCTGATGTTCTCATCAATCTCTTCCACTTTGGAGGGAGGAGTCACTGGTCAAGAACAGGCAAGCCCCTAAGTAAGATAGGCTATCAGCACACTATCAAAAGGGAAAGCTGAGGACTTTAGTGGAGTTCCCCGTCAATACCACAGACTACTAACGGCACATGTTCCCTGCATAGTGGAAGTCTGTGGGCGGATGGGTTTCCTCCCCTGTGGGACTGGCCATTTCCCCTGGGTATATTTAGAGAATCCCCAGAGAGGCTGGCCAGCCACCCTCTTCCTCTGTGATCTTTTGAGAAAGAGAGAGAGAGAGAGAGAGAGAGAGAGAGAGAGATATTGAGGAGGGAGATTGTTCCTAAGCGTCTTGGACCATTAAGAATAAGAAATGTTCCTCGAGAGCCAGGTGAGTTTCATTATCTTCAACTATCACATATAATCACTTTTTGGAATCTCTTCCAGGAAATTGTCATTGTGAAAGCTGGTGAGTCTGAAGGTAAAATGCTTTCTCGAAGAGGTGTATTCTAGCAGGTTTAGCCTGTTAAATAAATCCTTCAGCTTTAGCAATGTTTTAAGGATTGATCAGAAATGTACAGGACCAAAGGATTTAGAGTTGAAAGGGAACTTGGGTATCACCTATTCAGTCTGAAGGAGAAAATGACAATAGGGACTAAAAAATCCTTTCTAGACTAAGTGAGTCCAGCTCTCCTAATTTGGCATCTATCCCATCTGGATCCATAGCCAAAGCACAGGGCAAGGTGCCACATGCAGAGATCAAGAGTCTCACCTATGCTAGTTTGCTAAGCACACTGGTTGACCAAGAGGATATCTGAAAACAAGCGGGGACCACTTGGGGCACCACTGCAATGGAGGAGGGAAGGGAAGAGAAAGCAGGTTGTATCCCTCTGCCAGGAATGTCTGTGACAGTAAAAGCTGTTGGCACAGCATGACGCTTCTGTTTTGTGTTGCTTTTAAAGCAAGGAGAAAAGGGAAGGGGGGGGGGAGAAAATAATATCCTGGAGAAAATAAGACACTCCTCTTCTTAAGTCCCTCCATCTGTCAGAGGTGAGCTTTTGCTTGGTAAGAACAAAGGCCAACAAAATGTAGCTATGTATTGAACACTAGGTTCTGTTTTCAGGCAGGAATCTGACTAGGTAACCTGAGTCAGCAGGCGGTGGCTCTTTGCCAATTTAGGATGGGCCATCCAACCTGCAGCAGACAACAGGGCCCAGTAAGACAAGGGAGCCAAGAAGTCAGCCCTTGTAACCAGAGTCCAAAGGATTCTCCTTGCGAATTCATTAACAAGAGCTCTGCCTGATACTGAACCTCTCCACAAGAAGACTTTCCTAGACAGAGAGGGCCTGACTCCTAGACACAAATGCCTTGGCTACAGCTGTCCCTGGGTGAGGTTTTAAGCAGGGTCCTGTAGGTGCCAGGGTGTGCAAAGAGGTTCAGACAGGGGGAGAGATGTAGAATCCTTTCTAAAGGAAGCAGAAGGCTTATGGGATTAATACGATGCTTGAGACAGCTTTGCTTGTACCATTTACATTTTCAAAGCAATTTATGAAAATCCGCCTTTTTGAAAATGTGGATAATTGAAAATGGGATTCAGAAACAGCATGTTCGTGGGTGTTAAAAGTCTTGCTTCAAATGGAACTGACCTAGTCCACAGCCAGGGATAGAGAACAGGGGGAGCAGGAGAGAGAGATAAGCAAGGCAAGGTAGTCAAGTTTTCCCTGTCAACTCTCAGCTGCTGGCAATCTATGGATCAGTGCTCCTTTTCCTCCCAGGACCCAAGCTCTCAGGACTTATAAATGAGAAAAGCAGTATGGAATAGTGGCTGGATCACTGGACCTGGGTTCAAATTCCATCTCAGACAACCAGTCCTAGACCTCTGTAGTCCCTTTCAACTCTGCATCTATGATATAGTGGTGGTTAGTCTCGTCCTCAATGTCCCCTATGTACATTTTCTCCTACTTTTGTTCAAGTCAACTACTCAACCTACCAGAATGCCTTCTCCCCTACTGTGTCCCTGCCTCTAGAATACCAATCTCTTAAACTCCTTCCTATGTTCCCTGAGTATTCCAGCAAAACTGTCCTCTCCCTGGTCTACATTCCTTTGGCCCTGGTGTGTGTGTGTGTGTGTGTGTGTGTGTGTGTGTGTGTGTGTATGGGGGGTCTATATGTGTGTATGAGTGCGGGTATGGGTATATGTGTATATGTATGTATATGTGTGTGGGTGTGTATGTGTGTGTGATACACATGAACCATACCTGCCTTCAGGGAGGTTTCCATTCTATTCACATTTATAAAGATTGTTATACGTACAAAGTACTTTCATAAGCTCATAGGATCATAGAATTACAAGCTGGAAGGAGCTAAAAGGTCTCAAATCTAACCCTTGCTTTTATAGATGATGAAATTGAAGCCCCAAAAGTTTAAGGGACTAGGGTCTCCCAGTAGTAATGGCAGAGCCAGGACACAAATGCAGGTCCTCAGACTCCAAATCTAATCTTATTTCCACTAAATGACATGAACTAGGTGGCACAATCTAGAGCACCAGGCCTGGAGTCAGGAAGACCTGAGTTAAGATCTGGCCTCAGACACTTACTAGCTGTGTGACCCTGGGCAAGTCACTTAACTCTGTTGGCCTCAGTTTCCTCATCTGTAAAATGAGCTGGAGAAGGAAATGGCAAACCACTCCAGTATCTCTGCCAAGAAAGCAGTACGTCTGCTTTATAGATGATGAGACTGGTGCTCAGAGAGATTATATGGATGGTAGCTGGGTCTGTCATTTCATTGATATGAAGAAACTCCATCTACAAAGGCAGGTTGGCACCTTCTCTGTGATTTATATTGTTGCCTAGAGAATGGAGAAGTTACCTGACTTGCCCAGGGTCACACTGCTAATACGTGTAAGAGGTAGGAAATGAACCCAGGTGTTCTCCGCTCCAAGGGAGGGGAGAGAGAGAACAAGCATTTATTCAGCATTACTATGTTCTAGGCACTGTACCAAGTGTGCTTTCTCTCCACTATGGCATGATGCTTCTCACCTATGGAAATCTGACTTGTAATTAGAAGAGGGGACGAGTAATCTTCTCAGCTGTATATATCTGATTTTCCCAATGAGCCTGTAAACTCCCTAATAGCAGAGGGCCATATTTTATGCTTCTTTATCTCCCTCATCACTCTGAACAGAGTATGAATTGTATAAAAACTGTGGCATTTCGACCTGGAAGGGACTTGGGAGATCACATAATCTAAGGGCTCTTAATCTGGGGTCTATGAAGTTAAAAAAGGTTTTGATAACTATATTTCAAAATCATTCACTTCCTCTGGAATCCTTTGTATTTTCCTTATGCACTTACAAAAATGTTATTCTGAGAAGGGTCCATAAGCTTCCCCAGACTCTGCCAAAGGACTCCATGACATACGAAACAATTTAGGAGCCCTCACCTAATCTAACGCCTTCATTTTATGGAGGAGATTGAATCTATGAGGACGAAGTGAAGGACCAGAGGATAAGTAGCTGAGTCAGGATTTAAATCCAGCTTCTCTGACTCCAAATTCAGTGCCTTTATCCATTATACCAAGCTACTTCTCCCAATAAGTACTTATCGATCCATTGCTTCTCAAGCTGCCACTCCTTTCCTTCCATTATTAGAAGTAAATACAGAGAAGGTGGGTTGAGCTGGAGCTTGAAGAATGAGTAGGGTTTGGCTGGGCTGAAGCACTCATCCTTTGCAGGAAGAGGGAAGTAAGCAAGGAAATTTCACTGCATCTCTGGGGCCTACTCTGACCTTTCTTGAACTAATGGATTAAGGATTGGCCTCTTGCCCCTTCACCTCATTGACCAGACTTTTCTCCTGATGGGGAACTAAATCAACATCCCTGCCTTAGTCATTAGCAAAGAGCTAATAAAAAGGACCAAGGCGCCAAGGTGATTTTTGTCTCCTCTTATTAATTCAATCACTCTACACAAAAGGGAAAGATTGAGGCCTAGCTTCTCTCCAGTGAAGGGCCTGACAGACCCTCTCTGGGGAAATTCAAGGAAGTAATCAATCCAAAGTGATTTTAGCTAGTAGGCAGAGACTAGCAGAGGCCTATAGAAGGGAAAGTTACCAGGTATCACACAGTATGGCATAGAACCAGACTGAGAGTGATGACTGGGGAGTGAGGAGATGTGTGTTCTAGTTCCAGCTCTGTCATTGACTATCTAGATGGTCATGGCTGGGTCAGGTCACTTCTCCGTGTCACAGTCTTCTCATCAGTAAAATGAATGATCTCTAAGGCTCCACATGCAGAATTTAAAAGTCCTATGAAACAAGAACTAACTAAAGTTTTGGTGTGCTTACATATACCCAAGAAAGAAGGAGTTTTAGCACTAAAGGAGGCTTTGGAAGTCCATCCCCCCACCATTTTACAGGTAAGAAAACTGAGGCCAGAGAATGTATGGTCAGTCATTAGTGACAGAGCCAGGTCTTCTGGATCCAGGCTAATTGTTCTTTCTAGTAGAAGGAAAGCTTCCTGAGAGCAGGGACACAATTCTTAGTGCATAGACAGCATTTAATGAATGCTTGTTTGTTGAGTGATTTTTTTATTTTGGCTTCTTAACCCTGGAATCAGAGACAGCACAGTGGATAGAGTGATCAGGAAGACAGGAAGACAGAGACATAGCAGCTATCTGACCCTGGACAAATCACTTAAACTCTCAGTACTCTAAACAACTAAGACTCTTAGTTTCAGAGAAAGTGATGATTGGTAGAGGGAGTTCTCTTTTCCAAGGAAACCATGGGTCTAGCTAGCCTTTATCTCCAGCATTTTTCACAATACTTTGTTTATTTATTAAATTTGAATTGTTAAATTCCCACTATGCCACCCTGCCTGTGTAACCAGAGCTGGACCAGTGGACGCCCCTATTCCATAAAACAAGCCTCAGAGAATAATATGATGGAGCAAAACCCACTGATGCATCATTCAGCAGGTACCACCTCCTGTGCTTTAGTGTTTATCCTTCCTTATGTTACCAGGATTTTTAATGTCCCCAGGGCCGCAGGTAAACCAAATAAGGACAGACTGTGAGCTATCAGGTATCACCCTACGTGTATTTGAGATTCATGGCTGAATTGTGCACAGATGTACTTGACATCTGGGTCCCAAATGACACCTAGAGACCCTGGTGCACCTGGTTTGGGTCAGAAAAAAGCCAACAAAGTCCAAGCCACTTGTTTTTCTTCAGTGTTCCCCTACGGGAAATTCAGTCAATTCTCCGTTAGGTCATGTTCTCTAGTCCTCCACTCTGAGCTCACACTTGCAGAGCTGGGGAACTGAAGGGGACTTTTTCAACAGGCCTGTTTGACAGATTACATTTTATATTCTCAGCAAACCTTCTTTGATGTGGGACCTCTCTACCCTTTCTCCCCCATGCATACATCACATTCACCCATTCTGCCATGGACCAACTCAAAACCATGAGTAGGCACTGGTAAAGTCCTTCAAATGTCAGTTTGTTTACCAAATGTCAGAGTTGTTTCTACCTCTCTTGACTACACAACCTCAAGCTTCCATTCAGTTGATATCACCCCAATAAGAATCAAAAGCCCCACCCCTAGGATTAGAGTCTTCCTGTGACATCATTAAACTATATCTTGACATACACACCCACCTTCCTTTCCCACCCTTTCCCTTTTGGAATCCTTTACTCCCAATCTCAGGTACCCAGGACTATATTGCTGCCTTAATCCTCTAATCATACAAGAAACCCTGATGAATTCACATTCAAGTGCTAGACACTGAATGTTTTCCTATTCCCAAGGAGATTTATATTTGAAGCAAGAAATGTTTAGCCTATTTTCAGCATTTGATAAATACATTTATTCATTCAAATAGCCTCTGAAAAAGTGAACCTTAACCTCAGGGAATAAATGGTTAATGGTAGGATTTCAAGTAATGATGAGTTTAGTAAAGCAGGTATTTTAGGGGTAGCCAAAAGACCATTCCCCTTGTCCTGAAATCATACTTTGTACCAAGTAGCTACTTAGAGGTATGGCAAACTGCTTTCCTTCTTCCTAACCATACATGGTCAAGAGGGCTAAGAAGGTCCGGTGGGTTTACCAGAGAAATATCATCACCTTTGCATAAATCAGCACCAGCTGAGGAGTTGACACCTAGAGGTAGCTGCCCTGGGATGCTTACCTACTCAAGGCCTTGTGCAGCAAGGCCTTCTTTAACACAATATTTTCTTAAATAGGAGAATATAAAATACACAATTTCTCATCAACAGGACAGACATCCTAATGGTCAAATCCTGAGAGCAATTCAGTTCAAGTAACTTGTCCTAGGAGAGAGCTACTTTGATGATCTCTCAGACAAATCATCATAAATAATCCCAGCAAGTGTGTTTATTTTTGCTCAGTTCCATTTTCTAAAAAAGATGAAAATCTGAGTTTTAGCAGACTCTGTACTGTATGTGAGCCAATAGTATGATATGGAAAAATGGATGACAGACCTGCCCACTGAATCAGGAAGCTCTGATTTCAAGTGGAGTGCCCCTCTGATGGTGGGTATGTGACTTTGGGCAAGATACCATCTTTCTGTGCCTCAGGCAATTCTCCAATTATAAAGAGAAAAGCAGGATCTATCCAAATTGTTAGAAGGAATTTTGAGGAAACTAGGAAAATTCCTAGTAATAATAGGAAATAATTCCTATTATGGAAATCATAGTTCTGCTCTTCTTTTTCTCTTTCAAAAAAAAAAAACTCAATGTAAGTCAAGAAGATGACATGCGAACCAAAAGAGCCAATTTGATCTTAAACTATAGAAGGTGTCCTAGTGCTATTTTAATCTTTAATTGCTCCAATTTAATTACACTAATGCAAACTTTGTGGAGATTCTACTAATAAAAGCATAATCCTGAACAAGAGAGATAAAGGAATGGCATGGTACTATAAGATGGAATTCCTCTACTCAGTACCAGTCAGTCAATCACTTTTAGTTGTGGGGACCACATTTTAGGAGGGGCATTGACAAGACAAAGGTCATCCAAACAAAGCTGGCTAGGATGATAAGTCTAGAACAGTGGTTCTCAACCTTCCTAATGCCACGACCCTTTAATACAGTTCCTCATGTTATGATGACCCCCAACCATAAAATTATTTTCGTTGCTACTTCATAACTGTAATTTTGCTACTGTTATGAATCATAATGTAAATATCTGATATACAGGATGTATTTTCATTGTTACAAATTGAACATAACTCACAGGTTGAGAGCTGCTGGTCTAGAAGCTATAACCAATGAGAACTAGCTGAAAAGAAATTTAGTAAGAGAAAAGATTTCAGTGGAACATGATGGCTTTTTTCAGTTATCTGAACAACTGTTGTGCAGGGGAAGAACTCATTTTTTTTGTATCACTTTAGAGAGCAAAACTAGTTAGTACCCGTTGGTGGCAATTTTAGGGAAGTAGTTTTTGGCTCAGCTTAAAGAACAGCTATCTAATAATTAGATCTGTCCAGCAAAAGTGGAATGTTTTGTGAGATGGTAAGCTTCCCATTACTCAAAATCTTCCAGGGCATCTAAATGACCAGTCATCAAGTTTGTCATTTTTCTGTATGAGACAAGCCACTTGCTTCCTGTGTGATCCTGAACAAGTCATTTCACTCTTCTGAGCCTGAACTTCTTCATCTGGAGGATACGAGGTCAAACTAAATGACCTCTGAGCTCCCTTCCAGCTCAAAATCTGTGATCCTTTGACCTTATGACCTCTACAACATTTTAAACCCTTTAAAACTCTAAGATGAATGGCTCAAGCAGGCATCAGATAAGTGGGAATGTTATAAAGGGAATTTTTATTCTATTTTGGACTAGACTGGATGACCACTGAGGTCCTTTCAGTCTCTGATGTTCTGTGATTCTATGACCCAAAGTCACCTAGAGAATCTGTAGCTGAGTCATAGCTTGACATTTGATGATTCAAACACTGTGGAAATATCCATAGCTAAAAAGTTCACGAGGCATTGCTTTAAAACATTGTATAGTGGCAAATATATATGTGTGTATATATATATATATATATATATAATATGTGCATACATGTATATACATATATGTATATACATACACATATTATATATATATATATCTGTTCTTAACATTTTAAAAATAGGAATTTTAGTGAACTGCAAGCTCAGTATGAGTCAATGGTGTAATAATGTGTTTCCTAAAAAACTCTTGCAAACTTAGGCTGCATCAATAAACTTATAATGCTCAGAACAAGAGAGATGAGTGTACCACTTGACTCTTGCTATAATACTCCAATGGTCATTTCTTCAACAGATCCATCCACTCATTTCAGCAGATACTCCCTCAAATACAGGATGTAATCCAACCACACCTTCTTATGCTGTTATTCTTTTTTTTTTTTTTTTTTTTGCTTTTTGGAGGGCATTTGGGGTTAAGTGACTTGCCCAAAGTCACATAGTTAGTAAGTGTGTCAAGTGTCTGAGATCAGATTTGAACTCAGGTCCTCCTGACTCCAGGGCCGGTCCTCTATTTACTGTGCCACCTAGCCACCCCTACATCACATAGCTACCCCATGTGTTATTCTTATACATGTCCTTCCATAATTTCTTCATGAAGGATGGGTCCAACACACTGAAGACCTTCCTCTATTTCTTTCCATGTCCCATAGGTGCCAGTGATGCTTCCATACTTCATTCTTACACCATAACTGACTCACTTAACTTTCTGGTCTTGTACACCTTCCATGACGTCTTTTATAATGTGTCACTGTATTAAGAAATTAAAGGGGATCCCAATCTCAAAAAAGTATACAGTACATTCTTAACAGTGGCCCTGCTGCTCCCTGAATCCCTCAAAGAACAAATTAACAGATTTCTCTTCTGGGCTTTAAAGAAGGCCACGTGAAAAAAAAAAAATACAGAACGTGTGTGTGTGTGTGTGTGTGTGTGTGTGTGTGTGTGTGTGCACATGCACATTTGGTCCCCTTTGGACAAATAGCATCCTTGCCTTTTGTGTGTCTTTGGAGCCTGACAGGAAATGATAAGTACAATCTCTTAACAAAATAAAAGTTAGCTCCAGTAACTTGCCTTGCCCCAACATAAACAAGGCTTGCTTCTTTGTACAGCCTTGAAACTTTGATCCTCTACACAATTTTCCTTTGAGCAACTGCTATACCTTGTCAAGAGGCAACTCTGAGAAATATATTTTTCATCTCACTCAAGGGAACATAGGGGATTTTTCTTTTTCCATATCCTTGATTCTGATGGCAGCCACTTTCCCTATTGCCAGTGCTAAATGTGATTCAGGCAGTTTCCAGAGTCCATATGAAACAATCTTGAATAGAAATGGTATTTGGAACACAAGAGCTTAACTCAGCCTACTTGGGCAACATGACTGCTGCCCTTTCCTTTGTCCCTACCACAAACCTCACCCCAATAGCCTCTCTTAATGACAGATATTCCTGTCTTTGGGTACAATGCTAAAATGGTATCTAAGATGCCAAAATCTTTCCCCAAGTCCTATGACTTTCTGTTACAAAAGGCATTTCTGCTTCATTTGAAGTGGTCCTTTGCTTCACAGCACACTTATCAACCCCCAGACACTAACACAGAGCCCTTTGAGCACTCAAGAGAATTATTTCAGAGAAAAGCCTGCACTAAATGGCTTTCCTTAGTGGAGTCTCAAACAACTCATCCAGAAGTTCACATTTTACATATTTTGAGGATGAATTGTTGACAATGGCTTCCATATAGTAAGAGCTCACTTTCTCCCCACTGGGACTCAAGACCTGTGACATAAAGAATAATCATTGTGAGGAACTTCTAGTGTTGAAGCTCCCTCCACCAATGCAGATCAGCAATTTAACTTTTAGAGAGCTTGGGGAGGTGGGGTGGGATTAGGAGGTGAGGTTAATTGCTCAAGGTCACCCAGCAAGAATGTAACAGAAACAGAGCAAGAACCTATAGCTTTCTGACTCAGGGGTCAGTTTTCGATCCACTGTACCTTGCAGCCTCACTCTGTCTCCCCATATAGGTTCAATATATAACAATAATGACAAAAATGATCCATGGAGACCACTTGGGATGCATTTTTTATGTCACTTCTATAACAAAGCTTTTATTCTTTTTCCTCATTTCCCCAATATTTTCACTCTGACTCTCTCTCTGTCTCCACCTCTCTCTATCAGTCTCTCTGTTTCTCTATCTCTCTGTCTCTCTCTGTATCTATCTCTGTCTCTATCTGTCTCTCTCCCTCTCATTTCCTTACACACACATACACACACACACACACACACACACACACACTTTTGTATACTTTAAAAACCTCTAAGTCCTCAATTTCAGTGAATTAGAAATGAATCACCCAGAGGATAATAATGTTTCATGCTTTTAGTCCCTTTTTAATATCATCACTCATGCCATGACTCCTCCTCCTCCTCTTCCTCCTCTTCCTCCTCCTCCTCCTCCTCTTCTTCTTCTTCTTCTTCTTCTTCTTCTTCTTCTTCTTCTTCTTCTTCTTCTTCTTCTCCTCCTTCTTCTCTCCTTTCTCATTCAAACTGGATGTAGAGGGGGCCGTTTGTGGCCTAACCCCATGCCTGCTCTGTAGGTTAATTTTGCTGACTTGCTCCACCTCCGAGGTAGTTTTTCCCTCCTCAGACAACCTGGCAGTCCTCCTACTGCCAGGGCTCACTATATTAATGACAAATTTAGTGTAGAAACCCAATCAACATACCTACTGCAGGTCAGAACTCTCTAGTTCCAGAAATCCCCCAGCCTCAGCCTCCCTTAAGAGCTAAGACTCTATGCCTAGGCAGCCATGCCCAGCTTGGCCCAGATTGGCATCTTCTTGCTTATACAGATCTTAACTGGCCTTGAAGCTTCAGTTCCAGTTCCACCTCCATAAGGCTTCCCTTAACTTTTTCTTTATTCTCTAACTTCCTACTCAACTCATATGTATATATCTCTCCTTTTGGCACTTATTATGAGGATAAAGCAAAGTGGTTAATGCTTTGTGCATTTTTTGACTTGTTTCTTTCACAGGACCATAAGCTTTTCAGGGTAGGGAATGAAACTATATAAGACTTGGAATCATTTTACCTGTCTGCAAAGCCACAATTAGAAGTTTCTGTCCCTTCGCAGATGGTACAAAATCTGCCTCTGGAAAGATAAGAGAATTCATTTTGTAGGTGAGAGGCATCATAAAGCCACTGTTAGAGAGTCTAGAAAGGTTGGTAGAAGACATATGAGACCTAGACAGGGAGGACTTGACCTAGGGTAGAGCCACCATGGGAAAGAAGCTTCTATTTGGGAATCTCCTATTTTAATGACGTGTCAACTAAGAGGGAAAATTGCTTAGTTGATAAGAGTATTGGCTTGGACTCAGGAAGAGCTGGGTTCATATCTCACCTCTGGTACTATTTAAGAGCAAGATTTAACTCTTGTGTGCCTCCAATCACTCTCTAAAACTTGTTCACTAAATCACAGATGGGATGTCACTCTACTTTTGGTGATTAGAGTCCCTACACCAGGGGTTCCACGTGCTTAAAAAAATCAGAAATCATTCCTTTATTTGCCCATGTTCTTGCTAACTAGACACTAACTTCAGTTGTCTATGTCTCTGAAGGATTGAAAATGTTGTTAGTGCCCCCCCCATTATATTCCAATATCCTTGAATCAAGTCCCAGTTGTTCTACTTTAATTACTGTATTGCTGTACCTCACTGGGCCTCGGTCTTCTCTTGTGTAAAAGGGATGGCATGATCTAGGCGATCTCCACAGTCCAGGCTAGCTCAGCATTGGTATCTGATGAATACCTGTTGAAGTGGATAGAATCAACCTAGGGGCAGAGCAAGAGACAGTATGTTTAAAACTAAAGCAGAATCCAAATAATGGGAAATTGAATTCATCCATTCTTTAGGGGATAAACACAAAGGTCTTGCAAGGCAGCTGGGGAGCCATTAGAGATCCTCAGAAAGCCAGAAGATTATCCTACCTGCTTCATTGCCATCACTCTTAATAAGCAGCAGCCAGAGCAATAATGAAATGGTATTTGATGGACAACTCCATATGGTCCCCAGAGCCTTCAGTAGAAGAGGTTTACTAGAGGGAAAGAAAAAAAGGAAAAATAAAAATACAAATGAATAACTAGGTTTTGCTGAATTTATGTTTTGGAGAGTTCAGACCATGATTGCCACAGTCAATTCAAACAGTACTCAGGAGTGAAAAAGAATTTGGAGGAGGAAAAAAATTGAATCATGCATATGGAACAAAGCTTTAATTATTAGAATTTCTCCCGCTTGCTGGTGGCTTTTGTCAAGAAGGCGCCTTTCGAAGCCTCTGCTTGTGCTCCTGTTCCCATGACAGCAGCCTCATATTTCACCAGGGTTAGCATCTCTTTTCTGCTCCACAGTCACTGATTAATGCTCTGACCCATGACCCATTAACCCCCCACAACAACAGAACATAAGACAAATGTCTGTACTGCCCTCGAGTTTAAATTGGTTTAAATAAGGGTCTTTCCTGTTCAGGATTTGGGAATATTAGGTCTTAATGATTTGTTTACATGGAAAAAAATACAACCTCCCACCATCCCTTACTTAGCACCCTCCCCATGCCTGAGCTTTCTCCTCTAGATTAGAAGAAAAGAAACCCAAAGATCTATAAAGCTAGTTACTCTCTTCTCACATACACATGAACCAGAAAGAAAAATTCATCACTTGCTTATTTCTGATTAGAACCAAAAATATCCTGCACAGAAGCTGCCAGTTAAATTTAAAGGAATGAGGAGGGAGGAGATAATAATGACTTAAAAAAAAACAACACCATATCCATTCTGTACCAGAAGAGAAGGGCAAGACATTTCCCACATTCTTCCTATTTCTGTAGGTACAGAACAATCTTGAGGACAAGCCAGCTCTCTCAAAGCTCCTGTGGCCCCTGACAGGTTTGAATCCACCTGAAATCATAAATCAGTATGCTATAGTGTAGAAAATGTTGGACCTGCAGTAAGCAGAGACCTGAGTGCAAATCCCATCTCTGATATTACTTACTGGGTTACCAAGAAGTTCATTAATCTCTCAGAGCCTCCTATGTAAGGACTATAAGAATCAGATAAATTATAAATTTATAATTTAATTCCATTATATATAATTCCATTATAAATATATGGAAAATACTTTATAAACCTTAAGGCAAAACTTATAAATTTTAATTATTATTATGGGGGAGACAATTAGGGTTAAGTGACTTTCCCAGGGTCACACAACTAGATAGTATCTGAAGCTGGCTTTGATCCCGGGTCCTTCAGACTCAAGGACTGGTGCCCTATCCGCTAGTTTCCCCTTGTTAGCTATTGTAATTGATGATAGACCATGAGAAAGATACAAAAGTAGGAATAAATATCATGTTTTGACATTAAAAGAGCCTGATTGACTGGGGCATAGACTCTTAAACTAAAGAGTGGTATAAGATAAAGTAGGAAGGGCCAACTTCTGTGCAGTTGTAAAAATTAGACTGAGCTGTTTGCATTTGCATCTCCTGGCAGTGAAATGACCATTGAAGGTTTTGTACAAAGGCCTGGCAGGATGGGCAAAATGATCTCTAAGATGCCTTCCCACTCCCAAACTCTTTGAAATGATCAAAGCCTCCTGGTGGTCTATAAGGGAATCTGCACTGTTTGTGCTGCTAAAATGCTAGAGAGAGCTCAGTGGTGATCAAGAAATCCTAGAGACCCTGCCCCATTTTCTGGCATGCTGAGAATTTGAAGACAGCCATATTCCTCTTAGGTATACTTGGTAGTGGCCACAGTACTGGACTTGGAGGGAAGAAGATCTAAATTCAATTTTCTCCTCATATACTTGCTAGTTCTTTGACCCTGGATAGGTCACTTAACCCCTTTAAACCTCAATTTCTTCATCTATACAGTGGCACTTACTCTGAAGGGTTTGTGTGTGTGTGTGTGTGTGTGTGTGTGTGATGATATTATGTATGAAAAGCATGTTACAAGCCTTTAAAAAAAAAAAGAATTCTATATAAATGTTAGCTTATCACAGTGCCTGGCACAAAGCAAGCGTTTAATAAGTGTTTCTTGGTTGATTTTGTTACTGGGTGCCTTAGGTCAAAGCCAGAGTTCTCATTTACTGACCTTATACTGTGTCCTGTCCATTTTACAGAAGGGAAAACTGTTCCAAAAGGCTTAGGTAATTTGTCCAAAATGGTAGATCCAGAACATTGCTGACCCAGAGAAGACAGCTTTCTCCCAAGAGAAGCATCTTAGACTAACCAGTTCCCATTTCTGGTGCCTTCCAGGAACTGTCCAACAGTATTGCTCAGTCTGGCTAAGCAACGCTGAGGAATTAGGAACCCAGGCCTAGTGAGGAAAAGGAGATCAGAGACATTGTCCAGCATTTGGCTGATTTCAAAGAAAGATGACCTATCCTCTTTGCTTCCTAAATCCTTTCTTCACATACCTTTCAACGACCTTTTATTAGGGGCTTACTCTGTACAGAGCGCCCTGTTGGGCACTGAGGGTGATACATAATTTAGATAAATATGATCAGGAAGAATTAAATCACCGAAAGTTAAGAGGACTGGATCAAAAGGCCTAATCTTCTAGTTTACCGATGAAGCAACAGAGAACTAGAGAGGTTTAAAAGACTGCTCCAGTGCCCCACACCAAGTCAGGGCAGAGCCAGAACCGAAATCTGGATAGCCTGACTCTCATTCCCTGTATTCTTATTGAATTAAGACTATCTTCCCGCTGATCAAAACTCTGAGCCCTGGGCAGAAGGAGAAAACAGAGGGGAAATCTGAGACCGGACAGAATTCCTTGCTTCTAGTTAACTCTCTACAAGTTGGCATTGGCTAGAAGTGGGGGGCGGGGTGGGTGGGAGGGGATGAAACCCAAAGAATTGGTGCTTTGGGAGAAGTTGGGGTGGGAGCATGGGAAGGGTTACTCTGCTCTCCTGGATGCAAGTGCGCTCTTAAGAGAAAATAAACCAAACCAAACATTGTCCAGTCCCACTAAGAAATGACTTGGAGAGGCTCCCCTTCTCTGCCTCTTCCTCCTCTTCCCTACAGTATCACCCTCATCCTCTCTCCACCCACTCCTCCCTCCCGGACTCAGATCCTCCGAACGTCTAAGAGCAAAGGAAGGCATGAGCGCATCGGGTCCCCAGTGCGTGAGCCGAAGCCTGGGGGAGGAGGCGATGGGTGGGAGGGAGGGAGAGACCGAGGAAGAAGGAAGGAGGGTGGAAGGGAAGGAAGGAAGGAAGAAGGGAGAGCAAGAAGGAGAGGGAGGAGGGACGCAGCCTCCGGTCACAGGCTAGGCGCTAAGCTGGGCTCTAAGGAAGGAGGGGTCAGCCTCGCCCATCCTTCCAAGGTTGGGTCGTGGGGGGAGGGGTAACCCGCAAAGGCTAAGCGCTTCCCAGCGCCAGCTCCCACCCTACCCCAGCTGGCCAGCGTGGGGTTAGGGACCAGAGCGTTGCGGGCGCCTCCTTCAGCCTTGTCCAGAACCGCAGCGCTGGTCTAAGCCGGGTAAGTCCGCTGTGCGCTCCACTCCCCTCCCACCCCCCGAGCCCCCAAACCCGGCGCAGACCAGTCAGGAGCTGGAGCCAGAGCTGTAGACAGAGCCGGAGCCACCACAGGCTGGCTGCCAGAGCTTGGGGCCAAGCTGCGCAGTGCCGGTAGAGGCTGTTGGGGGGGTAGGAAGATCCTTCGCCTTAGGTCCCGGCTCTTTCCTCTTCAGTGCCTGGACAGCGCCCTGGGCGCACTGCGTACGCAAGAATCCAAACCTCCAGATAGTAGTGTCAGAGCTGGGAGATTTGGAGGAAGAGATACCATGACCAGCTGGACTGGCATGGTATTTGGGTGGATCATAGGGCGCAGGGGGTGGCGGGGGAAGAGAGATGACGATGGGCCTCTTTTTCCTTGGAACTGGCAAAGCTGGGCAAAGGTGTTTGGAAAGCTCCCAAGCAAGGCAGAATGGTCGGGGTTGGGGATCACTGGTATATAAAGGGGATGGGCGAATGGGAGGAGGAGGAGAACCTCATAAGGAAAGCTGGAATAGTCCTCCCGAACCCATGTTTTCTTATCTACAGGGCTCTAGCCGGCAGGGAAAGAGTTAAGCAGGACAGGATGGTGACTTCCAACAGGTCCACCCGGACTCGATTTC
Organism: Pseudochirops corinnae; assembly: GCA_028646515.1. Taxonomy (NCBI): domain Eukaryota; kingdom Metazoa; phylum Chordata; class Mammalia; order Diprotodontia; family Pseudocheiridae; genus Pseudochirops; species Pseudochirops corinnae. Next base: position 158,449,403 of record CM053589.1, read on the forward strand.
CCTGACAGATGGGCTCTGCCTTGTTCCTACTGTTCCTACTGTGGTGTTTGAGGAAACGATTATAAGTGAGATTGGAGGGCAGTACTGACTGGGAGCAGGACCAGAGAGCAGATGCCTTCTCAAGGTCTCTTGCATATACATTATCTATGCCACTGGCCACCTCACCTGTGCAAGCTCTGTAGAACAAGGCAGCTTAGGGCTTTAATACACTTCCACCCTCACCCCCTCACCCCCGAGCAACATTAGGCATTACCTCACCTTACCTAAGTGCCCTGTTCTATTCTACATACTCTCCTCTATGCTCAAACTCCTTTCCTGCATTCAGTTCGCTATCTGACCTCACCTTTGTCTCCATACTATTTAAAGTGCAGAAACTTTAATAGATGACTTCAGAGAAGGTACAAAATGTGATGTGAGATTCCTGCCATATTTGAAGAACAGCAACAATAATATTTTGCATGTGTTCTTTCCTATGCTTTTCCAAATACTTTCACGTCCATCATCTCTCTTGATTCCCACAACACCACTGGGGTACAGGTTGGGTAAATGCTAATAACTTCATTGGACATGAGGAAACTGAGGCCCAGAGAAATTAAATGAATTAGAGAACACCGCAATTCATTAGCAAATTGATTCTAGTTTACAATTGTCCACATTTATATTGGATTTTATAATATGTATTCCCTAAAACAAACCATGAGGTAAGATAGAGGAAGCACTATTAGCTCATTTTACAGATGAGAAAACTGACATAGCATAGTTTAGTGGGGAAAACACTGGATTTTGGATTTGGATTCTGACTTTGTGTGATATAATACAAAGAGTGCTTGCCATGATTGGGGGTGGGGGAGTGACACAGATTTTTTTTTTCCCATGTATGGGTTGCCAAAGTCCCTTCCAGCGCTCAGATTCAGGGATTCTATGGCCTGGGCTCATATCCCACTTTCTGATGCTGCCTGGGTGATCTTGGGGCTACTACTGAACTTAACCTGTGCCCAGTTTCCTCATCTTTAGTAAGAGGAATGAGGAAGGGGTTCTTCCAGGCCTCCTAGGTCCTTTCTATCTCTAATTCCATGATCCTTCTTGCTATCTGTGTGACCTTGGATTAGTCACTTAATGTCTATAGGACTCAGTTTCTTCATCTGTAAAATCAGAGGATTGGAACAAATGTCCTCTAAGGCCCTTTATATCTCTAGATCTCCAAAACTCTGATCTTAAAAATTCCATGCAGTCACGTGGCTAGTATCGTACAAACTAATGTGAGATCTGGGGTCCAGATCAGCTGACCTCTACTCCACTGGTCCTTTTACTAGAAGATGCTGGGATATTTGACCAACCATTCACATGTGTGTCCAGCATAGGGATAACCATACACACCCCCCAAATAATTAAAGTTGGTCAATCATCTCTTCAGGGGTGACTCTCAGATTAAGAATATCTATAAGAAATCGATTACATTAAGTAATAACCTGTGAGAAATGAAAGCAAGCTTGACCATTAAAAAAGACAAGGAAGGGGACAGGAAAAACTGTCTGCCTCCAGTCCTTTGGAGATAGCCTTCTCAGAAGCCATCCTCCACCCTCACTGATTGAATTGGCACACAATACGTGCCACCTCCTGCTTTGTAATAGATTAGGATTTGAAAGGCTTTGAAATGTCTGAGGGGAGGGGGATGAGATTTTAGTCTTGAATATGAGGCAGAATCAGTGAGGTGGCCCTGCAGGGAGCTTTGTCCCACCATAGAAAGAGAAGAGAGACCTCTGAAAAAATTGTGTAGTCAGAGGAGCATCTCTGGAGCCTGCTGCCTACCCAGTCTACACTCTTTCTTCTATTTCTCAGAAGCTCAGTTCCTCCATGTTCAACTTCCCTTCCCCTCTCCAAACCTGTTCTGATCATTGACACTAAGGTCTTTGAAACTGATGGCAGCTTAAAACATTCATTCCCCTTTCCAAGGACAGTGGCATTATAACCAGGATCAGGGATGAAGGCCCAGGACTCTGCAGGTAGAATCCCAGTGATCAGCCAGCTAATGGAGGTTGATTTTGTCAGGGAGGACAATGGAGTTACCTGTTTGAGGGTCAATTCTCCACTATCCCCTCCCCAGGGTCAACACGACCATACCCTTTCATCACCTCTCTAGACATTGACTCCAGTGCCATGACAAGCATGGCTTAGAAGCCCTGACTTTGATCAGAGAGGAAGATTTGCAGTTATTTCACCTATACAGACAAGTTTCTGGATGGATAAGCTCAGGCAGATAGGCATGTAATTTTTCGGGCTGTTGACAAGAAAAGGGGTGCCTGGGGGAGAGGGGAGTGGATGGGGAGTAGAGGGAGGAGAGAAAAAAAGCTCAAAATAATTTCCTTGCTGTCAATTCTTCTACTTCACTGGGCAAGTTTTCTTTATTTATACGTGTGTAGATTTTGTGAGGGAGTCCAAATCCCAGGGTGAGAATATTTCCAGATAGGCAGGAACACAAGAGGATACAACTGTTTATGGTTTCCTTATGTTATCTGGAGCTGAGTCAGAGCTGGTGTCATTTGTTTTGGGATGTGGACCTTTTCTCAAGGATCTTGTGAGTGAACCCCACAGTTATCACTCAGAGTCATAGAAAAATGAGTTTCCAGGGGACAATTTTCTTTGCTTATTAGACTAAGATCACCACCTCTCTCAATGAGAAAATGACACCATGGATATTTATTGAACTTCTCCCACTCCTCCCTCCCCAAATCCTATCCCTCTTCTGTGCTTTAAAGAGGTTGACACCTGCCCCGGTATGATATATCTCTGATGTTATCCAGAAAAGCTGGATTCTTGAGTCCAGTGTCCATCATTCTGACACAGATCTAATTTAGAGGTATTTGCAACCTTGGGGGGGAGGGGAATAAAGAGATTAAAGAAGGAGAATCAAGTGCTCTCAGGCATTACTTTGAACAGGCCACCAATCAAATCCCTGGAATCTCCTCCTTCGAAAGTCTTGAAAATGGGAGAGATTTTCTCTGATCTTGAGTGCTTTCTGACCTAAAGACAAGAAGAACAAGATGATGTTCTTGCCACTCCTTGGATTAAAATGTTCCTTACCTTCTCAAACTTGAATAGTCTTCAGAACGATCCAGTCTCAAGGCTCTAACTTTTGAGTTTAGATCAAATGAATGAAATATTTATTGAGTAAGGACTACCTTCCTCACCAAGTTGACTCCAGACTGATGGATTTTAGCCATTGCAACTCTTAAGGATCATCTAAGTTACAGAGGGACTGTAATCAGGAATGCACATAATGACAAAAAATCACAGACCCAAGTGTGCAAGTATAACATGGCCTGTGCCTTAAGGCTGAGAGGCATCATAAAGTAGGAGCTAGAGGAGCAGACTGAGAATCTGGAAAACCCAGATTCAGTTTTTGCTTTTGGCTTATATTAACTTTTCACAGGCAAATCCTCCCAGGGCCCCCAAGTAACTCTTAAAAATTGTAAATTACAGACTTGCCCATATGCCTCAGTGGAAGCAGTTTGCACACCCAGAACTCCCCACATTAATGAAATCATAGATCCTAATCAAGCCTAAGAGATGTGATAGATGGGTATCAGATTCCTTTCCTTAGAAGAGCTTTTGAGTCACTTTCATCCAGAAAAAACAGAACATACCTTTTTTGTTTGTTTGTTTGTTTGTTTGTTTAAATTTTATTTTAGTTTGCATCATTCATTTCCACAAGATTTTGAGTTACATATTTTCTCCCCATCTTTCCCCTACCCACCACCCCAAAACAGCCATCCCAGTGTATCGCCCCTCCCCCAGTCTATTCTCTCCTATG
>CM053589.1:158453713-158492478 GCA_028646515.1 Pseudochirops corinnae
CCCTTGGTGGGGGCACTCTGGCTGCACTCTCCTCTTCCCTCTCTTTGCCATGATCCTTCTTTTCCCCAAAGAAGGAATCTAGGGTTTGGTTACTGTTCTTACCCTGCTTCTTATGCTTATTCTTACTCATGGTTGGTCAGTCCGTGATTTTTTTTTTTAAATCTCTGTGGGGCTCTGCTTCCAGAAGGGAAAGCTCTGTCCCAAATTGCTGGGGTCCTCCCGGCTGCTGTAGCTCTCAGGAAGGTGCTGGGTCCCTTTCCTACTTACTTCCGGCTCACTGGATAATGAAGACTCCAGGACCAAAAGCCCAAGGCTGCAATCCGGATCCAGGCTGCTCAACGCGAGAGCATTGGCCTCTGAACAATCACTCAGTTCCCCTGCTGTCTGCAGGCTGCAGGCCCAGAAGCTGCAATGCGGAGGCGGGTGCAAAACCTCTGCCTTTTGCTTTCCCGCCCTGGAGGCATTTTGGCCGGATGCTTTTCTCCCCGGATTTCGCAAGTTTCACTGACCTAGTTCTGAATGCTGCTCGCAGCTGCCACTAATCTGAGGCTCCTCCGCTCCTCCCGTCCAGCCGCCCCTGGGGCTCAGTAGGGGCTTCAGGCCAGGCTGGTTTGGGTTCGCAGTGCTGATAGGGTTCCTCATAGCCGAGCTGACTTTAGTGGAAGGTATATTTGTGTGCGTTTTGGAGTTCTAGGATTGGTTTAGAGTCCTATTTTATGGGTATTTTGGGGTGGCTACGTGAGAGCTGCAATATGTTGCTGCTGCTACGCCGCCATCTTGGCTCCGCCCCCCAGAACATACCTTAAAGTTTAATCTACATTATTAATAACATTTTCTACACCATTTCTTAAGTTTAGACAATTGACACAATTGAGCCCTGATTTGTAGCATTTGCTGCTTTCTGAGGTGCAAATGTTCACACTCACAGGAGAGCTGGCTCCTACACACTCCTGCTTTCATCACTCTGGCCACCTGTTCTCTCACCTGTAAAATGAGCAGGTTATAGATCAGATAACCTTCAAGTCTGTCTAGCATTCTACATTCTACATGGTCCTTGCCTCTCTTTGAGATATATATATGAAGATGACAGTAAATACTATAGAAGTTCAGAGAAGGGAGAGTGGTCAACGAAGGTTCTGAAGAAAAGCACAGTAATCTGGGTCTTAACTTGAAGGGCAGGTGGTGATGATGATGATGATGATGATGATGATAACTAACATATGTAACACTTAAAGTTTTCAAAGTGCTTTCTTATAGCATCTTATACAATTCTCACAATAACATTGTAAGGTAGATAATATTATTACCATTTCATAGATGGGGAAACTGAGACTGAAAGTTAAAGTGAGTTGCCCAGGGTTATGCATCTTGCAAGAATCTGAGGCAGAACTCAAACTCAGGTCTTCCTGACTCCAGGTTCAGCATTCTATTCATTATGCCATGTAGCTGCTTCTAGGTATAGCACATAGTTATTCATAGGCATTCCAGGCAGAGGGTGAGAGAATGGTGAGAGCCAAGACTTAGATGTAGGGAAAGCACAAGGATTATTTGAGGAACAAATACTCCAGAATACTGGACGGTTTCTACTCATTGACATCATCACTCACTATTTTTTCCTTTACTTCATGGTCTGGCTAAATAAACTCTCTTTGTCAAGGCCAAAGCTTCTTTGATCTCATTCCCTCCCATCTTCTCCAACAGATTTTCCCAGTATCATTCTCTCTGTTTGTTCTCTCTCTATCTACTAGTTCCTTCCCTGCTGCCTACACACACACACACACACACACACACACACACACACACACACACACACAAACACACACACACACACACACACCTCCCCCATCCTTAAAAAAAAACCCTCCCTAGATCTTACATCTTTATAGCTGTCACACTATATTTCCCCTCTATTTCTCAGCCAAACTCTTGGGGAGGAAATGTTGTCTAGACTGGTGGCTTGTACTTCCTCCCTGCTCACTCTCTTTTAAATGCTATGCAGTCTGGCTCCTAACCTCATCATTCAATTAAATTTGTTTGTTCCTAAGTTACCAATGATCCCTTAAGTGCCAAATCTAATGGTTTCCTCTCCATCCTCATTCTTTTAAACTTGCCCATAGTTTTTGGCACTCGACCACCCTTTTCCTCTGGATACTCTCTCCTCTTGAGTTTTTGTGATATCTCTCTTTCTTGGTTCTTTTCTGCTCTCCAGTGTCCTTTGTTGAATCCTTATCCATATCATGTCCAACAACTGTTGCTGAACTCCCTAGGTCTTCTTCTCTTCTTTCTGTAGACTTTCTCACTTGCTGATCTCATCACCTTCCATGAGTTCAATGATCATTTCTATACAGTTGACTCCCAGATCTATTTCCACTCAGTTTCTCTGTTAAGTTCTAGTCCCAAAATGCCCAACCTCATTGGGAACATTTTGAACTAGATGCCCTATAGACATCTTAAATCCAACATATCAAAAACAGAACTCCTTGTCTCCCCACCCCAAACCCACTTGTCTTCTGAACTTCTCCATTTACCATCATGGGTACTCTAATCTTCCCAGTCATCCAGATTTGAAACCTTATACTATCCTTGCCTCCTTACCCTCACTCACTCCACATGTCCAGTCAGTTGCCAAATCTTATCATTCCCATCTTCACAGTATCTATTACATATATACTTCAATCACATCGCGATCACTTTCATTTAAGAGTTCATTATCTCTCATCTGGATGGTAGCAAGAGTCCCCTAACTGTCTCATTCAACTCCAATTCATTCTCCAAGTGGCTGTCAAAGTAAGTTTCCTAAAGTAGAAGTGTGACCATGTCATCTTGCTAATCAATAAACTCCAGTGGATGCCTATTACCCTTAGGAGCAAAATACCAACCCCTCTGTTTGACATTTAAAGCTTTTTAACTACCTGACCCAAACTTAGCCTTCCAGCCTAACTGACATGCCTATTGTTCTTCATACATGATTGTTGTCCTTCATTTTTGAAGAGATCAACAACATCACAGGGTGATGATGCCTTGATTTGCCCATGAATTTGATTTAAGTAAGACAGAGTTACACCAAGTTGTCAGTCTCATTCTCTCTTTCTGAGTCATCGAAGTCCAGTGACAAGATAAAAGTCAAGATGATTGGCAATGGCCAGAAATGTAGTAGATGAGCCTGGTATGTTTAATGTGTGACCAAACTCTAAGCACTCCACAGCCTGCCTCTGCTGCCTTTGTGGCCTTTGGAGCAAATTGTTCTCATCTACCCATTTTACAGGAGAATGTCTTCACATGCTTGGGTTAGACACCCTGCTAACTTACCAAAGGGTTTGAGGTTCCTTGGTTACCCTTAGCCTGGTTTAGTCCATCTGCCCAGCTTCTTGGAGCCCCAGATAAGCATTGGATGGATCAAATGGACACCAAACATGAATGAGCCACCCTAAAAAGGGCTTGGTGGGCCTTTCACACCAGAGGTGTTGGTCGTTCTGAGCACCCCGTATACCCCTCACACATGTTACTCTATAGCATCTTTGCCCCTTTGCACTGGGATCTTGCAGAAAATTCACTCCTGCCTCACTCCTGCCTCTTGGAATCCAAGGAAGTTTAGACAGGGTCATACTTTAGATCACAGTGAATCAGTCCTACATTAGTTAATTACACAGGTGGAACCAGTAGCCTCTTAGGTCAGTCAGGCTGGCTCTGCAGTGCTACAAGTGGGGAATCCTGGGTTACGTTCCCTAGTCCTGATCTTGAGCAAAACATACCAGTTGCCTGGGTCTCAAAGAAAAGAGTTTGAGGCTATGGTCCACTTCTCTCTCACAAGCTAAGGACAAATGCCATAAAAGCCTTTGCAAATAGAAAATACCATGGGAACAGGAAGAAATCAGTCAATAGAGCAGTTTTCTGGAAGCAAGGACTCCCATGGCCAAGCCTCTTCCAGTAACCAGCTTCAGGCACAGCCCTGCTTTCACTATCTATTGGAGTGGGTGGGGGTCCCTCCCTCCCTGCTTCCCTTCTGCCCTGCAGCTTTCAGACTCAAGGTCACCTGCCTGTCTCTGGGCAACATGGGGCCTCTCCCCATCCCCTCCTTCCCAGTGGGAGCAAAGCAACCCCCGGCCCACTTGTGACAGGCACCAAAACATTCTGCCTTTGCTCAAACTCTTTTCACTTTGTTCCCCTGAATAGTAATCTCCCATCCCCCTCACATCAACACTTTTGATTTGCTGACCAAAGCAGGTAGAAAACAACCACACTAAAAAGTCAGCAGAAGATCCACAATTTTCTACTTACTCCTTACAGCCCTGGGGCATTTCCCATGGGACCCCAGAGCTTTGTTTTCCAAAAGATGCGTTTCTTCCATGTCACTGAAGTTAAGCCACCTGGGGGGATGGGGGGATGTGTGACTCCACCATAATATCATTGTGCCCTGGAAGCTTGCTCTCCATAGGAATTCTGGTCAGTCCCTCCCTGTAAAACACCTGCACTCTCCACTAATCCAGATTAAGGGACCCCAAGAAAGAAAGTCATTCACCTCCTCTTCCACCCCATTTTGAGACAGAGACAGATTTCCCAAACTCTTATTTAATAGATTTGTTCTTAAACTGTGTTCTCAAAGAATTTTTCTACATGTGCCATGAACAGGCTTAGAACATTATTAGGGACAAAGATGGGCTAGACACAGCAGTTCTCAACCTGTGGGTTACTTCAGTTTGTAACAATGAAAATACATCCTGCATATCAGATAGATTCATAACAGTAGCAAAATTACGGTTATGAAGTATCAACGAAAATAATTTAATGGTTGGGGATCACCACAACATGAGGAACTGTATTAAAGGGTCATGGCATTAGGAAGGTTGAGCACCATGAATGATTTCATTAGTATGGGGAGTTCAGTAATGAGGAAGCTCTCTACTTCAGTGTAGATCAACATCTTTTCTGCAATTTTATAGATTTAAGCAAGTTGCCTGGGGGCAGCTAAGTGGTGTAGTGGTTAGAGCGCTGGCCCTGGAGTCGGGAGGACTTGAGTTCAAATTTGGTTTCAGGTGCTTTACTAGCTATATGATCCTGGCTTAAATGAGAGAGAGGGAGAGGGACAGGGACAGGGAGAGGGACAGGAAGAGGGAGAGAGAGGGGAGAGGAGGAGGGAGAGGGAGGGGAAGGGGAAGGGAGAGGGAGAGAGGGAGGGAGTGGGGAGGGAGATGGAGAGGGAGAGAGGGAGAAGAGGAGAGAGAGAGAGAGAGAAAGAGAGAGAGAGAGAGAGAGAGAGAGAGAGAGAGAGAGAGGGAGAGAGAGAGAGATGCTTGGATCACTGAGAATTTAGGTGACTTGACCAGGGTCACACAAATATGGGTCATGAAGGCTCTAAGAGCAGTTCTCCATCCACTACACCCCACCTCCCCTCTCATTACTAATCTTTGAAATATGACAATATCAGACAGAAATTAATACTTAAGATCATCAGATGACAGTTTCAGAGCTGGAAGGGGCCTTTGAGATCAGCTAGGCCAATGGTATCAAACTCAATTAGAACAAGGAGACACTAATAAGTACATAAGGGTCTTTGAGGGGTGCATATTGACTTTGTTTTAGAAATGTAATGTGATCTGTATTCTATTGTATTTTCATTTATTTTGTTAAATATTTCCTAATTACCTTTAATCTGGTATAGCCTTGCTCAGGAGTGTTGCAGCAGGCTGCATGTTTGATACTTCTGGTCTAGTTTGTTTATCTCATTGAGGAGGATTCTGCACCACACAGGTAGAACACAGGAAAGCCAGAATTGTAATCAAGTCCCCTAACTCAAAATTCCCTGCTCTTTCCACTCCACCATCCTAATGAGAGTTCATAAAACACAGCGCCTCACCCCACTATTATCTCATCAGAAGTAAATGATTGTTTCACTGATTGCAGCCGTACCATCTTCCCCCATTAATTCTATGGAAGATTTTCCAATGGCATGTGTCTAGATTCAGAGATAGGATAACAGTGAGTTCATGGATGATCATGACCCACTGAAATGGTCCATACATTCCCAAATCTTGAAGATCATGTGCTACTGGGTTTTTCTACCTAATTCAACAACAAGCCTATTATATTCAAGGTTCTATGTTGGAGAACCAAACATAAAAATGAAACAATTCCTCTCTTCAAAGAGTTTAGATTCAGTCAGCAAGACTGAAATGAGCCACATAACAAGAAGGATGAAGATAAAATGTGAAAGAGGATTTTTCATTGAGTAGGGTTCAAGAGACAACTCTGAAATTATTATTAAACTTTAAGTATGTATGATGTTTTTTTTCTTTTCTTTTTTTTTGGAGGGGGGAAGGCAGGGCAATTAGGGTTAAGTGACTTGCCCAAAGTCACAAGGCTAGTAGGTGTTAAGTGTCTGATGCCAGATTTGAACTCAGGTCGTCCTGACTCCAAGGCCTATTTACTGCTCCACCTAACTGCCCCTGTATGATGCTTTTAACTTAAAAAAAAAAACTTTCACATCAATTACCTACTTCATCAAGTTTTCACAACTATTCTATATGGGAGGTGGGATAAAACTTATTGGGCCCATTTTACAGATGCCGAAAGTGAGGCTCAGAAAGGTTAAGTTGAATATCTAGTTATAGAACTGAGTCTAGAACCCTGTGACCTGACGCCAAATGCTATGGTCTTTTAGGAATAATAATAATTGTGCTTATAGTGGCTAACATTTATATAGCAGTTTAAGCCTTGAAAAGTACCTTAAGTACATTTTCTCATGTGATCATTTTTTTAGATAAAGAACTGAGTCTGAGAGAGATCTTAGCCTTTTCATTAACATCACACTTCCTCTTCAAGGTCAGGAGCCAGTATGGGACCACTATGTTCTTCAAAATCTGTGAAAGGAAGAAACAAAATAAAGGGGAATAGGAAAATGACAGGACAGCGCCAAGGAAGGGTACAGCAAATAGCCTGGCCCAGACTCCCAGGTCAAGATGCCCTCAGTGCTCTAAGAAGGCACGGCTACCAGCTCAGCTTGTTAAGAACTGAAACCAATTCTAATCCTTCGCCATCCCCATGGCCACATCCCAAGTGACTAGAATAACCCTGGGCCGTAGCTACAGACGCTTGGCCTCTTGCCTACTCGTCGTCCCCTGATTGTTGATAGATAAACAAGAAAACCAGGGGGTGACCTAGGAGACCCCTTATCTCATGTAGTTATGATCTGGTTCCTCCTACTTTCTGAACAGAGTCTTTTGTGGTTAGCAGTCAAAATACTCACCTGAGCCCAAAACCCAACTACAGCTGGAGCTGGAAAGAACCTTGTAGACTAGTGGTTCTCAACCTTCCTAATGCTGTGACCCTTTAATACTCGTATGTGGGCGTATCTGCATGTGGGCGGACCCGCCTGGAGACGGATAGAGGAGCAGTGTCTCAGTTCCTAAGACCATCGGAAATATGTGTTTTCTGATGGTCTTAGGCAACCCCTGTGACCCCTGTGAAAGGGTTATTCCACCCCCAAAGGGGTCACGACCCACAGGTTGAGAACCACTGTTATAGACCAATCCCCTCATTTTAAAAGTGGGGGAATTGAGGCCAGAGAGATAAAGTGAGCTGGCCCAATGTCATACAGCGTTTAGATTCTCTCAACTCAAACCTTCAGACTTTGCTCAAAATGGTGCAAGAATAACTCAAGTTAGAAGACAGGAACAGAGTAAGAGCTGGCTCTCTAACTATTATGCAGTTGATTTCCTTTTTTGTGGAGGTGGGAAGGCAGGGCAATTTGGATTAAGTGACTTGCCCAAGGTCACACAGATAATAAGTGTGTCCTATGCCTGAGGCCCGAGTTGGTTTCTTTAAAGCTAAGAGGAGGTTGATATTAGGTAGGGCAGTTCACTTCCCTGGACCTCAGTTTCCTCAACCATAAAATGTCAGGATCCTAGTCATCTACAGTGGAAGTCAGTTTTTCATGCCTTTCCCACTCCCCCTTTCTAGTGCCATGATTTCCTTTCCAAGCACTTCTTTCTCTCCCCCAGGATGAATCTACTTATCTTGTGTCTTATTTTTGCTTTCAGCTGACTATGAGCTAATTTTATTCCCTTAGAGGTGGCCATAACTAAGGTGCTACCACTCCTAGTGATTTTTGCATCTCTAAAAGAGAAGACACTTAAAGGAAATGCTTAATGAATTCTCTCAGGATAACTTCAAGAGCATCCAGCCTTGATAGCAGCGTTGGGCAGATTTGTAGCTGGTTGAATACTAGGTACAACAGTATTGATTTATAAATGAATCAAGGCCAACCTCTAGTCTCCAATAAAAGGTTTCTAGTGGGATTCCACAGGGCCCTATCCATGACTTTATTCTAATTAACATTTTACCAGTAACTGAGATAAACTTAAGTTTACCAAATCCATCAATGAACAAAGCCATTGATAGACATGGAGAATAAAGCTACTTTCTGTATATAAGAAACAGTATCTTAAAAGATCTCAAAAGATTTAGTTGATAGAAAAATCAAAAATGAAACTTAATAGAGAAAAATGTGAAGGCATAGATTTAGGCACCAAAAAAAAAAATCAGTTGCATAAGACAAGATTAGGGATACCTGATTTTACAGAAGTTCGTATTAGATTTTGTGATATAATTGCTCCCAAAAGCGAATACAATCTTAGATTTCATTAATATAGTGTCTAGATTAGTTATTCAGTTGTTTCAATCTTGTCTGATTCTTTGTGACCTCATTTGGGGCTTTCTTGGCAAAGATAGTGGAGGGGTTTGTCATTTCCTTCTGCAGCTCATTTTACAGATGAGGAAACTGAGGCAAACAGGGTTAAGTGACTTGCCCAGGGTCATATAGCTAGTAAGTGTCTGATGCCAGATTTGAACTCAGTCAAAAGTGTCTTCCTGACTCCAGAACTGGCACTCTATCCATTGTGCCACCTAGCTGTCCTCTAATCTAGATTAAGTGAGATGTTAGTCCCACTGAGCCCCTCCTGGGCAGATCAAGTCTGGAATATTGTGTTCAGTCCTGAGCAAACAAAATGACAGCATGTAGAATACCCAGAGAAATATGACCAGGATGACAACAGTACTTGAAACCATGTCATATATGGATCATTTAGTAGAAATAGGGATATTTAGCCTGAAGACACTTAGAGAAAAAATATTATCCTTAACTACATGAAGGGTTATCATATGGGACAGGAAGCAGCCCTCTGATGATAATTAGTTTTGGAGTGAACTAAAATATATGGGTAGAAGCAGAAGTGTGCTAGAGACACTTCCTATGGGCTCCTGAGATTTGATTGTTAAATTTTCAATGTGAACATTTACATGTCAGAAATTGGGAAATGTTACAAGTCAAGGCTTAATTCATTGTTTTGTGGATTGGTCAGATTTAAAGATGTCATGGAGAAAATGTGAATCATATAGATTAAACTGAAAAGCATGTCATGTATACATTTTTCTTTCCTGTAGAGCCAGTTGTTAAATGTTTACCACTGGGTAGAAGTAACTTGTTCTGTCTTGCTAGAAAAAAAAAAAACAGTTGACATCAATGGGTGAAAATTGCAAAGAGCCAAAATATAAACTTAATGTAACAAGAAACTTCCTTACAATGTGAACACAGTAGAATAGACTCCCTTTGAAAGTTCTGGTCTCCTCCTCATTGGCAGTCTTCAAGCAAAGACCAGATGACCTCTGCAGCAAAAGGTTTTCTTGTCTAGGTATGGGTTGGATTAGATGGCTACCAAGGCCATCTGTCTTTTTGTGTCATCACGGGCTTTCTGTAAGTAGCTGGCTCTCCTTAGTACACTGAAAATGGGATTCAGTTTGTGATTTGATTTACAAAAAGACAAATTACATGTAATTTTTCAGAAATATTTTCAGTGTAAGGTAAGATACAACCCTATGTTAGCTCTGAGAATTGCTTCCCAGATTCTAGGGCACACAAGTTTGCAGAATGTATGAAGTTTGGCAATTGAAAGTGAGACTTGCTCTCCGGAAGCATTTGCCTCGTCGAGGAAACGAATTACATCCTTGGGAGTATAGGACCATTTATTTCTTCAGCAGACACAGCTAAGCAGAAGCCATGCCAAGCTCAGTCAGGCATGCAAATTCATGTACTGAGATGGAAAAAGAAATAGTAGCAGACACACCTCCAAAAGTCAACCCAAAATGCATGAGGTCAGTTTTTCCATACTAGAGAAACAAACTGCCACAGATTCCGGGGTTATCAATCCTAAAAGAGTCAGTCTAAATTTTATAATAGCCATTGCTTCCTAAGACAGAGAGAAGATACAACAACGTGATTTCTTGTTGCATGGCTGAGACCCCAAGGTCCAGTGAGATAATTGGTTTGAAGTGGTGGGATGTTAGAATTCAAAGACATTGGATTTTAGCCATTGCTGAAGATCCCCCTCTCAACCTCATGAGTACCCTCCTATCACAACCATCTGAGTCATCCAGAAGCAGTGCCATCTTCCCCACCTCAGACAGGAGCTGTGTATCTCTAATCCCTTTGTTAATTACTAATTCCACTCTCACTTTTTGAGTTTAAATAGATAAGAGAAGGGAAAGCACTGTCAGCTTTTTCTCCACAAGGGTTTTCTCATTCTAAATCAATCAACAATCATTTATTAACAGAGTAAGTTGCTAAGGATATGAATATGAAAGCATAACCCCTCCCTCACCTAGCTTACATTCCACCATTGATCATATGATTTAGAACTAGAAAAGACATAAAAGATCATTTAGTTCAAGCCTTTCATTTTACAGCTTAGGAAACTGAGACCCAGAAAATTAAGTGATGGGTCCAAGCTGACACAGTGAGTCACAGAGGCCTGAACCCAGGCCATGACACTCCAAATGCGACGTTTGTGCCACTGTATCCTGGCATCATATTATCTTCTTTTGAAAATGACCAAGAAGGGGTGGCTAGGTGGTGCAGTGAGTAAAGTACCATCCCTGGAGTCAGGAGGACCTGAGTTCAAATGAAGCCTCAGGCACTTAACACTTACTAGCCATGTGACCTTGGGCAAGTCACTTAACCCCAATTGCCCTGACCTCCCCCCTCCAAAAAAAAAAGAAAATGACCAAGGAGACAACACTCCAAATACACCGAATTCCTGCTAGGGATGGAGAGTGACCAGCCAATACAATGGACAATACAAACCAGGACCAGGGCAATACAATATTTCATGCAATCAATACATATTGCCCTAGGAGTTAAATAGGTTGGGCTGGAGAATATGGCTGGAAACATCGCTTCCTCACTGAAACAATCGCAATCATGCTTTCTCCCAGCCAACAGAAGGTTGACTAGCAAGATGTGTAATTTTCAGTTACTAATTGTGATGCCCTGCAGCTTGCTGGGCTAAATATAGCCTTCGTTTTTGTTGAGTAGGTTAAAAAATAGAAGCCCATGTGCAGCTACAGAAATATCACTTGCAAAGAGATTGACAGAAGCAGGCACGCAGGTTGTTCTTCTCCCCTCCCTCCATTCCCCATCCCTACCCAGAGGGCACTGATGCACAGATACCCTGACCACATGGGCCCTGTCTTGTCCTAACTGACTAATGCAGTGGGGTGAGATGGCACATTGTTGGCAGAATTTGCTAGGGAGTCTTAGCAACAATGAAAGGGTGAATAGAGTAAATTTATAAAAAGGGAGTACCCCCACACACTTCTCAAAACCAGAAACTCTCCACAGATCATATTTAAAGTCTTGCGGCATTATGTGTTGAAGGAGTCTGAGGAGCAAGAGGAGGCACATGATATGAAAAGAGGCCTCCAAAGGTGACACCTGTCCCAACTGTGGCCAAACGGGGGTTTTTGCTCAATGACCAGTGTCAGATTTCAGATTAGACAGCTATAGAGGTAGCCCTACTCCCCAACACTTAGACTTTTAGAACTTCAAAACTTAGTCCCTTCCTAGACTTTTAGAATTTCAATGGTCTTAGATTTAGAGCTATGGGGGGCCTTAAAAGGTCATTTGGCCCAACCTTCTCCTTTTACTTGGAGCACATATCTGCTACGGGCTCACTCTCCCAACCCCTACTTCTACTAACCAGTTAAGTTTCCATTGTTCAGTCTATCGCTATACCTCCAGGCATGGTTCTAAGGTAACCCTGAGGGATTTTGGAGGGTCTTTCTAGTAGTATCACTCACAAGCCCTCATCCTATCATCTATCTATCTATCTATCTATCTATCTTTATATCTATATCTATCTGTCTGTATATATGTATATATATGCATATATATAATGTATGTATGTATGTATTCCCTAATATCATTCATAAATGCCATTTGGTAACTCCCCAATATAGGTCAATGTCACATAACTAGTTGGTGGCAGAACTGAAAGTTCTTGTTCTGGCTACACAGTCTAAGGCTCTTTTAGTTTTCCACCTTGTATGTATACTTTAGTGACTGATACTGTACCATTCTGGATTGATTTCTTTCAGTATAGGTGGCTATCAGTGGTCTTTAAGCCTTCACAATTAAAATGCATAATGCCCGGGGAAGAGAAACTCTTTAGTTATCAGCTAGAATCAGTAAAGAACTAGTTGAGAGTTGTGAGGAAATTCCTGGATTATTGAGTTCAGTTCTGAATACTGTGGTTAAAGAAGGATATTGATAAGCTGAAGCACAGCCAGAGGACAGTGGTCAAAATGATGAGGAGACTGGAAGCTATTGAAGGAGGTGGGAACCTTTAGCCTGAACCTAGCTGCTATATGATGTCTGAATATTTGAAAGGATATAACATAGAATCCGGGAATAGCTTGGTTTTGCTTGATGCTAGAAGACAAATTAGGAGAAGAGGATAGAAACTGCAAGGAGATAATTGTTTGGCTCTATATGAGGAAAAATGTTTTAACAATTAGAGTTGCCAAAAAGTAAAATCAGCTAAGATATAATGAGTTCCTCATTAATATGGAGGTCAGAAAACCACTTGTCAAGGGAGTTGCAGAGGAGCTTCAGCTTAGGTACCGGCTGAACTCGATTGCCTTTAAGGCCCCTTCCAGCTCTGAGATTCTATTAACACAAGATATGCTCCTGAGAGGAGGGAAAGGGGTGCCAGGAAAATAGCAAGGATCTTGAAAGGTGGGAAAGTCAAGAACAAGATTGGAACCCTTTTGAGCCAATGAGGTTTTTAAGGCACATTTGGGCCGGGCAGCATAAATGCAGGTAGAGGGTGACTACAAACGGGAGACATTGTTATAACATTCACCAGCAGATCACATTCATGACAACCCTGAGGCTTGGGCTCTGAGTCCATTTATATGGGATGGAGTAAGGAGAGAATGATGTGGCCTCCTTTATAAGCCCAGCAAGGAACAAAGGTAGGAAATGGTGGCCCATGCTTACTATCTATAGGGTGTCCAACATACTCAACGAATCATTGAGAATTGTGGTGCTGCAAGAGATCATTTAATCTTATTCCCTTACTTGACAGATGATGACACTGAGGCCCAGAGAAGTAAAAAGATTTCTCCAAGGTCACACAAATTGCTAGGGGAAAGATTAGGGCTACAAATCAGGTCTTGTAGCTCCCAGGCCTATGCTCTTTACAATTCAACAAGCTGCCTCCATAAATGAATAGAAGGTTAATAGAACGGGGGCAGCTGGTTTTCTGTTACTCTTCTCAACCCCATACCCTATTCTTCTTACCTTTAGGTTGATAGAATTCTATGGACTAAGGTTTTAGCCTAATTTCCAGTTTAAGTTTCTAAGTGCAAACCTATCAATCAGGGAGGATTCAGGGAGGTATTTCATTTAACAGATCCGGCCAGAGCTGGCATTCTGAAAGGTCCAAGTTCTGCTTTTTAGTTGACCCTATGAAAGAACAGTCACTATCTTAACCTTCAATTTCTCCAATAAAAGAGGTATGCTAATTACCTCTTAACTTCATAGACCCAGGGAAGTCTTGAAGTGAAAACTCCTTCCACCAAAGCAGAACAGTAACTTTTAGTGCCAGAGTGTTGTCTGGAGGACCAAAAGGTAGAGAAAGTTGACCACGGTCACTTAGTTCCTATGTGTTAGAGGGAGATTTTTAACCAAGTCCTTGTGGCCTGAAGAAAGTGCCAATCGTTCAGCAAAGTCTGCAACCTGTGTGTGATGGAGAGTGGTCCCCAGAACTAGCTTGAACTCAGTTTCTCAATTCTTCTCCTCCAATTCCCTCTCTCATTGTCATTCCCTGCCAAGGCCACTAAGTGGTACAGTGTCTAGAGTTCCTTCCTGGCCTCCCATCACAGAGACCTGAGTTCAAAACTAAACTCACACAAGAAGACCGGAGTTCAAATAGGAACTTAGTTATTTACTAGCTGAGTGACCCTGGACAAGTCACTTAACCTCTCTATGCCTCAGTTGTCCCATCAGTAAAATTAGGATGATACTATTGCCCATCTCCCTAGGGTTGTTATGAGATAATATTTATGAAGAACTTTGTGAACTATAAATGCTAGCTGTCATTATTATTCCTACGTAAGATTTCAATGAGGATAGAAACATAATCAAGTGGATTGACTGAAGTCTGGATTTAGCTGCCATTTCATCCCTGGTCTCCATGAGATGTGTCCAACCAGTGCTGGTACAGCTTAATTGAAAAGGTTTATAAGTGCTCTACATAGAGACAATCTATAATTAAGGTTTTGGCATAGGATGACACTGCAAATTGATAGCAAAGTAATTGCATGTTTTTTCTAGAGTCAAAATAATTCATATTCCTCACCCAAGTACATTTAAGTAAATTGTTTGCAGCAACCTCAGCTGTCTGCATCTTTTACGAGACCATTAAGCAACCTCAGCCTTTCCCTATTTGCCTCGTTTTGTTTACTAAGAATGACTCTCCTGTCCCTCTGGTCCTCTCAGCATGGAAAATAGGAAAAGTAAAGAGACACATAGAGATTTGGAGGTGGGGGCCAAGAAGGAAAACGAAATCAGCTTTACACAGGGACTTAACTGATGCCAAGCATAATATTAGGGGAAGATGCTGTTTACACAAAGTTTCTTAACCAGTGAATGACCTACATGTTTCATTGCCTTTCCCGTATAGCACACCTTCATGAATTTTCCCCAGCTGTCACCATGCCAAAGATCCAATGGAAGGGGAAAAGCAGGAAAGGAAAAGGAAAGGAAGAGAAGGAAAAAAGCATTTGTCTAGCACCTACTGTGCATCGGGGCTCTGATGCACACTAGGGTCTTTTTCTTCCTTTCTGTGTATCTCCAGCACTTAACACAGTGCATGGTACTTAATAAATGATTATTGACCTACTGACTGATCCTTCTAGAATATGAAATTCAGCCTTAGATGAATCCATTTTAGAACTCATCCAAAAGGTTTTCCTGTGCTAAATTGCTTCTTAGTATTGACCCTCAGTTAGGGTGCAGTAAGTGGGAAACACTGAGTTCCAGTGCTGCCTCTGTGAGCTGTGTAATACTAGACCAGTGGCTTTACCTTTCTGTCCTCCGTAGTTATATCTTCTGTGAAGGAACTTGGACAGGACAATCTATGGGGTCCCTTCAGTGCTGAAATTCTGTGATTGGGGAAGGGGGGAAGAAGGGGAGAAAGCATTAGACTGAGGCTCCAGACTGTAGTTGTAGTTTATGAATGAAAAGGAATGAAGCTCACATCTTACATGTCACAGCCCACTGTTAAGCATGAGCACTTTTAATCTATTCAATTTGTGACCAGATTGAGGGCCAGCTCAATCAGAGTTCACTGCATAAGACTCAAGGCTCACTGTACAAGGCTGATGTTCACACTTGGGTCTCTCAAACACATAGAGATCCCCAAATGCTGAGCGAGAAGAGCTCAGCACAAACAATCCTCAGGGGAAGAATGTGCTGCAGAATCACTTTGTTCCTTGCACTTGACCATAAGAGAACATACAGCTGGGAAACAAGCCTGATTAAAAGTATCGACTCACATGGTTTTCAGGGAAAAGGGACCTTGGAGATTGAGTTTCACTTCTTAAAACAAGCCGTTAAGCAATTAAAGAGAATGACTCCAGTTACTCCAATGACCCTGATGTATATACAAATTCATAGGAGTTTGAAATATTAAAAACTATCTATTGAGAACCTGTCATGCTACTGAGACTGTGCTTCCTGCTGAGAGTACAGGAAAGAGAATAGTAGAGGTCAGATTTATAGTCTCTGCCCTTGTGACCTTGAGCCCTACAGATGTGAAACAGCAATGATTGTTCTAAGGCAATATATATGTAAGTGCTAAAGGGTGTTGGTTCAGATTGTTAGTGCTGTAAGAGTTTAGAGGAGATGAAGGCTTAATGAAGGCTGCAGTAGTCAAGGAAGGTTTCATGGAGAAAGTGGGAATTGCATTGGGCCTTAAAGCAGGCTAGCATTTGAACAGGATAAAGAAGGACTGTGGTGTAGTTTATGATACTTGGAACTTAGTCTAGAAGAACTAGGTTCAAATGCTGCCTCTGATCCTCACTATGTCATTTAACCTCCGTAGGTCTCAATTTCCACATCTGTAAAATGGAAGGAATGACATCCACAGTACCAACCTCATGGGGTTCTAGTGAGGTTCAACTAGATTATAGGCCCAAGGTTCCTGGGCAATTTTTGTTGTTCAGTCTTTTCAGTCATGTCTGATTCTTTGAGATGCCATTGGGGTTTTCTTGGCAAAGATACTGGAATGGTTTGTCATTTCATTCTCCAGCTCATTTTATAGATGAGGAAACCGAAGCAGAGGTAAGTGACTTGCCCAGGTTCATACAGCTAATAAATGTTTCAAGTCACATTTGAACTCTGCTCTTCCTGTCCTCAGGACTGGTGCTCTATCCACTTTACTGCCTAGCTGCCTTTGGCAGCTTTACACACCCCAAATAAATGGCAGCTATTATTAAGAGCTATTCCAGATAAAGATAGCATTCATGCAAGTATGGCCTAGGGTGGAAGAAGCAGTGAGGGAAATGGGGAAATCACAATGATCAAAGAGGAGGATTCACTTTAGAGAATAGTGAGAGATGAGATTGGAAGCTTCTGTTGAAGTCCAGCATGGCATGGGGTTGATTGACCAAGGGTTCCCATCGGCTATTCAAATGGAGCCCAATTTCTGGAAATTCAAGTATGGATCTCACAATGGACATCTGTACTATTGAGGTGAAATTAGCCTTGCTAATTTCAGAGAGGATGATTGTCAAAGGATTGGCTATACCACATGATGATTTATTTATTTTAATCACAACTCATAAAACTTGAGTAAGACATGGTAGAGTTGTGTCGGTAGAAGGAAGATCCATATAGATGAAAGGAATCATGGGTCTGACAATCCCCGTTAAGGTGATGTGGGAATAAGTGTAGCAGGTCCAGATTAGGGAAGATTTTAAAAGTCTGGCAGAACAATTCAGCCATGACGTACTAGGAAACAGGAAGCCAGTGATGGTTTCTGTGTAGTGATCTAGTGAGAGGAGCGTTTAAAGGAAGATTAATTTCCCTTAACCCACACAATTTGCCTGCCTTTCACTTCTCTTAGAAAATCCCCTCTGGACCTTCAGACAGGTCTATATTCAGATCAAAATGCAGGCATTGGTTCAAACTGTTTGGAAGTCAACTATTCTGACTCATTTGGGTCAGTTGTGCCTTGTTTGGTGGTGGTTTTCTCAATTGTCAGCAATTTGTCCCATAGAAACCTGGGCCACACAAGTGGCTCAGAAGCGAATTCTCTTTCTCTGCCCTCACCTAATACCATTACAGAACTGGCCAGAGGGAGAGAACCACAATGATACTCCTCCTCCCCAATTAATCTGCAACTTCTTTCCTCCATGACTAGCCCCTAACCAGAGAGGAATAAACAGATCTTCAAGCAATTAGCATTTCAGTTCTGGGGCAGGATGTCCGTAGCTGCCCTTGTTTGTTACAAACTCTCACCCATGAGTTTTTGTGGTTCAAGTGAACTGAATATGTATTGATGTTTGAAGCCT
Source organism: Pseudochirops corinnae (assembly GCA_028646515.1). Lineage (NCBI taxonomy): Eukaryota > Metazoa > Chordata > Mammalia > Diprotodontia > Pseudocheiridae > Pseudochirops > Pseudochirops corinnae. Next base: position 158,471,624 of record CM053589.1, read on the forward strand.
TGCAACCACCGGCCTGATTACTCAGACTTCTAGCCCCAGATAAGATCACCCTAACTGATGTAGAAAAGGCAAGTTTGCCTCTATTCTGGTTGAACCTGTTGCATGCATCCAATTAAATTAGTTGACATGTGCTGGTCTCTCCACCATACCCTCTCTCTTCCCTTCCCCCAGCCCTAACTCCTCACTTCCTCCCCCAACCCCCCATCCTCTACTCCCACAAACCCCCCTACCCGCCCCCCCCCCATCAGCCTGCCATCAGCACGTGTTGTTCCCCACCTCCTTCTTGGACCCTAGAATGGTGAGGGAGGAAAAAGATCAGAGTAGGCTAGTGAATCTTATGTCCTTGGGATCTGCATCTCATTTGATTTTGGCCAGATTAGGTTTCAATTAGAAGGCACTGGCCTTTAATGTCTTTCAGAGGGAAATACCACAAGTGAATAGGTAAGTCTTAGGGTGCAAATACATTACTGCCTCCTAGGAAGATAGGATACAGGTTGAAGGCGACTTGGCTCGAGTGGGCTGAATGCAGTCCAGCCTGAAGACAGGAGGGGGAAATTCTTAGGATTCTCTTATCCTAAAAAAAAGATTGGAAAGTAACTTGGAGAACCTCCCTTTCCCTTTCTAAATGGCATAGTCCCACTAAGGGTTAGTTCAGCTAGCACCTGGTCTAGAAGGACTTACCCTAGACACTTCCTTCAGTCAATCAATCCACAAGTATTTATGAAACACCTACTACGTTCCAGGTATTAAGTGCTGGGGATAAAAAAAAGAGACAAAAGCACAGACCCTGCCATCAAGGAGCTCATGTTCTAATGGGGGAGACAACGTGCAAACAACTATGTGCAAACTTATGCTGGATCAATGGGAGATATTCCCAGAAGGAAGACACTAGCAGCGGAGGAGGGGAGGGAGAGCCTAAAAGGCCTCTTGTAGAAGGGGGGATTTGAATCTTGAAAGAAGCAAGGAGTACAGGGTGGGTGGGGGAGCAGGGGTGAAGAAGGAGAGGATTCCTAACTGAAGCCAACAGGGTTAAGGGACTGTCCCAAGGTCACACAGCTAAGTCTCAAGTCACATTTGAACTCAGGAAGAGGAGTCTTCCTGACTCCAGGCTCAGTGTTCTATCCACTGCCCCACCTAACTGCCCTTACCTGGAAGGAAGTAAAGTGTAAAAAGACTGGAAAGGTAGGGATAGATTGCAAAAGGCTTTCAAAGCCAAAGAGGATTTTATATTTGATCCTGCAGATAAAAGAGAACCCCTGGAGTTTATGGGTAGGGTAATGACAACGTCAGCCCTGTACTTTAGGAAAATCACTTTGGTGACTGAATGGAGGATGGAGTGGAGTGCGGAGACACTTGAGGCAGGGAGACCCACCAGCAGCTATTGCAATGGTCCAGGAATGGGGGGATGAGGGTCTGCACCAGGATGGTGGCAGTGTCAGAGGAGAGAAGCAGCCTTATACAGAAATGTTATCGTCCAGTCATTTCGGTCATAGCTGACTCTTCATGACCCCATTTAGGGTTTTCTTGACAGATACACAAGAGCGGTTTGCCATTTCCTCCTCCAGGTCATTTTATAGATGAGGAACCAAGGCAAACAAGACTAAGTGACTTGTCCAGTAAGTGGCTGAGACCACATTGGAATTCAGGTCTTTCTGACTCCAGGTCTGGCTATCTATCCACTGTGCCACCTAACTGCCCTACAGACATGTTAAGAGGGTAGAAAAGACAAGACTTACAGAACTAAGCCTGTATCTTTCCTAGTTACAAAGTGCTAACTCCCCATTAGTCTCCTAACTCCCCAACTAGACTAGATGCCCCTAGAGCAATGGGTGCTTATGTGTATCTTCCACCTATTCGATTATAAATTACTTTAAAAAGAAAAACTATGCCTCATTCATTTTTGTATCCCCTACAGTTACCTAACTCAGAGATTTACACACAGTAGGCGTTAAATAATATCTAATGAATAAATCCCGGCAGCTCCTACCACAGTGCTATAAATATGGGAAATGGTCAATAAGTACTTGGTGAATGAATGAATGAATGAATGAATGAGTGCTGGGTTTGGAGTAAGGAAGACCTCAGCTCAAATCCAGCCTCTGATACTTACGAACCCTGTGACACTAGGCACGTAACATAACCTCTGTTAGCCTCAGTTTTCACATCTGGAAAATGGGAACAACCAAAGAACCTGCCTCTCAGGGTTGTGGGGAGGTTCAAATGAGATAATCTTTGGAAAGTGTTTAGCGCAGCGTGTAGCTCACAGTGAGCGCTAGGTAAATGTTACATCTTATGAGTGGTAAAGTCTGGCTTCCTGCATGAAGAAGCATAGAGATACCACATGTCAGCCCTTGAAGAGGCCCAGGGCAGCTCTGCCATTCAGCTTCTGTTACCAGACATGATAGGCAGTAAATCACCAAGTAGTAATCCTGGGCTTCGTCTGGGTGAGGAAACAGGATGGGCAGCAGGGCCAAAGGCAGAAGCACGAGGCAGAGTTTTCTTCTCCAACATCAGCTTGGTAATCAGCCCAAGGCCTTGGGCTCCAGGGCTAAAGAGGGACTGATGGGAAAGTAGTGGGAACAGCTTCTTTGGCTCTCATCCCAAGGCTCCATTCAGCTCTTTTCTTCACCCAGCATGCCTGACTCAGGCTGAGGCCCTCGTAAAAGCATGAGGGCCTGGGTTTGGAAACCAGATCATCTTTTACAAGGAGTTAGGAAAACTGCCTTGTGGTTCTCTTAGGAGAGATTTTGAAGACATAGAGACTGTGCCCACATTCTAAGTGTATCTAAATATATAGATTATGCCCATTCCTAAGGCACCAGAGGATGCTGGGAAGTCTCCCTAGGCTAGCATTCTCTGGGGTGTGAGATGAAAAGGTATGTTATGTTCGAGTATGGAAAGACTTGGGAAAAAATGCAAAAGCACATCAGTAAGACCCAGAAAGACACACCAACTCAGCTCTCACCCTAGGCTCTTCTTCCTACTGGAACCTGTGGAGAAGAGGATAATCTATGCCACTAGTGAACAGAAGTGGTTCCCCTCCAGGGATGTGCTGAAATGAGCTCATACCAGCTCACTCTAAGTGTTATTTTTCAGTGTGAGCTTTTATATCTTAGAAATCAGCAAAAGCTACAAATCAAGACTTGCCTTATTATTTTATTTTTTTAGACTTAAGGTGCTGGAGAAAATGTTAATAATGCAAATAAAACTTAAAAGTATGTCATGCAAATATATACATGTTTATATGTATATGTATGTGTGTACAAACTTGTTGTTAAATGTTTACCAATACACTCCTTCCTACCAGTATCTTTAATTTTCTAAGGTGAAAAGTCTAGGTTCAATGGCATTGTTTCTTCCCAAAGATAGGAATGATACTTGACACAGTTAAGAAAATAATCTTGTAAATGCATAGGTCTTGATATGTGACCTTCCCTCAGAAAACTTCATTAGCTCCCTGTTGCCTAGATGTAGATGCCTTAGATCCATAGGCATATAGAATGCTGACCTTGGAAATCAGAGAATCACAGATTTGGAAGAAATACATCCAATAAAATCCAATCCGATAAACATTTTTAAGTACCTACTGTATGCCAGGCACTGTCCTAAGTACTGAGAATGCAATGACTAAAAAGAAAGACATTCCCAGGTCTTGAGCTTACAAACTAAAGAGGGAGACCCACAAAAAGAGTCAAGAGGTGGGGGGGGGGGGGAAGGAGGACATGACAGTAGGAGTGATCTTGTTCCATGGAGTTGAAACCAGGCAGAGCACTGTAGAATGAGAATGCAGGTTATAGTCAGAGTCTATAAAGGAAAGCATTGGGAGGCGGTTGGGTACTTCACCCTCCAACCTCCCAATCGGAGGGGAGAGGCAGCTGAGGGAGATAATGTCAATCAAGGCTGAGTTAGCAACGTGGTGGTTGGGAGAGGTATCTTATGGAGTTGAAACCAGCAGCAGATACAAAGTGGAGATCTCAGAAGTCCTTTAGTGAACTCAAGCATGATCAGTAATTCCTTATTTAACATTCTTAATAACCAGCCATCCAGGCTCCATTTTTAAGGCCTCCAGTGTTTGGAAAACCACCATTTCCCAAAACCACTTATTCACCATAATCAAGAATAAATCATATTCACCTCTTTAAGTCCAACCATTTCCCCCCTCATTATTTAGTCTGTGACCTTGGAAAAGAAACCTAATCCCTGTTCCAAATGAAAACCCTTCCAATAAATAAAGACATAACATGAGTTTTCTCTTGTCTACACTAACCATCTTTAGTTCCTTCATCTAATTCTCATATGGGCAGATGTTCTGTGCCCACATCATTCTTGCTGCCCCAACTTAGCCTTGCCCAGAAACACAGTATTCTGAATATTGGCTAACCAGGGCATAGTACAATGGGACTATGGCCTCCCTTATTCTATACTATTCTATAATCCAAGATCACATTAGTTTTTATAAAAACCCTGTTGCATTGCTGATGCAATAGTGAGCTTACAATCCAATAGAAACTCTAAATGTTCTCTTTCACAAAGAATGATCTTGCTATATCTCCCCTATCATTGTCTTATCTTCTTGATTTGTTGAACCCAAATGAAGAACTTTACATTTATCACAATTAAATGGCATTTTATAAGGTTCAGCTCATTGAAACTCTGATGAATTATTTTTTATTCGAATGCTACCACTCAGCATATTAGATATCCTGTTCATATTAGTGTCAAAATTTGATAAGAATGTCACCTAGTCCATCATCCAAGTCATTGAGAAAAATGCAAACTAGGTCTGGCCATATACACATCCCTAGGGCACTCTGCTAAAGACTATTTTTCAAGTTCATAGTTTCATAGGATTCAGAATTGGAAGGAAGATTAGAAATCATGTGGTTCAAACCTCCCTGTTTAACATATGAAAAAATCAGTGTCTGGAGGGAAAAATAAGCTTGCCCATGGCCATGTAGCTAATAAGTAACAGATTTAAATATAAGTTTGAACATCCCAAATCTGATATTCTTCCTATAAATCTACACTTCACTTTGACCAATTAATTGCTATACTTTGGGTCTAATCAATCAACCAGTTTTGAATCCACCTAACTATATAATTGTTTAGACTCTTTTCCTGCTAAGGAATATACCTTGGAGATCCACAATGACAGTATGAAAGATTGTCTAATGCTTTGATTAAATCCAGGTAAACTAATTCTATTCCATTTTTTCTGATCTGTCAGTTTAATAAATCAGTCAAAGAAAGAAGTGTGGTCAGTCTAGAATGTCTTTCTTTTGGTGAAGCTATTCTGGGTCATAGTAATCACTGCTTCCCTTTCTAAATGTTCATCTTTTGAATAACGCATTCTATAATTTTGCAAGGAATCAAAAAGTCAGATTCACTGAACTATAGTTTTTAAACCTCACTCTTTTCCATTAAAAAAGGACGATATCTGCCTGTCTACAATGATCTTCTAAAAATCTCTGAGAGAATATTCTTCGTCATCATCATTCCCCGCTTCTTCCAGTACTCTGTGAAGTAGTCTATTCATGTCTGGTGACTTGAACTCATTAAAGGCAACTAGATGTTCCTTTACCATATTCTCACTTGTCTTTGGTTTCTACTCCCCATTAGCTATCTTATTCTTTCATTTTTCATTCCAAAGATTACTCTTCTGGGCATAAAAATCACAAGAAAAATAAAAACCACTTACAGTTGCTTCCTCCCCATCATTCATTATCATTATCTGATTCATCTCAAACAATGACCGTCTCTATTATTCTTAAGGTAAAGGAGGCCCTTTTTGCTCTTCTGTATTCCTGATTAGTTCAATTCATTCTGAGTTCTAGCCTTCTTGAACCTATTATTATAGGATCCTACCTTTTTTTTGTATTCATTCTCCTTTATTTGACATGCTTCCTTCTTCTATACATGCCATTTTATGATCTAAGTTTGTACACAAATTCTCCTTTCTTCCTCATGAGATTCATTTGCATTCATGTTGTTAATTCAAAAGGATTGGAAACTCCCTGGAACTAAAGTCTTACTTCCTCTACAGAATTTTAGGCCACAGGATCTTACTTTTTCCTTTGAAAATGAAATATTTTTCCCAAATTCATGGTATACATCACATTATTCACAGCTTTCCTTTCTTTCTCTATGGCAAATTCTAAGATGTAATGAGCACTTTTTCCCAAGGTTTCCATCACTTCAAATTCATCAACGAATCCTTTTATACTCATCAGAATTGAGACCAGAGTAGCTGCTGTCTTCGTCATTTTATCCACCTTTTTGAAGATTGAGGTTATTATCAGTTACTATTCTTATAACCAAAAGAGACAGGATATGTCCAGAGTAGAAGACATCCCCCCTTCCCTATCATCAATTTACTCTACCTCCTACCTAGGTCTGTGATGTATTTATCAAACTCCTAATCTATCTCCTCCTGTCCCAGTAGTCTCATACCAAAAAATATATCCCTCCATTAATTCTCACCCAAATGTTCTCTACCATGCTGCCCTACTCCAGTTCCTAGATTTCTTCAAAAGAGTATATATTCTTAATATTTAATGACACTCCTCTAGTCTATTACTTTAAAAACAGCATACACTCCCACAGCCGTATTCTAGTTGTGAGACAACCCACCACATCTACCTGATTCATACAAGTCAAATTTGCCTCCTTGAATCAGGATTTCTACTTAACCAATTTTTTGCATTTGTGTATAAACCTCTAAGATCAAGCCTTAGTCCGTCTAGTCCTCTTTTTACATTGTCTCATGTGAATTACTCATAATTTTTACTGACAATCTTCCTACTGTGATGTACCTTCTCCAAGGTTTGTGTCTTAGCAGACACATGGGCAGTTTTCTCTTTTCCTTTTCAGTTTACAGCATTCTTACTCTGATTTGTAAGATTCCAAGCAAACATGTGTTGCTTGAACTTTTATTAGAAATTCTCCAACCTTAGACAAGAGCCAGGGGTTACTATATTTTAATCTGTGATCCAGGAACCAATCACTATCAGACACAATCTTATTTTTTTCTTTTTAATTTTTCATTTTTTCTTTTAATGGATTTTTATTGCTGGGTTTTATTTTTATGTACCCTAGAGGTCTCCCTCATATCCCTCCCCCTATTATCTCCTATATATATACATATCTGTACAGATGCATATATACATATATTTCTACATATACACATATATGTAGAAATGATTATAACAAATAACATTTAATAATTTTAAAAAGTAAAAGAGGAAGATGAAAAATCAGTAAAATGAATCAAAACACACACCAAAAAATCTAACCTCATATGCAATGTCCCACACCTATGGACAAATCCTACCCCCTCCCCCCAAGGGAAAGACAGAACCATCTTCTTAATTATTTCCCACATCTTGTCCTTCTCCTCTGAGAAGTCCCTAACTTCAATAAAAATCAGTTGTGGAAACAGCACCTCTGCACCTTAATCTATACTTTATTGTCCTGGAAGGCCAAGGATACTTATCAATGCTTTCTAAGTTCCTGCTGACAGTATCATTTGTTCCCTTATGAATCATCACAAGTGGGTAGTGGTGCCAGTTTTGAAAAGCCTCAGAGGACTCCCTGTCACAGTCTGGAAGATACCGATCCAAAGAAAACCACAGCTATCTTTAGTAACTGTGACAGGTTGACAAATTTGTATACCCCTCATCAGAGTCAGTTCCTCATGTCACAAGTACTTGCCTCTTCTTCCTTTGATCATGACTAGGTAAATTCTCTCCTGGGAGCAACTTCTGAATCCATATTATCATTCCTTTGAGTCAAGAAACTGCTTCCTCTCCATACTCTCCAGCATCACCCTCTATAGGGAGAGAGAAGGGAAAGAAGGGAATAAGCATTTTTTTAGGTGCCTATTATGTCCCAGGCACTGTGCTGCATGCTTTAGAAATATCTCATCTTCCCAAAACCTTTCCAGATAGGTGCTATTTTAAGTATTACCATTTTACAGATGGGCAAACAGAAGCATAGAGAGGTTAAGTGACTTGCCCAGGTACACCCAACTAGTAAGTGTCTAGGGCTGGATTTAAACTCAGGTTTTCCTTGTTCCGGGGCTAGCACTTTACCCACTGCACCACTTAGCTGCTTCAGAGGCAGCTGGGTGGTACAAGAGGAAATCTCATAGCTATTATGTACCTTCAAGTGTTTCCTCTTCTTCCCTTCCTTCACTGAGTCACATATCTTCTGACTTCTACCATGAAAAGTGGCAGGGTGAAGAGGAAATCACATTAGATTGAGAGTCAGAGGTCTGGTTTTGAATACTATTCTCCATATTGTCTACATGTTCTTGGAGAAGTCAATGAAAATCTCTGGGCATCTGGTTCCCAATCTATAATATGAGGGTGGGACTGGGATTGGAGAGTGATAGAATGAAGGATTTCTTCCATTTTTAAAGCTGTGATCCAATTATTTGGATTAGGATTCCTCTTCAGATTCTTTTCCTTCATTGTTGCCTCTTGAAAGAACTTCCATTCTTTTTAAGGAACATGTCATTCTCCCATATAGGCTGGAGAGTGGCTAGGAATGCCTTCTGCCCTCTCACCTTCTCCACTCTGAGGGAGACCAACTGGTACTTTGCTCTTTCATAGCTCTTTCTTCCCTCTGGCAGAAACACAAATGCAATACACTTTTCATGGGATCACTATAAAATTTCCTTTGTGATCCAGACATACCAGGAACGTCAATCCTCTGTCATTCCTGCTAGTAGCTCTTGTGGCTAACTCAGGGCCAACATGCCTGTTTGCCATTCCTGTTAGTGCTGGCATTCGTTTGGGGTGGAGGGGAGCTCTGAGAGAAGCTTTATATATTTATAGAAGGCTTGCCACCTTTTCTCCTGATATGACTACTTTGTTCTGCTACCTTTGATGGGCAATTAGCATGTCCCTGCCAAGCCCTTCTACAAACAAAAGCTACTTAGCCATACTCAAAGAGAAAGTAGAAGCAGAAACTTAATTATCAGTGGGAAGAGGATAGAAGAGAGGGAGCTAATTAGTTTTGAACAAATAAAGCATACTAACAGACTTGACACAATACCTTGCCAGTTCTCTGGCTATGGTGCCCTTTGTCCCAGTTAACTATCACAGTTAGCAGACCTTCATTCAGGTCTATGCTATTTACCAACTGTGTGTGACCTGTGTGCCAGTGAGACAAGGAATATAACCAGATCCAAAGACTCAAAAAGAAATATCACAGAGAGGGCAGAGAAGACCCAGGGCATAGTAGGTCTGAGCAGACAACAACACATAACACATAAGGAGCTTCTGGAGACTGGAATAGAAGACATCACCATTGAAAAGGAAAATTAGAAACCATTGGTTGATCATTTAGAGAGGGCAAAGAATAAGTGGGCAGTCTAAGTGTTCCCTTGGTCCCCTCCTAATGTCAGGAAGGTTGTGAAGAATTTATTGGAGGACATTGACAAAAGTCACACAAGTAGCACAGGATTGGATGGGTTGCTATCTAAATAATTGGAGTAATCATGGTCAAAGTTGAAACTCTCTGGGTCTCTTTTTCCTTTTCTGTAAAAAATGGTTGGAATAAATGTAGTCTAACTCCAAATTCTATGATATGGGAAGCAGTATGGTCTGGTGATCTAGTGTTAAAGGACTAAAGCTTTTTCCACATCCCCTGACAAGAACACAAGGTGGAAGAATTGCTGATTCTGGGGCCAGACTTATCTGGGTTGTTCAAACCCTATTTCTGATGGTTAATACCAGTGTGACCTTAGTCAAATCACTTACCTTCCCTGGGCCTCATTTTCTTTATCTGTGAAAGGAGGGAGTCGAACTCGATTGATTGTCTCTGAGTCCCCTTTTAGCTCTATATTTATTATTCTTGGTATTGATATTATTCTCATTATTCTACTTTTTGAGTTTTATTTCATGCATTCTACATATGAGTCAAACTTGATGGTAAAATGGGTCGATTACTGAACTTTGAAGCAAGGTTTTTAGGAAGGTCTTCCCGACTTTAGCACATACAGATATGCCCTGAGACAGTCATGTAACTGTTCTGTGCCTCGATTTCCTTATCAGTAAAAATTCCAGGTTGGCCTCAGTTATTTCTTGGTTCCCTTCAAGCTCTAAATCTATGTTCCTATTCTCTGATCTCATCCTAGCCTCTCCTATATTCATGCAGACTATCCCCCCCATTACTAGGATCTACTCCCTTCTCATCCATGTCTTCTGAAGTACTATCCTTTTACAACTGAACTCAGGCACCACCTTCTTCCATGGAGCTTTCCCTGATCTTCTTTCCCTTGTCCCCAGCGCAAATGTTTTCTCCTGCCCTAAATTTTCTATCTTTCCTTACTATAGTGTACTTCACATTATATATGTATATGTACATATATGTATACACAAATATATGTATGTGTTTATGTTTGTGTATGTATTATAACCAAGAGTGTACTGTAAATGTGTAACAATCAGGTCTCCAATTAAGTTTAACCAACATTACATTTTCTCCATTCAATTTTAAGTCTAGACAACCAAATAAAAAATAAATCAAGCCTTGATTTGTAGCTTTTGTGGCTAACCAAGGTCTTAATCTTCATTCTGAAAATGTAATGATCAGCTCTCCTGAGTTGGTTCCTGTTTGAGTCTAGCATACGCCTGGTTATATCCCTTCATGGAAAGTGCAGGTTCCATGAGGAATAGAATATTTCTTGTTTCTATCCCTAGCTTAAGGAGAACCAAGATGCCTTATCCAATTTGTGTTAATTCAGACTTGGGATTTCATTGGTGGAGGAAATTCTCAGGGGCAGCTAGGTGATGCAATAGATAGAGATACTGAGACAGAGATAGAAAACTGAGCTTGGAATCAGAAAGACTCATCTTCTTGAGTTCAAATCCAGTCTTAGACTTAATAAGTTAATAAGCTGTGTTAATAAGCTGTGCAACCCTGGATAAGTCACTTAACACTGTTTGCCTCAGTTCTTCACCTGCAAGATGAGCTGAAGAAGGAAATAGCAAACCAGTATTTTTACCAAGAAAGTCCCAAAATGGAGTCCCAAAAGGTCAGAGACAGTTGAAACAATTCAACAACAACAAGGAAATTCCCTTAGAAGAACCTCCCTCTACCAAAGCAGATCAGCAGCTTTTCTGCTACTTATACTTTGATGGTTGCTCAGACACCGAAAATGTAAATGACGTGCCCAGACTTACACAGATAATCTCTGCCAGAAGTAACCCTTGAACCCAGGTCTTTCTAACTCCAAAGCTGGCTTTCTATCTACTAAACAGGCTCTCTCTCTCCTTGCAAACTATATGTAAGTGCTTATTAAGTGTTTGTTAAATTGAAGTAAATGAAAGATGTGGTTGTGGTTACTGAGTCAGGAGTGGGGGAGGTAACATCAGACTCCAAAAGGCCTGGGGATGAGATAATGAGAGAAAAAAAACAATATTACTTAGAGGTGTGGGTGGGGAGGGGATGTGTCAGAAGTTTGGCTAAGGGTAACATGCTAAGTATGCACTCAGTCCAAAGAACTGGGCATACTTGCTCCTAGGATCTAACTATAGAATGAATGATACCGGGGACAACCAATGGCTTTGGTGTCTCTCCTGATGTTTGGCATCAGGGTCAGGTTAACCTTTGTACATGGCAAGTGCAGCCAGCCACCTGGAGGGCAGGGAAAGCAGATAATAGAACTTATTCCAAGTGAGCAGAACTGCCTCATATATCACAGGATTCCACGTGCAGGGGTCTCTCTTGCGCCCACCACCTTCATAGCCCCTTTGCTCTGGAAGGAAATAAGAAGTTTTCCCTAGCCTTTATTTCCCCTAGAGTTCATAAACAGCTGAAAGAGAGGTAAGGCCAGATGGACTACAGAGAAAAGCAGAAATGGACTGGGGGAGGAGGTGGGTCTTGAGCCAAGCTGTGGGTGCATTTGGATTTAGTTCAGAGGATGGCACTTTGAGCTGCTGCCAGAAGGAAGGGCGAGTATTCCTACTGGAGTATCCTCTGAAAGTGAAGAGATGCGGGAAGAAGGTATAAGAACTCTCCCTCCTTTGAAGAGAGAGCCCGGCATGGAAGATTTGGGGGTGATGGTGGTGCTGAATAGGGTCCCCATTCAGTCTGCAATGCCAGCTGGTCCACAAGATCTGATGGAAACAAGAGGTGCAATAGAAATTGCCCTGGCGCTTTGGTCAAGCCAACCAAAGGCTAGAGGTTCCTTGGGACCGTTGTGGGGAATCCATCTTACCCCAGGATTGAACGTCCTGGGCTTTTTCTTGCCATAGACAGACCCAGATCAAAGCAGAGCAAGGTCTCTCTCCTCTCACGTTTCCTGAAGATATTCTTGAGCCATATAAGGAATGTGGAAATGCCTTTTATTCTTCCAGGCTGCAACAGGGGGAGGAGGCTCCTAGGAGTTGCCTAACCTGATGCACAGGTTCCGGTTGCCAAAAAGGGGAGAGAAAAGCTGGGCTCCCCCAGCTTCCTTCCCCCAGCATCATTATCAGCAGCAGCAGTAGCAGTAGCAGTAGCATCCCCCCCAAGCGGAGGCATGTGCCTGCAGCCCACGGACCCCACGGAGCTCTGCTAGGGCTGCTTTTGAATCAGGCAGCCTTCCCCTCAGCCAACCACAGGCCTGGGCAGAGTGTGACGTCATCTGCGGGCTCTCTCTTCTCTAGCCCAAAGAGCCTGGGGCGCTTCAGAGTCAAGCTGGCGGGAAGCAGAGAAGGCAGACAGGCAGAGGGGCAGGAGAACCATCACAACAAACAAGGGCAGGAACCCGGGTTGAGATGGAATGAGGGGATGGTTCTGATCAGCTGGAGCTGGGGAACCCAGTGCTGACAGCCTAAAGCTCCCTCTTTGTCCCTTGGTCACCACTCGGAGTTTTTTGCTGCCTGATCGCAGGCTTTTATGTACATACTGCAGAAGACAATGAGGGTAAGTTTTCCTTTCTCCTCTTGGGCACTGGGCAATGAGTCTGGATGGCAAAACTCAGGGGGCTGGGCTTTTGGCTAAAGGCACCCCCCAGTTGCGGAAGCCTCCCAAGGGAAACAAAAGGATTGGGGCAGCCGGAGATCCCTCTGATCTTTCTAAAATTCTCCATGCTGCTGAGGATGGATGAAAAGCCTGGTTAGATTTCCCCTCGTATCTGGTCTGGAGAGAGTGAGGCAGCAAGGGGCAGAATTTGCCCGGAGGAGAACTTGGCTCCAACGCACACCTGCTTCCTTGGCATTTGAACATGTTATCTTTGCCCTGACTGTTCAGAGAATCAAAAATCCCAGAATTAGGTCTGGAAGGGACCTTAGGGGCTATCTAGTGCAATACTCTGAGCCTCAGTTTTCTTCTCTGTAAAACGCGAGTGAGTGGCTGAGTGAATTACCGGTGGTTCTAGGGAATATAACTTGTCGCAGTCCAGAATTCTTTCCGTTGGAGTCTGCTGTCCTCGGTCCAGGGAAATCTGCCTGGATCATGGAAGGGCGTCACAGGGGACAGAACTTTTATGTCCTGGTCAGAGTGACCTGTTAGGCTGCGGAGAACTCGGGAGGTCCGCCAGGACACTTGATCCGCGCAGGATTAGGAGGAAATCTGAAGTTGATAGGGAGAGAGAATCCTGCTCCCTTCAGTGTCTTTGGGACAGAGGGTGAGTGTTCCGTCTCAGGCAGGAGCTTTTAGCTTCCTGAAATTTAAAAAAAAAGGTGATCATATTTCAATGTAGTTGCTTTCCTTTGTGATCTGATGTATTTTATTTTATATGTTAAGATACTATTCCGAAAAGAGGTTCCTTGGTTAGGGGTTCATAGACAGCTAAAGGAGGATATCACACACACACAAACACACACACACACACACACACACACACACTCACAAGAAACCCCAATCTTGTGCGGATCTGGCTGTTTTAATTTACATGTCTCTTTACTTGGGGAGGAGCAGATGTAAGTGCACACAGTAAAAGGTAACTGACCAAAAACAGGCTGACTCTGTTTGCCTTCATCTGTGCACTTAAGAAGGAACCCTTCACAGTGGATGGTGCTGGGTAGGGAAAATCTACCAGTAACCAAAGAGTTAAATAGGAAAGGGGACAGAAGTGATGAAGCAGGCAGTGTATGCCCTAGAAAGCCACCGTTTATAGTAACAGATGCAGTATTCTCTGGGCTGGGAAAGAAGAGTTTTTGTTTGTTTGCTTCCAAGAATACAGTCACCACAGTCACATTAGTATGTTGACAGTGTTATCTGCAGTTTGCATTTTCCCTGAGAAGCCCCATGTTCAATAAGCCCTAGGGTCTTCTAACTCCCAGTTAAGTGGGACCCCTCACCCAGCTCCAGGATCAAGAGTTGAACATGGACTCTTCCACCTCCTCCCCCCCCCACCTTATTGCTCCTTCAAATTTTAACCTAAACAAGCACCCTAGGACATTCTGCTTAAAATTTACTGGGTTATTACCCAGCAATCCTTGACTGCATCATTAGCACTCATTCGTTCCCTATCCAAGTTGATTGTGAAGCACAGAGTTAACCCAAAATGTGGTAGTGGGTTGGACTGATGATTGTGCAAGCCCTAATTACTGCCCAATTACCTAAGAAGAGTCGAGAAGTGTATGTCTAGGTCTCCTGTCCTTCCAGAGAGGACCTGATGCCACTCCTGGAGACAGACACACCTGTATTAATGCAATAAGGAAGTATTTTGCTTTTTCCTTATATTTCCTCTTCACATTCCATGTCATTATGTGGCATTTGCCACATTCTATGCATTTTTATTTGATTACAAAAGCCTACATAGTCACCTGGGCTTTAAGTAAAGGCAGGCTGAGTGAGATGGACATTCTCTGGAGGCGGAGATATTAATACTTGACTGTCCTGCATTGTGACAAATAGCTGAAACATCTGCTTAGGCTCACCTGCACCTGTGCCCCATGTAAGACCATCTCTTTTCTTTTGGGGGAGGTCTAGATACCAGGAAATCAGAAAACATTTGTTCTTCTTTCCCACCCCCAACTCCCATGAAACTGTTAAAGCAGGTGTTTAGAGGAATAGATGAGAGAATCCTTTGGGTCATTTCATGATACATTTCATGGCTTCAACATAGAGTCCTTATACCTAAATAGATATGCCCCTTAAATCTGAGTTTTCTTGATCAGAACATGACTAGACTAGTGTTGATAAACTGACCAGAAAGTCGCGGAGGAACAAGAGTATTCCCAACTTTCTGCATGTGAGTGGGCTCAGAAGGTAACTTTCAGACCTTCCAGAATGCTCCTTAGACTTTAAAAGATCCACACACATATTTTTGTGTGACTTCCTTACATTTTTGACCAGCCTGGAGGAAGACCATACTTGGGGAGTCTTAAAAAGGAGTCATGCCCCTCTAGTCCTCACATAAATGAAATTTAGAAATTCCCGCTTCTCTTTCACTTCTGTGGGGCTCTCTCTTGGGCCAGGGGTGAGGAGACACAGACTGCTTCCACTATCAACCAGTGGCTGCCTTCTCCAACCCGTGAAGCAGGTAGAACTGGGACTGGAGTAGGGATAGGTATGGATTGAGAGGATACCCATTCATTTTTTTGGATAACCAAGGAAAAATGTTTATAGCTTTTAACACTTTCATTGTTTTTCCAGGGATATGGGGAGGGAGAGGGCTAGCAGAGGATCCAGATCCTGCTGGTGACTCATAGTTCCCTGTGCCTGGTCTGTGGTGGTTGTTGCTGTTGCTTGTAGTAGTAGTAGTAGTAGTAGTAGTAGTAGTAGTAGTAGTAGTAGTTGCCGTTGTTGTTGTTTCCATATTTACAATCACACCAAAGATTTTAGCCCTTCATTCACAAGTGACACACTTTTATTCACCATCAGTATGGGTGAAAAGTTACATTCACAAAAAATAATCCTACTCAAGCTAATGGCCCTTAGACCTTGTTGGACACTTACTTAATCTTAATTCAACAACTATTTATTAAGTACTACTATTTGTCTTGCACAGTGACACCTAAGGTCCCTTTCTTTGTGATTCTCTTGTGGACAAAGCACTCCAGTGGAATTGTCTGGGGTGCATAGAGTTTTCTACTCTGGTTGGGTAGAGGGAATTCTCACGCCAGGAATTCCCCATCTTGAAGAATTCACCCCTTCTTATTGGTTACTTATCTGATGTTTAGAGAAGTCTTCCAGGTGGCCAGACAAAAGCCCACCTAGAGATGAGCAGTGCCTGTGTTACTTATAATAACTCAATCTCTGCCAAAATGGATTATACGCTGCCTCCTGGATATATCCCATACTTTCCTGAGTCAATGTCTTTGCTAATTCTGTTCCTTATAGTTAGAATGAACTCAATTGTCCCTCAATTGCCCCCTCCCTTACTTTGGGGAACCCCTATTCATTTTTCTTGCTACCAGGAAGTACCTTCTCCTAAGACTTCACAGTATTTGTTTTGTATTTATTTAGTATGGACATGTAAATATGCCTGTTGTTGTCTCCATTAAAATATAATCTCCCTGAGGGCAAAGGGTTGTTCCAGTTTTGTCTTTATATCTTGGTACTTGTCTTGAGTTTGGCCCTATGACTGGCATATAGTAATCATTTAATAAAAGCTTGTTGACTGACTATTCTCCAAAGGCATGGGGAGAAAGTATTTTAGTCTCCCTCCATAGGTTGATGGAAAAATAACATGACACAGACACATTAAGATCTCAGAGGAGGTCAATAAGAAATCTTGCTACTCAGTTCTCCCAGTTTCCAGTGCCCTATCATCCTCTGAATGTATTTTATATTAAGGACTTTAAGGAAATAACACTCCAGTTAGGCATATGAGATTCTGCTTTTATTGTTTTGCTGTTTGGGTTGAAATACAGAACTCCATTAAAAAAATCACATGGGACAAAGTAGAAATTCTTATTCTCATGGAGCAGCTTAAAGGAAGAGATGAGACTGTGGGCTCTTCAAATATGTAATGAGTTATTCTGACACGTTGGGTCCATTCATCTAATCCAACAGCATCCAGAATCTCCTTGATGGTGAACCTCACAGACTGAGCCAAGAAAATAACACAGCCTAGAGGGGAGTAGGAAAAGGAAAGGCAGAGGCTTTGAAGGCAAATGGAGCCAAGTATATTGTTGAAATCCCAGACTACTCCATGGTGGCAGTGAAATTTATAGTACACTTTACTTTCAGTTTTTGCTCCTTACATAAATGGGAGTCTTAGCTGGAGAGGAGCCCATGAGGGCAAGCAAAGCTGGAATGATAACTCACCATGGGACTGTAAACATCTTAACTTGGCCAGACTGGTTGCCCCTTTCACTTGAAAAAAAGTACCTCTCAACCTTTCCTTTGAGAAGTGGGGAGAAGGGAATAAGGAGGGCAGAAGGAGGATGGCAGGATGGTATACATTCTCACATGCTAGAAAAGGGATGGAAGGAGGCAGAGTGTGATAGTGAACTGGTCTATTGTCTATTCTATAAATGCCATACTTAGAATGCTATATTTACGCTCACATACAGAGGCAGGATTGGAGGCGTGGGTTGGACACGTGCTTATGAAATGCCCAAGTTTTAATCTTCACTCTGATCCAACCTATTATGTGACTTTAAGCCTGCCATCTTCTCATCTCCGTGTTTCTATGGAAGCTGGAGAAAGACAAATTTCAATTCAATGTAAGGAATCCTTTTTTAAGGACAAAAGGTGGAATCAGTTGCCACTTTCTTTGTAGGGGTGTTTTAGCAAAGGTCAAATGACCATTTGTCAGAAATAGTATAAAGAGGATTCTTCTTGGGCTAGATGGCCTCAGAGGCCCCTTTCAACTTTGAAATTATGTGATGGTCCACCTCAAACCTTGGCCTTGTGTTGCCTATTTGAGTAGGGCCTCTGGTGCACTGGTTTGCCGGGAGTCCCATGGCAGAAGACAAGCAAGGTATACACAGTGGGTTCCCATAATGCAGTAGTCACTTTCCAAGAAAATACCACTGAAGAATGCTTTCCTATTTTTTTTTTCTTTTCTATAGGGGTTTTCAGAGGGAAACAAACCACAGATTTGAACTTGACCCACCCCCTTCCCTGGGGATCAGCCCTCCCCCTCAGGCATGACAGATAGGGGCACATTCTGTCTACATCTGGTTTTTTGCTCAAAGGGTAGCAGTTTATCGCTTGCACAACAAGCAGCAGAGGCCAGCAGCAATCTCGCCCACAGTGTTGCTTGCACGGTCAATCTGCAAATTTCAAAGGAGCTAAAGTCCCAGACTGTGGCGTTTTTTAGCTTTAAAACAATCCCAGGGAAGTAAGAAATTTGCCACTCATTTAATATGTGAAATAAGAAAAGGAGAGCCTAGCAGTCTGCCCGAGATCTGGCATTTCGCTTCAGCCGCAAAGGCATCTTGTAGGTGGGTGGTGGCTCAGTAGTTTCTTTCCTTCTCTAGACTTTCTGAGATCTTCTGTACAATGCCCACAGCCAGCCAACCTGAGGAGGAGGAGGAAGATCACATAAAGGGAGTCTTTGAAATGTCTTATGGCCTCTTTTCCCCCCACCTAGGAAACTATGCCCCAGACACCAATCTTCTCCAGTATGCTTGGGTCTAGCTGTAGTGGACAGGTGCAACCAGACATGGGAGAGCGGAGTGGTGGAGACCTCGTTTTCCAGGATGGGAATCTTATCTCTGGATCCTTAGAAGCCTTGATTGAGCACCTGGTCCCCACCGTGGATTATTATCCAGATGTAAGTAGACTGCTGGATGGAGTGGGGGTGGGGGAGAAAGGGTTTGGTTTATATGTATGTGGCGTGGCAGTCATTTGAGCAAAAGCCCAGCTTGAAGCCTTGCTTGAGATTAGCTAGAGCTGGTATAGTTTAATCACCCATCTGTCCCTAAAACACAGGTGGGCAGGGCCTGGACATCTCCTTGGAACTAATGAGGATGCTAGGTAATAATCCTGCTATGAGGCAAAACTTAGAAAGAAATGGATGTGACTTTGGCAACCACTAAGTTGAGACAAGGTTGAAACTGGTTCCTACTCAGGGCAGGAATCCCAGGCTGATTTCCATTAGAATTTTGGTACCACCTGGAAGTGTCCTTCAGTCAGCCCACCTGAGAAACAGAAGCAAGTTCATATTCCTTAAAACCTCCATCAGGGCCTGTACTGGCTGGAGGAATTCTGTGACTCAGTCCAAGATCAGTTGCTCCTTGACTTCAGAGGCAATCCATGGAAAGAAAGAAGCTTTCTGACCTGGCATTCTAGATAGGAGTACAAGATGATCAGACAAAATTTACATACTTACCTTGACCCTAATACTCTACCTGTTGCCCAAGAGCTTAGATGCTAAACCCTAAAGAAGCCTTGCTTTATCTCCATCAGCCCCCACAATTGTTAGTATCCTCCTTCCTCCTATCCGTATAGTGTACAAGTCTGTTTCCAAAAGAGGCGACTTAGCATGGTAGATAGAGATCTGGTCTTGGAGCCAAAAAGACCTGGGTTCAGATCCTACCCTTAAATAATTTGGCTATGTGATCCTTGGCAGGTGACTTAACCCTTCAATGTTTCAGATAACTTCCAAATATTCTAAGTAACAGAAAATGTATTCCTGCATTAGGTAAGGTTTCCTCATTTCAGACTTCCCTCGCCCAGTGAAATCACGGATCCAGTGCCTAGCACAGTGGGCAGCACATAGTAGGTACTCAAAAATGTTTATTGAGTTTAAAAGAAGGAAGCATCAAGGGATGATGAGAGAATTTCACTAAGGCTTCTATACCACCCCTCTCCCCCAGTCCTCTATTATGACCAACCTAACTGCCATTACTCTGGCTCCCCCTTGGATTTCCTCATGTTGGAGTTTCGATACCAGTTGTTAGCCCAGTTAAATGACTGCTGCCACGGCAGTTTTTGTCTAATCAAGCTTGTGTTTATCTATTATGATCAGGGCACTGTCCTAAGTACTCTGAGGAAACAAACATAACGCTTGGTCCCTTCCCCAGGAATCATACAAGGTAGTTCAGGAAACAAAGTGTTTACATATAAAAGGACAAATAAATGTGTAAGACAGTAACCTGTAAGGATCAAATTAAATGTCAATATGGGTCACACAGCAAATAAGTGTCTGAGACAAGATTTGAACCCAGGTCTTCCTGACTCCAGACCCAGCACTCTATCCACTGCACCATCCAAATTTAAAGATGTGACTTGCCTAGGATCATAAACCAGTTTCTGTCAGAGACAGGACTTGAACCCAGATCTTCTTAACTATGAGGTCAGCTCTCTACCTACTACACTGCACAGTCTCGTTGTCAATAAAATCTGATTTTTAAAAGCAAGTCTGGCCACACCACTCCCTAATTCAATAACACTAGTGCTCCCAGTCATCTCTAGAATAAATTCTTCTATTTGGTTCAATTTGGCTTCAGCTTACCTTCTGCAGGTTTATTGCATGCTCTTCTCCTTTACTCCCTTTAGATTTCAGCCAAACTGGCTTCTTTGTCATTCCCCATTCATGACCTACTAGTTCCCATCTCCAGGCTTTTGCACAGGCTATACCCTCTGCCTGGAAGACAGTCCCATCTCACTTTCAACTTGTAGAAATCCTCTCTTCCTTTGCATCTCAGCTGAGATGATACCTGTGAGAGCCTAGCTAGGTCTCGTAACTAGCAAATTGCTAGTTGTCTTTCCCTAGTGAAAGCAACTAGGTGGTAATATTCAATTGAGTATTAAGCCTGGAGACAAAAAGACCTCAGCTGCGTGAGCCTGAGTAAGTCACTTAACCTCTGTCTGCCTCAGTTTCCTCAACTATAAAATAAGAATAATAAGAGCACCTGCCTCCTTGGGTTGTTGTGAGGATCAAGCAAGTGAATATTTATAAAGCTATTAGCACAGGTCCTGGCACATCACAGGTACTTAGAATGCTTGTTCCCCCCTTC
>CM053589.1:158492978-158540365 GCA_028646515.1 Pseudochirops corinnae
TCTCTCTCTCTCTCTCTCTCTTTGCTTTTCGGAGGAGGGAAAGCTGGGCAGTTGGGGTTAAGTGACTTGCTTAAGGTCACACAACTAGTAAGTGTTAAGTGTCTGAGGTCGCATTTGAACTCAAGTCCTCCCAATTCCAGGGCCAGTGCTCTATTCACTGCACCACCTAGCTGCCCCTCAGCTAAATTCCCATGGAGTCACAGGAAAACATTAAAGGAATGGTTCTAAGTAATTAGAGTGGAACTCAAGACCAGGAAAATGACCTAGTTCAGGGAACTAATATTAATAATAATAAATGAATCAATATCACTTTTATAGCACTTTAAGGTTAGTAAAATCATATATACACACACACACACACATATATATATATATATATATATATATATATATATATATATATATATATAATTTCATTCAGTCCTTACAACACTCCTGGGAAGTAGCTGCTATCATTGTCCCAATTTTACAGATGAGGAAACCGAGGCTGAGATTTGTTCAGAGTCACATTACTAGGAATTATAGAGGTAGGATTTGAACTCAGATCCTCTGCTTCCAAGTCCAGCACTGTGTGCACCCTGTACTAGGCCACCTAACTGCCATACCATTGGGGCAAAGGTGATAAGAACTAGACGTCACTGCCTCCTGATATCATCTACTTGGTTTCACTTTTCAGCCAGAGGACCTTTCCCCTGTGACCACTAAAGGCTCCTTTCTGATAGCAGGTTGGTGGGATTGATTGCTCAGGTTTAGCATAAGCAGCTTGGAAAATGCCTCAACTCTTTATTTCAGGGAACAAAGAATTTGATGTGAGGGAGTTATTCCCATTTACAAGTTGTACAGAGATGCCCCATGCTTCAGTGGCCAAAGGACTCACCTCCATAAACCCCCATCCCTCCAATACAACTACTTCCTTAGTTGGTTGGAAATATTCAAGACCATAAAGTTTCTAGATAGCACAGCACCATTCTGCAATGATAGTGATCATATGTAATAGGTGACACATCTTTAGGAATTTAAGATATCCTTATGGGATCTGATGCTCACTACAACCTGGAGAGGTGGCTACTATAGGCATTACTATACTCATTTTACAGATAAGGAAACTGAGTCTCAGAGAGATTAAGTGATGTACTCATGATCACATATGTAATAAGTGTGGGAACCAGGATTTGAACCCTGATCTTCGCTGCTTACAAGGTCAGGAGTCTTTTCACTATGACACACTGTGTCTCAACTGCAACTTAGCTCAGTCAGTTTTAATCAATGAGAATATCTATAACAGTGGTTCACAACCTTCCTAATGCCGCGACCCTTTAATACTTGTATGTGGGCGTATCTGCATGTGGGCGGACCCACCTGGAGACATGTAGAGGAGCGGTGTCTAGACCATTGGAAATATGTGTTTTCCGATGGTTTTAGGCCACCCCTGTGACCCCTGTGAAAGGGTCATTTGACCCCCAAAGGGGTCATGACCCACAGGTTGAGAATCGCTGAACTATAACAGCTTCACCAGAGTGATTCCTGGATATGTCCCTCTGATCCACCCAGCCTCTCTTCTTCCCTGTGTCTAAATCTTGCTCTGGTCCCTAGCAATCTGCTAGGCAGGTTGCAATAGCATTCTCTTTCTCTAATCTTTCTTCTGTTGAAAAATAAAGCCTCTTGGTCTAGAAGAAAATGGCCCCATAGACTTGAGCCCTCCCTGAGGTTTCATCTGTCATTTCTTTCAGGTTTATTCTTAAAATAAAAACAAACAAAAAAATTCCCTCTATGGCCAAAGGCTTGATGATCCCATTCATACTGAAGTACCACCACTGTACCTTGTTCTCTTAGAAGCTAAATGGAGAGGTCACATTTTCACACCTGTTAGTAAAAAAGGGGGAATTACCTAAGTTGTAAAATCAAAGGGTTCTTTAGAAAAAGCAAGTTCTCTGTGAACAGTGCACAAAATGGAAACACAGATGAATAAATTAAAAAGTTCCCAAGTCCATTTTTCTAAAATCACAAACCTAGTTCTATTATGCTTTTGATGACTCATTTTTGCCACCTATCCCACAGAGTCGGGTTGGTGTTTTGGTGGGTATTTGTACCCTACCCCAGCAAGTAACAAGGGTTGCTAAGTAACACCCATCAGCAGGGATCAGATGCAGTGAGTGGGAGGTTTGCTCCAGTCATGATGTGGTTTTCTTGCTCTAATGGGTGGGTGGCTCACAGTAAAGCTCAATATGAAATACATCTCAGATCTAACTTGTTTCATGCAAATTTTCTTGCTAGCTTTTAAACTAGCTATTTTGGACCTAAGGGGAAGCAACAGAAGGTCTCACTATAAATTATAAATTAGAGTAACTGGCTCCATTTCTGCTGGCAAGTGTTTTCCAAATGACACGGTCCTTTGGACAGAGATGCTATTTGAGCACATCCAGACAACCCAAGTGTCAAGTTTTATGCCTCTGCTTACTTTGTTTCTATTAAAATAAAACATATTCTCTTTATGGTTTTTTTTTTTAAAGCATTTGAATTACTCCATTTGGGACACATCTTTTTCTCAAATTGGACAACATACTCTCTCTAACCTTTCCACCATTAAATTTCCTGTAGACTAGTGTTTTTTTTCCTGGACTTAACAGATACTCCAAAAAAAACACTTGTGCAACTAAGGTGGCCCTGTTTTGAAAATGCTTGAATGGATGCCCCCTGTTGGCAAATAAATGCTTCTGAAAATGTGTGTTACCATGGAATATTAGCATAACCATAGAGAATAACCTAAATTCATTGCTAGGAGGAGCTGGCAGATTACCTCTCACATCAGACTATGGGGTATGCAGCCATTTTCTACAAAGATTTTCCCTGAGCAATGTCATTTTGCAAAATCATGAATACATTTTAACCAAATCCTGCCATAAAGTTATAGAGGCTCACTAGAATGCTGGTCAGCAGATGGCTCATTTGTAAAGTTTATAACATTATTTCTTTTGCCCCCTGTAACATCATTTTACCTAGAAATGTGGTTGTAACACAGATCACTAGTTTTTAGGTAGAATGTGCCGATGAGTTCTCTACTAGGTCTGCCAGTAACTACCTATATACCCTTGCCCAAATCATTTTACATCTT
The DNA here is from genome assembly GCA_028646515.1 of Pseudochirops corinnae. Classification (NCBI taxonomy): domain Eukaryota; kingdom Metazoa; phylum Chordata; class Mammalia; order Diprotodontia; family Pseudocheiridae; genus Pseudochirops; species Pseudochirops corinnae. The sequence goes on from CM053589.1 coordinate 158,496,091, forward strand.
TGTGCCTCAGTGTCTTTATCAGATTAAGGAGCTAGAAAAGATCAGTATGTCTCAATTATTTATTTATTTACTTATTTGCTTAAAGCACCATATCGTCCTTTGCCATGAGAAATCTTGGATTGCTGTGAGAGTCAAGCAGCTTGGGCCTGAGGTTGCAAGTGTATGTTTCATAAAATTTGTGGCACATCTTTCAAGATCTCACAGAACCTTTGGGAGCCATTGGACTAGATTCAGAAAAGGCTCCTGAGAAAATGTGAAATGGAGTTTTATTTATCACCATTGGGGAAATTAGTAACACCAAGTACTGAAATGTTGTTTCTTCTTTCTTCCCATCTTGACAGAGGACTTATATCTTCACCTTCCTCCTGAGCTCCCGAATCTTCATCCCTCCATATGATCTTCTGGCCAAGGTGGGCCAGATCTGTACCAAGCAGAAGCAGCAGCTGGAGGCTGAGACAGAAAAGGTAAAGCTTTGAGTGACATTGCTCTAATTCATCTATCCAGCTTACTTTGAGCAGAGTGGTCTTTGATGAAGTTCACTTAACATTGCATTTGAGGAAGCAGACTGAGGCAGTCATAGGCTGAGTCAAAACAGGAGAAAGTTAGAGGAAACTTTAGAAGGCATCCACTAAAGTCCCTTCATTTTGCTGTTGAGAAAACTGAAGACATGAAATATTAAAAAATTAGTCAATGAGCAAACATTGATTAAGTGCCTACTATGTGCTAAGCACTAGAGATACCAAGAAAAAATAAAATAATCCTTGACCTCAAGGAGTGAGGGAAGACATGTGTATGTATGTATGTACATATGAACATATATAAAATAGTATCAAAATCATTTGGGGTGGGTGGGATTGGAGGCAGGAGTCTCTGCAGGGATGGGAGGCAGTTAGAGAAAGTTTCATGAAGAGGGTGATGGCCAGGAGATCTAAAAATCAGAATTAAAAATTTAAATTTAAAAAGCAATGTGTGCATTCCAGGAATAGGGGAAAGTCAATACATAGGCACAGAGATGGGAGAGAGAATGTCATATATTAGAGACAATTTGAGGGCCAGTTTGACTGGACTGAAATGTACATGAAGGAAAACAATGTGTAATAAATCTGGAAAAGCAGAGTGGGATCAGGTTACAAAGGGCTTTAAATGCTCCAAATAGGCATTTGCATTTATAATGGGCAATAGGAAGCCACTAGATTTTTCTGAATGGCAGAATCATACTGGCAGAATTGGGATTTTGACATAGATCTCTTAACTCCTACACCAATATCCTTTCCATTATATAGCACAGTTGCCTCTCACTCTACCCTAGGATCAAGGACTTTCAGCATTGTCCAGGGGAGTTCAGTATTAGTTTTATGGACCTCCAAAAGGTTAAACTACATTCCTGCCCCAGGGATAGCAAGGAGCTGGTCTCTCTAGTCATGTATCCTGAAGGTTTAAAACAGCTAGAGATTTTTGGTTTTATAACAATAGGATGTTAGAGAAAAAAAGAAAAAAATTTAAAATTAAAAACAACAATAAGATGTTAGTACATAAAGCCTCCAGAAACCTGCAGTGACTTATTTCCAGTTGCCTTCAAAGTTTAAACATTTCATGGCGCAGTAGTTCTTCTGGCTTCTCCATTCAAACCCATAAGCAAGGGAGAACTATCTGCCCTTCAGGCAGAGTAGGGTTCATGACTCTTAGAAAGAAATCATTCCAAAAATAGAGTTCTAAAGGCCTGCCTGACTGATGGCCTGCTCATAAAGGGTCTAGGTTAGGAGGCCAACCCTGGGCAAGGCAGAGCGGACAGAGCCCTTATCATCTCTTTGGTCTGGATACTATCATTCAGGGACTAAACCAGCAAGTCAGACAGCTTGACAAACAAGTTTTTCACAGAGTTGGTTTTGTTTTTTTGTGTTGGTTTTTTAAGTGAACTACCCTGCATTCCTTTAATAGCAATATGTCCATATACTTTGGATGTGATGAACCTTCTCCCCCAGGAACCATGGAACTGAGAAATAAGAAGAAAGCGTAGAGTTGGGGAATATACATTGTTTTCCAAGTTACATTTCAGTCACTCTGCGACAATGAGTTCTTCTTTGCTTAAAACTCAAAATTTGTCTTTTGAAGAAAAACACAAAAGTCGTGCTGGTGAAGGGACCAAAGAGCTGTGTAGTGAATTCTGAATGAATGCATTCCTATCCTGACCTCTGACATGGATGCTTAAAGGCAAACTGATTTTCAATCACAGGGCAGAAAAAGCACCTCAGCACTCTAATGCCCTCAACTCCAGTGACCTACTAAAGCGCCATGGGATGCAGTGACACACAGCAGAAGAGAAACTCTGTGTTTGCTTCATTGTAGCCACATATTTTCCTTCCCAAAGCCTAGAAAGGCACTGGTCTTATTCCCACATACTGATTACAGGTCATAACTGATTATGGCAAACCTAAAGGGAACTGTCCTATTTCTTGGTTCATACTGGAATTTTCAATACACTTAGCTTGTAGACTTGTTTACCATCCCTTGGTTTCTATACAGTGACTGAAATGAACTTCTACTTCGTAATTGTCAGAAAGCCAAATACTAAGTAAAATCCAATTACTGAGTTTGAGCTACTCAGGATGACCAACTTAAAGCAGACATTTTAAATGAATGGTGAGAGATCATTGGTAGGAAATGGACATTTTTATCTGTGGATACAAAGTAAATGTGAAATCTTGATGCCTCAAGAGCTTCTGAATCTGAGAAAGACAATAGCTTCTTCTCAGTGAACAAGAACCTTAGGCTGTAGAGTCTGAGTCAGTTCAAAACCCCAGGCTTTAGCCCTAAATCCCTAATTCCCCTCCTGTTCTCATCTAGTTCAACTTGGATTATAGAAACTAAGCCCATTTGGATCCCCCTAATTATGTGCAAGATAAAATCCTCAGGGTTAGGACATTCCCATCTCTTTAGGTCCCTATGTGGGTCTCTCTGTCTCTTGTGTCTCTGTGTCTATGTCTCTGTTTCTGTCTCTCTATGTCTGTCTGTCTCTCTCTGTCTCTCTCTTCATATCTGTCTCTATTTCTCTCTGTGTCTATATCTTTATCTCTATCACTCTGTGTCTCTCTCCATTAAGGCACCAAGTCACCATGCCTGTCCTGCTATCCATGCATCTTCCCTTATCTTACTAATAATTTATTTAGTATATATGACCCCTACCTTACTAGTAATTTATTCCATTGACCTATCAGTTGAGGCACAGATTCCACATTGGAGCCTGAGGCAACATGCACCCCTCAGAGAAGGAAGTCAATGCATTTTCCTGCTGCAGAGCTATAGTTAACTCCTTGTTCTTTTCTTCCCAACCATTTTTGGTCCCCATGGGGATGGAAGAAGAGCACTCAATAATTCGTTTTCTAGAAAATACTACATGCTAAATCCATATTATCTCAGACATCCCTTATGTCCATCTATTCACAACCAAGACTGCTGTGCTGACCCCATTTTGTAATAAAGATAACTAAGGCTCTCTAATTGACAAATGGATGCTACACTCAATCTGCAGCTTTAGGGAGAAAAACACACTTCTGAGACCTTAGCTTCCCTAGAGATGGGGGCATAGGGGAGAGCAGTTCAGAGCTCTGTTCAAAGATTTTGGACTGAATGATGGAGGCAAATGGAGTGCAAATACCCTGGAAGGCAATATGATCCAGCAAAGACAGAAAACACTCTCTTCTCTGGTAAGAGAATAGTTATAATAGCCTGCCACAGAACTTGGGGCAGAAGACTAGGGAAGGCAGTGAGTTTGGGTGGGTGAGACTATAGAATGGCCCATGTGAATGAGAGATGACTGAAGAACTTTGATGCCAATATGGTAGGATGCTTGAAACAGCTGCCTAACAAAGTTTTGGTCATTAGTGAAATTCCTCTCCCCTCCCCCAAGTTCATCCTCCCACTGGCTCATGCTTCTATGCAATGCCTTTTCATAAATGACTTGCAGAGAACAAATACAGTAGTTTGTTGAAAATTGGTCACTAGACAAAGATTTCCCATCTTCCCCTTCTATATCTCCTATGACACCAAATTATATATAATAGCAGCCTACATCTACATTTCCATTCTCAAGCCAAACCTTGAAAGGGGTATAATTTTAACTTACTACTACCAGAAATGTCATTGGTTCCATTTTATTGTTTTGGGTCACTGATATCCACCTCTGTCCAAGGTATCTAAGGTCAGTATGGGCTAAATGAATCCCTTCAGACTGGCAAAATTCCAAACTAATAAGATCTGAAAATCTAAAAATAGGATCCCCCCAAAAAAGATGCTGAAAATATAAATCAATTCAAAAGTGACAGATAAATTCATGATGGGAATCAAGACATCTAATGATATAATGCATCTAAAGACTTTTGCAAGACTTAAGAAACTATGTAATTGTGAGCTATTGCTATTAGGATATGTCATGAGTTTTCAGATTTCCATGTGAATAGGGACAATACTAAGAGTTTCTGGTGGAAAGTCCCTAATCTCAGGGGAAATTTGGCTAGGAAATAGTTACTTTGACATCTCTCTAGTCACCACATTCCCTGTAATAGCAGCACATTTTTAAACTTCCAGCGAGAAAACCGAACTTTCTAAAGCTCTTCTTCTGGCTCACCAGCCCCAGAGATGCCCTCACTATGCCCTCAGACTTGTCATGGAATGTTTGTGGTCCCTAACTAACACCAGCCTTTTCTGCCCAGTGTTGTTAAGGTCAGGAAGGATCATTCTAATCTAGTCGAGACATACACAAATACCCTGCCAGTCACTTGATTTCCTAGCAGGTCTGCCCTTAACTCCCTTTCTGATCAGCTGAAAATTATCCACCATCAAAACCTCATTGCAAACCATGTGTCTGTCTCCTCCTTCAAAAGAGAAAGCTAAAGCATGGAACTAAAGCCCTTGGCAACTACAGCTAGCTTGTCATGCAAAAGATCAGGAGGACCTAACACACCCTCACATCTAGACATGTATGCATGATCCTTTCCTTCTCTTCCCCTCAGCAAGGAAGACTAGTTCTCTATGGATAGCAAAGCTGATCTAGATTTAGGGGACCTGGCTTTTACTCCTAACCAATGCAGATTTGGGTGCTAGATTCATAAAGTCCAGTTCCCTCTTTTTCTCCTCATAGCTTTTTCCCTTTCCTTGGGAATACCAAGCATAGGGTAATAAGGCAACTAACTAAAAAGTCATCTAGTCCAATTTTTTCATTTTACAAATGACTAAACTGAGGTCTAGTGTGGCCATGTGTCCAGATCTGCCCAAGGAGTCAGTTCTCCTAGATGAGACCTTCTTGAGAACAGGGACTACTTTTTTTAACCTTTCTTTATATCTCCAGCACTTAGCACCATGGCTGGTACATAGTAGGCATATAATAAATTGGCTTGTTGACTCAATTGGATCCATCAACTTGTTTGTAAAGTGTTCTAATAAATGTATTTCAATATAATTGGTTTTCTTTGTAATATTGTGTGTTTTAGTTTATGCATTTTTGAAATATTATTCAGAGGAAGGGTCCTCAGTCTTCACCAAAGGGATCCATCATGCAAAAACAGTTATGAACCTCTACCCTAGAGTTTGTCTTGTTTTCCCAAACAAAAAGAACAGTAGTCTAAGCCCCTGAAAATGATGTGTGCTGAAGCCAGCTTGGACTAGCTTGTGAAAACTGATTGTTAAATTTCAGTGGGAACATGTTCTACCTTGAAAATTATAAAACACTATCAAATCAATCCTTGATTTTATTATTTTGATTGTCTATACATGAAAAATTGATAGAGAAAATGTTAATAATATTGCAGATTAAGCTTAAAAGTGTGTCAGGCATATATCTTTTCTTTTTTTTGAGAGGCAGTCCTTAAACATTTACCAGCTTTCCACTGCATGTATAAGATGAGTTCACATAACTCTAGCCAGACTGGAATCATTGGGTTAAATGGGAGCTTCCCACCCCCACCCCACCCCCCGCTTTCATTCCTGGCACTGAGATACTTCGCCTGGACAAGACCTGGCAGTTTGCTTCAAAGGCATTTTGTTTAGATGTGTAGGAGGAGTATGTACAGAGATGTCCTCCTGGGTTGTAGTTTCTCTTAAACACAAAGAGATAGTCTGGAACACATACAAAATAAAGCTTTGCACACATTCCTTCTGAGTAGATCTTCCACGGCTTTTCTTGCCTAGTAACAATGAAGCTCAACCACTTCTGCAGTGTGTACATGTGGCTTAACACACTGCTGAGATAACCATTGACTTAAGCAACTGGTTCCTGTGGATTTTTATTTTTTTTCCACCAGCATTTGTCATTTCTCACAGCACCTCTTGAGCCCAACCCAGCCAGGACTTCCAAGCAAGCCCCTCCCTATCACTAGCCTGCCAACTGTAAGGTCACTGAATCATCTCATAACACTCTCTCTCTCTCTCTCTCTCTCTCTCTCTCTCTCTCTTTCTCTCTCTCTCTCTCTCTTCCTCTCTCTCTCTCTCTCTTCCTTCCTTTCTCTTTGTCTCTCTCTTTCTCTGTCACTCTTTCTGCCTTTCTCTGTCTCTGTCTCTATCCCTGTCTCTTTCTTTCTCTCTCTCAGGCCAAGCTAAAGTCTTTCACTGCCAAGATTATCCAGCTCCTGAAAGAATGGACTGAGGCATTCCCCTACGATTTCCAGGATGAGAAGGTCATGAAGGAACTAAAAGAGGTCACTCACAGAATCACACAGTGTGATGAGGTAAGGGAATCTCCCACCCAGTTTCTCCTTGACTTCTAGGTCATTTGGAAAACAAAATACCTGAATTCCCTGAGGATTTTCTAGGCTGTGGGGGATGTGGGAGGGTATACAGGATCTTCTGGCTATGGCTTTGAATAGGGTCACACAGAGAAGGTCTTTGTTTCCATGGTCACAAACTGTCTTCTGGGTAATTTTCCAAAACTGAGTCAATGATTGAGACCAGGCCAGAGATTAGGGAAAGCTCAGTTCAGCTAATCCCTTACCTTTCAGAAAACAATCCAAAGTTCATATCTTAAAAGTAGTAAGAGGTCATAGGATCACATAATTTAGAACTGGAAAGGAGAATATCTAGTTCAATGCCCTCATTTTATGGATGAGACACAAAGCCACAAAGAGTTAAAGTGACTTGTCCTAGGTCATATATAGGTGGCAGTTATAACTTACCTTAGATTGGAACCTAGGTCCTTTGACTCCTGATGCATTGGTTTTTCTGATATAGAAGCATCTTCAACCCTGTATATAGAACACTTTGTAAAGGGATGGGAAAAGAATGTCAAAGAGTCAGAAGGACAGCTGGGTGGTCTCAGTGGTCACAGTGAATAGCACTGGGCTTGAAGTCAGGAAGACCTGAGTTTGAATCCTGCTTCAGACACTTTTTAGCTATATGACTATGAGTAAATCATTGGACCAATCAATTTCAGTTTCTTTATATGTAAAATGGTCATACTAATAGTATCTGCTTCACAGGGTTGTTGTCAGGATCAAATGAGATAAACTATGTAGAGTTTCACAGACTTTATAGTGCCACACAAATGCTAGCGATTATTGTTATAATTAGAGACAGGCAGAAATAATCATTTATGTTTATAATAAACTGTTTTTCACAGCATTCCAAAATTTACCAACCCATGTAAAGTAGGATAGAACCATCATTATCGTGACAAGTTGTAGACATGTTAAGTGATGTCCCCTACATCACATAGGGATTCAGTAGCAGCATCAGGATTAGAACTTGAGGCTTTTGACCCTCAAGGCTCAGGCCTTTTCCACTGGACCATTTTGATTTCAGGAACTAAAACCTGAAGATCTTAGGGAAAACTCAGTTCAAGGGGAAGAAGGAATCAAAAATTGATTTAGGTCAGAAATCAGATTCAAAGGATGCTGACAATGGCTGCCAGGGAAGCCCCATGGGGGATGGTGGAGTGGAAGGAGACTATATGAAGAAGGGTCTTCAACTACAAGGGAACATACAGGACATGTCATGTATGACTCACCTAACAGACCAATGGGGCATGGGCTCTGGAGGGAAGAGCAGAAATAGGGTCCTTGCTACCATGGCATTTTCTGGCCCCATTACCACAACAAATTATATCTTCTTCAAGCTGGCTGCTTAATAGTGTCTGGTCCTCAGTGTCTCAAATTGACATGAGTGATAAGATAGCTATTTATCCCTTTCAACTTAATTTCCTAATGAGAATCTTTCAGTAGCATCTGTAAAATATCAGAAGGAGTGTTCAAATCAAACCTGGCATACTAGCTGGTTCACCTCTGGGCCGGTCATTAAACATCTCAGACTCAGTTTCCTCATCTCTAAAGCGGGAATGATGATCATTGGTCCCCACCTCACAGGATTACCGTGAAGAAGTCACAAGCACTAAAGAAATGTGAACTGGGATTCTTAACAGCTGCCGCCTTCTCAATTTTGCCATTCTTTAGCTTCAGGAAGGATGGCTCTGTAGAAGTAGTCAACAGCCAGAAAGTCAGTAGTCATCCTACATGAAGGCATTACATGAAAGTTCACAGCAGATAAACTCTGGGGTGTTGGAATTTCTGGGCCTAAATAAGCAGGGATTCAGGGCAAAGTAGGCAGCCCAGTACCCAGGTAGGTGAGATGCAGGTGAGAATGCAAGCAGATGCTCTTGACAATTCACTCAGCGAGGCTCTCGGGCACACTGGGGCCATTCTTTGAGAGATCAGTTGCTGAGTAGGGACCAAAGCCCATTTCTAACACACACAAACTCTAAGCCAAGTCCTTCAACACTAGGTAAAAGAATCAGCTTAAAGCTAGCCCTACTCCTTTAGCAAAAGAATCTCCTTAATCATTATGAAGGAAAACCTCCAGGGAGGCAGGAAACAAAGCCACTCTAAGAACAAAGCTATAAAAAAGAAATCACCGCCATGTACAGGAGTAATTCAAGAAATAGAGGAGCAAGACCATCTTGGTGACAGTTGGCATTTCTTTAGGCCTTTGTAAACACTGAAGGTTTTGCGTACCTAGCCCACTTGATCCCTACAACAACCCTGTTGGGTGGGGATGGGGAGAGGTCAGATGCTACAGATATTATATTCTTCCTTTTGCAAAGGAGGAAACATTGCCCAAGATCACGTGACTCCCAAGTCCAGGATTCTGTCCACTGTTACTATACAGCTTCTCTCATCAATAACAATCATTTGATTACTTGCTAATTCATAAGTCACTGGATGACCCCTGATACTTGGAATTAGCTTCGAGTATAATTCATTGGGAATTTTTATTCATTTTTCCAAAGTTTCCACTCATTTTTGAGGTTAGCCTCAAGGGAACAGAAAGCAGAGAAAAATAGTGTCTTCAGAAACCCTTTACCCCATCCCATGCGTGCTTTTTTTCATCTGGTGTCTCAGACCACAACTCCGGGTTTCCCATGTACTAACACATTCAATATAACTTCCTTTAAAAAAATGGTAACTGCCATAGCAGTTTACAAATAGCTATTTCTCCATTATAATCTGATTTCTGCTGCTCGATGAAACAGCTCTGACTGCATTATCTTTCTTTGATTTGCCTAGGGAACCCACTGCTATGTAATGTGAAAGCTCATTTTACTGGAGGTAGAGAATTGACAGTTCAGTCACCACCCTTAGGTAGGCCTGAGTTCCTCCCAAAAAATTGTCAAGATAATCACACCTCTGGCCCAGGGATATTAGAATCCAAAGCAAATAAATGCTAAACCTCTGGGGAAAGGACATGGGCTTAAATGGTTGTTGATCACATAAGAGATTGAACTCAATTCTGATTATGGCTTGGTGACTACCTCATTTTCAGACTCTGGGCATAGATAGCATATCACATTCCATTTTTTAAACTTAGTATAAAAGCCATAGGAGGGCCTCCTGTTTCCAGAAGGCTGCGTCGTTTTGTTTTTTGGTTTTTTTTCTCCCACCACCATTTCTATCTCTCACTACTGATCAGCTCCCTCCTCTGCCAGGAAAGATGCTGGGACTGGCCTTCTGCCAGGACAGGTGGTGACTAGATGCTGGGCTTCACTGAGCATGCTTCTGACTCCTGACAGTTTCGGTCCCTTGAGAGGGTCAGCTTCAGGAATTTGTCCAAAATGCATGCACACAGATAAGAGAGAAGCCCTATGACTGGCTCCAGGCAGAGTACCAGCTGTTGTCAAAAGCCTCCAAAGCAGGAAGGGAATTTCACTGACAGAGGTCTTTCCATTTCCTATTCCCCAAGGTCCGATTCTCCCTTATTCTCCAGCTTGTGGACATTAGCATGTAGAATAGTTGTCAGCCTCATATAGTGAGGAGAGCATGTGGGTGTTGGAAGCCAGCCTCTGACTCTTACTAAGGTACATGACAGCAGACAGGTCATTTACCCTTTTGGAGGCTCCATTTTCTCATCTGTAAAGTGGGGATAACAATGCCCACAGGGCTGTTATGATGATCAGGTGAGATAATGTAAGGTTTTCATAAAATTTGAAGTGACATATAAAGCTAGCTAATAGTAGTAGCAGTATTGGCAGAGGAAAGCATAATGATAATGGTATGCTTTTTCTGACTGGTACTTTTTGCTGAGTACCAATCCATCTACTGCCACACTTAACACTGTGATAGTTAAAGGATGATGGTATCTGCCTTCAAGGAACTTACAATCTCACTAAGAACAAATAATAGATACACGAAACAGAATGATAGATATGTAATTAAAGTGCTCAATTGTATGGTTTTGGAAGGGAGCAATTAGCAATATCAAAGAATAATAATAAAATAATAGTCAGGGAAAGTTTGTCAAAGAAGTGGGCCTTGAAGGTTGGGTAGACTTTAGATATGTAGGGAAGAGGGCATTCTACGGTGGGTTAAGAGGAGAACAGAAACAATTGGAGTCTGGAATGTGTATGAAATGTGTTAGGAGATAGCAAAAAGGTCAGACTAAATGCTCTGTGTTGGGAAATAGTGGGAGAGATGGTTGGTAAAGTAAAGTGGCTCTAGGTTAAAAGGTTGCAATCCAGTGTGCTCAACAATGAGAAATACTATAGGTTCAGTACAAAAAAGTCTTAATTAGTCAGGCAAAGTCTTAAGGAAGAGAGACCAATTTGAAGGCTGTTCTAGAAGTCCATACCTGAGGTGATAAGAGCCTTGATGAAGATGGCAACATTGGGAAGGAGTAGAAAAGGGGAAAAATTAGAGATTTCCAAGGCACCTGGGACAACCCCCTTTCCTTCTACTAATAAACATGTAATAACAAAGGTTTTGATCACTAATATTCTTCAGATAGAAGGTGATGTTGTCATAACTAGTGTCCTGTCTACCATATCCAGCATCTGGGTAGACTAAGGAGTTCTAATGGCTTAATGAATCTGTTCTCCCTTTTCCCTTAGGAGAATGGGACAGTGAAAGCAACCATCACCCAGATGACCCAGAACCTCATCCTGTCCCTTACCACCAGGAACCAGTTCCAGGAGATAAGGGAGAAATTCCGCCAGCCTGTCACAGACAAAGGGACTATTCTGAAGTCAAAGCCCCAAGCGGCCCAGAAGGATATCCTAAGTGTGTGCTGTGACCCGCTCATTCTGGCCCAGCAGCTCACCCACATAGAGCTGGTTAGTGTTCTGCCTTCTCCCCCTCTCCAGCCCTCTTCCCAGCTCATAATGCTTCAAGGTGGAAGTATGCCTTCCAGCTCTCAAAAAAAATTGTATAAAAAAGTTTTGAGAATGGGGTTCTAGCATTCAATTCATTCATATCCATGTCAATGTTTATGTCTGTGTTTATGTCTATGGCTACATCTATATCATCTATTTCTATATCTATCTGTCTCTGTCTCTATCATCCCTATCTATGTCTACATTTATAGGTCTATAACATAGAACATATATACAAGATTCAGTGCTATAAATGCCTGAAAGGAGAATTAAAATCAACAGAACTAGATCAGAAATATAGGCAGTCTGTAGAAAAAATAAAGTGAAAATGATGATTCACATAATCTGCCCCCAAATAGCTCCATGCTATGCTAAAGGATTTCAACAAGAAGTGGACAGAGGAACTTCAGGGGCTTCTGGGCTTGATGCTGGGATTAACTTTAGAAAATAATAAAGTTTCGCCTCTGAAGAATTAGCCCCAACAAGGGAGAAAGAAAACTTAAGGTCTTCAGACCCACATAAAGCAATATGTCACTGAGAAGAAATTAAATGCAAGGTTCTTAAGGGCCAAGGACATCACTAGGAGTGGACAGTTTCAGAAATGGCTGTCCTAAGAGTATCAGGCCACAGAATAAGGAAGGAATGGGCCCCTGGAATTGCGAATTTTTCTGAACACCCCAGTAAACAGATTCAGAAGGACCTTAGGGATCATATAGGTCAGTCTCACCTCCCGATGCATGAATTCTCTCCATAACAGATAGATGTCCATCCATCTACTTAAACATTTCTGATGGCAGGGAGCTCTCAAATAAGACAGTCCATTCCATGGTTAGACTCCTCTAATTGTTAGAAAGTTATTCCTTCTACTAAAAAACCTTCCTTGTACTTTCTATGCTTGGTCCTAGTTTTTCAGTCTCTGACAATCTCAAATTAATTTTAATCATTCTTCCACATTATAGGTATTTGAAGACAACACAAATCCTTAAGTTTTCCCTCTTGTAAAGTCCCTCAATCATGTCTCCTAACTTATAGATTATTTCCTAGCCTGGTCCCTTGGAATAAACCAGTCATTAAGTTCAGGGACCATTTTAAATGTGCTGCCCAAGTCTGAACACAATATCCCCAGGGTGTGATCATAGCAGTGTAGAGAGTACATTGAAATTTTTATCTCCCATCATCTGGGCATCATGCATCTAGTTATGCATATTTAGATTTTATTAGCCTTTTTTTTTTTAAGCAGCCACATCATTTTTTCTATCTCCTTTCTCCCCATTTCCATTTCAGGAAAGGGTCAGCAACATTTACCCTGAGGATCTGATGCAGATTGTCAGCCACATGGATTCTCTAGATAATCACAAGGTGGGTCATTTTTTTTTTAACCAAGGTAAATAAATTTGGGGATATCTTCCTGCTTTTTATAGACCTAAGTAGGAACTTGGCACTGAGTTACAAAGAATTTGTCCTTCAGACCCCCAAGATCAAGGAAGAGAAATGAGTCATACCTGGTGGAATAGAAATGGATGAGAGGAGGGTTAATTCCTTAACTTAATGGGAATGCCTTGTCCCCCATTTAAAAACCCTTCAGGCTCACTCCACCACTCATTGGCCTCCAGCCTCTTTGTTAGCTAGGCCTGAAAACATAACTAGGGTGGTGGAATCAGGTTTGATGTCAGAACTGCAGAACTACTATATAGTTGCCTGGGGAAAAAGGACCTACTGAAGCAAGACAGGGACTTTACTATACAGGAACAACAAATCCTGCAATTCTTGTTTCCAAAGAGAACAGATGAGAATCATGGGAAGAGCTCCTGCTTGACCACAGAGATCTTCTCTCTCTCCTTCCCAACTCCACCCCTACCTAATTTTTTTTTTCTAAAAGGCCCTTTCCTCTCACATGAAACTTGCCACTCTCCCTGGGTAAGGCCAGGAGAATTATATCTTGTGATAAAGTGAAAGAGTTTTGAATTCTCTTCTCAAAGCCCTGGACTGATTTCTGACCTCTTATCTCTCAGTGCCGTGGGGATGTAACCAAGACCTATACCCTAGAGGCCTATGATAATTGGTTCAACTGCCTGAGCATGCTGGTGGCCACAGAGATTTGCAGGGTAAGTGGTTGTGCACGTCAGATCTGTGCTTTGAACAAGAGCAGTTTTCCATATTCAATGACATATACCATCCTGTCCTATATAAGTAAGCAGATTATCTCTTCTCCCACCATTTGATTAAGAAAAAAGTAAATAAAACATAAACCTTCTATGTACACAAGGCTGGAAATGTTCTCCCTACTTGTCAAAATACTACTCATCTGCAGACACAATTCAAGTTTTCAATTTCCATCTTTTCCAGGAAGTCTTCCCTAAGAAGGCAACCAACCCACCCTAATTTCTGCCTTTACCCTCTACTATAGCACAGCGATGTGGTGGAATAAATCATGCCTAGAGTCAGGCAGACCTGAATTCAAATCTGGCCTTAGATACTTACTAGCTGTGTGACCCTGAGCAAGTCACTTAACTCTGTTTGCCTCAGTTTCCTCATCTGTAAAATGAGCTGCAGAAGGAAACAGCAAACTACTCCAGTAGTTTCTGCTAAGAAAACCCTAGATGTGGTCACAGAGAGTCTGACACTTAACCTCTATTTGCCTCAGTTTCCTCAACTGTTAAATGGGGATGGTAATAGCAGGGTTGTTGTGAGGATCAAAAGAGATAATAGTTGGAAAGTGGCTGGCAAATAGCAAGCTCTATGTAAGGCCAGTTGCCATTAGCATTATTATTTCTTTTGCTTCTCCTCCCCCCCCCTTTTTTTAAAAGAATTTAGGGACCTGGGAGGCGGCTCGGTGGCACAGTGAATAGAGCACCGGCCCTGGAGTCAGAAGGACCTGAGTTCAAATCCGACCTCAGACACTTAACACTTACTAGCCGTGTGACCTTGGGCAAGTCACTTAACCCCAATTGCCCTCCCCTCCCCCCTGCAAAAAAAAAGGAATTTAGGGCCCTGATTCTCTTCCATTTGGGGCGCTTTATGCCATGCAATCTGACACTGCTCTTGTGCTGTGTGAATTTTATCTCTCCAACTTGACTATGAATTTGTTAAAGGAAGAGATTGTGTCTTTATGCTTCTCATGTCTCCCATGGTTCTAGTCCAGTTGTGTTCACACAGTGGGCGCTGAATAAGTGTGTGTCAGTCAGAAATCACATCACTGGGAATGGACAGGATAAAATGGACCTGAATCAGCAGACGAGGGCTAATGTGTGTATCCTGTACAGCCCCTAAGCTGGTTTGGTGCCAAAAAGCTGAAGGTGGGCACATGCAGCTGTCATGGAGCAGCTTCTAGGTCCAGGATGCTAAGAACCCTTCCTAGAAATTAACCTTTTGGCATGGGGGAAGGGGCAGGGAGTTGCTGATACTTTCCTGCTGCCGGATGGATCACTTTACAGCTGGAGGGGAGGGCTGCCTGGGGAACACCCCACCCCTGGAAAAATACATTCAAACTGACCCTCCCTGATTCCTCTCTGGCCTTGAGATTGCTCCTTCGAGAATACTCTTTGGACGATGACTTTTGAGAGCCAAGTTATTTGTATTAAAATGATTTTTTCTTCCCCGCTTTGGGGCAATGACTTTTGAGGAAATCTCAGTGGATCCACCTATACTTACTCACCTCTGGAATTGTGAATACATGCTTAGATATTATATCACAGTGTCTGGGTATGGTTACATATTTTTTTAAAAATCCAGGATTGGTCCATTGGTCTTAAAATGGGATCTTTGAATGTAAAAAAAAAATATATCATATGATCAAAAAAAAAATAATACCCCTTTATAGGCCACACTCAGGTTTTATTTAAGAGCACATTTTGGGGAAAGTGCAGCCTCTTTTTGGACCAGTACTATAAATCTATTGTAAAGATATGTGAGAAAGACAAGTGAACTTCATATCCTTCAGACTGCCTCTAATCAGTCTTCATAGAGGCATCTCAGGGAGAGAAAATAGAGATTAATTACAGTATTCTAAGGGTCACAGAGCAGAAGTTGTGGCAGCTGTAGTTTGAATGTATTGGCCTCCTGAAAGACTTAACCAGGAGCTATTTCTTTCCTTCAGGTGGTAAAAAAGAAGCAAAGGACAAGAATGGTAGAATTCTTCATTGATGTGGCAAGGGAATGTTTCAACATTGGGAATTTTAACTCCATGATGGCTATTATCTGTGAGTACACGGCCCTCCCCACCAGAGCCTGCCACCTTCTGGCAGCGCTTAGCACCTCTCATCCTTTCATTTCAGTTCAAAGACTAAAGCTTGCCAGGAGGCCAGGTTGCATTAACTGATCATTGAACTGAGCTGGAAGCTTCTTCATTTCTTCCACTTCTGTGGGAATTTTTTTCTTTATTATCCCCTCTCTCCCATCTCTACCCTATGAACTGAAACAACATTCCCTTCAAAGATTATATTATTTTATATATTCATATATATAAATACAAATCTATATATTAATATATTGAATATATATATATATATATTCATTGGAAAACTGTCCCTCAATCTGATTCCATGGTGCTTTTCTCCCTCTTGCAGCTGGTATGAACCTGAGTCCAGTGGCACGACTAAAGAAAACATGGTCCAAAGTCAAGACCGCTAAATTTGATGTTCTGGAGGTATGTGCTGGGTTATTTTGTATGGTGACTAAGAAAGAGTTAATAGAAACTTCGTAAAAGTAGCACAACCATAGAATATCATGAGGCCTGAACCATGAATCAAGAAAGCGAGATTACAAGGTCTCCCTACCCTGAGGCCTCAAAGGGTCTCCCCATACATACTGTCTTTGACATGTTAGTAACATAGCCTAGAAGAAGCATCCATAGGTATCTTCTGTGCTTTTAGAATAAAAGGAAGAAGAAAACACAGTCAGCTTAAGATTCCCTCATCCCCTTCCCTCTACCCCCAGGCCTCTTCCTCTAAATGGATAATGCTGGAAATTCCACCATTACTACTTCATTCCTTTTGATCATTCTTAATGTGCAAAGGACATTAGAGGCGACATAAGTATTGACAACCTACAGTAAAGGAAGAATTTGAGAGCAAGTGTTGATGATGGGCTGATAGGAGAGTTCATTGGAGCTGTCTGTTGGGACCAGGGTTAGAAACTAAATAAAAAAGATGATGAAATGGGGAGGCTATTTCTGAAGATTTTTATCTCCTCCATCACTAGCCAGGCCAGCTTTGTATCTGTGTCTCCCTAGCAACTGCTTTGACTTCGAACCAGGAAATCCCCATCCCCTATATACTTAGGGGTTTTTTTTCTTTTTTTTTTCCATTTCCTCTCTTAGGGTGACTTTTCTTCCTTTATAAGGGAGCCAGACCCTACGATTCACAATGAAAGACTACCCTCTAGTGGCAGGATCTGAGATCAGGCCAAAGTTAGGTTTGGGGTTTGGGTTTGGATTTTTTGCTTCCAGAAAAGAGACTAGAGCGTTTTTCCATAAGTCAGTCTTGACTGGTTACTGAAAGGGGGATAAAATGTTCAGCCATTAAGAGACCTAGAGGAAGGAAAACCTTGAGGTATAGGACCTTGAAAGCCATGAGAGAAGGATATTTGGTTCATGTTCCATCCTTTCCATTTGCAGCACCACATGGACCCTTCCAGCAACTTCTGTAACTATCGAACTGCCCTGCAGGGGGCTGCCCAGAGGTCTCAGACTGCCAACAGTAGCAGGGAGAAGATAGTCATCCCCGTTTTCAACCTCTTCATCAAGGACATCTACTTTCTGCACAAAATACACACTAACCGTCTGCCAAATGGCCAAATCAACTTCAAGGTGAGCCCAAGGAGTGTTCAGGAAGAAATATTCATGGTGTATGTAATAGGGGAAGGGGGATGAAATAAGAGTCAGAAGATATCATAGAGGTTATTTAGGACAACCCTACTCAACACTTGGACCACTTCTACCATACCCCTA
The DNA here is from genome assembly GCA_028646515.1 of Pseudochirops corinnae. Taxonomy (NCBI): domain Eukaryota; kingdom Metazoa; phylum Chordata; class Mammalia; order Diprotodontia; family Pseudocheiridae; genus Pseudochirops; species Pseudochirops corinnae. The sequence continues at coordinate 158,513,661 of CM053589.1, forward strand.
ACAAGACTGAGAGCAGCCATCAGAGTGCTGGACAGATCATAAGTGAACACGGTAGCCAATTAGGAAAAAAAGCCAGCCCTGGGATGGGTGGCATTGACCTGATCCTAAATGTAATCTGAACATGTCAAGAAGGAAGAAGTCATTGTGGGCTGGGCAAGTCTTAGAAATGAGGTAAGATGAACTGAGTGTGAACAGAGTGATATTGGACAAACGGAAAAATGGGAGGAATTTGGGGTTGGGGACGGAAGGGTGAGTGGGTGGATTGTGTGACCCAAGGTAGGAAAGAAATGAAGGAATGTCCCTGTGACATTGTAGAAATATAGCTAGATTTAAAGTCAGGAGACCCAGATATGAATTTTCTGCTATTCATTATCTGCACCTCTTAAAAGTCTCATCTCATTAGATCAGTTTTAACAAGTGAGAGTTGGAAGTTAGAAAGATAGTTAGAAGAAAGAAAATTAGGAGAACTAGAAGGGACATTCTCCGGGGTCCTTTTAGGCTCAGAAGATGACTGATTTATGACTGGAAGGGACCTTAGAAACCAACAAGTTCAACCCCCTCAAATTGAGACTGAGGTTAAATGACTTGCCCAGGGTCACAGTGCTATCAAGGATCAAGGGCAAGATTTGAACTTAGAAGTTCAGTAGCGTGTTGGAATCTGGAATGACCTAAGCCCTTTAAGCAAAAGAAGGATGATAACAATGATGATAGCTCACATTTACATAGCAATCTCAGGTGTGCAAAATGTTTTACAAATATTACCTTATTTGATTCTATGAGGGAGGTACTATAATTATTCCCATGTTACAAATGAGGAAACTGGGGCTCAGAGGGGTTAAGTGACTTGTCAAGAATCACACAGCTAGTACATTTCACATGTGGATTTGAAGCCAGTTTTTTTTTTTTAATCCAGTCCCCAATCCGTGATGCTATGGCTCTGTTATAATTAGTTGGTGCAGGAGGTTAGGAGGAGCCAGGAATAAAAAGTAGAGGGTGAGAAGGTAGGTAGGGGTGGTGCCAGAAAGAAGTCATTACTATCCTAGCTGGGGCAGCTGGGTGGCATCACAGTGCATAGAGCACTGGGCATGGCAACAGGAAGACTCATCTTTCTGAGTTCTATTTTAACTTCAGAGTAGCTGGCTGACCCTGGGCAAGTCACTTAACCCTGTTTTCCTCAGTTTCTTCATCTTCAAAATAAGCTACAGAAAAAAAAACTACAACAATATCTTTTCCAAGAAAGCCCCAAATGGGGTCATGAGAGTCTGACATGAGAGAAATAACTGGACAGCAATAAAATCAACAACACAATGTGAGGGCAGCTAGGTGGTACAGTGGATTACTGGCCCTGAAGTCAGGAGGACCTAAGTTCAAATCCAGCCTCAGACATGTAGCTATTTGACCCTGGACAAGTCACTTAACCCCAATTGCCTCTAAAAATAATAATAATGTGCATAATACTTTAAAGGAATCAGAGAAATGTAAGAATGAGTCCTTATCCTAAAAGAATTTGACACAGATAAAAAGTGAAATAGAAAGTGTAGGTAGGTGATCTGGCCTGAGGATGTCTGTCCTAAGGATCTAAACAAATTTGTTTGAGGTCACAATAAGAGAATCAACATGGGCTTGAGTAGTCAGAGAAGGTTTTGTGGAATAGGTTGGACTCAAGTTGGATCCTGAAGGATGGTCAAGGTTTGAACGTGTAGAGAAGACAGGGAAGGAATTCTCAGTGAAAGAAACAGTAGAAAGGTGGGAATGTGTACAGAGACTGGGTAAGGGGAGATTAGGTTGGAGTCAGATGTAGAGGAGCATTTTGAATGCCAAGTTAGTATTGAGAGACACAGAGGGAAATGAGGTATTTCTTAAAACTACTGAATTGAAGGGATGTTAAGAGTCTAGTCTATCACTCCCATCACACACACACACACACACACAAACACACACACAAAGAAGTGGTGGTTATGCTTTTTCCAAAGACACAATTCAGGATGAAACTTAAATGTGTCTGTTTCCTCGATACCACAGACTAGGCAGGGATCAGAGCTCTACATTCCCCCTAAAACTCCATAATCAGAAAATTGCTATTTCCTGGCTAAGGTCTCCCCTACAAAGAGAAGAAAGCTGTCAGCCATTGGTGAATAACTCTGCCTCCCAGTGCTCAGTTTTTTACTTAACTATTTCTGTCCATGTAGACAGCAATGTCTCCCAAGAATGAGCCCAAGTTCCCCACACTATCAAGCAGACCCATCTAGACACAAAAGAGTAGGGAAAGAGATACACACAACCACAAAAGAAAACCAAATGGACAGAAGTTTATACATTCATATTCATTATTTCACCCAATCCTAACAACATGTGATATAGAGGTTGCCATCCCTATTTGATTGATAAAACTTCAGATGTAAATAACTTGAAATAGACCACACAGCAAATTAGTAGTAGGGCTCTAAACAGAAGCCGGGTCCCTGGATTCCTCTTTGAGAATACTTTGTTCCACACGTCCTCATTCCGTTTGGTTTTTTGAGCTTAATAAATGTTTATTGATTGACCAACTCTTGCCTTTTGTAGAAATTTTGGGAGATTTCCAGACAAATTCATGACTTTATGACATGGAAACAGGTGGAATGTCCTTTTGAGAAAGATAAGAAGATCCAGAGTTACTTACTCACAGCACCTATTTACAGCGAAGAAGGTAAAATCTTTTGATTTATCTCAGCTCCCACATTTATACAAAGGGCACTTATATGTCAGTCCCATGTCAATAACCTGGGGTGGAATGGCTCTCCATAGAATATTGTCCTATGTGTGATGTAGCCTATTGAAATAACTCCCACCACATGAAATAACTCCCATTTTCCCAACCCCGTTGTAAAGAAATTTAATTTAAGCTCATGGTCCTGAATTCTCCTCATCCCTTATACTCCCTCCCCCCTGCCACAGGGGACACTTCATAGCCTTGTTTGAATTCATTCTGGAGAGAGGAGTATGAGCTTGGTGAAAAATGCCTGAGTACCCAGTGCTAATGAGTGTTCTTTTTTCAGCTCTCTTTGTAGCATCCTTTGAAAGTGAAGGTCCAGAAAATCATATGGAAAAAGACAGCTGGAAGACGCTCAGGTATGCAAAATTTACTTAAGAAAATTACTCAAAAGTATGAGATGGCTTGGGCAGCTAGGTGGCGCAGTGAATAGAGCACTAGCCCTGGAGTCAGGAGGACCTGAGTTCAAATCCAGCCTCAGATACTCAACACTTACTAGCTGTGTGACCTTGGGCAAGTCACTTAACTTCAATTGCCCTGCCTTACCTTGTTACCCCCCCAAAAAAAGTATGAGATGGCAACCAAGAATACTACTGCATTCTTGGGCTGCATTGAGAGGATCACGTTCACCCAGAGCATTGTGTCCAGTACTGGATATCCCATTTTAGAAAGAACACTGAGAAGCTTTAGGGTCCAACAGAAGACAACCAGGGTAGCAAAGGGCCGTATGAGATTTGGTTGAAAGAGCTGAAGATGTTTAGCCTTGAGAAAAGATTCTGGCAAGGACTCAGGAAAGATCTTTGTGTATCTCTGAAGGGCTATCACTTAGAAAAGGGGATACATTTGTGCTGCTTGGTCCCAAATGTCAGAAGCAGGAGCAATGGATAAAAGTGTCAAAGAGGCAAATTTAGGTTTCAAAGGAAATAGAAAAAATAGCAAAAATGCAATATTTTAAAACCATTAACAGGTGTAGTCATTCTATTGCAAAACTTCCTACTAATTGGAGCCATTCCAAATCTTTGGAGGTATCCAAGCAAAGGCTCAATGGACACTTATATTAAACGTGATGTCAAGGAGATTATATATATATATTATATATATATATTTTTTTTCTTTTTCTCCAAATTCAGGACAACTCTCCTCAACAGAGCCTGAAATTTCAGGGTGCAGCATAAAGAAGTGGAGGGAAAAAAGCACATGAATGAACCAAGTTTTTATCCTGAATGAAAAAGGGGATTGAGATGAGCAAGACCTCACTGGTTGGGGTCTGTTTTGTATATACCTTTTGTGAGAAAAAAAAAAGGGTAAATATTTCGTGCATCAACCTTAAGGCACCTAAAAAAATGAAGGTTTTTGTTTATTTTAAATATCAGGGCAGGGCCCTGTAAGGGGACAAGGGGGGATTATCATGGGGAGAGAGTATCCATGGTAATGTCTTAATCTAATAAAATGTAGATTTTTATTTTCCATGTTTGATTACTTCCATCTTAAGAAAAATAAAATTTAAAAACCCAACCAAATACAACCTGAACACTGCACAGGTTCAGTGCCCTATCAGACAGTCTCTAGAGCAGTGTCTCTCTAAAGTCGGGGACTAGTGCCTTATAAGGTGCTGAAATTGTCTTATGTACCTATTCCTTTCAAGCTGGGAGTAAGCAAATGCAAACCAGGAGGGATGGAGACCCAGAAAGCAGCTACATCCTTGTAAATATAGGGGGAGATATTATGGCACGTGGACTAGAGCATACCTACCTATAATAGCAAAAGGACAGTATTCCGCTTTTTCTGACCTTGTTGGAAAAAAGGGACAACTGCTAAAGCTACGAGGAGTTTTATGTCTGAATGCTTCTGGAGATGATTGTTTGAGTTTGGGCTGTCAATAGTTTACATTTCCATTTTCCTTTAGCAGGGATTTGTTGGGAGGGGGGAAACAAGCTTGTATGTAATCTACAAACTACACACTTAGATACAGAATTTTCCCTAATGGTATGTCTAGCAAATTGTTCCTAGGAGCCTTTCAGAGAAAAGAGGGGAAAAAAGAGTAAATCTAAAATGAGGGAAGGGAGGTAGATGCGAAACAGATGTCTGTTTTTAAGGTCGTACCATGAGAGAAAACAGTACCGAATACTGTGGCGTTTCAGGTCATTGTTTGAACCCCAGTGCAAAGTGAAAATTAGGCTCTTCTGTCAGCCAAGGGTACTAGATGATTACTCCCTCCTTCCAACTGTTCTCAGATAGATGTTTAATTGGGACACTGAAAAACTAAAGATTAGTAAAGCCACTGACAAATGTAGCCATTCATATGAAAAATTACCCATCATTAGAAAACGCTTTCTATATCCCCAATTAGAACAGTAAATTATTTCCCCCATATCCACTTCAAAGGAGTACACCTTGGCTCTTATCAATCGTGAGGAAGTATCAACTTCACTCCATTATATAGTTGGACGATCTCTTATAAACTTCAAATTCATCTTCTTTCCTCATACATTTTGTTTCTAGGTATTCATTTTTCCCAGATAATAAAACTGGAAAACCTAGGTAGATGTATTTTGTTTGTTTCCCATTCCCATAGCACTGAAAGAGGAACAAATGTTGAATCGATGCCTTGCAATCCGATGCTCAGATGGAAGGAGGTGGTAGGAGGGGCTAGCTTAGCAAGACTAGCTGGGAGAGGGGAGAGAGGAAAGGGAAGGTGACTGTTTTTGTGATTTGCTGCTATATTCCTGTGCTAAAGAACAGAATTCTCAGCCCTGTGGTAGAGTAAGAATATTTATACTGTATTATTACAGTGTTTTGCACTTTTCAGAGACATTCTAGATCGTACATATTGTCAAACACTATAAAAGGAATTGTATATCAGCTTTGTTTATGTATTTGAGATAAAGAAAGGGATGCTTAAATTTAAGAAAATATATATATATTTGAAATGCATTTTTAGACCACTTTCTGTATAAGTATTAAAAAGCTTTCACATAAATGTGCACTTCCCTGGTCGAGCAGTTTTAGTGTATACTTGAAATAGACTTGGTGTCTCCATTTGTTACTTTCTTTTCCCAGTTCAATCCATTCATTCCTTACTTACATAAGGTGTTTCACTATTCTAAGATGAATTACAGAGTATAAAGCTGTACCATAAAAGCAGGATATTCTGTGTGTGACTGGGTGTGCTTGCATCAATAAAAAAAAAACAAACAAGTTGTTTCAACCATGCTGACCTTGGTCTCTTCTTATATATCTATAGTATCCTTTCAATGAATGAGTGAATTATCTGGGGAATTGTTTATTAAATACCCTTTAAAGAAGACAATGTAGAATCATCTTTGTACCCTCAAAAAAGAAATAAAACATATGGATACCCTGCTCCGTTATGAGTCCTAAGCTTTAATCCAGGAGAAACTAAAATGTTAATGGTACCTTACATTTCTATTTATGGACTTCATACTTTTCAAAGTATGTCCACATCCATCCTATCAGTAAATCCTCAGAACAGTCATGTGAGGCCTTTTTAATCTCCATTTTTATCTCCCTTTGGCAGATAATGAAACCAAAATTCAGAGGGTTGAATTACCCAAGGTCACATAGCTAGATAAAGCAGAGCCTCATTCCTCCACAATGTTGCACCTCCCCAGAAGTTTCTCATGTTGAGTTTGGTTTTTAGTGAATCTGAGCTTGTGAGTGACAAATTTGCTTCAGACAGACATTTAAGCTTCTGGACCAAGAGCAATGAATAGCAACCAACAGAGATCACTAATTCCTCCTACACTTGGTAATCTAAAACAAACCTACTTTTAAAAACAGGCTAAGAAAACAAAAATAAAAACAAAATCTGATTATCTCTACAAACTTCTGGGCTTGCTTCACAAAAAGTATATTCTCTATCTTCTCTGTCCTTCTTCCTTCTTGTCCTAACCTCCCCAAACTACCCGAGTTGCAGCCAAATGCAGCAAGCTCCCCATTGTTGAAGAGCACAAGCAACTGGACTTGGCTGTCTTGCATCAATTTTGTCCCTGAGGAAGACGAAACAGCTGCTGGGGGTCTGTGTACACCAGTCCTTACAAAATAGGAATTTATTAGCATCCACTTTGACTGGTTAAGGGAAGTGGAATGTTCAAAAGCTATAAATCAGAGCCGTGAAAGGATTCCTTTGTTCTCAAATGAATCAATAACCCCGGGCACTGCTGATAAATAGCAAATGGAGGCGGAGTATCCATAAATTCACGAGTATGATTATATTCCATCTTCTAAGTAAGCTCTCACTTCTATCTTTGAAAAATTACTTAACCACTATTTTTCATGGGCAGCAAGATCAACAAAACTGTCATCTAGTCCTCCTCCACCAAAGCCCAGGCATCTCATAAAACTACTAAGACCAAGGGACTCAAACATGATACAATCATAGAATGTCAGAGCTGGAAGGAAGCATAGCGATCATATAGTATTAATTCAACCCTCTCATTTAAAAGTGAGGCTCAGAGAGGTGATGGGATTTGCCCCAGTAGTAGCAAGCTGAAACTCAAGACCCAAACCTAGTCGTCCTTCCATCACACCAAGCTCCTTCAGCTGTATGGACAGCACACCCATGGCATGGCATTCACAGGACCAATAATACAAAACACAGTGAAACAGATCCAAGGTATCATATTGTCCGCGCCCAAAACATTACAGATGTCTTAACAATTTCCCTTTGGTAAAGTTATTTGGGAAATTAGTGAATTAATTCTTGAATTTTAGTCTTGCCCTTTCAAATCTGGTCTGTAGCTGATAGATGGTTTATAAGACTTTATGAATTACACCCAAACATAACCAAAAAGATTGTGAACACATTCAGCATCACAAATTCACCCTACAAATACTTCTGTGCTCACCACTGTGCTGCACTGTAATTGATTAAGTAAGCTATGTGTATAGTAATTCACCAATGGTAGGAACATGCTCTTGGAGATGTTCCAGTAGTGCCTAATCTTGCCATTCTCAATTTCCCACTGGACACCAAAATCAAATATCTGTAACCCATCTACCAAGGGTTGTACTTGTAGCTAATGACCATGGCATAGTGCACAGAGACTATCTATCCCATGTGACTTTGAAGCTGAGACCTATTATTTTTAAATAAATAGCTTACTTTTTTTTTTTGCAAAGGCTCTCAAAAGTCTTATCCCAGTTTTAAGATCTAACAGCTTACAAAGGGCTAAGATTTCTGGGATGTGCTAAGGCTTACCTCACAATCCTGTAAGGTGGGAAGGACAAGAACTATCCCCACTTTCCGGATGAAACTAAAGCTCAATTATCTTGGCCAAATGAATATCATAATAATTAAAATACAGCTAATCCTTAACTAACACCATACAGATTAATTTTAAGCTTATTTCCCTATTCACCAAGTCCTCTAAATCACTTTACTAAAGAGCTCAAGATGACAGAGCAGTCCTTTTTCCTCCATCTTACCATTATCACCATAATCTTCACACAACCCACACATGCCCTCTTTTCCAAAAACGTTAAACATTTCTTGGGGATTTTTTGAGGGGTGAATATGTTTCTGATGTTATGATGACAGTCAATGAGAAACAAATTCATTGTAGAGTAACTTGCTTTACAACCAAGTTTGTTGGACATCATCGACTCTGTAAAGCAAGACATGCACTGCCTCTATTGGAATTTCATTCACTAAGATCACAGAACAACATAGAAAAAGGCGATGCTGTCTTCTGTTCTATGTTTTTTCTTAATGGACTTTTTGTTTGCTCAAGAATGATGCTATAGGGACAGCTAGTTGGCACAGTGTATACAGCATAGGCCCTGGAGTTAGGAGGACCTGAGTTCCAATTTGGCCTCAGACACTTAACACTTACTAGTTGTGTGACCTTGGGCAAGTCACTTAACCCCAATTACCCACCCACCCCCCTTAAAAAAAAGTAAAGAAAAAGAAAGAATGATGCTATATTCATGTTAGAAGAGAGAACAAGATGGGATTTTTTCCTCATGTGAGGACATGACATTTTGGAATTTGAATAATGATCAGTCAGGCATTGTGTTCAGTGCTAGGGATGCAAACTAACCCCCAAAGCTCCTCACAGTATAATGAGGAAGACAACAAATAAACAACTGTGCAAAACAAGCAATGCACGGGACCCATCAGAGATGATCAACAGAGGGAAGGCACTGGAATAGTAGTGTGGTTGGTTCTATCAAGAAGTCAAGAACATTGTTATACACTCAGTAAAACTACAAATCAGAAAGGGGAGGGTCATGTGAGAACACAAAACTATCACTAGGATGGTCCACCTCGGGCTTCTCCCAGGTACCAACATCTAAGGGCACTACTTCCTCCCTGCTAAGATTCAGAGACCTGTGTCTTCGTGGCTCGAGGTCCTCTGCTGGCCTGGGCCTCAGGAAGGGTTAGAGAGGAAGCATGGGATAATTACCTAGAAAATAGGGAGGGTTAGACCACCTTTATCCCACTACAGCCAGATAGTCTGAAGGAAGGCTACCCAACTAAGGGCCAGGAAATGTGGTCATCGCCAACAGAGGTCAGGGTAGCGGATGAGGGAGATCTTCTCTGGGAAGGTAGGAATTAGGTGAAAACAGAAGAAAAAAGTGGCAGTGTATGTCCTGACACCCCAAAAACTAGTCCAGGGACCAGCAGCAGTCTGGAGAGCTGTGAAGAGGAAGCCCTTCATGGGCTGCATCAAATCATGCTCCACATTGGAGAAGAGGAGACACTTTAAGAAAGGTAAGACCAGGGAAGGGAAAGAGTACCTTGCAGCAGGCCTTCCTGTGGACGCTTCCCCCTCTCTCATTGGGCAGCCTTTGCTTTCAAGCAGATTGAAGCCCAAGATGAAGAAGCAGATAGAGCTGAATTCCGAATGGAGATAACCAGTGAACACAGAGTGGACAGTTGAGAGTGAAAGTAGGATGTCTAAGAAGACATTCTCAAGTATGAGGGCAGGGGCTGAAGTAGAGAAGAGGAAGACTGTGATCCAGATATTGAATTCTTTCAAAAAAGGTTGTTTGTTATTCCATATGACACAATAAATTCAAAATGGATGTGTGACCTAAGTATTGAATACCATACCATAAGAAACTTAGGAAAGATGAAGATCATATCCCAGCCACAGATATAAGGAATGAATTCTTTACCAAATGAGGGATAGATAAGATTACTAAAGAAAGAAGAGATAATTTTGATGATATAAAGTCAAAAAGCTTTTACATTCATGAAGTCAATGCAACTAATATCCAAGATATGGAGATACCTACCAGAAATACAAAAGACCAAAAGCTATTCCCCAATAGATAAGTGGTCAAAGGATATAAACATTTTCAAAAGAACTGCAAACAATTCACATGGGAAAGATTTCTCCAAATGATTAATAAGACAAATGCAAATGGAGACAATTCTGAGGTTTCACCTCACGTGAGACCTAGAAAATTGACAAAAATGACCAAAAATGAACATAGTCAATGTTGGGAGCATTATAGAAAGACAAGATTACTCATATATTGCTGGTGGAGCTATCAACTATTTTGGAAGTCAATTTGGAATTATGCTAAGAAAATGACTAAAGTGTTCATACCCTTTTACCCAGAGATTTCTCTACTGCCCAGCATATGCACCAAGGAGATAAGGTCCTATGTATACCAAAATATTTGTAACAGAATTTTTGTGATTAAAAAATAACTGGAAACCAATCAGATACCCCTCAATTACGTAAGGGCTTAACAAAATGAGGAAAATTAATTTATGTTGTGACTGTGCTATAAGAACCAACAAAAGATTGATACACTAAAGTATGTAAAACTTAAATGAATTAAGGCAAAGTGAAATAAGCAGAATCATGAAAATACTACATACAATGACAATATTAATATAAAAAACAAAAGTAAAAACTGAAGGTTTCAAAATAATAGTTACCAAGAATGGTTTGATTAAAAAGGTATTATACATTGTCTCCACTGTCATCAGTGTGCAACACCACGTCAGCCATTTTCTAATATACTGGTTAGTTTTACTGAACTTTTCACTTTCTTTTTTGAGTCTTTATTCTATAGAGAATGGCTTTTAGGGAGAAGAAAGGAAGAGAAACACACTGAAAATCTAAGCGAAATAAAAGGAAAAGATATCAATAAAATTTATTTTAAAAAATAATTCCTGCATTACTTATACTTCACCGAATTTTTTGAGGAGCAAAGGAGATAATGTATAAAAAGTGCTTTGTAATCATAAGGTGCTATATAAACACACGCGCGCGCACACACAAATGTTTAGAAGAAAAAAGTTCTTGGTAATGTTGGAGAAGATAGTCTCAGCAGAGTCATATGGTAGAAGTCAGGTTGCAAGAATTGAGGAATGAGGGGGTGATGAGGATGACAGGTCATTGGGAAATGTCATTGCTTCAACTGCATTTTGAGAAAGCCAGCCTAGAGCTAACATCCCCTGACAGAACTGCCTATCATGACTAGTTTCTTTCCCCTCACCCTGACACATGCACTCATTTTTGCCTCCACGTTTTTGCTCATATGGTTTCTATGCAGAGACTGCCCCACATCACTTTTTCTCCTTTATAAATATTATCCATCATTCAAGGCAAAGCCCCAGTCATGTATTAATCTTACCTCCCTAATTAGATCATAAACTCTGCAAGATGTATTTCTTCTGTCTCTCCAAGTACAGACCTAGCCTCATTATGTTCAATTAAGATTTAAAGATTAATTAACCCAAGCAATAAAAATAAAATGAATTTGACAAGTGATTAAAAAGACACTAAAATTTCAAGCCTCCCCAAAGCCCTTTTCCAGTGCTTTAGAATGGCAATGAGGTGACTAGCCATGACTGAGGTAGTTTTTTAAAACTATCCCTATGGAGTGCAAACTCCTGCAAATACTACCATTTTAGAAACGCTTCATATTGTTCCTTGTTACTGACCATATCTGTTTCCCAAGGACCAGCCTAGCTAAGTACATCATTAGTTGATTGGACATTTAATGATGAATTACTTTGGTCATAGTAATTCATGAAATAAAACAAAACAAATTAAAAAATGGCACTCTACTATCGAATGGATCCTTCCTATTACTGCAATAATGGTGGCAAAGTAGCAAGAAGGGAGTCAGAGGGTGTTAAGAATCTTACATTTTGGAAAATGTATAACCACTAACAGTTGGTACTTAAAATCCAATATCCTTCTTCAATGTCAACATTGATATCCTCACCACTGACATCAGAATAGAAAAAGGAAATTTTACAGCTCAACAGAAGAACACATGGATTCTTGGAAAGGCAAATGACAGTCAACAGATCCGGTTTTGTCATGGGTCCAGAAGCATTGCCTGGGAATTTGCTCATCTCATATTATAGTGTTGATGATACTTGGGAAGAAAAAAGGCCCATGAAAATTAATGCAGCTTGTACACTAATATTCATTGCAGAAGTAAAGAAATGCTGCAAAATATTCTACAAATAAATCAACGTGTATTTAACACTCCGACATTATTACTGTTATTGTTATTTATTAGACAAGACACCTAATCAGACCCTGTGTTGTGAGACTGTTGGTACAATGAGCAGAGTGGGCAGAAAAGTAGAGAAATGTAACTTAGTTGTAGACTCAGGAGCAAAGAGAGCAACAGGATAAATGGCAGTCAGGAACAAGATAGCTCTTGTTAATCAACACCTTTGGATTGATCATGAGTATGAGAACAACCAGAAGACTTCCAAGATCCCAGTGTGTTAAAATATCAGACCAAATTCAATGAGGTTAAATTCAATAGGGATAAAAGCTATATTACAAGGTGTTGTTTTTTTTTTTAAGAAAAATCAAGTTCACAATAAAATACAATATTGGAGATAGAGGACTGAATAGTTTTGAACAAGAACTAGGGCTGTTAGTGAATTATAAGTTCAATAATGTGTTACTATGATGACATGGGCAGCAAATCAATGAAACCTTAGACTAAATGAAGAAAGGAATAATGTAGAGGACTAGGAAGGATATGGTCCCACTGTACTCTTCCCCAGTTAGAACACATCTAGAGTAACATATATTAGGAATAAAACTGATCATCGGAAGAAGTGTCTGGAAGAAGACAATCAGAAGAGTGAAGACCCTGAACATGAGAGATAGTATGATTAAAATAATTTATCCTAGAGACAAGACAATGATAGGCACTTTAAAAAAAAAGGCAGTTCAAGGGCTACCATAAAGAAAAAGGATTAGGCTCATTCTGCTTGGCCCTAGTTAAGAGAAATTAGGAGAGCAAAGAGACTAATTTGGATATGAAGTAAAGAAAATCTTCCCAGATAGCATAGCAATTCCAAAGCAGAATGAGCTGCCTTAGGAGGGAGGCAGTGAGTTCCTATTCACTGGAAGTTACCAAGCAAAGACTAGATGTCAATTTGTCAGGTCTATGGCAAAAGAACTTCTTTTTAGGGTACAAGTTGGACTAAAAGGATGCCAGGGTCCTTTCCACCTTTGAGATGCTGTAATTATATGATTTGGTGGGCAGATATCGTCCAGTTGAGACAACTCCACATTAGTGAATGGTTTAAAAACGTTTTCTGTTTTCTCTTAGGCACTTACCTTATACTTGTTCAAGAAGTATAAATAAATTAGAGTAATATAGAATCTACCATTTCCTTAAAGATCCTGACCCCCATTCCTCTCACAGATCTTAGCAATAAAAGAATCATGACTTGAAAGAGATGCTAAAGATTATTTGTATCAACCCCTCAAAAGATGAAAAACCAAGGTCCAAAAGAACCAAAACACTTTTCCCAAATACATGTCAAATCAATGATAAAGGCAGAAATGTCCTTCAGATCTCCTGATTTTCAATCTAGGCATGTAGGTGACATGGTGCCCAGAATGCTAGAGTTGGAGTCAAGAAGACTTTGAGTTTAAGTTCTGCCCCCCCAGAAACTTACTACCCATGTGACCCTATGCAAATCACTTGATTTCTCAGCCTCAGTTCCTTAATCTGCAAAATGGTCATAATAATAGCACCTCCTCAGAGTGGTGAGAATCAAATTAGATAAAGTACTATATAAATGCTTATTATCATTACTACCACTGCTGCTGCTGCTGCTGCTGCTGCTGCTGCTGCTGCTACTGCTACACCACCATGTTCCTCTCAAAACAATATATACACATCAACCTACATGATAGCTTGATAAAACAGGAGGGGGAAAAGTAGCAAGTAATTAAAGCTTAGGGGTCCAATGACTCTGAATCAAGTGAGAAAAAGGATTCAAAAATGTTTGAGATATTTAGTACAATATGAAAAACCACATACAACACACTGTGGTGACTTTTAGAACAACATAGAGAAAACTACCTTGAAAGATGTTCTAGAGCTGAATCCTGGCCCCTCTTTAAGTGAGAAGAAACTAAAAAGTTCTAGTAAAGTAAGTCATATTTCTCCAAGCACTTAAGAAAAAAAAAAAAGATTAGGTAAGTGGGTGGGGCTCAGAGATGGTCTTTGTATTGATGTTTCAGAAAGCAGGCATGTTTTTCTCAAAGAAAATGATTTAAATTAGCAGATTCTGAGCTTAACCTTATTATTACTAATAAAAATAGTGTAACGAAATGGACAATGGCATTCCTATTTGGTAAATGAATGAGAAACAGTAACCAAAAAGTACAAGAAAAGTCTGCTTCATAATCACTAGTCTCCTTTTTCTATAGCTTATTAAAGTTTTAAGAACAATGATACCCTGCAAACTCAAAAAAGCACCTATACAATTTGTATTCATCATAAAAGTAGTGAAAGTTTACTAGATCATTGTTTTTCACATAAAGAACCAACATAGTAGATATGACAGAGTGATAAACTTGAAGCCAGGAAGACCCAGGTTCAAATGCCACCTGTGATGCCTGGTTGGTTGGTTATTGTCCTTTGTTCTCAAAGAGGACCAAAATGCCATCACTATGTTGGGGTCAAGTTACAGGGTGTCTGACTGTGGCTGATCAGACCAATATAAGTTCAGAAGATTCTACCACAGGTTGGCCACAAATTTGGAGTGAAAATGTCTCTAAATTTGCACATCTCACTTTTCTTTTGCACTACTGCAATTCTGTTTTTCTCATGGAGCATAATGCATTCTTTGATGTGGACATGTCATGCTGGGTGGTCCTATGCTAGTGTCTCCCATGTCTCACAATCAATTCCAAAACTCTTCAAAGAGACCTTGAGAGTGTCATTGTATTGCTTCTTCTGACCTCCAGAAGGACCTTCTGACCTTCTCTGACCTCTGCTTTGTGTGAATTTTCCACAGATGTCTTTTAAGCAAACATACTTTTGGCATTCAAAGAATGTGGCCAGTCCATCAGAGTTGTGTTCTCTGCAATAGAGTTTGAATGCTTGGTAGTTCAGTTCAATAAAGGATCCCATTGTTCAGTACGTCATCCTGTTAGGTGATCTTCAGAATCTTCCTAAGACAATTCAAATAGAAGTGATTAATTTTCCTGGCACAGCAATGGTAGACTATTCAGATTTTAAAGGTATACAACAATGAGGTCAGCACAACAGCTCTGTAGAGCTTCAGTTTGGTAGACAGTCTAACTCTTCTCTCTCATACTTTCCTTTGGAGCCTCCCAAACACTGAAATAGCTCTAGCAATGTGTGCCCCAACCTCATCATCTATGTGTACATCCCTGGAAAGTATACAGCCAATGTAAGTGAACTTATCCACAGCATTCAAAATATCTCCATTTGTCATAAGTGATGGTTCCACATATGCATGGTGTGGTGCTGGCTAATGGAGAACCTCTGCTTTCTTGGTGTTAATTGTCAGGTCAAAATTAGCACAAGCAGCAGAGAATTGATTATACATTGCGGCATTTCAGTCTCAGAGGTTGCAATGAGTGCACAGCCATCTCTGATGTTTACTACTTGTATGCCTGTAGACAAATAATTTAATCTATCATTGCCTCAGTTTCCCTATCTGCAAAAGGAAAATAAAACAGTCCCTATCTTACAGGGTTGTTGTGAGGTTCCCATGAGATAATTTAATGTAATATTTTATGAACTTTAAAGGATTATATAAATATTAGTTACCATCATTATAGTGATACAAAGGCATTGTTAATGGCTATTAAGCACATTTACTTAATTGACAATTCCCTGATATTGTAAGCCTCAATTTTTACTAGGGATGCAGAGTTAGTTTAATATTAGAACTATAATCAATTATGTTAATAACAAAATGGACAAAAATCATATAATCATGTTAATACAGAAAAAGCTTGACAATAATACAACCATTTCTGTTTTAAAAAACACTAGAAAACATAGTAATAAAGAGACTTTTCCTTCAAATGATAAATAGCATATATCTAAAACTAAGAGCTATCACTTTATGTAACAGAGATCATCTAAAATCCTTTTCAATAAATTCAGGGGTAAATGTCTATTGTTATTTCTTCTGCTGACATAATACTGGTTGTAGCAATAAGACAAGAAAAATAAATTAAGGAAATAACCATAGCTAAAGAAGAAATAATATCATCACTTCTTGTAGATGATGTTAGAGATGTCTGATGAGTCAACTAAAAATTAATTGAGAGGTGGCTAGGTGGCGCAGTGAATACAGCACGGGTCCTGGAGTCAGGAGGAGCTGAGTTCAAATCAGACCTCTGACACTTAACACTTACTAGCTATATGACCTTGGGCAAGTCACTTAACACCAATTGCCCTGTCTTCCCCCTCCAAAAATTAAAAAAAAATTGAAATAATTAATAACTTCAGCAAACTTGCAGAATATAAAATAAAACTACAAATTCATTAGCCTTTCTATATCACATGAATAAAACCCAGCAGAAAGATATATAGAAAAATCTATATAAAATTACTACCAAATGTAAAAAATACTTGCGTCTACCTTCCAAGATACACATAAGAACTTTACAAATGCAATTGTTTTCAGTTGTTTTCAGTCATGTCTGACTCTGTGACTCCATTTGGGGTTTTAGGGTTTGTTGGCTTTTTGTTCGTTTTGTTTTGGCAAAGATAGGAGAGTGCTTTGCCATTTCTTTCTCCAACTCATTTTACATACGAAGAAAATGAAGCAGAGTCAAGTGACTTGCCAGGGTCACACAGTTAAGTGTCTGAGGTCAGATTTGAACTCAGCAAAATGAGTCTTCCCACCTCCAGGCCCAGCACTCTTATCCGCTGTACCACCTAGCTGCCCTATAAATATAACTACAAAAAATAATTTATAGAAACAAAGATGGACCTAAATTATAAGAAAAGTATTAATTGCTCATAGGTAGGATAAGTAATAATAAAAATGACAATGTTACCTCAATTAATTGACTTATTAAATGCCACACTAATCATATTATCAAAGGATTACTTTGTAGAACTAGAAAATAAAGTAACAAAATTCATTGGGAGCAAAAAGGTCAAGAATCTGAAGAGAAATGATGAAAAGAAATGCTTGGGGGCAATGCCATATCTGAAACTAAATTACAAAGCAGTATTTATCAAAACAATTTGCTACTGGTTTGATATTGGTTGAAAATAATTGGTGAGTGGAAGAGATTAGGTCCTCAACACATAGAAGCAAATATATTCCATAAGTACAAAGACCCAGGTACTGGGATAACCATTTTTTATGAAAAACTGCTAGAAGAATTGAACTGTAATACAGAAGAAATAAGATTTATACCAACACCTCACATCTTTTACAAAGATAAGCTCCAAATGAGTTCATGACCAACATATGAAAGGTCATGTCATAAACAAACTAGAGATATATGGGGGGAAACTACCTATCAGATCTATAGAGAGAAGAAAAGTTCACGACCAAAGAATAAAGAGAATCACAAGATAAAATGAATCATTTTGATTCCATAAAATTTTACATCTTTTTACACAAACAACTCCAATAAAGCTAAGATTAAAAGGGAAACAATTGGGGAAAAAAAATCTTTCTAAGTTTCTCTGATAGAGGTCTCATTTCTAAGATAAATAAAGAATTGATTCAAATTTATAAAAATAAAAGCTACTCCCAAATTGATAAATAGCTTAAGGATACTAACAGGTAGTTCTCAAGGGAAGAAACCCAGACTATCTAAAACCACATCGAAAAATACTCCAAATTACTACTAGAAAAATGTCAATTAAAGAAATGATGAGACCTCACCTTTTATTTATCAGAGTGGTGAAGATGACCCCCCCCCCAAAAAAAAGAAAAATTGATAGAAGGGTTATGGTAAAACAGGCACACTTGATGCACTGCTGACAGTCCTGGGATGGATAAAATCATATTGGAAAGCAATTTGTCATTATACACAAAGAGTTACTACACAGTGCATGCTCTTTGGTTGCATCTTCCACTATTATGCTTATACCCAAAAGATTAAGGAAAGAGGAAAAGGGTATATATTTACAAAAATATTTATAGTAGCTCTTTTTTGTAGTAGTAAAAAACTGGAAAGTAAGGAGTTACCCATAAATGGAGGGGTGGCTGAATAAGTTATGGTACAGGAAAGAAATGGATGATTTCAAAAAGATGTGGACTTACATGAACTGAGGCAGAGTGAAATAAGCAGAACCAGAAGAACAAGTTATACAATAACAAAAGCACTGTAAAAACAAACAACTTGGAAAACTGTAAAGAACTGATTAATAAAATAACCATTCATGATTCCAGTGAGTCAATAACAAAAAATGCTATACGAGGCGATGGACTTAGAGAGCAAAATGAGAAACATGTATATAAATTCACACGCTCTCATTAATATATATATATATATATTGCTATACATGTTACAATGAATTTGTTCCTTTGTTTCCAGTGGGATGATGAGTGAGAAGAAACAGATTTCTGTTAATTTTAAAAAAATAACAGGCTGGAGGTATTAAGGATATAGAATAGTGTATGTACTTTAAAATTAGGCTCAATGAAGTATCCATTTTACTTGTTTTACTTTGTTACAAGAGATTTCTCACAATTTGCTCCAAATTGCAAATTGAAACAACTCTAAGGTACCACACCACTCATGTCACATTGGCTAATATGAGAGAAACAGAAAATGACGATGTTGGAGGAGATGCAGGAAACACATAAAGCACTGCCAGTGGAGTTACGAATTGACCCAACCATTCTGAAGAGCAATTTGGAAATAGAGCCAAAGGGATATAAAACTGCGCTTACTCTTTGACCCAGCAATACCACTACTAGATCTATATCAAAAAGAGATTTTAAAAAAGGAAAAGGCCCCACACTATAAAAATATTTATAGCAGATCTTTTTGTGGTGGCAAAGAATTGGAAATTGAGGGGATGCCCATCAACTGGGAAATGGCTGAACAAGTTGTAGTATATGATTGTGATAGAATAGTATTGTGCTATGAGAAGCTATGAGAAGGATGTTTTCAGAAAAACCTGGACTTACATATACTGATGCAAAGTGAAGAGAGCAGAACCAGGAGAATATTGTACACAGTAACAGCAATTTAACAGTAACAGTAAGTGATCAACTGTGATGAATTAGCTGTTCTCCACAACACAATGATCCAAGACAATTCTAAAGGACATAGGATGTAATACTATCCATCTCCAGAGAAAGAACTCATGGAATTGAATGTAGATTTGAAGCATACAGAACTTTTATTCATTTTTGTTGGGATTTTTTGTCTGTTTTCTTTCATATGATATGACTAATATGGAAATGTTTTGCATGACTGCACATGTATAACCTTTATCAAAGTGTTTATCTTGTCAATGACAGGGGAGGGGAAAAAGTGGGTGAAAATTTGGAACACAACGTTGTAAAAAAAAAAAGATTAAAAATTGTTTTTACATGTAATTGGGAAAAAATAAAATTTTAAAAATTCAAAACATTAAAGTGAGATTGAGAGGAAGAAAAACAATGTGGTCTAAGTTTCATAGGACTGTGATGAGTTTTACTTTGAGCAAATGTATGAGTTAAATTATATGATAGGCAGGAAAAAGATCATGAATTCTTTTCTCACCATGCTTCATGTTACAGTTTCTTGTCCTCTTAAGATATATTCTGGTTTGCCAATATCTTGCTGAAAATATGCTACCCAGAACTGAACAAACATTTAACCAAGGGAGAAGAATCTTGTGATCTGAGCACTAAACATGTATTCATTCAAGACAAATTGGTTTAGATTTTTGGTTGCTGTTCAGTTATGTCCAACTCTTCATGCTCCATTTTGAATTTTTTTTGGCAAAGATGATGGCATGATTAGCCATTTCCTTCTCCTGCCCATTTTACAGATGAAGAACTGAGACAAAAAGGGTTAAGTAACTTACCCAGGGTCACCCAACTATTAAATGTCTGAAGCCAGATTTGAACTAGGGAAGATGACCAGGCCTTGTGGCCACAGTGGCCATAGGGCCATACTATCCAGTTATGGCACCACCTAGCTGCCCCAAATTTTCAGGAGTCTTCATAATGATACATATGAGGCTTGTGATCAGCTGACTCAGGCAGGCTGGATGTTTAGCAGATAGATCACTGGGACTTGAGCTGGAAAAACCTGAGTTTGAATGTTGCCTCTGACACTAGTTGTGTGATCCTAAATACTAGACACTATCTTAAACACTGTGTTATCCTAGACAGGGCACAGAACTTTTCTCAGCCTTTTTTCTCAAACATAAAATGGGAATAATAACCCAGCCTCAAGGGTTGTTAAATGTATCAATGGGATAATAAGTGATAATAAGATAATAAGCACTATGATAAGTTTAAGGGTCTCTATAAAATTTAGCTATTATTTGTTATTAATAAAGTTCCCCCAGAACTTTCATCAGATAAATATCTATAAAGCCAGATCTTCCTCATAAATGTGCAACTGGGCATTAAAAATACTACCACTAATAAAAACTAAACCAAAAAAAGAGAGATTTCTCCCAAAAGGGAGTAATTTGTAAATGTAATGTAGGTTTCATTCCTTATTAAGGTCTTTGATGCCAATTAGAAGATCTCATTAATAAAGAATTATCTGGCAATAATGCAGTTTCTCGAAATGGAAGAAAGCCTAAGTTTTGCTATTTTTCAAATCAATTACTTACTCATTTCACTTCTCAACAGGATAATCCTAGCAATAACACTAAGAGAAAGAAATTGAAGGCAAAAAGTTAGGCAAAGTGGAGATGAAACTACTCCTATTTGATTACGACATGATAATTTACATAGAAAGTCCTAGAGAATCATCAAAGAAACAATAGCTTCAGCCATGTAGCTGGATACAGAGGAAAGGAAGACCCATTCAAAATAACTTTAAAATGCATTAAATATCTGGGAATCCAATTACCAAGGCACACTCAAGATGTGAACGAATGAATGAAATGAGTGAGAGAAAAATAATTATCTACTCACATGTCAGATACTGTGCTAAACACTGGAGAAACAAATACCACCACCTCCTCCCCTCATCTCAAAAAGGGTACATATTCTAATGGGGAGAATAGCACAAATGGGCCAAAGATCTTTAGAAAGAGGCATTTGAGTTTGGTAAGTTACAGAGGTGGGGAATTGTAACAACAGGGCCAACCTGTCCTTTTCAAAAACAATAGTATTTGATTTTTTTTTCCAGAGCAAGCTGGGAAGAGAGATTTACCCTCTCTACACACTCATGTGTAGCAGGGTGAACTGCAAGAAGATGGTAAAATATGGTCAGATTTAGGGCTACCTCAATATATAGAGGCCTCTCACTAATTAAAACAGCATAGTTGCAGGATGGAAATTGCAAAGCTTAGTGCAAACATAATAAAAGTGACAATACTAGCTAAATTAACTTACAGATTTAATGCTATATCAAACTACCAAGGCGATACCTTAAAGAGCTAGACAAAATAATTAGAAAATTCATCTGGTGGAACTTGAAGGAAAATAATGGAAAAAAAGTAAGAATGAGGGAGAATAGCTTTTCCAGAATTCAAATTATGATGTAAAGAAGTAATAAAAACTATTACATAAGCATTTTAAAATTTCATGAAAGGAAGTCAGCAGAACAGACTAGAATAAGGATCAGAAACAACTAAGACCAAAAATGCAGGATACAATAAACTCAGAGACATTAATTACTTGAAAAACTTTTTTTTTTAACAAAAACTGCTCAAGAAACTAGAAGGCAATTTGATAGAAATTAGGTTTAAACCAACAACTTACTCCAAACACCACAATAAGTTTAAAATGGATACACAATCTAATTATTAAAGTTAATACCATTTAAAAATGTATTTTTCAATGACTTATATTTCTCACTATAGTTCCTCTCCCTCTCCCAGAGAGCCATTACATATAAAGAAGCACAAAGGAAGAAAAACAATACCGCAAAGCTAAACGACCCATGCGGAAAGTCTAGCATTATATTTGGTGTCCTATACCTGTGAACTCCTGCTTCTATAAAAGCTCAAGGTGCCTTCTCATATCTGCTCTCTAGGGTCATGCTTGGTCATTACAGTTCAATAGTATTCAGTTCCTATTGCTTTATTTTTCTTGTTCTTTCCATTTACATTGCATGTCTATTCTTCCCCCAGTTCTGCTTATTCACTGTACATTAGCTCATATAAATCTTTCCATGCATCTCTGTATTCATCATGTTCATTATTTGTCACAGCACACTGATATTTCTTGATATTCATGTACAATTTGTGTAGTCAAGGCCCCAGTAACATTTTCTTTATTTCAAGCTTTTTGTTATGGCAGAAGAACTCTCAATCAAAGCATAGGTTACCACAAAATATAAAATAATTTCAACTACACTAAACTGAAAAAGCTTCTGCACAAACAATTCATCCAGCCAGAATAAGAAGTGATCAACTAAAGAGAATGTTAACTGCATGTTGAATAATTATAATGACGAAACTTGGTTCCAGAGAAGACTCACAAGAATCTTACTCCTTTGATTCTTTGCAGAGGAGGAGGATATATGTTGTTGTTCAATTGTTTTCAGTCACGTCCAACTCTTTGTGACCCCATGTGGCAAATTCTTGGCAAAGATATTGGAGCAGTTTGCCATTTACTTCTCCAGTCCATTTTACAGAGGAGAAACTGAGGCAGACAGGATGAAATGACTTGCCCAGGCTGGTGTCTGACGTCATTTTGGGACCCAAGAAGACAAGGCCTCAGGCTCCAGGCCCAGCACTCTATTCACTGCACCATATATATTGTTAGATTTGGCTGATGCGATGGCTTATTTTGTTGAACTATTTTTTCTCTTTTTCATTACTAAAATGAGTAGCTCTTTAGGGTGATGGGGAGGGATACATTAAGAAAATATGGTGATAGAAAAACAAAATATAACAATAAAAGTTGTATAGAGTAAACACAAAGAAAATATAAGAGAAGACTTAACTATTAACCCCCTGGCAAATATCTGATAATTAGTGATTTTTTTTTTCCCAGCATCTACTTAGGGAAGCATGTGGCTGGTAATGAATGAGTAATAAATGTTTGTTCACTAACTCTGGTAGGGGAATTATGAAGGTTTATTTCCAATATTCAAATTATGTTAAACAAATTAGAAAACTGTACCTGTTGTTACTGCTCTCCACAAAATAAATGTTGCTTCGAAATTTAGACTTACAACTAAAAATTTTCATTCCATGACCTAGACTGAGATTCTGAGCATATAACAAGGATGCCACACTGTAACCTGAGTGGCAAAGACAAAGGCCCGTAAGCACCTGCAAAACCAAGCTTTGTGAAACAGCATGTATAAACATTCAGAAGAGCCCATCTTATAGGGGAAAACATGGGTCTGTTCAGACTACTGATTTATGGAACCGGTTCTGAGACATGGAGGAATCAAACTGCTGTCCATGTGACTAGAAGACCCACCAATCAGCTCAAGGGAACTAGGAATAAATAGATCTTCCTGGGGATTCAGAAGCTCAGTAATGATAGAATCCAGCCCTCAGCCAACTCTCCTTAGATCAGAAAGTAAAGCCCTGGATTGCACTAACCTGTGAAATTTAACATCAATATGCCCAACTAAGGTACCAAGAAACAAGTTTTGCTGAAGTGGAACATAAGGGAATGAAGACTCCTTCCTGACCAGACCATATGAAGCCATTTATTGTAATTGTAATTCTACTTTGTCCTTTTTGCCAGATAAGAAAAACAAAATTTCCCTTCCAAAGTCCTTCCCTATCAGTTGCTTGTTATGCCTCTCAAGTCCTCCAGATGGTGGTCTAACCTCAACTAAGTGGCACCAAGAAGCATGCTCTGTTACCCTCACTCTCACATTCTCAAGTCGCCAAATCAAACCAATTCATCAAAATCAGATTTGGTGGACAAAATTATAATATTTCCAAATTCATCTAAAACAGACGCATGACTGCCTCAGTGTAGCTTGGAGAAACTTAGGAAGACTTGCTAGATTCAGTTATATT
This sequence comes from Pseudochirops corinnae, assembly GCA_028646515.1. Taxonomy (NCBI): domain Eukaryota; kingdom Metazoa; phylum Chordata; class Mammalia; order Diprotodontia; family Pseudocheiridae; genus Pseudochirops; species Pseudochirops corinnae. The sequence goes on from CM053589.1 coordinate 158,537,791, forward strand.
AAATGAGCCACTAAAGGGAGCAACAATTTCAGAGTTGTTGCATTACTTATAAAGTACATCAAGAATCACTGTCATGCCTTAAAAGACTATTTATTTTAATACAATTTAATTTTTCTATAACTTTACAATTCACTTCTCAGAATGTTCCTTAAATAAAACAGAATATTAGACAACACTGATGAAAACTGATGTTTTCAAAGAGCCATGCATACAGTATCTATGGATATAAAGTACACCTTCATAGTCTGTGTGGAACCTTCACAATTTCATCCCAACTGAAGTCCAAGTTACATCTACAAGCCCACTGTGCTACACAAATAAAGGAAAGAAAGAGGAAGCCAGAAATATAGGCTTAATTTAGTTAGCAAACTAATAATCGCTAATGGTGAAAGAACTAAGAGTTCTATGCTATTTTTACAGCAATTCTGTACCTACAGCAAAAGCATCTTTCCTGTAGCAAACATGCATCCAACAACTATCTGATCAATGAATGAACTGCTATTTCTCAAAACCTATAAATACAGGATAAGTTCTGTGTAACTCTTAGCATTAACATAGTTGAACTATAGGTATGCCATGTTATTCATGCCAAACTTATAAGACAGGAGTGGCTAGGTGGTGCAGTGAATAGAGCACGAGCCCTGGAATCGGGAGGACCTGAGTTCAAATCCGACCTCAGACACTTAACACTTACTAGCCATATGACCTTGGGCAAGTCACTTACCCCCAATTGCCCTGCCCTCCCCACTCCAAAAAGCAAACAACAACAAAAAAAAATCTTACAAGACAGAAAAAAAAATTTGGAAGTGATTATTACAAAAGGAATTACAAACCTTTTTAACAGAAAGCTTCTATGCTACTTAATGAGGTTTTTCAAAATTGTTTTGTTTAAAAAAACTGGTAATAGACTGAGTCAAAGAAATTCAGAACTTTTTAGTAGCCACTGCTAAATGAGAAACAAACATTCCTCCAATAAACATTTACTAGGAACCTGCTATACACTAGTTGATGTCAAACATAGTCCCTAACTTCAAAGACCTATACCCCAATAGATGGTGACATGTAGGTACAGTAGCTCAAATTTATACTCTTCCAGGCATGCTATCTCCTCCAAGTAAGTAAGAAATTGTTTTTCTTTCTTTTTTTTTTCCTTCTGGCTATAACCGCATCTCGAAAACTTTTGGAAAATTACAAGTCCCAAAGAAAATGCTAGCCTTTAAAAATTTCAAAAAAATGTCACTTTAATGACAAAGCAATTAAACTAGGTGGTTTCTGACATTTACCTTTACTAGATATGCTTTTCTGCTTAAAATGAACCTTCCCATCGAGGCCTCTATTTTATAGAACACCTCAAATGGGCCAGCACAATCCTATCAAACCTCTTATTTCCATATTTAATCCTTACCAGCAAGGTTATTTCTACCCAAGGAAATATTTTGTAAAAGAACTTTGGCATAGTGTTGTGGCAACCGTCATCCAATGGCATGTGACCTCAGATCAGAGTTTCTTTGAAAAAGTAGAAAATGAAGGCAAGTATCATTCAAATCTTGAATAGAAATGATAGGAATCTTTAAAATCATCAGTACAGGGGGCAGAGTCAAGATGGTGGCACAGAAGCAGGAAAACTCCACAGCTCCCCCCATAACCACCTCAAATACCTAGAAAATATGACTCTAAACAAATTTTAGAGCTCCAGAACTCATAAAATGGCAGAGAAACAAGACTCCTGCTAAAGGCAGCCAGGCAGACTGACGGAAAGGGCTCATTGGAGCACACCGGGAGCAGAGCCCAGCCCCATATGGTTTTAGCCGCGGGCTGTCCAGGAGTAGCCAGGGCTGGAGCTTTCCCAAGAGCAGATCACAATCACCAGAAGCTGTGGTGGTTTCCAGAATTACCAACCCATAAGAGCCAAGGACAAAGGGAAAAGGTTAGTGAAATTCAGCTAAATTTGGGGAGGGTCCGGCCCCTGCCTCCAGAACTAGAAGCATTCTGAAGCGGTGGCCCTGCAGCCACCTCCACCTGGCTGCTTCAGAAGCTCCCAGCCTACAGATTGCAGGTGGAGCCAAGCAATCTTTCAGAGGCTAAGTGCTCTTGTTTTGAGCTTCCTGGATTGGGATCACAGTCTTGGGTGGTGGTCCTGAGGTGCATGACCAGTGAGCCAAAGCTGGTGAGGGCTGTAGAGACAGCCTCCTAATAGCTCTGGCAGTTGTGAAAACCCCAGCGATTTGGGACAGAGCTCTCCCCTCTGAAAGCAGAGTTTTACTGAGCCTAAAAGTCAAGTAACTGACTGGCAACATGAGCAGGCAAAGGAAGCAAAGCAAGCTCAGCAATCCAACTTTACATTCCTTTTTTGGGGACAAAAAGGATCAAATCATGGAATGGGAGGAAGACAACACAGTCAGAACTCCCACACCAAAAGCTTCCAAGAAAAATGTAGACTGCCTACAATCCATAAAGGAGCTTAAGAAGGATTCTGGAAACCAAATGAGAGAAGTGGAGGAAAAATTGGGAAGAGAAATGAGAATGATGCAAGAAAATCATGGTAAGAGAGTCAACAACATGACTGAAGAAAATA
>CM053589.1:158540865-158585423 GCA_028646515.1 Pseudochirops corinnae
GCGGCTTACGAGGATAATAAAAAAAAATCACCAATTTTCTTCAAGCTTATATGTATTAAATGCAATGAAAGATAAAGATATATGCTCCTTTTGTTATTCTTAATATACAACATCTGGATTTTTTTTAAGCATTGTGAAACCTTCCATTTCTTCAGCACCTGTTCATGAAAATATATAGTACTATCTTATAATAGTACAGCAGTTATGTTTACAATTTCCTAAGTATGCCAGGGAGAGGAAGAAAATGATGTCTTAATTTTAATTAGAAAGAAAAGACAAGGTCTACTTGTATAGCCAGATTGATTTTTTTTGAACAATGGATAATTTTGTATAATTATAGTATTCTAGAGGAAAAAAAAGGAAGCAATTCCTAATTAATTCTAAGAGGTAACAGATTCCCTCCAATACGCCAAAAGCACCTCTCTCTCTTTCTTTTTCCCTCCTTCTCTCTCTCTTTCTTTCTCTCTCTCTCCCTCCCTCTCTCTCTGTCACACACACACACACACACACACACACACACACACACACACACACACACCCTTTAACAAGAACACCTTCCCACCTACAGAGTTTCCATCACTAAAAACATCAAAAAGCATCAAACCTAGAGAGTTAAAAACAACTTCCAAATCAGCCAATGCTCAAGGTCAATAATGAATACAATTATGACTGCCTTGGTAGAAAAAGTTAGTGTGGGAGGTTGGGGAGGTGGAGTAGGAAGACTAGAAATTTGACAACTAAACATTAAGAATTTTCATTAAAAATGTAACATGCCTGAAACAGAGTACTGTTACTTTATATAGATATTCATCACTCTCAGAGATAGGATCCCTGAAACATAGCTAAGTGTGGCTGAAACTGATTAGAATAATGAGGGCTGGTAGATTTTCTGGAAACAATCTGCAAGGCTAGTTAATTAAGCATTTACTCAAAGAGCCATATCCATTCACACTGAAGAAATCTATACCCTAAGAAAAATCAAGAGAAAGTCACTAGGCAATAAAAGTTTTAGAAGCTGGATACTTTGTTGTCAAGACACATAGCACATCCTCTATATAAAATTTAGAGCACTGTCCCTACTTTTTAAGAGCAATGTTTCTGCCTGAAATTATTCTGAAGAACCAGGTAAAATTTTCAAGATTTCCTTTCAAACAGTCACCAGAAATGGCTTCTCCATTTGAACTCAAGTATGGGAAGAAAAACAGGTAAAGCCATCAACATTTTCGAGACATTTATTTCTTTAAAAACTTTTTCTAGGGGAATATTTTGAAAACTTTCAAAAAGTTAAGATTATCTTTTCTCTTTTAACATGATTATTTACACATAATTGGTACTGTAATGTGCTATGATAGGCAGCAAAGGAATACACAAAGGAAAATAAGGCTGACATAGCTTCTGCTTTTAATGACCTCACATAAAAACCCCACCACCGGAGAAGAGGGAGGGGATCAGAAACACTAGAAAAAAACAGAATTTCATTTAGGTAGTTACATCACTTATTTGGGTATTGAAAGTTTGATGATTTCAATCTAGAAACTAGGATAATTTCTAAGGACCAGCATACCTAACCTCTAGTCATCTGCCTCCTACCCCACTGGAAAAAAAAAATGTTTTAACAAAGCCAGAACCCAGGCCATCACTTTAATTCAGATGAGAAGATTCTATCCCTCCCTTTCTCAAAGAGAAGAGATCTGATTGAATTTCAAGCACCATACTCAATTATTTGACTTGCACTGATGGCCTTCTCTGCCTGAGGTAAGGATTCCAGGACCACAGAAGGAGTCAGACAAATAGCTGAAGCCACAGATGACAAATAAGAAAGAGAGAAAGAAAGAACTCACTCACAGTCATGAAAAAAGACACCAAGTAAGGTGACCACAAAGAATAAGGTCATAAGCTCTAGAGCTGGAAAAGACCTTTCAAGTCATTTAGTTTAACTCCTTTCCTCATTTGACAATGGGTAAACAGGGTTATCAAGGTTAAGTGACTTGCTTCATGCCATCTGATAAGTGGCAGAGTCAGGATTCAAACTCAGGCCCTATGACAAGGTCAGTGCTCTTTCCACTAGACTAGGAAGAAATGATTAAAGCACTAACCAGAACATTGTTTAGTCCAGGGCCATTTAATGAAGGGGACAGATGACTCTATGTAATAAGTTCTAATGGCATAATAGCAAAATATAATAAACAATGTTCATAATAATTACCCTGGATCATCACAAAAAGGTTAAGGGGTGGGGAACCTGCAGCCTCCAGGCCTTCTAGATCCTTGGGTATGGCCTTCTGACTCAGTCCAAGTTTTACAGAATAAATTTTTTTATTAAGGGGATTTGTTCTGTAAAATTTGGATTCAATCAAAAGACCACACTTGAGGACCTGGAGGGGTACATGTGGCCTTGAGGCCTCAGGCTCCCCACCCCTGTAAACTGTTATTTAGTATATCACTTATTAAGGAAGAACACTAGACTGAGAGTCAGTAGACCTGTACTCTAAAATAGTGTCATATATTGGGGGGGAGGGGGAAAGCGCTAAATTCTTAGTCAAGGGACCTTTGCTTGGATGCCACCTGTCACTTCCTACCTGCATGAACCTAGGCAAGACATTTTTATATCCCTAGGTTTCAGTTGGACAAGATTAACTCCCAAGGTTGTTTCCAGTTCTAAATTTATGAAGCATATATTAAAAGGATGTCTATAAGAACTAGCTTTAAAATTTTATGAATTGCTTTCAGTTATGTGGTTAATTCATTTACTCCAATAGCCATCTGATGGCAAACTCTCTACTATCCATGTGACCTCTAGCATGGATAGTAGAGAGGTTGCCATCAGATGGCTATTGACTCTAGTAAGTCATTTAACCTCTTGGCCTTTAATGCCTTCATCTGTAAAACAAGGGAGCTATATCTCTAAGGTTGCTCCAACTCTGAAATCTAAAGATCCTATAATCTCCTTCTCTTAAGTGCATACAGCTCTGAAGCTAGAAATCTTAGAAATACAGTTTTCTCAGGCCAGCTAAAGATAAGGAAGCTAAAACTCAGAGACTGCTGACTCAGCATTCCAGACTGGAAGCTAAAGGACCTTGCTCCAGGTCACATCACAAGGCAGAGCCAGGATTAAAACCCACAGCTCCTAAATTCTGGTCTGAGGATGTTTCCATCATAACACACAACACAACAAGCAGAGGGCAATGTGCACTGCCATTCTGTCACAGATTCTCACATCTGGAAAAGGACCAAGGGATCATTCCAAACCCTTTATTTTATAGGAAGAGTCCTTAATATGGGTCCCGCGGACCCTAGATTTCAGGGGGAATCTTGAATTCTAATGGGAGAACTTTTACTCCTAACAGAAATTTAGCATTTCATTCAATTATAAACATAGGCAACAAAAATTTTTTTGCAAAGGACCGGACTGCCAAAGTGCCCAGGAGACACAAGCAGTTAAAAATCCCTATTTTACAGAGAAGGAAACTAAGACCCAGAGATGTAAAATGATTGACTCAGTATCTCTCACCTAGTTAATAATGGAGCTGGTCCTAGAAACCAACTCCTCATTTTAGTACACACTGCCTCTCAGATGAACATGAATTTTGACCAAATGTTTACTGAATGTATTACGTGGAAAAAAAAAAGTGTTAAGCACCATGAGGGATGTAGTCCTTACCATCAGAGATTTATCCTGAAAGTCATGACTGCCATTATAAATCCCAAAATGTCAGAGCTTAAAGAATTCTTAAGATACCACTCAATTCAACCTCCTCAGTTTATAAATAGAAAACAAATTATGTGATTTCCTTAAAGTCAATAATTAGTGACACTGCTGAGAAACAAATCCGATTCTCAGCACAATGCTCTTTTTGGCTATCCCCTTGCTGCACTTAACTTTAAGTACTGTGTTATTGCATTGTAACAAGATTTTTAAAAGTACTTGAAAATTGAATTGAGGGCTAATTATTTTATTACAAAAAACAAAGCATCAAGATTTCTCAATGCTTAAAAATGTTATTCTTTATTTGGCTATTTTGAGGAAAACACAAGTTACATAATTTATATTATTAAAACTGAAAACTTTTTGCAAACATTATTAAATAACCCATGTAAGAATATATAGACATTTCCATTTTACATACTGTAAAATAGATAATGGTTAAAAGTTTTTCCAAGATTATGCTGTACTTCAGAACTAAGCTTAGTTGCTGGCATTCTCAACTCTTTTTAACTTATACTAGAGTTCATTTTTTTTTAAACATACAAAGCAGGATTCAATTTTTCCTGAATTCATAATATATATTTTCCCCCACCGACAAAAAATAAACTTCTACTACTTAATTTTATGACCTGAAATATCTGTTTATCATTGTTGATGCAAAAGAACTATTATCACCTCTATTAGCAGCTTAATGATTTATATTAGTAACATACAACATTTTTACTTAAACATTACAGATAAAAATACCAAATTGATTCCAAACTAAATAAATTTTTACAATACCTTCTACAAAATTGTTTTCATTAAATAGTTGTTTTTCCCCAACTGGTCCATCTTCATCTTCCTGATCATCTTCTTCATCAGGATTATTAATTACTTCCAGACCAGCCTCAATAACTTCCACCAACTCATCTCTCTTGTCTTTTCTAACAGGCTTTTCCTCTGGGTGTCGAGTGAGACCCATCTCCAATTGGAAGACTTTCATTAAGGTAAAACTTTCAAAAGGGATGACACCATATTCACTTGGTAGTTTAGCTCCTGTGCCTACCTCAGCTTTGTCAATTTGAGAATGAAGAAACTCCAAAAGATCACTAGGTATCTGTTCTTTGGTGCCTTGATAACCCATGCCATTTGCTTGGGTGGTCTTTTTTTCTTGCAATGATCTCATTTTCTCACTCATCTCCTGTAATTCTTGCTTGAGTTGGGCAATCTGACGTTTCAGGCTAGATGCCCTAGTTTGATAATGTTCTTCTTGTTCTTGTAGGAGAGCCTGATAATACTCTTTACCATAATTCTCTCCAACGATACCAGGAAGAGAGGCATTGCCATCAGTCTGTGGAGCACACTCAAGAAGATACATAAATAATATCAAAATACACAGCAGAGCAAGACCCAAGAGCAGCCAACAGGTCCTGGCTTGAAGTATTAAACCTCTTCTGGGCATTCTTATCAACATGTAGTTTCTCAATGCTACAAGTTCTTTTCTTGTTCATATTTTAGAGAAACATAATCATCAAAATCTTTCAGATAAATAAAACCAGGATTCTTATAAGGGATGCAAACATTAGTTCTGCTGCAGCTCAAAAAATTATCTTTATGCATTAGTAATTATTGTTTGCAGACACAGTAAAATTAAATGAACATTTCCTGTACTGTCTTTACCACAAAGTCCAAGAGATATAATGAAATATGATTTAGCAAGTCAGATAAAATCCATTATATGGGTGATGGTTTGCCTGTAACAAAAATTAGAATAAAAAATTAGTTTCAAAATACAGTATTTTGAAACCATTAAACATAACAATCAGTAGTAGAAGCAAATGTTTATTAAGTAAGGGGGAAATTAGGCAATCAAATATACTTTACAAAAATAGTAGCATCTGACATTTTAACAAATTCTAATAATCAACATTTCCAAGTCTCTACATCATAATCATTAACTGGTATTCATGATGATAACTCCAATATATTAGAACAAAGGGTCAAACACCTGGCCTGTCACGATCCTGAATATAGCCAAAACCAAATTAAAATATGATAGGAAAATATTTAACAAAATAAACAAAAATACAATAGAACATAGATAATGTTAATAAGTGGTTTTCTAAGTCAATATGCAACTCACAAGGATCTTTATGTATGTTTAGTGGATCCCATTTCTATCTAACACCAATGTGTTAGAAGATTCCAAGATGTATTTTTAAGTAATTAAATATTAAATTATATCAGTAGACTTTTACTTCTAAGTGCCTTTTAGTATAATTCTATTCTCTGAAAATCAGTAAGCTATGTATAGTTCACATAACTCTCTTAATAACTTAGAATATTCAGTAACCTAGGATATCTGATTCTCCAACTACGACAAATACCAGTTTTTAGAGTTAAACTTTTAAAAGATATTTTCCTTATTATCTCACTTAAGATGTAATCTAAATATTTATCATAGTTTCATACTGGACAGTGCAGTATCTTTCTTCAGCAAAATCAAATCAAGTATTTTATATTCTAGTTCCATCAGCTTCTATAGTTCAAACCAGCAAACTAAAGAAACCTTAAAGTTAAATGGGAAAAATATAAATTGTACATTAGAACTACAAAGGATACAGATATCTGGAAATCACATTAAGGAAATTTTAACATCCAAAGACCTCAATATGATTACTACATTATTTGGTTATAAGATCACATAATTTTTTCCACTGCGTTACACAGCAACAATTTTCCTTCGAGTTTAGAATAGCTTAGACCAAAATTGTCTGAAGAACAAAATTGAAAAATTTTAGTCAAGTACTTAGAACATAAAAGCTTCTCTATTAATTCCCATTAACTCCATATAAAACCTCTTTCAAATAAATGTGTCCCTATTTCTAAACAAAAATGATCCCTAATTCTTTTATTGGTGCCATTTCCTAAATCAGAAAATTGTCCCCTCTGTTTCTAAGGACAAAGAAAGTTGAATCTAGGAAAGGACAAATGAACTGTACTCTTCCAAAGAAGTACTACCTTGCTTACTATCTTACCTTACTGGAAAATCCCTATTGGAAGTGGAAGTTAGGGAATACAGGGGTGTAAAGCAGAGGAAAGGTGTGAGAAACTGCTAGCCCCACTGGTAACAGTCTTCTACTGTTTCCACCTCTTCCATGATGGCAAGAGGCAAATGGAGACATCTAATTAGAAGAGAACTTCTACATTGAAATTGTAAACATTCATGTCCTTATCTACTATAATGTCATTTAAATGTATGATAAGTTAGGAATGTATTGCACTGTGTGTTTTTGGGGAAAACTCATTCAGATGAATTTAATAAGTAATTAAACCTTAGAGATTTTTAAATAGCAAACAAAGAAACTCAAGGGATTGTGGAACTGAATGTTGTAAACTAAAATAAATATTTTTTTTAAATAGCAAACAGAAAAGACTTTATCAGCCTTAACCATTTATTACTCTAATGAAGCAACCTGATAAAGTTAACTCATTTACATTTGGGAATCTTTCAGTCTTTGCCTCAGACCCATTTTTTAAAAATATCTAACTTGATCTTTGAGCAAGACTAAAAACAAACATCACCACAAAGGTTCTATTCTGTTGCCTCACTGTGGCATGGAAGGGACCCTGGGTTCTTTAAAGCTATGTCAATGACAAGAAATGGTTCCTGGTTATTGTTTAGTTGTTTTCAGCCATGTCCAACTCTTCATGATCCTAATCCGGGTTTTTCTTGGCAAAGATACTGGAGTGGTTTGCCATTTCCTTCTACAGATGAGGAAAGCAAGGCAAACCAAGTTAAACAACTTACCCAGGGTGACACAGTTAGTAAAGTATCCAGGGTCAGATTTGACTCAAATCTTCCTGACTCCTAGCCTGGCATTCTATCCACTAGACTACTCTACCAAGCTAGTGGTTCTCAATCTTCCTAATGCCACAACCCTTTAATACAGTTCCTCATGCTGTGGTGACCCCCAACCATCAAATTATTTTCGTTGCTACTTCATAACTGTAATTTTGCTACTGTTATGAATCGTAATGTAAATACCTGATATACAGGATGTATTTTCACTGTTTCAAATGGAACATAACCCCCAGGTTGAGAACCGCTCTAGCTGAAAAATTTCTCTTCAAGAACTAATCTTGCCAGGTGCAAGGAGGTTCATCACTAGGATCATATGTGACAAATTCTTCTTTACTAATGCCCATTTGTTAGCATTGTTATAGATTTAAGTTTTGTCCACATACAGGTGACCTCAACAGCTCCAAATCTAAGTTGTTCCCCCCAAAACCTGTTCTTTGTGGTTTCCCTATTTCTGCCAGTAATACCCTCTAGTCATGACAACTCATAATTGAAAAAAAAATTCACATTTTTCAGTTCAAGAAATCATGCTACACAAACACAAAATTTAAGGAAACATACTTTAGAATGACACTGGTAAGCATCCAAAAGCATCCAAAGAAAGAAAAATTGGATGATGAAGGACCTTAAAATCATGCCATAGGAAGATGAGATGATGGTGACAGAGATGGAGATGTTTGACCTAGAATGAACATGATAAGGATCTTCAAGTATCTAAGACTTATCCTAAGTAGCTCCAGAGGACTGAACAATAAGAAATAGGTAGAAATTACAGAGAAGCAGATGATTGTAGCTGGATGAATTAAACACTTCTTAACCAAAGCTATACAGAAATAGAAATGGCCACATAAAAAGGTTTCAAGCAAAGGATGGTCACTTTTTAGGTATGTTGTACATGGTATAGATTGGAGTAGGTGGTCTGTGATGCACTGTCCGTCCAACTTTAATTAGTATAAGAAAGGCATGAGATGTGAAATCCCTATCATGTTGTTTCATAAATTCCACTCAAATATTTCTCCATTAAATTTTCTTCACCAAAACTACCCCCCTGTGGGGAAAGGAACAGATAGCTGTCCCAGAAAGCTATTTGTTTTGACAACTAAAATTCTCAGCTACTTCTAGGAACATAAAGGATACCTCAATGAGACTGTTTTCTTTACTGATTCTTATCATTCTATTTAATGTAGATTCAAAGGCAAGATTCAGCGATAATGCTAAACAACCTTCTAACCACAAAAAAAAGTGTTAAAATTCTTGAGCAACAGATTTTTTTTTCTCTTTGAAGCTTTCCTCAAAGAAAGGTGAGTGGATTGTTTTTAAAGTAACATAAATCAAATTTAGCTAGATATTCAGTGTCAAAGACAATTAAAATTCACACGATTATTCTAAATCAGTAACCAATACCAATAAGAACTTAGAATGCAAAGTTTAAAATACTCTGGAAGGTCTTGTGTCCCATCCTTTTATCCAAGAATACTAAAATAGCACTAAAACACCAAAGGCCCCAAATTCAATAAGACTAATCCTTCTATAAGTTTAATTCTTTTTCTTTGCTCAGTTTCATTGCTTTTTTTGTTTATAAACACTTGATTTAACAACTTTATCTTACTTATGACATATAATCCTGTGTATTATTCACAGCAACTAATACAACAGAAGTTCAATAAGAGACAGGAAAGAACTAAAGAATTTTCACTAGTCTGTTATCATTAAACAAGTTGGTATAAAAGAAGGTATGTCACACAGAATACAGATAATATGATTAAAAATATGTGAACTTAAAATCTTTTTCCATTATCACCAGAAAATTTAAAATTTAATTAGATGGCTCCATTTGCCTCTTGACACCATGGAAGGAGTAGAAACAGTAGAAGACTGAGTTACAAGTTGGGCTGGCAGTTTCTATATTACTCAAAAATCTAATTTAAGCTCATTAATTTATTTCTTTTATATGAATTAGTAAAAATAGTCACAAATGTAAGAGTATGAAAATAATATTAAAAACTTTTACAGAAATGTTTATTAAAATGCTTAAGAGGATAGAAAATAAAATTATCTTCAAAAAATGAGAGCCCTTAAAAGGTGGAGAGAAATCTGCAAATTAAAAGTTTTTCTTAACCTTACTAAAAGCACTTTTTTTCCTCCAGAGAACTATTTTTTAAGGTAAGTTTACAGATTCTTCTCAGGTTGTATCCTATTCACATACTCTAATAAAAGTGGTATCTAATTCAACAGGTATAATTCTATACATAAAAATAATCAACTCGATTTAACTTTTCTTTTGTGTAAATGTATATTCCTCTAGACATCTACTGTATGTTGCTTAACAAAAACTTGTTGATTCTTTAATACTTTTTTTTAAACTTAAAATTTTACCTTGATACGTTCTAAAGTCCTTAGAAAAAGACAAAAATCAAAAGAGACTATAAAACAGAAAAATGGAAAAGTAGTAGCTGGAAAAACTTTAATTGCCAAGTAAAAATGTTGGAAAGACCCTGTAATGGTAGTTCACATTAACTCTGGATATTTTAAGAAATAATTATATGCAAATGGGAAAAATCTGACTATATCAGGTTTATCCTGTTCTATCCAAACAATATTTTAACTTATACATAATTAAAATAGGGAAAAGTAACATTTTAAAATTTAAGAAAAATCATCTATAGTTTTACTAAAGGTGCTTAGTATTAGAAAATTTCCTTCATTTTTTCATAAACTACTTCCAGATGTACTTCAAAAACTGCCATGTTTCAGACAGGGTAACTAATATTGGTTAAAAGATGGCTGAATATAAAGTGCCTCGTTCACAAAAATTTTAGGCTATCTTCTGACAACATTAAGAAAATCCCTAATTTAATTTTCATTTTAGGCATTTTTGACCTAGGAAATGGTGCTACTGATGGTTGGTCAGTCCAGTACAAATTATCTACTCTAATCATATATGGTAGCACCTTTCACAGAGCTAAATGTCAAACACCAATAATGGAGATGAACTTTAGTACAAATTGATATACAAACCTCTACCTCCTTCTCTCCCTTCATTTACAAAGAGATAGTCTGGTACTGTAGAAAGAGTGTCAGTCTTGGAGTCAAAGGACCTGGATTCAAATTCGAAATTACAGAAAAAGTCAAGTCTGTTTCTTCATTTGTAAAATGGGGGTGGGGTTGTAGACCCCTAAAGCCCCTTCCAGCTCAGAATGTGATACTAGTCTAGAGAATTCTGTTTTATCAATTTTAAGATCTTCATATCTCCTCAAACCTTTCTTCACTTCTTTGTAGCTAAAACCCTGAAGTTGTTGACCCTACTGCTTCAAAGCCCTTAAGGAAGCAGATGGAAACTAAACTATAACTAACGACCAAGGCAGAGAGTAGGAAAGGCAGGTTAGGCAAGCACCACTATCATCATCATGATCAATAAACACAAAATCCTTTGTGAATAAGGCACATGGAAATACATGAGAAAAAAATTACAATTAAGGCAATAAGTATCAAATATATGGCACACACAACACACACTACAGGATCAAAAAAAAAAAAAAGGTCACTGAAGAGTACAATCAAGATCTAAGAGTCATTCCAAGTGGCAAGTGCCTATGTATCAACATCTTCTACATAGGATGATGCTGAGAAATTACACAAAAAATATGATAAAACCCTACAACTAAATCAACATAAACCTTGCTGTTTGGTGGTGTCAGTCTGAAGGTAGACAACTGAATTTAATTCAATAAACATTTATTAAGCACCTACTATGTGCCAGGTTCTGTGTGAAGCACAGCGGATACAAGTAAGAAAGATAATCTTTGCCCTCAAGGAACTTAAGATCTAAAGGGGAAAGATAACATACAAAAGGAGGCTGACAAAGGAAAAAACAGAAAGTACACTGGAAAGAATGCTTAGGGATTAAGAAACGAAAGGTTCAAAGGCTTCATGGAGACAAAAACTTCACAACTATATATCAGGAATACCTTCCTCAAGAAGAATGCTGAATATGCCAAGTACTCCACAAAGTTCTGAAAACAAAAATGACTTTGTAGGGTAAGAGATAAGAAATGACAGCTTACAGATATGACAGCCAATTCAGAATTAGTTTTCTGCGTGCAGTAACAATCAACACCAAATTGGGAAAAAAGAAGAAAAGACAACACTATATGTAGGTATTTAGAAGAGCTCCAATTCAACTCAAAGATGCAGAGAAATGGGAAATGGAGAAATGGATAAGCCCTTATCCTCTTTCCTTTGTTTTGTAAAATAACTTTTTTATTAATGTCTTTTGCTTTTTTACATCACCACAATTTCCCATCATATTTCTCCTCTCCCTTTTCTCAGAGAGCCATTCTTTGCAACAAGTCATATTTTTAACAGACAAAAAGGGAGAATGAAAAGAGGAAAAAAAAATCAGTACAAAAAAAAATCAGAGAAAAGTCTGAAAATATGTACAATGTACAATATCTGTGTGTCCTCCCACCTCTTCCAAGGGATGAGGTATGGATATCCTCTCATATCTTTTTGAGTCATGTTTGGTTTTATAATTTTGTAACATTAACTTCTGACTTTTTTGTGTGGTTATTCTTGTCCTTACCATTATGTATAGAAGTTTCTTAGCTCTACTTACTTCACTCTGCAATAATTCATGTGCAGCTTTCCTTGGCTTCTCTAAATTCATCTCATCATTTCTTACAACATAATTAATATTCCATTTCATTCATGTACCACAATTTATTTAGCTACTTCTCAAATGATTGGAAATTGAATGTCGATACTTTGCTATCACAAAAAATGCTGCTAAAAATATTTGGGTATATATGGGGCCTTTCTTGTCAACAGTCTTTTTAGGGTATGAACCTAGTAACAAAATCTCTGAGTGAAAGGGTATGGATATTTTAGTTACTTCATTTGGATAATTCCAACCAATTAAACCGCAAACTATTAATAACCATATGAAATGATGTTCCAAATCACTAATAACAGGGTGATGATGATTCTATTAATTATATCTGTTTTAGATACCAAATCCTTATCAGAGAAATTTTATACATAGATTTTTCCCCATTCAACAACTTCCTAAGCAAGATTCATTAATTTTGCTCAGAAGCTTTTCACTTTCATGCACTATAACTGAAGATATCCACATTATCTTCTATAACTGCCTCTACCCCTTGTTGGGTTAAGAATATATCTCATATCCATAACTGTGAGATACAATATGCTTCCTTCTAATTATTTTATAACATGACCTTTAATACTAATGCTACACACCATTTACAACATATCATGGAATATGGTGTAAGGTATTAGTCTAACCTTAATTTCTGCTAGACCAGTTTCCCCAGTATTTTGCTGATTCTCTTTGTCTAGTGTTGTTCCACAGGTCTACCTCTCTATTTTTTTTAACCAATACCAGATGATGTTGATGACTACTCCCTTATAATGAAGTCTAAGATCTGGAAATGCCTTTGTCCCTACCTCTTTTTATTATTTCCCTTGATATTCTAGATCTTTTATTTCTTCAAATGAAATCTGTTCTTATTTTATCAAATTCTATACAGTATCCTTTTGATAATTTGTTTAGAATAGCATTAAAAACCATAAATTAACTTAATTAAAATCATAATTTTTGTTATATTGGTATGAGCACTGAATATTCCCTCAAGCTCTTTAAGTTATTCTTTATTTTTAAGGAGTATCTTCAATTGAATCTATACAATCATTTTTTTTTAATGTTCTGGTAGACTAAACCACAGGAATTTTATGCATTTGATAGTTTTTCTCCCATTGGCATGGGGGAGAGGAAACTGAGATGCCCCTTTCTAATACTGTCTCAGATTTTTTTAGTTTTATATGACTCCATCAACATTTATTGAACATCTACAATGCATCCGACACTGCGCTAAGTGCTGGGACACTGTGCACTGCATGTTATTAATTTGTGAGAGTTTGGCAGGAGGGTTTGGTAGCAGCTTTGCTGAAGCTATAGTATCAATATTGTGCTGATTTCCTAGCATTTTTTTAAAAGTAAACCATCTTAATATTAGAAAGATTCCCTAGGATTTTTTAAATAAACCATCTTATCATTAGGAAGTAGAGATGGTATTATCTCTTTATCTATATTTAGACCTTTAATTTCTTTCTCTTGTCCTATTGTTAGACTTTCCAGAATAGAAAAGTATCCTCGTTTCACTCCTATAGTTACTGAGAAATGTTCTGGTATACACTTATTGTATATGATGCTTGCTTTTGGTTTTAGACAAATATTTTTAAGATGTTAAAATGTTCTTTGTAAGATTTTTAGCATAAATGAGTGCTGTACTTTGTCAAAGGCATCTATTGAGATAATGATGTGGTGTTAGATATTTTGTTTTTAATATGATTATGTTCATTATCCTTCTAATGTTGAATCATTCTTGCATCCTTGGTACTAACCCAACTTAGTAAAAATGAATTATTTCTTGGACAAAGTGCTACAGTTTTTTGATGTGGTTTTATTTAAAACATCTGGATATTTATTAATAATACTGATCAATAATTCTCTTGTGTTTTATTGTTTCCTTGTATAAGCATTAGGACTATATCTGTCTCATAAAATCATTCTGGCACAGGGCTTTCTTTCTCAGCTTTTGAGGATAATTTGTGTAGCATGGGTTTTAATTCTTTTTAAAGGTTTGATAAGATATTTTTTGGTAGTTCTATTTTCTTTTCTGAGAATGAATTAAGACCTCTATTTGGTCTTCTGTTATTCTGTATTTCATATTTTTGAATGCATTCCTCCATTTCTTTTGTGTTCTCAGTGTTGTTAGCCTATAACTGTACATATTAGCATCCAATTATTGTTTTCATTTCTTTTGGTTTTGCTGTGACTTTACCTTGATCATTTGCTATTTCATTCATTTGGTTTCTTGTCATAATCTCCTTGATCATACTGCTTAAAGATTTAACCACCTGAGAAGTCTTTTCAAAAAACCCAGCTTTTAGTTTTATTATTTCTATAGGGTTTTTAATTTCCAATCTATCTACTTCTTTTTTATGTAACATCTCCTCTTTCATGCTTATTTTCATGCAAATTGCCTGTGCCCTAGTAAATGGTGAATTTTTGTAAACAATCAATGTTGTGCTGAGAAATACATGCTTTCTTTAGCAGCCCCACTTAAAAGCCACCAGAAGTCTTCTAGCTCTTGTTCTCTAGGATTTGTTCAGGTTTGTATTTTCTTTTTTTTATCTGTCAGATATATCTGAGAGAGTGGTATTGAAATCTCTTGTCACTACTGTATTATTGCAAGTGTCTTCTTGTATCTCAATACAAGATTTTAAAACTAACTTTCCCTGGTTTTCAAGTTTTGTTTCTTAGTTCTCTTTTCTTTCTTGCTTTTATCTAATTCTCTCTCTTGTCTCAATTAAGTAATTAAGTAGGATTCCCCTTTCTCTCCCCTTCGACTAGTTTTGTTAGTTTCTAAATTTCATTTTCTGTGCCTTTTTTCCAAAAAGAAGAACTTTCTTTTATTCACTTCATTATTCATCATCTCTATTTGTTTATTGTTGTTGTTCAGGTCTAGTTTTATCAAATGCTTTAAAAAATCTTTTTTACTGAATTTCTATCTTTTTTCATTAGTGGTTAAGCTCAAATTTGTAGACTGGGCTGCATCTTAAATTCCTTTATTCATTGGAACACATTATTCCATTCCCTTCTGTGGCTTCTTGTGGTTGCAAAATAGTATTGTCATTTGGATTTTCTTTCCCTTTACATTTGAAGTTCTTTCTCCTTATAGAATTTGTTGTTATTGGAAAAGTTAACTTTAACCACTAGCTTGCAGTTTGCAGCATGGGGTTTGTTTCTAAAGGTTATCTGTGGATTCTTTTGATTTCCACTTTGTTTTGTGTTCAAAAGTTCTCAGCAGCTTTCTTGTACTATTTTTTTATATTACGGTGATTACATTTTTTTACTTGTCTATATCTATTCTGCCTTTGAAATCATTATATTTTCTTATCTGGGTTGTTTAAGAAGCAAATTAATTTGTTCAGGTCTACTTTTATTAAATACTTTAAAAAATCTTTTTTTAATTAAATTTTCATCTTTCCAAAGGCAATACAGATCTAGAGTACAAGGTCATTCACAAAACATTTTAAGGAATAAAAGTAAAATGTTACAAAAGTAATATTACCTCACTAATCCTCCTCTCCCCCCCACATACATATACATACACACACTGAATTAACACCAATATTGCATTTCCTCTATATCAGTCTTTCCTCCAGATCAGTCTTTTGGTTGCAGGTGGTTTTAAACTCTCTATGTATCTTGTTTTTTCACTTGATCAACAACCCTGCTATTGATTTTTTTTTTCAGATCTAATATGATAGTCTCCATATCTATCATTTCCCCTATAATTCTTCCTAACATGTCTTAATATCTTTCAATTCTGGATATTCAATTTTTTCTGATAATTTTAAGTTCATCCTTTATTTCCTCTTGGGATATTTTTATCAGTGTTGATTATCCTTATTTTTTTAATGTGCCATTTATCTATTTCAGGACATCTCAAGATACCTTACACCATTTCTCTTTGCATGTGCTTTGGCCTATGTTTTACATATTGCAGAGTATTTTTTTTTTTATTATATCTGACCGCTTCTTTGCCTTATTTTCTTTTTTAGTAGGTTTTAATAGGCAGCTAGGTGGCCCAATGGCTAGAGTAGCCAGACTTGGAGTCAGGAAGATCTAAGTTCAAATCCAGCCTCAGACGCTTACTAGCTGGGTGACCCTGAACAGGTCTCTTAACTCTGTTGGCCTCAGTTTCCTCATCTGTAAAATGAGCTGGAGAAGGAAATGGCAAACTACTTCAGTATCTTTGCCAAGAAAACCCCAAGTGGGTTCATGAAGAATTAGACATGACTGAAATGACTCAAAGAAACAAATTTTTAATATTCTTATGTTTATTTTTGGTTGTTGTTTGTCCCTTGTATGCTTGTCACTTTTGAGAGGGGAATGAAGAGACTGGCTCCCCTGCAATCTCTCACAGCATCATCGTCTCAGGAAGTTAATGCTTAGTTTCTACTAATATCTGCCAACCAAGCATAGTGATGCTTTTATAACATAAGCTTAACAAATTATTTGACCAGGAGTGGGGAACCTGTGGCCTCAAGGCCACATGTGGCCTTCTAGGTTCTCAAGTGTGACCCTTTGACCAAATCCAAACTTCACAGAACAAAATCTCCTCAATAAAGAGATTTGTTTTGTAAAACTTGAGCTCAGTCAAAAGGCTGCAGCTGAGGACCTAGAAGGCCTCAAGACCGCAGGTTCCTCACTTCTGTACTAGACCAAGACCCCACCCCACTTCCCCTCCCTGTTAATTCATTTTTGACAAAATATTAATCAGCTGCTTGTATGTTAACTCCAATTGGCTGAAATAATATGGGAAGTTTAACCTATCTAATCTTGATGAATACCATTTAGGTTACTCCACCCATTTCCTAATATTACAGCTTCTAACAATCACTACCATGCATTAAACCTTTCCCCTCCTTATCTTGATTCAGTTTAATCACTAATATTATCTCCATTACCAAATCGAACCTCTACCTCCCCCCCCCCCAAAAAAAAGAGAAGGAAAGAAAGGCAAGAAGGGAACAAGAAAGAGGGGGAAGGAAGAAAGGAAGAAAGGAAGAGGGAGGGAAGAAAGGGAAGAAAGGAGGGAGGGAGAGAGGGAGGGAAACAGAAACAGAGAGAGAGAGAGAGAGAGAGAGAGAGAGAATGAATCCCAATTTAGTGGGCCTGGAGTGAGGAAGAGCTAAGTTCAAATCTGACCTCAGACAAATACTAATTATGAGACCCTGGATAAGTCACTTGACTACTGTCTGCCTCAGTTTCCTCAACTGTAAAATAGGGATAATAATAGTATCTACCTCCCACAGTTGCTGTGAAGATCAAATGAAATTATATTTGTAAAGTGCTTAAGACAGTGCCTGGAACATAGTAGACATTTAACAAATGCTTGCCCCCTTTCCCATTTTTAGACTAGTTGTCCCCACAGAGGGGACCAGGTCCCAAGGGAATTGTGACCTGAACAAAGGAGGGTACCAAGATGGGTTATACATTCTATCCTCCCTATGGTAGCCAATGTAGGGGCTTACCTCCTGTCCTTATCTTTGAACTCTTAAAATTCTGCTCCTCCATTGCACTGTATAAGCTCTCCCCATTCCTCTCCCTATTTTAAGCAGAGATTCTGCCCCTCAGGATAGCTATAACCTAACCACCAACCAGGGACCCAAAACACCAGTTCCACAAGTACCATCACCCACCTATCCCTACCTTCCTCCCTCCAGATCACTATACAGTAACTGTAATGGATTCTCTGCTTCAGTGACCAGCTCTGAGTTCTGGGTACTAACTGATAAGAGCTCTGTCCTTCCCTCTTTAGGTTTTAGGTGTGACAGCCAGAGTCTCATAGAATGAACAGGCATGGAAAGGTTGTGATCTACATCTCAGACTTCAGTAGTTCTCTTTCCCCACAACTCAAACCCTTTTCCAAACTTTCCTGTTTCTGTCAAGGGGGCCACCAAACTTTCTTTTATCCAAGTTTGCAATATCAAATTATCTTCAGCTCCTTAACTCTCTCTCTCCCCAAATATCCATTCAGTTGCCATATCTTGTCACTTCTAGTTCCACATCTCTTCTTCTCTACACATCAGTTCATGCCCTCATCACCTCAAACCTGGATTCAATATTGCAACAGTGTGCTAATAACTATATGTTATGGCAGTACAGATCTGTGAGATGGGTGTGTTTGTGTATACATATGTGTGTATATATGTGTGTATGTATGTATGTTTGTATACATGTATGTATATGGGGCAGCTAGGGGGCACAGTGGATTGAGGGCTGGGTCTGAAGTCGGAAAGATTCATCTTCCTGAGTTCAAATTCATCCTCAGACCATAGACAAGCTTGTGTGACCCTAGACAAGTCACTTAAACCTGTTTGCCTCAGGATCCTCACCTATACAATGAGCTGGAGAAGGAAATGGCAAACTAGTCCAATATCTCTACCAAAAAAATCCCAAAATGGGTTCACAAAAAGTCAGACATGACTGAAAAATGACTCAACAACAAAAACATTACATACACATACACGCTGGGGTCGTGCAAACTCAATTCTTTTTTTAACTAATAGATGTATACAATTCAAAGTTTGGAGATTCCAGTTTTATACAACTTTGAGCTAGTAATGAATTAGGAAGCGATACATACTTATTCCTCATCGTCAACATTCTCTAAGCCACAAATAAATATAGGAAAGCAGGCCTCAGAAAGACCTTCAAGTTACAATCCACTATTTTAATTAAACAGAACTAAAATAAAGTATAAAATAAATATTGAGAGTAACAGACTTTCATAAACACCCTTACATTTTACTTTATGTAGAAAAATAAACTTTCCTTTTCACATTCTGAGCTATTGTTCTTAATAATGTTCTACAAGGAAAACATGACAGAAAATGGAATTCATTTTTGTACACAAGAAGTAAGACACAGGTCACTGTGACAGTTCTCAGAAAGTTAAAATGTACATTGCACAATTATCTTAAATTTGGACTGTAATAATCAATATAAGACCAAACTTTAAAATACAGACAGGTGCTTAAGGTATTACTAAGCTTAAAAAAAAAAAAAAGAAAAAGAAAAAGAAAAAGCAGGCTTCCAATTGCTACCACATCCCTAATCTTGCCATGAATACAAGATGCTCTATCATTACCTAAATTTAAACAGCTTACTTCACAAGAAGGATTTGTGATTTTCTAGACAGGTGGTAATAACAAGAACAACAAAATAACGTTTACAATAGCAATTTAAGATTTTTAAAGTTCTTTGTTTATCACAACAACCTACAACAACCTAGCGGGGAAAGGAAAGAATCAAGAGATGATGTGGAATAAGAAAACACAAGATTTGGCAACTGAATGGATTATCCCCATTTTAAAGAAAAAGGAAACTCTGGCACAGAGGTGTTCGATGAATGGCCCAGATCAGAGCTCATTCTACTATGTTACTTACCTGCCTTCAGCAATTCTTAGTCTCTCAAAAGACTTACTGAAAGATCTTCAATACTTGCTGAGGCCATCCTGCAGTAAATCTGGAGAACAACATTAACTAGATGATCCTCCAAAGATAGACATTTCCTCAACCAGGACGTTGCTAGGATGATCCTCCAAAGACAAACATTCCATCAACCAGGAGCTACACACAGGACAGCATACCAGCTTTAGGAGGACCAATTAGGCACTATCGGTCTCCCGAGAAACCAGGGTCCCCTCTACACCAATCAGAAGGAGGCTCGGACCAACCAGCCTCACTTTGGAGAACCAGGGTCTCTTCCAGAGTAAGAAGGGTTGATTAGGGCTTTGGAGTAGGACTTAATTCTGGTTCTACACCCACAAAAGTCGTCTCTTCTCTTCCCCTAATTTCGACAAATGTCTTTAAGTCTTTAAAAAAAAAAAGGGTGACGGAGAAACACTCCAAACTCTGAAATAAACTATTTTAAATTAACTTGTTCAGGTACAGTTTCTGAGTTTGGATCGTTTAGAAAAGAATACATTGTATTCAACGAAGAGCAAAATGTGGTTCATTTTGTAGTAGTAACAGTTTATCACCAAGTAATTTGCAAAGTGTGGCAAAGGGGGAGTGTGGGGAGAAAAGCCTAGAGATAGGAAAGAAACAGTAACACTCATGCAAAAACCACTCCTCTGTTGGCAACCCTGCTGCTCTCCGGACACCCAGCCTAGCCCTCCTCCAAGGAGCCCGAGCTCTTTCCAAACGACTCCGCAGCATAAATCATTCCGGAGAAGGGTGGGCGCTGGGTTTTTTAATGGGTGAGAGAGCGAAAATGAATGTTTCTCTATTGCAAAGTAAAATAAAATAAAGTAAGTCTGGAAGAGGGGTCAGAGGCGGAGCCCGAGCACGCACGCCCCCAGCCGGGGCTCCGCGGGTTCGGGGCAGCCGCGCTCCCGGCGCACTCAGTCCGTGGGTGCAGAACCGGGAGCCGGGCTGTCAGCCCGCAGGAGCGAAGAGCGGTACTCACCCCAGCCTGCCGAGAGGGAGGAGGGCGAGCACATGCCCCGAGGCCGAGCGGCGCAGACTGTAGCGGGCGGGGGAGCGCCTCGGAGCCGGCGGCTGCTGCTGCCCTTGCTGCAGAGACCCCGCCGCGGGGCCGAAGGCACCACTTCCTCCGCCTCCTCCTCCTCCTCCTCCTCCTCCTCCTCCTCCTGTTCCTCCTCCTCGTCCTCCCCCCTCTCCTCGCGCTACCCCCAGCCTCGGCCGCCTCGCGTCCCGGAATAACGGCCACTTCCTGTGTGCGCGAGGAAATGAGGCCGTCGCGCGCCCGCGCGCCCGCCCGCCCGCGCCGCCACCGCCCGTGCCCTGCGTCCTGCGCGCGCCGCCCCCTCCCCCACGCCTACGCCGGAGCCGCGGGGAGCCGGGGAGCCAGCCTCCGAGCCCGGCTGGAGAACGAGGCGAAGAGCCCGCCGCGCCCACACTCAGCTCCCGTCCCCCCTCCTGTCAACCACCCAGTGACTGGAGAGAAGGAGAGGGGCGGGGCGAGAAGAGTGGTGGGGAGGGGGGAGGAGAGAAGTGGGGAGGGAGAAAGTAAGAAAGACAGAAGAAAGATGAAAGGAGAGAGTAAGGAGAAAGAAGGAAGAAGTGGAAGAGAGAGAAAGAGAGGGAAAACCTCGAAAAGGGGGGGGCGGGACAGGAAAGGGATAGAAATGAGAGAGAAAGAGACACTGAAAAGAGGGGGAGAGAAGGAAGGAGCGAGAAAGTAAGTGAAACAGGAGAAAGAGGGGGAGGAGAAAGAGAGCAGAATCCTGTAGTACAGGGAAGGGGAGGGGGGAGTGCAAGATAGGAGAGACAGACAAATATAGACAGAGAGAAAACTTGTACCTCATGTGCCAATATCTGGCAGCCCGTTTGCCACCCCCAACTTCACCAAGGATGATAAGAAAGTGGTGAGAAGGGAAAAGTTGGGCATTTCTTTGCTAGATTTATCTCCTCAGGGTGACAACGTTATACTATGTCATCTATCGATTTATCTACCTGTATGTCTATTTTTTTATCTGTGTGTGGAGAGAGATTATATATGTGTGTGTGTGTGTATGTATATATACTTATTTCTATCTAATCAGTTGCCCTTTGGGCTCTTTTCTACAGATTCTGCTTCCCCTGCCCACTAGACATGTAGCTGGTCCTGTAATTTTGCCAGGCAGGATTTGAGGAGTTGTTTTCTCAAAAGACCATCTAAATCCTACCAGTCCTTGGGAGCCTAGCTCAAGTTCCTGTCAATTGGACCGAATCCACCCAGCTTGTGGGTGGCTGTAGCCAAACAAACAGTGAAGGCTAGAGACAGAAGAATCAGGACACAAACAGAGTAATTTCAGAGTGAAGAAAATGATGTATGCAAAGCAAGTCCCCCCTCCTAAGAAGGACTAAACATACTAAAGGCAGGTCTTGGATACATCCAGGGCTAGACCAGGACATAATCATTTTTTAGATTGTGTCAAGCTGTCTGAGTTCACATTTGAACTAGTTATCTTCCATACTCCAAACCAGTGCTGAGTCTAGGCCAGTGCTCTATCCACTATACCACCTAGCTGCTCCTTTGGTCTCTGAAAATTAGACTGGTTTTAATGTATATAGCACAGGACTTGTTATTAGGAAGACCCTAGGTTCAAATCTCACTTTAGACACTAATTGTACTGTCCTGAGATGGTCCCTTGACTTTTGGGGGTCTCCAAAGAAATGAAGGTGTTGGACTTGATACCTTCAAGGATTCATGTAGTTTTAAATCTATGATCATCTGCTACGAGAGATCCTACCATAAGCAAAAGGTTTTTTTGCTAACTAGTCCTGAAAGTCGGTGGATTTCTAAAGCCTCTCTATGGTCTTTAAAAGGGCTGAGTCCATCAAAAAGTAGGACGTGTAAATGATCAGGCCTGAAAGTGTCTCAGTGGTTCTAAAAATTTTAAGTGGCTAGTATTCATCTTATATCACTTTTCTGTTGTTTTTTTTTTAAGTTTCTATCAATTGTAGGATTTTTAATGGGGTAATAAAAATGTTCTTGGGGCACTATAGTCACTGGGCAAAAAATCATGGATCCCAAAGTAAGATGAAGCCCATAAACAAGGCACAAGGTCAAGAAGTAATACCCTGCTTATGAGAAAAGCCAATAGGAATCCACACATCATTATTTCACTATATGCAGGAAATCCAAGAAGAAACTTCCTGCAGTGATTTGGAGAATGTTTACTAATAAGTTTATGGAAGTTTCCCTACATGTCATGAGAAAATAGCCAAACTCTAATCAATGAAAAATTATCTTCAGTTATAAATGAAAAGCAAATTGAAATCAAGAAGGGTAAAAAGAGAGACTGTACAATGACCAGTCCAAGCAGAAAGACTGTATTTCATATAAAGGCTATGAAAAGGAGAATGGGAATGCACATTTAGTGCCCTTCAAATTCCTCCACTTAGAATTAAATGTACTACCTTACCTTTTCAGCTTTAGATACTACCCTAGAGTTACTCTAGACTCCAGCCAAGCTGGACTATTTTGTGCCCCTAGAACAGTATTCCATTCTGTTATTCACACTGTTTCGTGTAATTATATTACCCATCTCCCCTATGAAATTACTGTAAAAATCCTACCCATACCTTAAAACTCAAGTCAAATGCCACCTTTTTCAGGAAGACTACTGAAACCTGCAGTTAATTCCTCAAAGACCTCACATAGTACACTTTTGTTATTCTCTGATGCACTTTGGTAATATTGAGTATTAAAACCATATTGTTCCTATCTTCCTGGAAGCTCCTTGAGGATAAAAACTGTTTCTTCCCCTTAAGAGCAGGGATTGTATAATTTGTACATAGTAGGGCCTTAATAACTGTTATGTTTGGTCTTTCTTGTAATTCATCAGGTTCCCTTAGTTTGACAGAAGAATCAATTCCCTTTGCCCTAATTCTGTGTTCTCCAAGTAACCTTCTAATCTAAGATTTGGTCTCCTTAGTGGAGCTTATCAATCAAGATGGAGAGCTGCTTAGCAAGGTCCTGGCCAGGTGTGTGTGTGTGTGTGTGTGTGTGTGTGTGTGTGTGTGTGTGTGTTCTGCATGAATAAATGGGTATTCCAGTTTAATAGTTGGTCTCTACCTGACAGGATTCAACTGTCTAAAGTTTGATCACCCCCTGCTGAACTGATTAAATATATTTTCTGAATCTGTAAAGCTGAGGAACAAACTCAGAGGAATAGTGACCTGATGGAGGTACAGCATTATCTGAAAGAGCTAATCTATCAACAGAATTCATTGGGGCGTTGAAACCTGCTCTTTTTAGGAAGAACAGTAAATGGGGAATAGCGAGGAGAGGAGGATGGGGAGAATATTAGCTAGAGATTTAGAAAAGTTAGTTTCTTTAGGAAGGTGAAACAAAAGAGCACAATATTTCCTAATACATGTTTATACATGTATATGTGTTTACATGTATATAAATTTAAGTTTCATTTTACATAAAAGAAATACATCAGTCATATAACACATCCATCAGCAAATCCACTGAACTCTAGTAGAAATAAAGTCATAGGGTTGGCCACACTGCACCACTTAACAAATCTAATTCTTCCTATAATTCCTATTAACAAAATTCTCTTCTAGCCTGTGCTTGCCAACAATGAACACTTTTACTCATTCATAGATCAGTAAACCATGACCTGCCTTGAGAGCAAGTAAGCTACACAAAAATGGCAGGCAAATCCAAACTTTGCTCTAATACCTCTCTTATTCATCCAAGTGAAACTGTTAGATTAACTTCCCTTTTTTGCTTCTTGGGTCATTGGATAATTATAATTTAATAAGAATAGGAAGACTTATTTTCATCAAGTAGGAGTCAAATGGGATAAGATCTCTCCACTGAACCAAATTTTTAAGGATTTTTAAAATCTAACTTCTTAATGTACTACATAGAATTCCAGCCCTATAAAAATATTTTTTTATTTCCCTTCTGTTTTGAAGCTTCTAGCTTTTTTTTTTTTTTAACCAATTAGCCTCTGCAGTAGCCTGGATTTTCTTTGCTTTTAATATTACCCATTTTTTCCTTTCACTCCCCTCCTTCCTTACCACAAAATGTAATATGCCAAATGCCTTTTTACTTAAGTAACATGACATGAAATCAGAGCACTGAGGCTACTTTTCTTTCCTTTAGACTAGCAATGTCTAAAGCTCAGTCATAAAACTCACTATTTAGTCATTTTCTATCTTGTTAACTTTTCCCCTTATTAAAACACACGCTATTTGTATGTCTGCGTTAATATATACATATTCAACGTGTAACACCTTAACCAGAAAACATGCTATTTGCTTTAAATTTGTATCTGGGAAAGAAGAAAATATGCAAATCAAGTGATGTAGCAGTTACTGGATTTAACTTCATACTATTTATGTGTCAACTACTTATTACTTCCCTATACTTCATTTTCTTCATCTGTAAAATGGGGAGGGGGAAACTGCTTGAGCCTCAGTTTACTTATTTGTAAAATGAGAGTCTTGGACTAGATTATCTTTCAAGTACCTTCTCCACTCTAAACTTTACAGTTCTGCGAGCTCATATTATAGACAGAAAAATAAATATCTTTCTTAGAGAAATAGACCTGCTAAACAGGCATCCCTTTAAATTGTCAAATGGCATCAAGAAATGTCCCTTTTTCTTTGGAACAGAACAATTATTACTCTTCTTTGTGCAGGGTCATTTCTACAGAGGTTATAGAAAAGCAACAATGTTGTGAAAACACGTAGCCTGAATGAGTTAAAAATGGGAGATCTTATCCAAAGACAAATACAGTGTAGCCACAGATTGGCTCGGCTAGTACAAATGTAAGGGGCATCATGCCTAGTTCTTATTCTACACTTCAATTCAATCTGGCATCCTTACTAGTTGGTTTTTTAAGGCTAATTCTACCCTCTAGTAAAGCTCAGTTCCTTCACACACTGTCCTAGGCTGTCATCTAGGACTAATTTTACCATGTGGACATTATTGACCTCTGATATTTTCCCCTTTAACTTGCCAAGTTAAAAACCACTCTGTCAAATATAAGCACAGAATATTTTTTTTTTGTAGTCAAAACGACTCCTTTCTTCCCCCTCCAGCTACTTACCCATTTCTGCTAACTGAGTTCTGGTTTTGGATTTGCAGGATCTCAAGAGAGGTCCTTGAATAGTCTGATCACTTGTGTTCCTCAACAAAGACCTTTGTTCTCCACTGATAATACCTCAATAGTATAGTCCCTCACTCTCAGACTTTCCCCAACCCTGTGATTTAAACCTCTGTCATTGTATAAACCCAAGTGCCCATTCCTTACTTCCCAATACCTGCTATCACTTTCAATCCTACTCTTTCTTCATGTCTCCAGATCTAACTGCCCCTTCCACTACTCTCTAGAATGCCTCCTCCATAATTAAACTTGATTTCATCTTAAAACTTCTTTTAAGTCCCTCCATCTTTTGACTTTCACTGAGCCCTGGCTCCCTTTTGACCACACTGCATTCTGAGCCACACTTTCTAGTCAGAGCTGCACTCATGGCAGAGATTTAGAATACTTGCCTCCTATTGTTACTTCCATATTCTCCCCTGACCATCATTCATCAGTCAAGTAGCTTTTAAGTACCTCTTTGTGCCAGGCACTTGGGGTACGATTACAAAGAATGAAACCATTCCATAATTTCTCCTCTGCAAAGTAAATTCAGTCCAAATTTATCCAATCTAGATTGTAGCAAACAAGATTAAGATCTGGTAAACAAACAAGATCCTTCACAATATTCTCCTTCCTTCCTCGATGAGTTCAGTACCTAGTGCATAGTTTTGACTCCACTACAAATTCTGACATTATTAACATATATAGTGATAGTAGCCTTCAAATATTGTAACTTCCTACTTTCTCAATCTATTCATTTCCAATGGCATATTCATTTACTTTGGGGTAGCTAGGTGGCACAGTGCGTAAAACACCAGTCTGAGAGTCAAGAGGACCTGAATTCAAAACTGACCTCAGACACTTACTAGCTGTGTGACTCTAGGCAAGTCATTTAACCCTATTTGCCCCAGTTTCTTCATCTGTAAAATCTGGAGAAGGAAATGGCAAACCACTCCAATCTTTACCAATAAAACTCCAAATGGGATCACAGAGTTAAATATGACTGAACAACATTCTTCTAATTTACCTCAGCTACCCACAAAGATATTCGTATCTTCCATCTCATCATCACCTACAAGTATTTCACTTCAATATTCATGAACACCAAAATTCTTTTTTCTGATTATAATCTTTTATCATCCTTATCCTCATTCTCTATCCTTAACCCTGTTTTTCATGATAACCATGACTTTCAGCCCCTCCAGACAAAATTTTTTCCCAGTTCATCACCAGGCATCTACTCTCCTCCTTTCTCTATTTTGACCTCTTGGGGACTCATTTCAACTGTATACCATCCTCTACTCTTGAGTCCATTGTCCTCTGCTCTATCATGGATCCTACTTTGTCAATCCTCAACCTTGGATTACTCTTACCATGGACCTCCTTCATGCCTGCTCATATGCTGCTGTATGGACCTGTAGAAAATCACAAAATCATGCTGACTCTAGCCTAAAAGGGAGTTCTACCTTGGGAAGGGGTGGATCTGGGGATCAAATAGATTGTGTCAGTTAAATGACATGCAATTACTTTTTTAAAAAATTTTGTTCTACATTCATCAATCTAATTAAACTGTTTAAATTATAACCTTGAGTTAAGATGGATAATTGAAGTTACATAGGGAAGGCCAGAAAAGGGGTATGACCATGCCAGAGACTGAATGGGTCCTATTCCTTGATGAGAGTCCAAAATGTAACAATGACACAACGATGGTGGGAGTGAGGGTGGAGAGGAGGGTGAAAAATGGCCATTGACTGATAATCATGTTCCTGGGAATCTTGACTATTTACAGGATCCAGACTACTGTTCATAATTACACTTGTTAAAAGGAATATAAAAACACCATAAACATACATTAATAAGCTAATTTTCACCCACATTATAAGGGTTATTTTTATCACAGGGAGGAATTTTTCATAATTGAATCACAATCATGTTTGTAACTCCCTTTGGAAAAGGTTTTATCAAAGGATGCCTTTAAACAGTAGTTCTTTCCTTGCATCTAATCATTACGTTGCAGTTATCGGCCAATAAATTGGTATACAGAGGAACCAAAGAAAAGCTGCCAGATGAAGATCAATAAAAAAATGAAGAAAAATGTCTCTGAGATCAATTTAAGATATAACTTATAGAAGTCTGTTTTACACTCATTTTTCCAGGAAGATATCTAGTGCTTAAGGTATACCTGTTAGGTGGTATATATAAGATCATGAAATATATACTGGAATGAATACTACATTCTCAATTCTAATAGGATGCATAAACACACACATATATGCATATATATACATATATGTGTGTATGTTCTTGGAAGAATAGAAGGGAGAGGGTTTTGACATTTTCTAACAAACCATAATTTCCATTATCATGCTATGTCTGTATGTTTTTGTGCACTTGTGTATATACACGTGCACATATATACATGTGTGTGCATGTGTAGCAAGGTAGTGGAAATTATGGTTTGTTGGAAAATGTCAAAAATCTCTCCCTTCTCTTCCTTCAAGAATGACAATATTACTAAGAGTTACATTTGGATTTAAAATATGAACCTTGCAATTTCTTCCTCTTTCCTCCTCCCCTCTTCTCTTTCACTCTCACATTTTGTGGAAGTTAATGTGATAAAATAATATCATTACCACTGAACATTCATTTTGTGATAATTTTAGATCCCTTGGAAACTTTTTAAAAACTTGTAATTACTGAGAGTTGGAGACAATAGCATATATTAAAAAGAGGAAAGGATAACTGTAGGAACCGTTCAGTGAGTATTCATGTTCATAATCAGTTACATAAAGACATGTAATTTTTTCTACCTTGTAAAACAGAGAACTGACTTGTCTGGGGGAAAATCATCATAAAACTTTGAAGCCAATTTTGAATTCTAAATCTGTAATTTTTTTCTATATTCCTTATTTGGGTGTGAAATACATATGGGATCTGTGTACAGAAATATGAATCCAACTAAAGCTATGAAACTCGAAGAGCCTATAACTCATTTGGGAAACATTTTGTATGCCTAAGTCCATGTAGAATTTTTCATTTACTCATTCAATAAGCATATAGTTAAGACTTGGGCTAGATTTTAGTTGCTTAGAACTGCTCGTGAATAAATGACTGCTCACAATCATAGAATACTAGAACTGGAAAGGACTTTAAGTGGTAATTTAAGCCAAGCCCCTGATTTCACCAATAGGAAAACTTGAGCCTAAAGAACTGATGTGATTTTCCACAGGATATAATTAGTTGGTGGCAGAGCCAAGTTCAGAAATTATGAGAGACAACTAAAGATAAGCAAGTAGGCAGAGACACAAAAGCCAGCCTTGGGTTTCTTTCAGGAAGCTCTGATGATTTTCCTAAAGCTATGAAGGAAAATCAAATACAGGAGTGCATTTGTAAATTAATAAAACATAGTTCCACTTTGTCAAGGTAATAGAATGAAGACTTTCTCCTCCCTCTCTTAGCTAGCAAAGCAAAAGAAGCTAGTTATGATATCTATAATAGTTTTATATATTTCAAACCTTCCCCAGGGGAAAGAAAAATTGGGTGGGAGGTGTGTCTGTCAGTTGCTGGAAATAAGACTCAAGAACACGAATACCTTGCTCTATCCTCAACAACTGAATATATCTAAACGTAGGTTTAGAAAAATGTTTCAATACATGGACAGAATTTATTTTTTAAAATATCTGATAAAATAAGCTGGGGTATTGTGTAGCATATCTGAAAAACAATGAGTCATTTTTCTGAGTAGTCTTGTCGTTGTAACATATTAGCATATTTATTGCATATTTAATATTGCATTGGCTACATCAGGAGCAGAAAAATCTTTTATGAAAAACTGCAAAAACGTACAATATACAGGAAACTTTTTACACAGTTGAGAATACTGTTTCTTTTATAGGACATAATTTGATTTTTTTCAATAGCAGGAAAGCAAAGTCAAGGCAAACATTTATTTTTCTAGCATACTGTTAAGAATCAAACAGAACTATGTACAACTCATATATGTGTATATGTGCATGTATACATACATATATACATACATACATGTATACACACATACATATTACTTCTCTCATGGTATATCTATTGCATTTTGGTTAGACAATCTTCAGAATCAATTTACAAAATTACATTTGGTATTTTGGTGGTTAAAGAGAGATTTAACAAAGGAGTAGACCGAGGGTATTTGCTAATCAAGTTTTCTTAACCATGCCAGGTTTCACCTTAGGATTAAAATTTTTTCTTAAAATGATCCATATTTTTATTAACCGTTGCTTTTATTTTCACTCATCTTTTTTCATGATCCTGATGACAGGCAAGAAATATAGGGTCCAGCTTCATTTCACTGTGTACAGTACAAATTTAAATACACCACAAAAAATACCAGAAAACTGTCTTGAAATGGACATATGTAGGACTGTTGCTGAACATTTTTACAGCAGCTTCATTTTATTAGAATGTTCAGAACACCTCTTTATAATGGAATTGTTGAAAAGTCATAGCTAAATACGTTAGAGAATTAGCCACTTTTAAAAAATATAAGCTGGCTTGTTAAATTACTCCGACCAAAATGAAAATATAAGAGAGCTCTGCTGTTGCTTGGTTGTTCAATCATGTCCAATTCTTCATGACCTTAGTCCACTGGGTTTCCTTGGCAAAGATACTGGACTGGTTTGCCATTTCCTTCTCCAGCATGTCCCCATTTTACAGATGAGGATCTGAGACAAATAGTGGCTAAGTGACTTACCCAGAGTCATATGGCTACGGTCTGAACCTGGATTTGAACTCAGGTCTTCCCAAATCCAGGTCCAGTGTTCTGTCCCCTGCACCACCTCGCTGCCCCTAAAAGAACCCTGCTGTTACCTAAATTCTTTATCCCATTTTTTAAAAAAAAATCTATTTTCTATCAATTTTGTGTACAATTTTTGATTAAAGAAACTCTCACATGACAACTTTTTAATCTGCATTGCTGGCAAGAAAAAACACATCAATGAAATAATATATACTTGAAGCATTCACTCACAGCTAAACAAAGATTACTAAGCAGAATCTACATGAGCAGTGAACAGATAGCTTTATATTCTAGCACTCTTCCCCTTGTTTGAAGACCCATTGTCATTTCGCTAAAGGTCAATCTTGATTTTGCATTACACTTCACTATTAAAAAAAAAAGTAATCTCTAAATTAAAGGAACTATATAAGCATTTAACGGTTAAACTGAATAAAAAAAAAAATCTCTTTGGGCAAATCTTTCTTACTGTCTCCATTTCCGTAATACAGACCTAGAGGATTCCCTAGTTTCTGGCTCAGGAAGTTAATGCTTTATAACCCTTGAATCAAACCAGTGACATAATTCAAATAAAAAAAAAAAAAAGATTGACTTTATTGGACAGATTGCTTCTCTTATGATAAAATGAAGTTTACACCACCATTATAAACCAATAGGAATACTGAAGTTGTATGAGAATGTAACTGTAATTCCCCCAAAGGATGACTCCTCCCCACTGCCTAGCACTCAATTTTTCCTTCTTCCCTTTTTTGAGGTATAAATTTATGATAAAAACCATGAAATTCAATGTTGAATCAGGACCCATGTGCTATATCTTTATGGTAAAATGAAGAGACTCCAACCTCAGGTCCTAGGAAATGGTACTTGTTTTATTGAAATTATTTTGTTTACAGTAATAACCTTTTAAAGTTTTACAGTACCTTCCTGTTATGCCTTTCTACATTGTTTTTTAACAAGCTCTGCAATGAAAATGTAATGGCAAGAACAATTCTTTAGTTTATTTAGAATGAAAGTATAGAGTAGTATAAGGCATGTTTGAAGGCTGATAGAAGAGCTAAGTTTGGCCACTGGCTGCATTTGTTACATGTATGATCACAGAGAAGTCACTAAATCAGAGCAGGTTTCCTTTTCTGCTGATGGAAACAGTATTTGGACCATCTCACGACACGCTCTGAGGAAAACATTTGGCAAACCTTAAAGAGGTGTATACATGTGAGCCTCAACCTGGGATCTATAAATTTAAAATAAAATTATGTGTATTTCAGTATAATTGTTTTCCTTTGTAATCCCCACATATTTTATTTTATGCATTTAAAAACATTATTTTGAGAAGAGGTCCATTACCTTCATTAGACTGCCAAAGGGGTCCACACCATATACAATGAGGTTAAGAGCCCTGGGCTTGGTGTAACTTTTCAAGAGCATCTGATCCCATTCCCTCAAGGTTGTATCTTTCACAAGGTCACACAACGGCACCAGGACTAGAATCCATCTCCAGTCTTTCATTTTCTATAGGCCCATCTACCGAACCACCTAGCTGCCCCAAGCTCTGTATTTATTAAATGAGGTGTTGGGAAACAATCATCTTTTGTTCTGGCCCATACTTGTCACTGCCCTTTGGAGGGTGGGGTTTAATGCAAACTATCTCCTGAATGCATGGGATTCACATGGCTCTTCTTATAGAAATTTATTTTTGACAACAGCATGCACTGATTATGGCAGCTTGAACTTGAGAAGTGAAGAGAGACATCTTTTGAGGGAAGGTTAATGTTTGATATTCCTATGTTTATTCTGAAAAGAAATTACTTTGAAAACAGGAAAATTGAGGACAGACACATCTGTGTACCACAGTTACTTTCTACTGTACATACTTTACTGCATTTCATTTTACAGTTGAGAAACATGAGGTTCATTTCTAATTTTCTGGCTGTTGACTCTTGGGTATTAAAGAATGTTGGTAATTGTTATGATAACTCCCTGAAAAAGTCATGTTTCTTTCACTTCTCACAGCTCAGAGAATTTTTTTACAAACCTAAGTCTCTGCAATTAGTCCAATTTTTTTCTTTCTCCTTTTAATTAATTGTTCTCAGTTCTTTCCCTTTCTGGGTATGAATAAAAGCTGTCAAACCCTTGGAATGGCCTCATACTCCAGAGCTTGGCAATCCTAAAGAGATTTACCCATGCAAGGACCTTTATAGACATTAGTAATACAATGTATTTAATCTGTTCTTCGTGGGTCTTAAGATCTTGACCCCCAGAGGAGCCAGATCTTGCCTTGGCACTGGGTAGTTGCTACTAGAGATCTGCCAGTCAGCATTCTTCCCTTTATGTAATGCAAAAACAACCAGGCTCATTTCTCTAAGACTCCAAGACTTTGGAGTACAAGGAGTTCCTTACACTACAAAGGAAGATATAAAGAGAGGGAAGAGGAATGAAAATCCAGCCTGAAACAAGTAGGGAGTGAAAGGGAGGTTAGATTTCATTCACTGAATGCAAAAGTAACTGTACAAAGTCCTGTGAAGGCCAGAGATGTGGTAGTCATCCTACCAGTCACGATTTACCAGCCCTACTTAATGTGGTAATTGCCCATTAGGATAAATATTAAATTTTGGATACATGACTGCTACCTACCTTATGTGAAGTGAAATTTAAAAAAAAAAAAAAACTCTGAGGATACTACTTATGATTCTTCCCAGAAAAAGTCCAATTCACAGAATTTTACAACTTCTAATACTTAATAACGAATCTGAGGATTATTTTATGTCACAAAAATTCTACATTGTTCAATATCTCACAAAAGCAAACAGAACCAGCAAAGCCAAGGTGGTGTTCAAATATGGCATAATGCCAAAGTACAGTCTAGTTTTATCTGTATACACTATTAGAATGTATACAGCTTTATGTAGTTTTATCTGCATGTTATTGCTTATAGATATGATAAAGGAAAAAAACA
This sequence comes from Pseudochirops corinnae, assembly GCA_028646515.1. Taxonomy (NCBI): domain Eukaryota; kingdom Metazoa; phylum Chordata; class Mammalia; order Diprotodontia; family Pseudocheiridae; genus Pseudochirops; species Pseudochirops corinnae. The sequence goes on from CM053589.1 coordinate 158,574,371, forward strand.
GACACCTAAAATAAACTTTAATATTTTTATTCAAAAGTTGGCATACGCAATTTTAACGTATCCTAAGTTTGAGCCCTCCCCAACTCATCACCTGAGAAATTATAAAACTCCCCTTCCACAGTTCACCTGCTGAAGTATCTTACTAAACTGAGTGCTCAATCTATCTGAAAACCGGCAGATGTGCAGCCTAATCTTATAGAGATCATCTCCTAAAATCATACCTTGACATCTCGTGTTATTGTTACCGCATTATGATGTGGTAACTTGCCTTATTTTAAATGTGATTTCTTATGTGTCATGTCAAATGTAGCAGTTTTTAAAGCTCATTTCTTATATACAAGGTACCAGTGAATCTTCTCTAATGCTCCTGCTGCTTGACAGAGTAGTTTGAAAAAATCACAATGCTAAAATTAACCACTAGATATCCCTTGGTCATTTCCAGAATCTGCTGCATTAACACCAACAAATAAAGCTAGTTACTAGTACAGCAGAACCAAAGATAGCTGCTCTTTCCTCTTAAATAGTTCAAACTTTTTAGAAAAAAAAAACTAGAACTAAGCTACAGAAAATGGCAGTTTTCTCTGCTAACAAATCTAACTTTGACTTCTTCTTAATACACCATCCAGTTATGATAATCTAGAGAAGTGAGGCAGACCTCCATGGGTCAAAGGAAGTAACTCTAATCCATTTTTCACAAAAAGGAAACAAACAAATATTTTTGAAGTTATTTTTTATATCTTTGAGGTGTATTTGTTCCACTAGAGAATTATTAAGTGAAAGATAAAGGAAAAGTGGTACCAGTTTCAAGTTCAATATATTTTAGTGTGTATTGGCATTTATTTTTCCCTCTTAGGACTATGGTTAATAAAGCTACATGTACATATAGGCTCATTGACATATTATGTGATTGTATGCATTCATGTTTGTTGGATGTGTAGTAACAAGTTAATTTTTTTTCCCCCTTGGGTTAATGGTGGTTTGAAGTTGCGCTACAAGTAGGCAGTGACTTATTGTCACAATCCCCAAAGTAGATTTTTTTCCTATATAACTCAAAGCAAAGAATATGAAGCAATAAATTTTTTGTTTGAAATGAGTCAAGTTTACTTAGACTAGGGAAATATATGCTTTTCCTTCTAATATTTTTTGAGATAATACATTTGTCCAAACTCTGCTTCCCTTAGGCAATTCTTGCAAATAGGTCTGGATCACATGCTGGTTTCTGAGTTTCAGAGGGAAGTCTTAGTTTTGGGGCTTGCAGAACGTATAATCTTCTGGAGGAATCTCTTCTAAAATTCATATTTACATTCACAGGTTTCTGTTAATTCTTTAAAGGCTTCTTCAAGTTCATTTTGCCTGGGGAACTCTGTTATATATGAGTTTGGGAATTTTCAAAAATCAAAGGGAACTAATAAACCAAAGATATCCAAGATCCCTGTATCTTGCCTCTGCCTCTGGGGTTCCAAATAGAAGAGAGAGCAGGTAACAGACAAACATTAGAGCACTGACATCAGGAGCAGCTAAATGAGAGACACACTGATCACCCTTACTTACGTTGCCATATTTTTCATGTGTACTCTGGAGATATAAACAAAAAATGTTCCACACAAATACAAGCTGATTGATAGTACACAACATCTCATGTTTTCAACTGATTCTTCTCAATGTCATTTATTGCTGAGAGGTTAATGAAGGGCTGATAGAACGTCATCTCCAATTCATGATCACCAGTTAGGGAGATATGAAATGGCAGCATTTAATAGGCAACCTTTACTGACACTTAAAGTTGAAATCTCAACCTGGCCCTTGAGATCTTCTATGTTTATATGTCTTATATATCATACATGTCTTTCTAATACCATCTCACGGCCCACTCCCACCCTGAAAAATAAACCAAAAAACCCCATCACTTCTATTTGCTCCCAAAATGAGCAAATATGAAACAGATTACAATTGCTCTGTTTGTTCCTCCAAGGGAGGGAGGGGCTAAAAAGTGGCCAGGTGAATGTCTGATAATTATAAAGGTTTTTAATGAAGAAATATACATGAACATGTGTTGTTTTTTTTTACATACGACAAAATTCTTCTAAAAATGCTTTTCTTTGGCTGTCTAAATTATGTGTCAAGATGTCAGTTGTGATATGTATTCAAATGATTTTTATAACTAAAAAGTTTCTTGTTAAGTCTCCATTCTCAATTCTATTATGATTGTATAAACTTTGCACTCCTAAGGTTTCATAACTTAAAACCTGATGTTTCAAACTAGGAATGTAAAAAAAGGAAGTTTTCAAATTTTTATGGTACATGATTTTTATTTAAATGACTGAAATTGGTTAATCTTTCACCTTGACTGCAAAAAAAAAAAAAATCAGCATAGTATAATTGCCTTCAGTAATGAGAGTTTAAGTATCTTTTTTTAAATAACTGAGATTGTTACTCAATACCTGGTAAGTTCTCCTGCACATATGTATATATAAATCATGACCAATATGACTGGCAAATCCTAATATTTTCCCAGCTGAGGAACAGACATCAGGTGATGCATGAAGCCAGAGGTAACAACATCCATCAACCGGTACATTCTGAAAATCCTTCTCTCTCTTCCTCTGATAGGGGCTGATCAACTTACTGCACTAATTCACCTTTACTGTGGAAGCACTTTTACTATTTAGAGAGTCTATCCTTCATTTTTCTATTTGATAAAGCTATCATAAAACATAGAAAAAGCAAACATTTAGCCACAACAGCTATTTGAAAGAGAACTATCACAGTATATCTCCAAAATGTCATAAACTCAAGACTATCTGTAACATCTTGAGTCAGATTTTCATTCCTCTCCTGTGTACTTTAAGAATGTGAGAATATACACATATATATTTCACCAATGTACACAAAACTAGCTCCCTCAATCAAACCAAAAAGCCAAAATAGTACTGTTTTTTTGAATTTTTTTTTTATAAAATACAGTATTCTTATGAAAACTATTTTAAATCCTATCACAGTGCTTGAAATCTAAAGACCAGGCAGTGTTTTGGCAACCTGACTCTCCTTTATGAAATGATAGATATGAGCATATCGGTAACATATAGTGCTGACAACAAAATGATACCCACAGAGACTTACAAATCATAAACTGTAACATATGAGCCATGTTTTGAATAAATATGACTATTCAGGAACACTGAATTATATAACAAGTTGCTTGTGAGTTCAAATAGTTTAAGAGAACAAAAATTCTTGCTACAGCAGCTTTAAATTACAAACAGAAGAAAAAAAATAGTCCATCCATGTACCTTTTAATGGAAGCTCTATGAGAGCCAAAACATTCTCTGAACTCTATTGAAACTGTATCATCTCTCGTTCCAAGTTGTAGCAACTCTTCTTCACCATCAATGCTACTTCTAACTAGCTAGAATGCCTCCTATGCAAAGAAGCCAGTAATAGAACTGTTGGACAAACTAAACTAAACCTGAGTCTAAGCTACTTATAACTTGCAAGATGAACAATATACTCCAAGCTATGGTGATAGCGACATTATGTATTGAAAGCATATGATGGGATTGGAAGCTGAGAAGGTCCCTTCTGCCATCCAGAATCATTGAGAGATATCTGAAACATATTCAGTTGAAAATACCCTGTATTTTCTACAGTGTTCTCATAGAAGGAATTACGATTATGGAAGAATGTAATAGTAGTAAGATGGATGTAATGGTAAATATGTTGTGATTTTGTGAACACTCTTCACTTACATCAGTCTTTATATATAGCATATCTGGTATCAAACTTCTCTCCATTGTGCTAAAAGTTAGAATAGTTTTAAATCTGGTAAAAACAATTTTTTTTTGCTAAGAAAAGATAACAACACCTTTGTAAAATAAATTTTCAGGATCTCAAATGTTGAGATAATTCTGTACTGAGATTTCCTGCTCTCTCTTCACCCCATGACAGGGTTTCATTATAGCATCAAGCTTTTGCTAACTTTCTGATTTCCAAACAGGTACGATTAATTTGGAACAATATTCTTAGGAACTTTTTTTGTGCTTCATGCTTTTCTTGTGTTGCCTTGTTTCACAGCAACCAAAAAAACAAATTTAGTGGTTCAGGTAAAACAATTATTATGTACTAACACCCTTTTCTTTGAATAACTGACCTAAAAAATTGTAAGCATGAAGTGTTCATTAGGTAGTGATCAGATACCAAACTGGACCTTTCTGCTGGAGTGGGGGAGGGAGGAGTAAAAAACAAGAATTAATAAAATACTGGAACTAGAATTCTCATCCAGTTTGATATGTTTCCCAAGAGGGGGAAATCATCTTAAGTTATCTTAAGTAAAGCCATTTAAGAAAGCAGTTAAAACAAACTACCAAAAATGAGTTTGCTCTTCTAAAATTAACGTTGGCTTAACCAGTTTAAATTGCACAAAGAACGAGCCAGTGGACTTCCCATTCTTTGCATGTTGCTTCCCCCTTGTGAGTCCATTACCTTTCACAAAGAAATTTTAACTATTAAACTTGTCCATTAATTTTGCCGCTGAGGGTGAAACCATCCAGTTAGCATATACACTATCATTTGCATATCTTGAAAACACAGACTTAGTGCCATCGAATCTTGTGAGTGGGACAGGACTCTCCTCAGGCCAGTTCGGGTATGACATGCCTAAAAATGAAAACAGATAATTTTTTCTGCACTGAAGAACCAAAACTTCATGTGCAGACAGTAAGGCCCTTGGCAAAACTCCCTTTGTTGTCAAAACCAAACTTCTGACTTTTGCACCAAATACACAAATTATTCTAGGTTTCCAGGCTTTTGAAACATGAATTACATTAATGGGCAAAAAATCAAAAGTTCTCTTGAAAAAATTAATTCTGAAGGAACTACTGGCTTAGGCTTTTATAAGCTTCCCAGTATCAAAACTTATATTGTAAAGCAACAAAAAAGGAAAACAGCATGATGCTGTCCCAAACAGGTCATTGCAAGAAAAAAGTTTTTTTTTGTTTTGGGGCTCTTTTTTTCCTTTGTTTGGGTTTGTTGGTTTTTTGGGGGTTTTTTTGGTATAGAAAGTGCTTTAAGCTAAAATAAGCCTACTTAGCAGTCGTCATGGAACTACCAGATACTTCTGCTCATTCCACGAGGGAAAAGGACCTTGGATGTCTCAAAGAAACATGCATGCCTGCAAGATACCACATCTAGATTCTACACTAAATCCAAAGTCATTTACAAATCATAGCTTCAATATGCTTAAAAAAAAAAAAAAGGAAAATTCTCAGCTAAAAAAAATTCCACTTCAAATTTTTTTTTAAATTACAAAATTACAAGACAAGAAAATAATCTTTAGAGAACCTAATAAGGAGGCAAAAAGTAGGAGTTTTGGCAAGAACCATATTTACTGTCCATCTCACCACCACAATATGCTAGAATATTCTTCTTTCAAAAAACCTGCTACAGCTTTTTATGATAGTATCATGAAGCTATGTAAGAACACAAAGGATGTGAAAACAGTGGACTGCTTTTACTTTCCAGAGTTGCCATCACTGCTTTATCTTTCTGAAGGTTCTAAGAACAGCACTCACTTTCTCCTGTTGTCTAGACAGGCCAAGTTAAGTTAAGGTCCCATCTCAAGCTAAGCACAGATCTCTGCCTATTAAACTTCTCACTTGTATAAAAGAGCAGAGACTGAAGCATTCATGTTGTATGAGACAAGACTGTTCAAATATATTGGGCCCCACTCCCAAATTGAGCTAAATGTTTTGTTGTTTTTATTTTTTTTCAAAGTACACACTTCCCCAAATCCAGTTGATTTGCCCAAGCAGTTAAATTACAGGTACATTAATCTGATATAATGGATCCCATCAACCCACCCCATCCCCCCAAAATGTATGCTTTGATTTGTTAACCACATTTAAAACCTCCCCTGAGAATACTTCCCTGATCTATTTTGCTCCTTTTATCATATCTATTTGGTAATTTTACTTATTTTCACATCCCTTTTCTTTTTAAACAGAGTTGCAAAATGCCTGAAATATAAACCTAATGCAAAGTTTAACATTTACAAACAAAAAAAGCTTTCCAAGCAAACTTTGATTTCATTCAAACAAGAAACACTCTTTAAAGGGATACAGAGTGTGAGGACAGTGCAGAAGGAAAAAAAAAATAAAATCAGGAGTGGTTGTGTGTGTGCATATATGTACATGTGTTGCTAGAATCTAGTAAATGCATGTGAAATTCTACCATAGAGTTTGTTTTCAATCCATGTGGAAGGGAGGGTTCGAGGGAGGGGAGCATTATTACAGTCCACGAGGGGTGTCTCCTCTTCTGAAAGGCCATCGTCATAAAGTAAGGAGTCAGATGGGGTGGAAGCTGCGAGATCCAAGTAGTCCTAGCAAAATGGAGGTGTGAAAGAAAAACTAGGTCACGATAAAGGGAACGATGGTAAGGGTAGCCTTTCCCAAAGGCATCAAGTAGAACAATAAATGCTGTAACCATCTAGGATACTTTCTGCATGACCTCCTTTACAAGTCCTTAGGTCACCAACAGAAGAATGGGCAATTCTGTAGAATGCTTAATTTAAATCACTCATGTTTTACTGAGTGTTTTCCAATAAGCATATAATATTTTATGTATGTGTATGTACACATACATACACATACAAATTTATACACACATACATATACATACATATATATATATATATATATATATATATATATATTGCAAGTGTTTCCCAATAAGCATATAAAAGTATATACCAGATATATTTTCTTAGTTTTCCTTTAAAGAATCTAGTATTACTGCAATGTCCCACTGCTGTTTTAAAACTTTTAATAATGAAGAGTCCTCTAAACCAGTGTCCACTCTTCCCTCATTAGAATGGAAGATTCTTGAAAGAAAGAACTGAATTTCCCCTCCTTTCTTTATATTCCCAGTGCTTAGCACAGTGCCTGGCACGTAGTAGGCACCTGATAAATGCTTTTTGTTGACTGAGTCCTGTGCTACTTCACTATGAATGGTGCTTTCCAAAGTCAGTGGAATGCAAGTTCAAAAAGTAGGTCCTAGAAATCCTGAAGACGGTACAAATACTAGCTGCAAGATGGTTTCTGTCCCTGTCAACTAAAGACCAGGCTAGTTAATTTCAGGGACCTTCATTACTAAAAGTTAGGCCAGCAGGAGACTTTGCATTTTCTCAGACTGCGTCTATCTTGTCCAAGATGGAAGTACAACAGTTATTCACAGACCGGATCTTGATACTGATCAGCTCAGAAGCTTTTGTTCGCTCTGTTTTTCTGATCTGAGTCAATTTTCCCTGACCTTAGGCAGTCTGGTGGCCCTTTCCTCCAGGAAGGCTTATCATATTAGTGCCAGACTTAGCATTGCAGACCTGACTGGTTTTAGCCTTAATGCAGCTCAGGACTCTGGAATGCAAGTGACTCACCTGCCTCAGTCTCCCTAGTGAAAAGGGACTACAAGCGTGTGTAGCCACACTTCACTGAGATGAATATATTTCCCATATTTCACATTTACTCAAGGCAAGAAGTAACAAAATACCTAGAGCGCGCTCTAGCTTCTGCTGTCACACGAAAACTGATTCAGTTAGGTTTCTGAGAATTCCCTTTGATCGTTACTTGCTAGCAGCCGTCCCCGAGTACTAGGTTAAAATGTGTGCTTAGTGCTTGAATATTTAAATGATACCTCTGGGGAGCATGACTTTAACACGGAGAAACTACAGCCTGTATGATGTGTGCCAAACAGGACTTACTCAGTGATCAAGGTACAAGAGTCACTTGATAATTAAAGCAGCAAATTTCTCCTAACTGAATTTGAAATTCCAGGCTGGGGAGTATTTTACATGGCAACAGATCATTCAGAACTAGAAATCCTTAATGGCTGAAATCAACCTAGAGTCAGATAGCCAAAAACCTAAGTAGACTCACCCTACTCTTCACCATCATCTTCTCTAGGTCTTTGCTGATTTCCCCAAACGTTGGCCTCTTATCTGGTTCCTGCTTCCAACAGTGCAACATCAGATTGTACCTGTAAGAGACAGAGCATGAGGATGGCTTGGGATCAATTTCTGAAGTCCCCATATCCAGAGGTAATAATTCCCAAATATTTGAACTTTTGCATTCATTCTTTTTCAATTACATTCCTTATTTTAGTCCAGGACACAAAGTGGAGTGGATAGAGGGCTGGATGCAAAATCAGGAATCCCACCTTAGGCACCTACTAACTACCTGTGGAACACTGGCTTTGTCACCTTATGTCACCAGACCTCAGTTTCCTCATGTGTAAACTGAAAAGGTTGAACTCAATGACCTCTAAGGTTCCTTCCAGCTTTAAAATAATGATATAGCAGAGGCAATTCTTCAAAGAGCAAACTCCCTCTACTTATTTGCTTGACAAATTATATTCTTTCTGACTTAGAAGCCAGCTCTCTATTCACTCAACCACTCAGCCTATCAAATTCATTATAAACTGATCAACTATTTTACAAACCATTAGAGTTCAGTATACTGGGCACTGAGGGACACATTCTCAGCAGCAGACTTTTCAATCAGGCATGTGCAGTTTTGGGCTGCTATTTAGAGGCTCTTTATAAGTACAAAGTGCTAGTTTAGCTCCAGCATGCTATTTTGAAGTCTGATATCATTTCTGGACTTTCCTAGAACATTCTGGAATCTCTCCTCAATAATCTGCTGAATGATTTTTTCACTTCAACACAAATTAGATCCTTAAGGAACTGGTCAAACAATATACAATAAAGCTACCATGGAAATATCAGGTAAGTAAAAGACTCCTATTTCGAGGACAAAAGTAGCTAAGAGATTGGCAGGGAACAGGACATAAAATGTGTACCCATGTATATGTCCTTAAAAATCCTGAATTTCTTTTACAATTGTTTCCCAAAGCAATTATCCTTAGGTGCTAGGTTAAAATGTCTGGCTAGCACTTGAACGTTCAAATGATACTACCGGGTATCACGACCTTGACACAGAGAAACTATAGTCTGTAATATGTGTGCAAAACAGGACTTACTTGGGGGTGACCAAGATAGAAGAGTCATTTGGTAATTAAGCAAATCAGCATCACAGCATCTGCTAACTGTTTTGTGTAAGAGCTGACTTTCTCCCTGAAAATTCCAGAATTTAAATAAATGAATAAAATCAAATTATACTTACATTTCTTCACTACAGTTTTCAGGCCTCTCCATTCGATAGCCTGTTTTCAGAAGGTTGAAGAGACGCTCAGGAGGAATGCCAGGATAGGGGTTTCCTCCTAGGGTCACAATCTCCCACAGAAGTACACCAAATGACCACCTGAGGGGAAAAAAGCAAGCAAGTCCTTCAAGTGGTTCAAACAGCTAGGAAACACTGTAAATAACCTTGTACTTCTTGCACAGTGTGGACACATACTCCCTCCTAGATCTCAAACAAAACACTTGGGATGTCACATCTTGCCCTTAACATGACCTCACCTGCAAGAAGAAAGGTCTGTACACTGTCCATATCCTAGCAATGATGAAGATATGGTCACCATTTCTTGAGAATTCCTGCCTTAGCTATAAAAATAATTGGATTGAGTAACGTGTTAACACTCATATATAAGCTTTTTCACTAAGTAACTAACTGATTTAGTTGCAAGTCAGGCTCAGTCCAAAATGTCTAGATCAGGGATGGGGAACCTGCAGTCTTGAGAACACATGTAGGTTCTCAAGTGCAGTCCTTTGACTGAATCCAAATTTCACAGAACAAATCTCCTTAACAGAAGAATTTGTTTTGTAAAATTTGGACTCGGGCAAAAGGCTGCACCCAAGGACCTAGATTAAGGGTCATTAATATCGAAAGGCTAAAGTCACTGACTTCACAGAATGGCATATCAAATGGTTGACAAGGGACACCAAGTTACCTTTGGAAGTGAGGGGAGGAAGAGGTGAAGAGTAAGTTACCTCTCCCTTACTTGACACCAGGCCAGGCAGTAGAATAGTTTTAAGAAAAGAGTGGTCGCCATCAGACTGAAAAGTATGCCTTGCTATCACAAACAGGACAGGTTTCTTTGTGCCCTCCCATGCTAAGTTCAGAAATAACTCTTTCCTGATAAACGAGAAAACATACATCCAGCTGTTTAGAGGTGAGTAAGGAAGGGTGGAGAGAGGAAGGAAGGTGGGAGTACATGAGGCATGATGTTGTGTGCAATTCTCAGGAGAACAAAGCAGAAAACACCTGGATCATAGAAAGAAGGAATATGACTGGAGGCATGTACCATGACTTGACCAGAAGTACTAAGTGAGCTTCAAGACACAGGTCTTTGGGGGATCTTTAGATGACACAAACATAATTTAGGGAGACTAAACCACTGGGTGAGAGGATCTGAAAATATCTTCATGGGCTAGAACAATGGGATGAATCTAAGATGGGAGTTCAATAGGGAGAATTATATAGTGTCATATTTGGCTTCAAGAAATTATTCTCTCCCAACTGAGTGAAGTAAGCACAAATGGGAGAACACTGTATACAGTAACAGCAACACTGTGGGATGATCAGCTTTGATAGACTTGGCTCTTCTCAGCAATGCAAGGATCTTAAGGTAATTCCAAAAGACTCATGACGGAAAATGCCATCCACATCCAAAACAAAGAACTATGGAATCAGAATGCTGCTCAAAGCAGACTATTTGCTCTTTTTCTAGTTGCTTTTTTTCTTTCTCCTGGTTTTTCCCTTTGGTTCCGATTCTTTCACAACATGACTTATGTGGAAATATGTTTAATATGATCATACAAAGTAGAGACTATATCAGATTGCATGCCGTCTTAGGGAAGGGAAGTGAAGGGAGGAGGGAAAATTTTAGAACTCAAAATCTTATAAAAGCAAATGCTGAAAACTAAAAATAAATACATTTTTTTCCACAAGATTTTGAGTTATGTATTTTCTCCCCTTCTTTCCCCCACCCACCACCCCAAAACAGCCATCCCAGTGTGTCCCCCCTCTCCCAGTCTATTCTCTCCTATGTCACTTTTCAGTAGGGCAGGATGGATCTCCCAACCACAGTGCCTGTGTATCTCAAG